>OZ019969.1:27350168-28035470 GCA_963970395.1 Ephialtes manifestator
CGCGTGTGCGCGTGTGCGCGCGTGTGCGCGTGTGCGCGTGTGCGCGTGTGCGCGTGTGCGCGTGTGCGCGTGTGCGCGTGTGCGCGTGTGCGCGTGTGCGCGTGTGCGCGTGTGCGCGTGTGTGCGTGTGTGCGTGTGTGTGTGTGTGTGTGTGTGTGTGTGTGTGTGTGTGTGTGTGTGTGTGTGTGTGTGCGTGTGTGTGTGCGTGTGTGTGTGTGTGTGTGTGTGTGTGTGTGTGTGTGTGTGTGTGTGCGTGTGTGCGTGTGTGTGTGTGTGTGTGTGTGTGTGTGTGTGTGTGTGTGTGTGTGTGTGTGTGTGTGTGTGTGTGTGTGTGTGTGTGTGTGTGTGTGTGTGTGTGTGTGTGTGTGTGTGTGTGTGTGTGTGTGTGTGTGTGTGTGTGTGTGTGTGTGTGTGTGTGCGTGTGTGCGTGTGTGTGTGTGTGTGTGTGTGTGTGTGTGTGTGTGTGTGTGTGTGTGTGTGTGTGTGTGTGTGTGTGTGTGTGTGTGTGTGTGTGTGTGTGTGTGTGTGTGTGTGTGTGTGTGTGTGTGTGTGTGTGTGTGTGTGTGTGTGTGTGTGTGTGTGTGTGTGTGTGTGTGTGTGTGTGTGTGTGTGTGTGTGTGTGTGTGTGTGTGTGTGTGTGTGCGCGTGTGCGCGTGTGCGCGTGTGCGCGTGTGCGCGTGTGCGCGTGTGCGCGTGTGCGCGTGTGCGCGTGTGCGCGTGTGCGCGTGTGTGCGTGTGTGCGTGTGTGCGTGTGTGCGTGTGTGTGTGTGTGTGTGTGTGTGTGTGTGTGTGTGTGTGTGTGTGTGTGTGTGTGTGTGTGTGTGTGTGTGCGTGTGTGTGTGTGTGTGTGTGTGTGTGTGTGTGTGTGTGTGTGTGTGTGTGTGTGTGTGTGTGTGTGTGTGTGTGTGTGTGTGTGTGTGTGTGTGTGTGTGTGTGTGTGTGTGTGTGTGTGTGTGTGTGTGTGTGTGTGTGTGTGTGTGTGTGCGTGTGTGTGTGTATGTGTGTGTGTGTGTGTGTGTGTGTGTGTGTGTGTGTGTCGAGCTCAAATTTCGCACACAAGTGTAGCAGTAGACCCTCTTCAACTGTAGCAATTTTCGACAAAATCTGTGCGAAGATTTCGATTTCATGCCGTTTTGAATTTTTTGAAAAAAGGAGGTGGTCGCTCTAACTTTCGTAAAATTTAGTCTATTTTGCTAAATAGCAGGTTATAAGAGCAGGTGCACTCAATGTTGTTTGGTATTGAATTTGGCTCGAATCGGTAAAGTGGTTCAGATTTTATGGAATTTTAAATTTTTCAAAAATTGACATTATCGCTCTATTGGAACTTTTGTAAGACTTGAGATAGCGAGCTCAAATTTTCTATATAAATGAAACAATATTCATCCATTATATATGTATAATTTAGTGACAAATGGTATGAAATTTGTGATTTTATGGAATGATGAATTATTTTTAAAAATATACGTAATCACATTTACATTCGGAAACGCTCTAATAATAACGAAATAACGGAATAACGAAATAGAAAAAGCGAATTAACAACATGTTTATTTATCTAATTTAAACAAGGATGCAAAGTAGAACCTTGCACATTGCTGCCTCATTATTTTTCGCTTTTAACAAAGCTTCCTCTATGAAGAAGCCAAAATTGAATAACATACTTTTTTGGTTCCTCGTAGAGGAAGCTTTGTAAAAAGCGAAACAAAATGAAGAAGCAATGTGCAAGGTTCTACTTTTTCAGTACTTTTTTTTTGCCGATTTTCAAAAATGCGCAACCATTTTCATGATTTTTCTGCGGTTGGGCAATCGTACCGTCTCACTGGATAATGCAATAATTTTTTTCCAAGGCAGATTTATCCGTTTTCGGAACAACTCCAGGCACTTTTTCTAGTTTTTTTTTATATTAAGAAATTGGCCGACATTATCTGCATTTTCTCGCCTTTGGCCAGTTCCACCGTCTCACCTATTGGAGCAATTATTTTTCTTCCAAAGCAGATGTTTGCCTTTTGCAATTATTTACAGGCAAGTAGATAAGCCATGGCGGTTCTGACCATGTCGGTAAAGTAGATTCCTACTTTACCAACAATCGGTCATGTAGATTTCTGATTTACCAACAGCCGGGAATGCAGGTTTTTCGATTTTACCTCGAATTTGATTATTTTTTTCGATTTTACTTCGAATTTGACTATCTTTTCACCTAAAAAGTACTTTTTTACCGACAGTTTAACTTAAAAGTACTTTTTTACCGCCAGTTTAACCTAAAAAGTACTTTTTTACCGACAGTTTAACCTAAAAGTACATTGTTATCGACAGATTAACCTCAAAATAGTGTGTTTCGAGTCCGTGCTAAGTGGTTCGTGTCCGTACTAAGATGTGTGTTCTACCTTACCAACATAGCGAGGGTATTCCTGATGGTTACCGTCGCGGCGGGGGTTTCCTGATGTGTACTTCCCATTTCTCACACCAGCACTGCTAAATTGCACGCGAAATTTGAATTTTACAATGCAAATCTATCTTACCGACATTTTGTGGCGGGTAATATTTGAAGTTTTTAAATTACCGACATTTTGTACACGAAATTTGAATTTTACAATGCAAATCTACCTTGCTGACATTTGGTGATGCGTAATATTTGAAGTTTTTAATTTACTAACACTTTGTGCGCGAAATTTGAATTTTATAATGTAAATATACCTTACCGACATTTTGTGATGGAGCAATATTTGAAGTTTTTAAATTACCGACATTTTGCGCGCGAAATTTGAATTTTACTATGCAAACCTACCTTACCGACATTTTTTGGTGGGTAATATTTGAAGTTTTTAATTTACTAACATTTTGTACACGAAATTTGAATTTTGTAATGCAAATCTTCCTTACCGACAGTTTGTGGTGGGGCAATATTTGAAGTTTTTAATTATTAACAATTTAGTGGGGTAATTTATCAACATTTCCCACATTAAAACTAAATTGTAAATAAAGGATCTAAATTTTACCCAAAAGAATCTAAATTTAGTCTTAAAATACTGTTTTACGGACAAAGTACCTAAAGAACCTTAAAGGAAGTTAAATACATCCGAAAGAAGCTAAATAATCGAAATTTATCAAGCTGTATAACATTAGATATATGGTATATCATCATTTGAATATATATCATCATTAGATATAATATATCATAATTTGAACTTTCGCGTCTTACATGCAACATTTGAAATTTGGCGCCTTAGAGGGCTGCCCCTCTTTTAAACTACCTATCCCTCCCTTTGACCCTCTCGTGGGCCTATAAAAGTCAGCATGCAGTTCCTGGAAGTCATTAATTATTCCTGAACTGCTGACCAGGATAGACCGACCCTATAATGTAAGTAGATGGAAACCTAATTCTGAAAGTAGTGCATATATGCATTATTAAATGTATTACTTCCTGCAACGTAGATAATACATTGTTGCTACTGCGGTACTGATCACGGCGGTGATCCGCGGTTTCAGCGGGGCGTTGCGGATCTGTCGCTCCCCCCGTCGAGGTCGAGCGACGCGCACTGATGGTATATTTTTATTTATTTATTAATTTTTTTCGTTTTCTGAGTACGCACAGCCCCTATTGGTGTAATATTATTCAATTATTTTCAAGAGTATTAATTTTTAAAAATTTTTGAATTTTTCATTTTTCTGAGTACCTACAGTAAATTGGTGTAAATTTATTAATTTTTTTTCTACTTTCAACCCCTATGGGTATAATATTATTCATTTATTTCAAGAATTTTTGTATTTACTAATTTTTTTTCTTCAGATTCCTCACATGATCGCGTACAACCCCGTAAACCCGGAGCTTTTAGCTCTGCCACCGCCGGTGTGGGAAATTCCACTGCCACCACCACCACCACCACCGCTCGCCCTACCGCCACCACCTCCGCAGCTCGCCCTACCGCCACCACCGCCGCAGCTCGCCGTGCTGCCACCACCATTGCCGCCGCCGCTCGTCCTGCTGCCACAACCATCGTCGCCACCAGCTCTGCCCCCACCACCACCACTAATTTCTCCAATTAAGGAGGAGGTTGGTGAGCTGCTCGTTGGTGATCTGGCGCTCTCCAGCAGCAGCAGCACCTCTAGCGGTAGCAGCAGCAGCAGCCGTAAGATGAAGAACGGCAAAAGAGCTGCGCCGGAAACGCCCACCCTTCCGGTGAAAAAGAAGTGGAAGGGTCAGTCTTCGGACAAGGAGAATTGCAAGATAGCAATTTTGATGTCACCCCTGAAGACTGACCCCACTATAAGGAAGAGTACGCAGCCACTGCGCTCCCCTCTACCAGGACACCTCTAGGCCTCCTCCCGCAGCAGCCACAGCAACAGCAACATATATATATGTTAAGAGTTTTTTTAAAATATGTTAATAAATTAAGAGTTTGTTTAATATATTAATAAATTAAGAGTTTTTTGAATATATAAAGCTTGTATTCTTATTTGCATGCATTCCTTTCTTCTTTGTCAGTAATTCAGAATTCCATGGTGATAACTCAGGAAATTTGTATTCATAGGTCCGGCAACAAGTAGAATCTTTTCAAAATTTATTTAGCGTTGAGTATTTACAATATGAATTCACACTGAGCATAATAATCTTTAAACGTGGTAAATTCTGGTATACACTCGGTACTACTCGGTAGCATTCGTGAGGTCAGGCTTGTACACGTTAAGGAGCCATGTTTTCAATACGCGCACATTTAAAGCTGCACAATGCGGTGTCCAGAGCATGCGCGTATGATTACTGCACGGCAGATGTGTGTTTTCACGCAACTTCTCCAGTGATGGACAGCCCAGATCTTCAAGATTGTGCACGTTTGATACAATTTTTTCCAGCCATCGTTTCTTCTCTAGACCTTTGACGTGGACCTTGCGGGCATCTCGCAAAAGATTATGGAGCGTCTCGTTGACTTCCTCGTAGGGTACATCTCCATTATTCCAGTTGATGACGTGATAGTTCAGTTCCAACCACAGATTCTCGCTCCTGTATTTAGTAGGTAGATAGCTCCATCTGTGTGGCGGCTCAAAAACGTAGACTGATGTTAGAGCATCATCTTCGACAGCAATAACTGCCACCTCTTTGAATACAAAGTCGTTGAAGGGTCGCTTGAAGCCCTGACAACATAGTCCATCGTCACAGCAACTGATGGCAGTGACTCCCGGCGCTGCCCTTTTATCCACTGTCGTCTATCCCCACTACTATTTCAGCGGTGCATTTCAAATTAACCAATCTGCGTCGACTGCGATAACCCTACCAACGTCATAACCAATCAGCGTCGCCTACGATAACCCCACCAACTTTTTTAAATTAGTATAAATTGTGGTCCTTGCAGTAAAGCAACCATTATCGTTTTATCAATTACTGTGTTCAGATATATTATCTAAATATACAGTGTTGACGTCGTTTTAACGTATGGAGTGCAAGTATGCATTTACCGTTACCTCACTACTTTTCAAATTAGTATAAATTCTTGTTTCTGCAACCGAGCAATTCATTATCGTTTTGATTATTCATCTGTTCGGATCAACTTTTAAAATAGATGCTCAGGAGTGCTCAGGAGACGTAGGAGGAAGTGTTGGAACTCATGAAAAAATAGAAACTCTAGTGAGATCTAT
The DNA here is from genome assembly GCA_963970395.1 of Ephialtes manifestator. Taxonomy (NCBI): domain Eukaryota; kingdom Metazoa; phylum Arthropoda; class Insecta; order Hymenoptera; family Ichneumonidae; genus Ephialtes; species Ephialtes manifestator. Next base: position 27,355,797 of record OZ019969.1, read on the forward strand.
GAGTGGAAAAAGCCTCGCGAGTGATAAAATCGTGGGAAGGGTTGTTTATGACACCCGGACTAAATGTCCCCGATAGACTAAAGTTCACAGCCGCGATTGGTTTTCTCAAAGGTGTAGAGGTGAAATTGGGGTGTTTATTAAAACGTGGTGAAGAGGTGCAGGATCGTGAAAAACTCAGTGATAGAGTGCGATGGACTGATTTGAAGTCAGTCTTCAAAGAACGTATCAAGACGGGAGTGATCACGAACTTAAAACATGTAGACGTGAATGCACTCATGAAAGACTGCATGAGTCGCTCACAAATCAGGAGTGTTCTCCCGAAAGAGAAAAACGCCGTAAAAGTGTACATGGTGCTTGCTGCCAAATTCGTAGTGACGAAGAATGATGAAGAGGTCGTGGATACAAAGTACTTTAACACGAAGGCGGAACCAATCTATCCAACGACAAGCGTAAGAGAATGGTATCGTCCGAGAGCCTATTTTGCGTCAGATGGAGGAGTTCGGGCAGCAGGATTCGGGATGGTCACTGTACTCCATCATCAATCCCACGGTCAACATCAACAAGTTCAACCCCATACGAGGCAGCTCTTACGTAAAACTACCGAATCAGATACAGAAGAAGCACGCATGTATCAACGTGCATAACGATGACGACATGTACTTCAAGTGGGCCATCTTGTCCGCTCTACATCCCGTACACCATTCAGATCGTGTTTCTGAGTATAGGAAATATGAAGATGACTTGAACTTTGCTGGTATCGAATTCCCCGTGCAGCCTAGACAAGTCTCTTAATTCGAGAATCAGAATGAAGTGTCGGTTAATATTTACATCTTGAAGCACCAAAAGGGGAAGTTTGAGACCTCACCTCTCCATGTGACGTCAGCAACGAAGACTCTGCACGTAAACTCGTGCAAGATCACTACGTTGATGAGAAACAGGAAGAAGACAACATCGATGATGATGAAGTCTATGCGCTACCGAGACTCCATTATGTGTAGATCAAAAACCTGTCCCGCCTGGTCTCGAGCCAACTATCAAAGCGAGATCACAGACATTACATCTGTGACCGTTGCCCCCACTACTTCCATAACGAAGACAAATTGGCTGCACATGTAGTCGATTGTAAAAATGTCAACAAGTGCAAGGTCACCATGCCAACGTTGAAGAACAAGATTCTTTATTTCAAGAATCACCGAAACAAGGAGAGAGTACCTTTCATTGTCTACGCTGACTTTGAATGCCTCCTAAAACCGACTCGCGACGAAAATGCCTATCAACAGCATAAGGCATCGGGTACTACCTGAAATGCAGCTACAATAAGACGCTGTCAAAGTACCGTACTATCGAGGCGAGAAACCGGCAGAATGGTTCGCTCAAAAACTCAAACAACTGGCCAACGACGTCGAAGGGATTCACATGAATCCGAAGCCAATAGAGCGACTCCAGGCAACAGGGGCAACAATTTCGAGCGGCGACCACGGGTCACATCTGCGAAAAGCCCATGTCTACCAAAGACAGAGTGCGAGATCATTGTCATCTAACGGGACGGTAAGTATCGGTATAGTACATTCAATCAATCAATAAAAATAAAATTGTAACCTTTGATATATTCACAGGTACAGAGGACCAGCGCACAACGAGTGCAACATCAATTACCGGGACTCTCGCACCATACCCGTTGTACTTCACAACCTCACCGGCTACGACTCTCATTTTATAATCCGGGAAATCGCTACATCCTTCGATGTTCGAGTGGATATCCTGCCACAGACGAAGGAACGATACATCTCCTTCACGAAGCACGTGGAAGGGAGAGATATGAACTACCGCTTCATCGACTCGTTCTGATTCATGGCTTCATCGCTGGAGAAATTAGCCTCCTATCTTACAGAACTGAAGGTCGTCAGAAGCGCAGAGGTTGTTTATGGCTGTTACGTCCGGACGTACCCTTACCCCGAAAATAGGCAACCCTCCGAGCACCTCTGTATGTCCCGGAAAAGGGCCCTACAGTCGATGGTCGACCAAGTAGGGAAATTAGGAAAAGGACCCTGCAGATGATCGATAAGTAGGGAAATTCAGAAAAACAGTAACATAGTAGGGGTGTGAGGCCCTCTGGTAGTCCGCAGACTAGGGGAAGCTCCACGCAAACCCAAGAAAGTAGGAGACAGAGACTTTCGGCCGACCAGAGGCGAGAGACTCGCCCTCTTTTACTCCTAAAATTAACGCACTAACTTTAAGATAAAGAAATCTGTTCGAAAAGTGGGGAATGGGAGTTTTTTCGTGCCAATTAGAGTCTAAAGAAACTACCCTCTCCCAAACCTGCGTAACACCAAAGGTTCGCAGCACTAGTATATAAGATCACAATTTTTGTATTTTAGTCAGTCAACAACCAACCAGTCATGTGAATAAATAGTGAAGATGATGAAAACTAAATAGTTTTCTGGTACATCCTTTGGACTTGAGTCTTGCGCGGCCAACCGCGAATTCTCTAAGTCCTTTAAAAAATCCTCAAAACTAGAGTCTTGCGCGGAATGCCACGAATTCTCTAAATCCTACACACCACGCTACACATAGAGTTTGCGCGGACCACCGCGAACTCTCACTAAGTCTTTTCTAAATCTGACGAGTACGGAGTTTTGCGTGGGCCGCCGCGATTTCTCCAAACTTTGAAGTTTTATTAACTCCACATACAGAAATTTAACTAACGCGCATTTTTATCTCGCTCCGGTGGAGGATCTCAAGAATCAAAGTCTCAATAATGTCAAACCGTTTTTAGCCCAAATCCCGGATTAATTAGCTTTTGCTAAGGTCCAAAACAGGGCAATTGTTTTGTTACTTCGGACGTAACACGTCATAGTACGTGAGATACTTGGTGTCCTTATTCGGATCATAGTCTCTTATGTACCTGTTGTTGGCTCGAGCATATCGGTTGCAACATTGACTCACTCCACCTCTCACTCCTCGCTCAATGAACATGTGCATGTCCAAGTCTGTGAAAAGCTCCAACTCGATCCTCGTGTATTTGATCATAGGCGTCCCATGTGAAACCTGGCGTCGTGTAGTAGTGAGCGGGATCCAGACCGTAAGCCTTGAGGCAGTTGTCTCGGAAGTTCTCGAAGACATCGGCCAAGAGCAGAACATCGGTTTTGAGATAGAGGTCCGAGTATGCCCCCAAATCACCGATGTTAAATGCATCCCATACTCTCTTAGCATGTTCATAGTCCACGTCCGAGATGACACAGTCGTTGAAGGTACTGTGGAAGTCCTTTTTCGTCGGGAGATTCGTCTGGTCCAGTATTGCTGGTGCGTCCACGTATTCGTACGGGAATACGCCATTCCTCGTCAGGAGGTTGAATTTGTCGTCGGAGAGATTGGTGAACTCGCTTCTGACGATCTTCAGTTCTGTAAGATAGGAGGCTAATTTCTCCAGCGATGAAGCCATGAATCAGAACGAGTCGATGAAGCGGAAGTTCATATCTCTCCCTTCCACGTGCTTCGTGAAGGAGATGTATCGTTCCTTCGTCTGTGGCAGGATATCCACTCGAACATCGAAGGATATAGCGATTTCCCGGATTATAAAATGAGAGTCGTAGCCGGTGAGGTTGTGAAGTACAACGGGTATGGTGCGAGTCCCGGTAATTGATGTTGTACTGTACCTGTGAATATATCAAAGGTTACAATTTTATTTTTATTGATTGATTGAATGTACTATACCGATACTTACCGTCCCGTTAGATGACAATGATCTCGCACTCTGTCTTTGGTAGACATGGGCTTTTCGTAGATGTGACCCGTGGTTGCCGCTCGAAATTGTTGCTCCTGTTGCCTGGAGAGTCGCTCCATTGGCTTCGGATTCATGTGAAACCCTTCGACGTCGTTGACCAGTTGTTTGAGTTCTTGAGCGAACCATTCTGCCGGTTTCTCGCCTCGATAGCTTTGGTACTTTGACAGCATCTGATTGTAGCTGCATTTCAGGTAGTACCCGATGCCTCATGCTGTTGATAGGCATTTTCGTCGCGAGTCGGTTTTAGGAGGCATTCAAAGTCAGCGTAGACAATGAAAGGTACTCTCTCCTTGTTGCGGTGATTCTTGAAATTAAGAATCTTGTTCTTCAACGCTGGCATGGTGACCTTGCACTTGTTGACATTTTTACAATCGACTACATGTGAAGCCAATTTGTCTTCGTTATGGAAGAAGTGAAGGCAACGGTCACAGATGTAATGTCTGTGATCTCGCCGTGATAGTTGGCTCGAAACCAGGCGGGACAGGTTTTTGATCCACACATAATGTAATCTCGATAGCGCGTAAACTTCATCATCATCGGTGTTGTTTTCTTCCTCTTCCTCATCAACGTAGTGATCTTGCACGAGTAGGAGGTTTACGTGCAGAGGCTTCTTTGCTGACGTCACGTGGAGAGGTGCGGTCTCAAACTTCCCCTTTCACTGCTTCAAGATGTTAATATTAACCGACACTTCATTCTGCTTCTCGAATTTAGAGACTTGTCTATGCTGCACGGGAAATTCGATACCAGCAAAGTTCAAGTCATCTTCATATTTCCTATACTCAGAAACACGATCTGAATGGTGTACGGGATGTAGAGCGGACAAGATGGCCCACTTAAAGCAAATGTTGTCATCGTTTTGCACGTTGATACATGCGTGCTTCTTCTGTATCTGATCCGGTAGTTTTACGTAAGAGCTGCCTCGCATGGGGTTGAACTTGTTGATGTTCACCGTGAGATTGATGATGGAGTGCAGTGACCATCCCGAATCCTGCTGCCCGATCGCCTCCATCTCCCGCAAAGTAGGATCTCGAACCATTCCCTTACGCTTGTCGTTGGATAGATCGGTTCAGCCTTCGTGTTAAAGTACTTTGTATCCACGACCTCTTCATCATTCTTCGTCACTACGAATTTGGCAGCAAGCACCATGTCCACTTTTACGACGTTTTTCTCTTTCGCGAGAACACTCCTGATTTGTGAGCGGAAGAGACTCATGCAGTCTTTCATGAGTGCATTCATGTCTACTTGTTTTAAGTTCGTGAACACTCCCGTCTTGATACGCTCTTTGAAGGCTGACTTCAAATCAGTCCATCGGACTCTATCACTGAGTTTTTCACGATTGCACACCTTCACCACGTTTTAATAAACACCCCAATTTCACCTCTACACCTTTGAGAAAATCAATCACGGATGTGAACTTCAGTATCTCGGGGACATTTAGTCCGGGTGTCATTAACAACCCTTCCCACGATTTTATCACTCTCGCGAGGCGCTTTTTCCAGTCATAGATCTCACTAGAGTTTCTATTTTTTCATACACTTCCTCCCACGTCTTGACAACCTCCTTACACTCCTGAGCATCCATTTTTAAAGTTGATACAAACAGATGAATAATCAAAACGATAATGAATTGCTCGGTTGCAGGGACAAGAATTTATACTAATTTGAAAAGTAGTGGGGTAATGCTAAATGTATACTTGTACTGTATACGTTAAAACGATGTCAACACTGTATATTTAGATAATATATCTGAACACAGTAACTGATGAAACGATAATGGTTGCTCTGCTGCAAGAACCACAATGTATACTAATTTAAAAAAGTTGGTGGGGTTATCGATATTGACACTGATTGGTTGTAAAGTTGGTGGGGGTTATCGCAGTCGACGCTGATTGCTTAATTTGAAATGCACCGCTGAAATAGTAGTGGGGATAGACGACAGTGTATAAAAGGGCAGCGCCGGCAGTCACTGATATCAGTTGCTGTGACGATAGAGTATGTTGTAGATGTTCAGGGCTTCAAGCGACCCTTCAACGACTTTGTATTCAAAGAGGTGTCAGTTGTTGGTCTTGAAGATGATGCTGTAACATCAGTCTACGTGTTTGAACCGCCACACAGATGGAGCTATCTATCTACTAAATACAGGAGCGAGAATCTGTGGTTGGAACTGAACTATCACGGCATCGACTGGAACAATGGAGATGTACCCTACGAGGAAGTCAACGAGACGCTCCATAATCTTTTGCGAGATGCCCGCAAGGTCCACGTCAAAGGTCTAGAGAAGAAACGATGGTTGGAAAAAATTGTATCAAACGTGCACAATCTTGAAGATCTGGGCTGTCCATCACTGGAGAAGTTGCGTGAAAACACACATCTGCCGTGCAGTAATCATACGCGCATGCTCTGGACACCGCATTGTGCAGCTTTAAATGTGCGCGTATTGAAAACATGGCTCCTTAACGTGTACAAGCCTGACCTCACGAATGCTACCGAGTAGTACCGAGTGTATACCAGAATTTACCACGTTTAAAGATTATTATGCTCAGTGTGAATTCATATTGTAAATACTCAACGCTAAATAAATTTTGAAAAGATTCTACTTGTTGCCGGACCTATGAATACAAATTTCCTGAGTTATCACCATGGAATTCTGAATTACTGACAAAGAAGAAAGGAATGCATGCAAATAAGAATACAAGCTTTATATATTCAAAAGACTCTTAATTTATTAATATATTCAAAAGACTCTTAATTTATTAATATATTAAACAAACTCTTAATTTATTAATATATTAAACAAACTCTTAATTTATTAACATATTTAAAAAAAACTCTTAATATATATATATGTTGCTGTTGCTGTTGCTGTGGCTGCTGCGGGAGGAGGCGTAGAGGTGTCCTGGTAGAGGGGAGCGCAGTGGCTGCGTCCTCTTCCTTATAGTGGGGTCAGTCTTCGGGGGTGATATCAAAATTGCTATCTTGCAATTCTCCTTGTCCGAAGACTGACCCTTCCACTTCTTTTTCACCGGAAGGGTGGGCGTTTCCGGCGCAGCTCTTTTGCCGTTCTTTATCTTTCGGCTGCTGCTGCTGCTACCGCTAGAGGTGCTGCTGCTGCTGAAGAGCGCCAGATCACCAACGAGCAGCTCACCAACCTCCTCCTTAATTGGACAAATTAGTGGTGGTAGTGGTGAGGGCAGAGCTGGTAGCGACGATGGTTGTGGCAGCAGGACGAGCGGCGGCGGTGGTGGCGGTAGGGCGAGCTGCGGAGGTGGTGGCGGTAGGGCGGGCGGTGGTGGCGGTAGGGCGGGCGGTGGTGGCGGTAGGGCGAGCGGTGGTGGTGGTGGTGGCAGTGGAATTTCCCACATCGGCGGTGGCAGAGCTAAAAGCCCCGGGTTTACGGGGTTGTACGCGATCATGTGAGGAATCTGCAGAAAAAAAATTAGTAAATACAAAAATTCTTGAAATAAATGAATAATATTATACCCATAGGGGTTGAAAGTAGAAAAAAAATTAATAATATTACACCAATAGGGACTGTGCGTACTCAGAAAACGAAAAAAAAAAAAAAATAAATAAAAATATACCATCAGTGCGCGTCGCTCGACCTCGACGGGGGGGAGCGACAGATCCGCAACGCCCCGCTGAAACCGCGGATCACCGCCGTGATCAGTCCCGCAGTAGCAACAATGTATTATCTACGTTGCAGGAAGTAATACATTTAATAATGCATATATGCACTACTTTCAGAATTAGGTTTCCATCTACTTACATTATAGGGCCGGTCCATCCTGGTCAGCAGTTCAGAAATAATTAATGACTTCCAGGAACTGCATGCTGACTTTTATAGGCCCACGGGAGGGTCAAAGGGAGGGATAGGCAGTTTAAAAGAGGGGCAGCCCTCCAAGGCGCCAAATGTCAAATGATGCATGTAAGCCGCGAAAGTTCAAATGATGATATATTATCTAATGTTATACAGCTTGATAAATTTCGATTCTTTAGCTTCTTTCGGATGTATTTAACTTCCGTTAAGGTTCTTTACGTACATTGTCGGTAAAACAGTATTTTAAGACTAAATTTATATTCTTTTAGGTAAAATTTAGACCCTTTTATTTACAATTTTCTTCTAACGTGGAAAATGTTGATAAATTACCCCACTAAATTGTTGATAATTAAAAACTTCAAATATTGCCCCACCACAAAATATCGGTAAGGTAGATTTGCATTATAAAATTCAAATTTCGCGCGCAAAATGTCGGTAATTATAAACTTCAAATATTACCCGCCACAAAATGTCGGTAAGGAAGATTTGCATTGTAAAATTCAAATTTCGCGCGCAATTTAGCAGTGCTGGTGTGAGAAATGGGAAGTACACATCAGGAATACCCCCGCCGCGTCGGTAACCGTCAGGAATACCTCCGCTACGTCGGTAAGGTAAAACACCCTATTAGCACGGACACGAACCACTTAGCGCGGACTCGAACCACTTAGCACGCACTTGAACCACACCATTTTGAGGTTAAACTGTCGGTAAAAAAAGTACTTTTAGGTTAAACTGTCGGTAAAAAACTACTTTGTAGGTTAAACTGTCGGTAAAAAAGTACTTTTGATTAAAGTACTTTTACTTTTTAGATTAAAAAATAGTCAAATTCGAAATAAAATCGAAAAAAATAATCAAATTCGAAGTAAAATCGAAAACAAAGCTTCCTCCATGAGGAAGCAAAAATAATGAAATTCGAAGTAAAATCGAAGAAAAACTGCATTACCGACCGCTACTGAAATAAATATCTATATTACCGATTATTGACAATGTAGGAATCTACTTTACCGGCGCGTGTCAGAACCGGCATAGCTTATCTACTCAGGCACTTTTTTCAGTTTTATTTCCGCGACTTTTTTTAAAATTCGTAATCATTTTCGTGATTTTTCTGCGGTTGGCCAGTTTTACCGTCTCACCAGTTGATGCAATTTTTTTTTCCAAGGCAGATTCATTGGTTTTGACAATATCTCCAGGCACTTATTTCAGTTTTTTTTCGATAATTTTCAAAAATTCACCATTCTTTTCGCTGCATATATATCATGCATAAATATATCAAGAGATACGATAGCGTTATGGGGCTGTAGGTACATGTAAAAAAAAATATTGCAGTATGCGCACAAAAGTATGAGTAAAAAGGATATTTTTCATGGTAGCTCGTTGACAAATACACCCATGAATACAGACGATATGACTATCATTGCTAGTCAGGGCGATATCATACTCGGTTATTCGCCAAGAGAAAATGCCGAGTAGTGACCACTTCGCTAATAAAAATATTTATTGTTGTTCCTATTTCTAGTGGGTCCCGGAAGGCTACGGGTTTTATTAATTCACAAAGGATTATATTGTAAGGACTTTGTAAAGAACTATAGTAATATTTATATTGTAACACGGTAGATTTTGTATCAGCTCCACCCCGCAGGCTGGCTCGAAGGCCATCACACTCCGCTTATATTTTGTTTCAGTATTTTAGAGCAGTATTTTTGGATTTAGTTTATAGGAATATTTTGTGTAGGAATTCCCCCCTTTACCCCCCTTCCCATCCCTAGTATGAATGTGAAATGAGTAATAGCCCCCCCCCCCCCCCCCCGAAGACCATGGAGGCCCTCAAGGACGAGATAAGAGGCTACGGCAGCTTAGACAGAGTGACGTGGGGAGAGTGTGGGCTGGAAAAACCATCTGACCCCGGACAGCATCCGAGCCAGCTGATGAGTACACCCCGCACCACACGAGTAGCCTCCACACTCGTGTGGACATGAGTTGGAGTTAGCCGCCCGACTGCGTGGGTGTACTCGCACTACTAGGATCGCCAGCGGCACTCAAACGGCCCGCGGCGATCACTCCAGCCAGCTGTGCTACGCTGCCTCGCCACTGCACTGCTCGAGCGCCACTGACCAGCCACACTCGATCCGTTGATCGATGTCGAAGCTCCGTAGTGCTCGGGAGCCGACGAGTCCCGAGGATCGACGAGGGTCTCCGAAAACATCGAGGAAGAAGAAGGATGATTTTTGCTTATGACTTCGAGCTTCGCCGTCGCCGTGTCCTCCCGTGAAAATTATAGTAAAGTTTGCGAGTCCTCGTGGGAGTTGTCCACGGGACTAGGATTGTGTGTGTGTGTGTGATAATTAGCGTGAGTAATTTTTATTTGTTGTGAGACCCCTTTTTCCCCTTTTTGCCCTGTATTTTTTAAGTCATTAGAGTTTGTAGTTTTCAGTTTTATATCGAGTCAACCGGCTGCCACCCCGTGGAGACCGGCACGTTTTCCTTAGACTTAATTAGCGATTATTCTGTGTTTTCTGCGTGCGAGGTAGTGTGGTGGTGATCGCGACTATCTCGGCGATATTTAACCTTAATTTTCTTTCCGATTTTATTTATAGTTTTGCCCCATTAGCGAATATTCCCATGCCACCCCCCCCCCCTTCAGCCATACCGAGGTAATAATTAAGAAGCCATAGAGTTCGGGAACCCTCCCCCCTGAAATCGTCTCTATTTTGGCTAGCCGAGTTACCCCACTTTTTGCCATATTTTTGTTATTAATTTTTCCCTATTTTGCCATATTGTTGTTATTAATTTTTCCCCATTTGGCCATAGTTTGGTTATTAATCTTTTTTTGTCCCCTGTAATTTGCATATTTCCCCCCCGTGACACCCAGAGTCCCTGCCACCGGTAACCCCCACCATTTCCCCCACCCGACCGTGCTGGACTCTGAAATTTTTCGACGTCGCCCGGACTTAGAAAATTTTCGACAGTCTTGGGACTTAGAAAATTTTCGACAGAGTCGGACTTAGAAAAATTTCGGCTCCTCTCGGACTCTGAAATTTTTCGACGTCGCCCGGACTTAGAAAATTTTCGACAGTCTTGGGACTTAGAAAATTTTCGACAGAGTCGGACTTAGAAAAATTTCGGCTCCTCTCGGACTGTGAAATTTTTCGACGTCGGCCGGACTTAGAAAATTTTCGACGTCCTCCGGACTCTGAAATTTTTCCACTGTCCTACGCCGTACCCCCCCCCCCCCCCTAACGGTGCTACACGTCACGTAGCTGGCGCCCATTTTAGTTTTGCCATTTTCTCCCCCCCCCCTTGCCATTATAGTTATTCAGATAATTCAAGTTATTATAGTCTTTTCATTTAGAGTTATTGTATTGAGTTTTTCTTTTGTTTTTTGTATTGAGATTTTTGTAGCCGTATTAAAACGAGTTTGGTTATTTTTCTTATAATTATTTTCTTTTTATTACGTCTTTTCACTAACCCCTTCCCCTCCTAATAAAAAGGGAAGCCGGTTATAATATATAGAATATATCTCTATATTATAAAAAGATCTCGAATCGAGGGACTTAGAATAATTCGGGCTCTTGGCGTAATAATTCTAATATAATAATAATTCTTGGCGGAAGGGGGTGGGGCTAAAGGCTTGGGGCTAGCCCCAGCCCCTGGGTCCAGCCCCACCCCTTTACGCCAAGCCCCGAGCCCGAATTATTCTAAGTCCTTTTCCAAAAACATAGGTCCCCCAAGGCTGCGGGCACCTTTGGGGGGGGGGGGGGCTACGGAGGAGGCACCCTACGGAGGGGGCACCCTTGGGTGGGGGGCGATTGCGAGCGCGTGCAGCGCGCGAGCCACAATAAAATCCTAGTATATATATATATATATATATATTAGGGTGGGTCAACATTTTTTTTTAATTTTTTTTTTACTGCGAAAGTATGTATTCTCTCCTTAATATCCACCTTCTATACGGAATACGCGACCTAATTGTTTTATGATTTTTTATTTGAAATTTGTAGAAAAACAAACATCGTAATCGAGAAGCCTCTAAATATTATTTGGCAGCTAATTCCTTTGGCACAGTCGATTGTTAGATCAGCTCCTCGAGTTTAAGAAATTGACAAAAATAATGTTGTCAATTAAATAAATTTATTTTATTTTTTTTTACAGCCGAAGTATCATTTTCGTGATTTTTCCGCGGTTGGGCAGTTGTACCGTCTCACCGGATGATGCAATAATTTTTTTGCAAGGCAGATTTATCCGTTTTGGGAATATCTCCAGACACTTCTTTTAGTTTTTTCAAATTTTGTATATTAAAAAATTGGTCGACATTATCTGCATTTTGGCGACCAAAATTTAATATTAAAAAAAAAACTAAGAAAAGTGCCTGGAGATATTTCCAGAACGAATGAACCCGCCTTGGAAAAAAAAATTATTGCATCATCCGGTGAGACGGTACAACTGGCCAATCGCAGAAAAATCACGAAAATGATTATGAATTTAAAAAAAAAGTCCCGAAAATAAAACTGAAAAAAGTGCCTGTAGATAATTGCACAAGGCAAACATCTGCTTTCGAAAAAAAAAAATTGCGCCAATAGGCGAAACGGTCCAACTGACCAACGGCGAAAAAATGCAGAAAATGACGGCCAATTTTTAAAAAATTTTATAGAGAAAAAAAACTAAAAAAAGTTACTAGAGATATTCGCAAGACAAATAAATCTGCCCAGGGAAAACATCAATTGCTCGAAAAGACAAAACGGTCCAACTGGCCATCAGCAGTTGAACCATTGAAAATTCACAAAAATGACTGTCAATTTTTGAAAACGGATGAAAAAAAAAGAAAAAGTGCCTGGTGATATTCGCAAAACGAATAAATCTGCCTTGGACAAAAAATTATTGCACCAACCGGTGAGCCACTAAAACTGGCCAAACGAAAAAGACGCTAATTTTACGTCGTAAATAGCCCCCAATTCTCAAATATTAGTAGGAAAAAAAACTAACAGACGTGCTTGTAGATAATGGTGAGACGCAAAAACCTGACTAGGGAAAAAATTTTGTCGGCTCCGTTACTTAGTAACAGCTGGTCAAAGTGTAAATTTTGCAGATGCAGAAATCTTCTGGGTCATGCGTATAGTACTCTCCCTCCTCGACGGATCTATGTCTGTACAACAGCTAGCAGGCTGTAAATTGCTTCAAGATATCCTCGACCCTCTCTGAAACCGAATTGTGACTCTGATAGTATTTCCTCTTCGGTGGCCCAGATTATGATCCGATCTCTTAAAATCTGTGTGAAGATTTTTACTACGTTGTTCACCTGTACGATGCCACGATAGTTTGAGGAGTCGTCGGTATCCCCTTTCTTTTATATCCTACAAAGTATCACCTTTCTCCAGTCTTCAGAGACTGTCTCGGTGTTGAGTACGTTGTTCAAGAATTCCATGAGATAGTCTGTGCATTTTTCTGGCAGCGCTTTCAGGAAGTCGTTTGATATTTGATCGTAGCCGGGAGCTTCGACAGCTGTACATTTGTTTCTGACCTTTTTAATTTCCTCTGTCGTCATAGCGCTGGCCAAAGTGGGGTGCAATGGTCCTTGGAAATTGTTTCCCTCGTCGTTTCCGGGTACACTCTTCTGTAAAACTCGTTCCAAACATTTACATGCAGCGAGTATGGTGCCGAAGATCGAGACTTGTGATTTTTTTACTGCAGTCCAGAAATCTCGGCCATACTTAAGGTTGAAGAAAGCCAACTTGATTTTTTGCGCGTATTCGCCTTTTTTTTGTTATTAGTTGCTTGAACTCCTTTTTGCAGTCAACATATCCTTCGCATTCTGGATTTTCAGGCTCCGATTTTTTACATTGGTTAAATAGGTCTTATACTTGGTTCTTTACATTGCTTATCGTATCACGGCTTATTCGTGTTGGTGTGCACTTTCTTGTTTCTTTTTTACTTGACCCTGTTGCGACCGTTTTTTGCTCGCTTGTTTTGTACATTCCCGAGGCCTGTTCCGCCTTAGTGATCTTAAGGCAGATTTTTCGTGTGTACTGTTCGTGTTGCTAGCCTTATTTGCTTCTGGACTGCTTCTAAAATTTCGCGGCATTATTTACATTCCATTTAAGGCAGGGTTTGGCTGTCTTAGGCGCGCCCAAGATCTCTAATTCCATGTCTCTTACCGGGCTCTGATTCCACAATTGAAGAATCACTAGGAGGTGGTGAGACATTGTTACCTCTGTGCTTGCGTACAGGTTTCTTACGGCTTTTATTTCTGTTGCATTAACCCATACTAAGCCTATAACGCTCCGGCCTTTTATGCTGCAGTACGTCGGTTTATATAGCCGGTCGATCGCTTTCGGTCCTGACATTCACGAGGATAAGGCCATTCAGGGTCATAAACTTCATTAATTTCTTACCTCTTGGACTTATTGCTTTATTAATCGTTTCTAGTGTACGAAAAGATTAGTGTCCTCAAAAATCTGTTCTGGTATGTTGTCGACATCTCCCACTCTAGTATTCGTGTCGACTCGGGTAATGAGAACTTCGCTCTCCGTACTTGATTCTACATCATATATAATTGTTTCAAGTGCCTCTAATAGTGTAGTTATATCTAAGTTTGGTCTGAAGTATAAGTATCCCACTGTTACATTTGTTTTCCATTTATACTTGTTCGTCCGAAGATCCACCATCTATAATCTCTATGGCCAAGTTCTTTTTTTGAGAGCATTGCGAGGTCTTCACTGGCTCTTTCTTTGCTATTTTCTTTAATGGCATTTGGCCAGTTGCACTCATAATTTGAAAGATATTCTGGTACTGGGCCCGGACTTGATACAAACCAAGTCTCGGTTAGACAGATAATATCTGCGCGGTTGATGATGTTATTTTCCGCTAGGTTTGCAAAGCCATATGAGTTCCAGAAGTCTATGGCGAGGTCGCTTTGACTATTTAGTTTTTTTAAGTATCCATGGTCGTGTCGTGCTCTCTCTGGTCGGGAGTAACACTGTTATCCGCGCCATTGTCCGCTGCTTCGACCGCGGCTTGGACCTCTGTGTTGGATTTTTATTGGGTTGTTTTCACTATTGCACCATGTGACCCACTCTCCGTTGTTGCAAATCTTTTGCTGCCCTATTTTTACGTTGTTGCCCTCTTTTTTATATTGTTTAGTCAAATCTCTATTTTTTTTTATAATGCCTCGTTCGTGTTATGAATTTCCATGGTCTTCTATCGCTAATTTGGTGATGATAATACGTCTTCCACCATTTTGTTCGAGACGTCCGATATCCAATGTTTTGTTGACAACTCCGAACGTCCGCGTGAAATTTCTGGCTATACTTTCTTCCTCTTGAGCAAGTAGTTTAAGATTACCGAACAGGAACTGCTGCTGTGCCTTTGGAGCTGCAATGCGTTTGGCGGTCGCCTTTTGAATTCTCGCGTACTTCTCGCTTGCGGGGTAGTAGCGCTTTTTTGCTTATCAGCGTTTCCACCCTTTCCACTAACCTCGCAAAGTTTCACGGATTATTTCTCTCGATTTACGGTAATAATTTGTATGTAACCGTAAAACACATGTAAATTTATTTGCCGTTGGTGGGACTCGAACCTGGATCTCGTGGGTGACTGTTGGCTGCTTTAACCCACTCGGCCATTGACATCTTAACATTTGTATTGACTATTTGAAGTATACTAAAAACGAAATACGTCTAGACTATATTGATTTATATGATTGCGAACCGAAATATTTAACATAAGTACACCCATCCAATGGTTACCCATCCGATTACTGGCTCTCGAGGAACATCGGAAAGTTTGGGCATGAAGCGGTTACCCCGAGTACAGGCATAGGCGGCAGTGACATGATAACAACGAGGGGCAATATGGTTGACCGTATTGGGGGTTACACGATTATGCCTCATTAGCCCCGATGATTCATTTAAACCCCGACTGCCGATGAAGTCCTGAATTTTTTCTCGTATCAAAGCCTTATTAAATTTTGCTATGGAAACCTCGAATTTCGTTGGAAAGTCCCAAATTGGTAGTGTTACGGAAATCCCTATTATGGCATTCACATTGCAACCCAATGAGCCTATGTTATTTAAGGCCATCTCAAATAATTTTTTCTACACGGGTGCTTGTTGTGTACTTGCTGTGATCCCAAGCAGAAATTTATTCTGGCTGAGGTCCGGACCTGATCAGGTTTTCCTTAATTAGTAATCGGGACCGGATAAGGCGACTCTATCCGGTCCTGATATGGCATGTAATGCCATTTCTAATTTGGCCGTGATCAGGCTACAAATCCGGGCATTATCAGGCTGCTAATCCGGCCGCGATCAGGCTACTAAACCGGCCACGTTTAGGCTCCTGATCTGGTCCATAGTAAAAAATGAGAAGGTCCAATATACATAAAACGCATAACGCCAGTTTATTTATTGGAAGTTTATTCTGGTACCATACGTACATGGTCGTGGAAGCTTTATAAATGAAAGTTTACTGTTTTATTTTTTAGCTAACAAAATTAACATATAAAGGTCTAATAATAATGGAACTATCTTGCAGATCCAAAATATATAACACTCATGACGAAAACAGAATAAAAATAAAAAGAACAGTGTGGAGTGTTAAAAAATCTATGTACTCATAACCATGCGACTTATCAATTTTTAAAATGTGGCGCGTAAAAAAATTGCACCGTCGAAAAATATTTACGATAGAATCAAGCAACCGCAAAATTATGATTTTGGATATAAGTGATGCAGTCAACGCGAAAACATATGCTATTTCCCTTATACGTAAATAATTGTGTGAAAAAAATACAAAAAAATACAACTATTTGTAATCGATGGTATTACAATAATAAACGATATGGTACAGAAAACATCTCTCATTTAATTATTGTACAACGGTAATGCCAGATATGGTCCTTCCAGTACTCTGATAATTTCGTTTGAAGTGGTTTATATGTTAAGTTAACCAGATTTGAATATTCAAATATTCTGGCCAAAAGCGGGGCCTCATCTGGCTAGCCCGACCAGGTATGCCTGACCGATGCCCCGGTATGGTATGGAAAACTGTAGTCTAACGACATTTGAAATGATGTACCTATGCATGATCCGGTTGGTGTTGGGACCTCATTTAGCTAGCCGCATCAGGAATACTCGATCGGTACCTGATCGCGGCCTGATGGGGAATATTTCAGGCTAGCCAGTTTATAAATGTTATACCAATACATGTTCCGGGCTGGACCAGGGCCTTATTTGGCTAGCCTGAACGGGCATGCCTGACCGATGCCTCATCCGGACCTGATGGTACTTCAGGAAATTTTAATTAATTTATGCTCGGGATTATGTGTCGAATGACTTGTAATATGTCTTGGGTGCAGTTTGTTATTTTCTTTATAACGCATAGGTTCGAAAACTTGACTTTTTTGGCGTTACGTCTGTTCGTGTTCGTGGTTCGATCAAAACCGCCATCAATTTTACTATAATTCAATTTAAAACAAAAAACCTGGACATTACCATTTAGAAATTCAGGCTTTATTCAAATCTTAAATTTTACTTTTTTTACAGTTCGAACTCTCAATAATAAGTATAAGTAACCTTTTTGATTAAGAGAAAATACAGTATAACCACTTCTCATCATATAAAAAATAAATCAGGAACAAAGTACACGTAGTGGGAAGTAAACGTCTAAGCGCGCTTATCCTGAGGCCGGGGTTCGCCATGTGGTTGTGGTGGGCAATATTTCCGGTCGATGCTTGAGGTTGGGGACTTATCGAATTTGCGACAGGAGACTTGGCTCTCAGCTACCCCATGTAGTAGTAGTTGTAGACAGGCACTCGCGCGATACGTGTATATGTACGTACCACGCACAAAAGGAACGCCCGAACGGGTAAATATATATCAAGGACGAGCGATTTATATTTTTCCCGGATACCGGGTCAACCGATGCACTGTAACCATGGCAATCTATAGTGGACTCACAACACTGGTACCATCCTTTGTCGTCAAACACTGCAAAAATAAAAAACACCGCGAACAGAAACGGTATATTAATTTCCGTAACATCATTAGAAACGCGGTTGCATTCACTGAAGCGAATTATCGGTCCTTAATTAGAATCAAAAAAGCAATATCAAAGAGAATCTTTATACAAAATAATCTTTCACCGGCGTAAATAATATTTTGTGAATAATTTATATTGGTCTTTACTGGCTGACCAGATAAGGTTATTCAAGCAAAGTCAATCTCGTCGTGGTTGTCGTATTAATCCTCTTATTATTATCGTGAATAAAACACGAAACTCCTTTTTCAGAGTATCTCGAAAAGTTCATACTGAGCTAAGAGCAAAAAATTTGAAACCAACAACAACGTCATTGAGAATACTAAGAACATTCATTTTCAATAATAATAATTCCAAAACGTTATCAGTTATTGGAAAATAAAAAACATTGTTCAAATTATGTTAGGCTTTTGATTTCGCCCGAAATTTTTTTTTATTCATAATTTTGGAATGACGAATATTTCATTTATCGTTTTTTCGAGACAAGACGAGAGGGGCTACGCGAGAAATTCGAGAATTTCGACTGATCGAAACAGTAAACCATAATAATTTATCATAATTCGGGAATGTTGGTCCAACAGTTGAAGACATTTACACAATAATTTTTTTCAATATATAAACTTGTCTCGATATTTTTACTGCTAAATTACTGCTTACAATTGAATGTACGTATGCACAGACTATTGCTGTACTCCAGCTTTTATCATAGACGTATACGAAAACTTTGAATCCACGAATTTAAGCATACTTTTCCCCATCTCTTCCCCCGTCGTAATTTAAGCATAGAGAAGTAAAAAGATTTTAAATGAAAGAGATTATCTAGAATGAAAAAATATTGTTAACGTACGAGATCTTAAAGAAAGCAAACAAATTTTGAATGAATGAAATTTTTAAGAAAGTCATGAGATTTTGAACAAATGAGATTTTAAAGAAAGTGAAAACGTTGTGAATGAATGAGATTTTAAAGAAAGCGAAAATATTTTGAATGAATAAAATTATATAAATAAATTTTCATTTACTTCACGATCTCATTAATGCAATATCGTTTCGCTTTCTTCAAAATCTCCACTCTTGCTTCACAGTCTCATTTATTGAACATTTTTTGACTTTTTAAAAAATGTTACTTATTTAAAATTTCTTCGAAATCTCATTCATATAATTTTTTTTTCACTTTCTTCAAACGTCAATCATTCTACATCTTTTTGCTCTCTTTAAAACCTGATTCATTTAAATTCCTTTTATATTCTTCAAAACGTTATATATTTGAAATCGTTTCGCTTACTTCAAAATTTTCTCTCGACATTCGAGAATAGTTCGCGACGAAAGAAAAAATGTCTCTTGTCGTTCGAGAATATTTCGAGACAAAAGAACATTTTTCTATCGACCTTCGAGAATATTTCGAGACAACAGAACATTTTTCTATCGACCTTCGAGACAAGACGAGACGATATTGCTATCACTATTTGTCAATACGAGACGAGAGATGCCCAATTCTGGTCTGGTCTCGTCTCGTGGCAACACTGTTTTTCGGTTAGATATAAAAATTACTTAAAAAATAATCAAAGCCGTACATTTTTTTAAAGATTATGTATTCGGAAGGATCAGGGAATTCATTTCATTTTTTATGAAATACAATAAAAGTTTGGTAAACAATACATTTTTTTCACTAATTTATTAATAGCTATTTGGTATTATTATTATGCAAAATCATGATGTCAAAAAGATTTTAGTATTGGCTTCATTGATATTGACGTGTTTGTTTTTTCTTGTCGCGAAATATTCTATACTCATTAACTTCAATACTAGAACTTGACATCTCTCTGATTAATCGTGTGTGCCTCGCTGCCACCATCGAGGTCAGATATAGATGTTGCTGTGAGAAATTGCAGATAATAAGGAAGTAATGTATATCACCCATAGGCATGCGTCGAAATAGTTTATTTTAATCAGTTACGTGGTCTATTTTTTATATAAAAAATGTATTCGATTTGTATCAATCCCATTTGATAAAAATAAAATTCTATATAAAATCGGCTTTATTCAAAATGTACTCAACGATCGGCCCGATGGGATATTATTTAACTCAAATAAATTGCCTTCGATTTACATAAATCTCGTATTTGATCTAAATTAATTAAATAAACCGATTTCTCTTATTATAAGATTCTACGTATTCACCTCTTTCTCCAAAAAATATAACTGGTCCCCATTGCTACTCAATCCGAATGGAGACGGTGATGACACACTTGGTGAGGGTCCCTCAGATTGATCTACTTTTAGGTTTCGTTTAGATTCGTCGATGCGACGACGTCGAGCACTGCTGACGGAAACCGGTACTGCGGTATTTTTCAAGGGAACCGCAATGGTCGTGTCGGGATTTTCTTCGGAATGGTACACAAGTTTTACGTCCTGTTGCAGAGTCGTCACTTTTGGACGCTTGTTGTTTTTACGGTGATCTTCCAGAGCTTTAAAGCCACCTTCCTCATATCGATTAATCCACAATCGCACAGTCTTGATATTGCAGCCGATTATATCCTTTATCTGATTGGGTGTAATCCCTCCCAAATGCATACCGATTATCATACCGCGTACCGCAGGCGGATAATTCGATAATTCATTCGACCGCTTTAGATCTGCGGACATCTTTAAATTTAAAAAAAATGGTTTCACTGAGTTTGACAGCCGTTGGAAACATCTGAATGAACCAGAACAAATAAAAGCAGTGTACTTACCTAATGTCAATCGTTTTCTATCTAAACAACTTCGTATTAGACATTTTGATCTGGAACGAAAGAATCTTCATTACAGCCACGCCGATTATTAGGGCATCAAAAACAATATTGATTTTTAAGGATATTCAGCCCAATATCGGTTTTCTCCCATATCGCAAAAAATTTACTCGTTTATCTAATCACGCCCAATTTCCTGAATTTTTTTTTAGTTTCCTTAACTGGATTGTTTTTTTTTGCAATATGTATCTAAAGTTATATATTTTTACATAGAATAATCACGAATATCGCCTAAAGCGAGAAAATGTATTGATTTTTGCCCCCTCGTAGAGGAAGCTCTGTTTTCGAGAATTTTTTTTTCAAGACTTTCATATCATCACACTCAAAATGATCCAAAACGCCGAAAATAGAGATTTAGAAAAAATGTATGGTTCGATGTGTATATGTACGTGTGTGTGTGTGGTGGCCGGTATGCAAAATTCAAACCTACATATGTCAAGAAAGGCTTAAACCATCGGTTTGAAATTTGGCATAGATGTGGGGCTTGTAGACACCTTTGTTTGTGAAAATAAACAAAAAATTTACAAATAATTTCAAATTTTATTCATCTTTGCAATTTGCGAAAAATGTCTGTACTCGCTCTCGATCACGTAAATTTCTAGCTATCAAGCTAAATAATTTTTTTTATAAATAAAGCTATGTTATAGAATATCGGGACAGAGTTTAGGATAAAACTATAAATAAGTTCAGTTTTTATGGAATTCTGAATTTCAATTTATGTTTTGCGTTAAATCACATCAAATCTCACCAAATTAACTGAAGTTATCTAGAAATAAAAAATAACATTCAGCGCTGCTACATACCAAATTTGGTGATGATCGGTAAAGCGGTTCGGATTTTACACGATTTTGAATTTTTCAAAAACTATTGAGATAATGAAAAAACGTTGCAAAATAAAACTTTGTACAGTGCTTCGTCATCAATTTTACACAAAGCTTCCTCTACGAGGAAACCAAAATTAATAAATAAGCTTACTCATAGAGATCGCTTTGTGAAAACTGGAAATTAATGAGGAAGGAATGTGCATAGTTCTACTTTGCATGTTTTTTTCTTTCATTTTATATTAGATTGTTATCTTTCATTTTACGCTCAATTGTTAGATGTAAAATTCTGTAAAGTTAATTATCCCATAAAATATCAGAGTGAAAATAACAGCGACGTTTATAAAACACAAAGAAGCTCAAAGAATACTACGCGAAAGGGTAGCAACTCAATCTTGATTACTTTAGTGCCTCATGACTTTAGCATAAAACTCGAATGAGGCACCACTTAATTTTGTTTTATTAAAAGTAAAGCGTTAAAAATTGTACCGTGTAGTAGCACCAACTTTTTGTAAATGAATTTCAACACGACTTAGAGTCACTCAGTAAAAAAATGCCAGGCAAAGAGAAAAAAAAAGTTTTTATAGCATTTCGCGATATGTCGAATAATTTTTCCTACATTCGGTTACCACACTTTTTCCACTGCTAATCCGAAAGCTTAAAACCCCATAAACAAGAAGACGTTGGTTATTTTTTTTATTATTTTTATACATGGCTTATTAGGTAATCGCCAGGTTGGTACCTTATTCTGCATACACTCTCTGCTAAAATCGCCATTGTGAATTTTCCCCTCTAAAGAGTTCCGTACAATTCAGCCACATTTTTCACATACAATGAAAAACTTGTTTTTCAATATTGTACAATTTCGTGAACGAAAATCGTGGGACTTCTATTTTTACTTCTACTCTATTTTTATGTGTTTACTTATATTTTTACGTGAACATTGTAGGATACATTGCTAATGAAATTACACTGATTGTCAGCTTTTTCCAATATTATATTATTCTAATACAAAAAGATGTCTTTAAAAATGGCAATTCGCATAATGTAGCAAATATATTACATTGGCGGTTGAAGAATTAAAGTCTCTGTGGCGTAAAATGTCAGCGACACTATAGCTCAAAAATGTTTGCATACACATAGTATGTATATATTGCGGGAACGATGTGTACATATACTAAGAAACGATAGCACACGCAAAAAAAGGCTTGGTTAGAACAACCAAGTGCCTTGGTTATATATGCGCCAGATGATTAATTGGTTAGACCAACCAAGAAATTGGTAGCCTAACAAATTACTTGGTTGGTTTAACTAATTAATCGTCTGGCGCATATGTAACCAAAGTGTACATAATGAAAATATATACATATATACCTCCGGTATATATTGTGACGTATTTTTCGTGCGCATAATCGGTAACAAATAAAACCAAATTTTATTCGGTAACTACATCACGATACTGTAACCTTCGGCCGTCCACTCTCGTTCGCGCATCCGCAAATCCGGTGGGCGCTAGTTAGTTTTTGTTTCACCGGTATTAACTAACCGGTATACCCGAGGAATCGAGTTGATCAGGCTCGATTCCAATAAAATCGAAAGTTCGGAGCAAAAACTCACGAGCTTAGTTAATTTTTGGGGTCGCGTAAAATTAACAAACGCAACTGGATACGCTTGCGAGAACGAACGGTTGCGGAAATGCACGGCCGCTCAGACTGCTAGGTTGTGGTAGAGAGGGTCGAGGTATGACCCAGTAAATAGCTTTCTTAATACGAGATCTTTAATCGAAAATCTTCGATTAAATTAATTAAAATGCGAGAACAACTGACCCAAAATTATTGCTGCTAATTCCGGGAAACGATAATAAAATCCCAAAGGAATTACGAGAACACAGTCCACTCACGGCTGAATAAAGTACGGGAACTTTAGTTTTATTCAATCGAATAAAACTCACGAAAACGAGAGCGTATAGCGTACGATGTACGCTGGCCACAGGGCGCGAGAACTACGCGAAAGACGCGCGCGCGAACGACGGAAAAACGGTCAACACGGGAGCGCTTAATTAGACCCGAGGCACCTCTGCGGTGTCCCGAGCCAGACTGATTGTCTCCAGCAATCATCGAAATCTCGTCATAATAATTATTAATCCCTCCCAAAATCCCTTACTCGAGAACTACTGCCCTCTCCCTCGAATCACCTCGTAACTATATCGGGAACGCAAATCATGCCGGTAACATTTTCGAAATCTATACAATCGCCTCCCTTAATGCTTCGCGCGAAAACGGGCCTTCTCAGCACTCCTATGCACTATACTGCAACAGGATGCTCCATCCTTTGCAAACAACCAACAAAACTCCACCCGTTCTCTAGCGCAATACATTTTCTCAATAGGGCGCCGGATTTACACCGGTCTACAACTAATCGCAAGACTCGTTCGGTGACTCTTGTCTGCCGGGCTGCTCGTATCTTTGAGCTCTCATCCTCGCGACAGATTTGAGTGCACCGATCTCCCGAAACTTTACAACAAAAATAACAAAACCTAAGAATTACAATTCTTAGCTAAACCGAGAACGTAAATTCGAGAGAACGCAGCTCGAAAACGCTGAAAAATAGCAAGTAACGATAACACAAGCCCTTGTGATCGTGCTTTCCAAAAAATCACGTCACAATATGTATATATTTTCATTATTTATAATGAAATTTTCATTATAATGAAAATATATACATATATACCTCCGGTATATATGTATATATTTATACATACTGTACATAATGAAAATATATACATATATACCGGAGGTATACAGGGTGACAATTATAAGTCGGACAGGTCTTTTTGTGGGTGCTGTAGCGATGTTTTGAATGATTTAAGGTATGATTTTTAAATGGATTTGCAAGCTCTTTTCAACAACATAAACGATTTTTTTTTCTGACGTATAGTTTTTAAGGGAGAATAAAGTTTAAATCAGAATTTTTCTGAAAATACATTTCGATTACGGGATCATAAAGCTAATAAAAAACTGGATACAAAAAACCTATAGAAGTATTTATTCGAATATATTTTCATAAAGAAAATTAATTTTGAAGTTACTGCTTTTAGCAGCCGTTCCCGGTTTGAAACAGGGAACGCCGGAAGTTGCGAATACGCAGGCGCAACGAGTGTCGTCAGCCGGCTGATTGCCCGGCTGTTAAAAGATGTTTGTTATGACAGTAAAAGGTTAGGGAAACATAACCAGTGAAGATAACCAAATTGAAGGATCTAAAGTGAAATTTTAATAAATGTGACTAGTGAATTTTCAAAAAGTGCAAGGGGATTGAAAAGAAATTCAGATTAGAGAAAACATGCAGTTTGCTCTTCTATCAACAAGGTACAAGGTAAGATAAAGTTTTTTCTTATAACATTGTTCAGCGGTCAAAGTAATAATTTATTTTATTCACTTGTCATTAGGTTTCAGTCTCCGAGCTTCACAAGAATCCTGGATGACTTGATTTGCCTCGGTGAGGTCTCATTTTCTCTGCGATGGGAAGATAACACTGCCTATGAATGAAAGTTAATAATTTTTCATCCGCAGTAGAAATGTATTCATGATGATATCCTTTTTTTAAAAAACCGCAAATTTAAATTTAAACATCTTCGAGAAGCAATCTAATTCTTCAATTTTGTAAAGATACAGTGCACCTGAATGGTGTGAGGGAAATTGAAAGTTTAACTTGTAACTTTCACACCAAACCGGTGAACAAATTTTAGTGTTTTAGGTCTTATCTTATCTGTCGAAGAGTACATTCTGTTTTGAGTGTAGCGAGTCTGGATATAGTGAAAATTAGATTTACTGTTACTGTTATTTCTCACCGTGTAGTGATTATTTCTTTCTAAAAAAAAGCAATTCTTCTTTCTAAAAAAAAGTCAAGAGTAATACTCTTGTCTTTTTATGAATTGCTTTTTTTTTTATTTCGCGCACAGAGCCAAGTGAATTTCGTTGCATACGTAAACGATCTAGCATCGAAATCACAACCTGAATACAAAAATTGTACAGGCATCATGAAATTTATTTTCTGAATGAACAGATCCAATAAAATGTCATATCTCCATACTTTTTTTTTTTTTTTAAATCTCTACATGTTTCCAGATGAATTCAGCCGCGATCGCTATTTTTTCACTATCGGGGTGGCAACCTGTTTCAGGAAGTGACAGACGCACTATTGAATTCACTTTTCGCATTAAAAATCCAAAATTGGTACCTAAGACTTTAATATTATAAGTTTTTTTTTCAATCTCGACATGTTTCCAGATGAATTCAGCCGCGATCGCTATTTTTTCACTATCGGGGTGGCAACCTCTTTCAAGAACTGGCAAACGCACTATTGAATTCACTTTCCGCATTAAAAATCCCAAACTGATACCTAAGACTTTAATATTACAAGTTTTTTTTTTCAATCTGTACATGTTTCCAGATGAATTCAGCCGCGATCGCTATTTTTTCACTATCGGGGTGGCAACCTCTTTCTAGAAGTGGCCAACGCACTATTGAATTGTTTTTTTTTTTCAATCTCTACAGGTTTCCAGATGAATTCAGCCGCGATCGCTATTTTTTCACTATCGGGGTGGCAACCTCTTTCAAGAAGTGGCAAACGCACTATTGAATTCACCTTCCGCATTAAAAATCCAAAATTGGTACGAAATACTTTAATATTACAAGTTTTTTTTTCAATCTCTACATGTTTCCAGATGAATTCAGCCGCGATCGCTATTTTTTCACTATCGGGGTGGCAACCTCTTTCTAGAAGTGGCCAACGCACTATTGAATTGTTTTTTTTTTTCAATCTCTACAGGTTTCCAGATGAATTCAGCCGCGATCGCTATTTTTTCACTATCGGGGTGGCAACCTCTTTCAAGAAGTGGCAAACGCACTATTGAATTCACCTTCCGCATTAAAAATCCAAAATTGGTACGAAATACTTTAATATTACAAGTTTTTTTTTCAATCTCTACATGTTTCCAGATGAATTCAGCCGCGATCGCTATTTTTTCACTATCGTGGTGGCAACCTGTTTCAAGAAGTGACAAACGCACTATTAAATTCACTTTCCGCATTAAAAATCCAAAATTGGTACCTAAGACTTTAATATTACAAGTTTTTTTTTCAATCTCTACATGTTTCTAGATGAATTCAGCCGCGATCGCTATTTTTTCACTATCGGGGTGGCAACCTGTTTCAAGAAGTGACAAACGCACTATTGAATTCACTTTCCGCATCAAAAATCCAAAATTGGTACCTAAGACTTTAATATTACAAGTTTTTTTTTCAATCTCTACATGTTTCCAGATGAATTCAGCCGCGATCGCCATTTGTCCACTATCGGATTAGCAAGCTGTTTCAAAAAGGTCAAGAGTAACACTCTTGACTTTTTATGAATTGCTTTTTTTTTATTTCGCGCACAGAGCCAAGTGAATTTCGTTGCATACGTAAACGATCTAGCATCGAAATCACAACCTGAATACAAAAATTGTACAGGCATCATGAAATTTATTTTCTGAATGAACAGATCCAATAAAATGTCATATCTCCATACTTTTTTTTTTTTAAATCTCTACATGTTTCCAGATGAATTCAGCCGCGATCGCTATTTTTTCACTATCGGGGTGGCAACCTGTTTCACGAAGTGACAGACGCACTATTGAATTCACTTTTCGCATTAAAAATCCAAAATTGGTACCTAAGACTTTAATATTATAAGTTTTTTTTTCAATCTCGACATGTTTCCAGATGAATTCAGCCGCGATCGCTATTTTTTCACTATCGGGGTGGCAACCTCTTTCAAGAACTGGCAAACGCACTATTGAATTCACTTTCCGCATTAAAAATCCCAAACTGATACCTAAGACTTTAATATTACAAGTTTTTTTTTTCAATCTGTACATGTTTCCAGATGAATTCAGCCGCGATCGCTATTTTTTCACTATCGGGGTGGCAACCTGTTTCACGAAGTGACAGACGCACTATTGAATTCACTTTTCGCATTAAAAATCCAAAATTGGTACCTAAGACTTTAATATTATAAGTTTTTTTTTCAATCTCGACATGTTTCCAGATGAATTCAGCCGCGATCGCTATTTTTTCACTATCGGGGTGGCAACCTCTTTCAAGAACTGGCAAACGCACTATTGAATTCACTTTCCGCATTAAAAATCCCAAACTGATACCTAAGACTTTAATATTACAAGTTTTTTTTTCAATCTGTACATGTTTCCAGATGAATTCAGCCGCGATCGCTATTTTTTCACTATCGGGGTGGCAACCTCTTTCTAGAAGTGGCCAACGCACTATTGAATTGTTTTTTTTTTTCAATCTCTACAGGTTTCCAGATGAATTCAGCCGCGATCGCTATTTTTTCACTATCGGGGTGGCAACCTCTTTCAAGAAGTGGCAAACGCACTATTGAATTCACCTTCCGCATTAAAAATCCAAAATTGGTACGAAATACTTTAATATTACAAGTTTTTTTTTCAATCTCTACATGTTTCCAGATGAATTCAGCCGCGATCGCTATTTTTTCACTATCGTGGTGGCAACCTGTTTCAAGAAGTGACAAACGCACTATTAAATTCACTTTCCGCATTAAAAATCCAAAATTGGTACCTAAGACTTTAATATTACAAGTTTTTTTTTCAATCTCTACATGTTTCTAGATGAATTCAGCCGCGATCGCTATTTTTTCACTATCGGGGTGGCAACCTGTTTCAAGAAGTGACAAACGCACTATTGAATTCACTTTCCGCATCAAAAATCCAAAATTGGTACCTAAGACTTTAATATTACAAGTTTTTTTTTCAATCTCTACATGTTTCCAGATGAATTCAGCCGCGATCGCCATTTGTCCACTATCGGATTAGCAAGCTGTTTCAAAAAGGTCAAGAGTAACACTCTTGACTTTTTATGAATTGCTTTTTTTTTATTTCGCGCACAGAGCCAAGTGAATTTCGTTGCATACGTAAACGATCTAGCATCGAAATCACAACCTGAATACAAAAATTGTACAGGCATCATGAAATTTATTTTCTGAATGAACAGATCCAATAAAATGTCATATCTCCATACTTTTTTTTTTTAAAATCTCTACATGTTTCCAGATGAATTCAGCCGCGATCGCTATTTTTTCACTATCGGGGTGGCAACCTGTTTCACGAAGTGACAGACGCACTATTGAATTCACTTTTCGCATTAAAAATCCAAAATTGGTACCTAAGACTTTAATATTATAAGTTTTTTTTTCAATCTCGACATGTTTCCAGATGAATTCAGCCGCGATCGCTATTTTTTCACTATCGGGGTGGCAACCTCTTTCAAGAACTGGCAAACGCACTATTGAATTCACTTTCCGCATTAAAAATCCCAAACTGATACCTAAGACTTTAATATTACAAGTTTTTTTTTCAATCTGTACATGTTTCCAGATGAATTCAGCCGCGATCGCTATTTTTTCACTATCGGGGTGGCAACCTCTTTCTAGAAGTGGCCAACGCACTATTGAATTGTTTTTTTTTTTCAATCTCTACAGGTTTCCAGATGAATTCAGCCGCGATCGCTATTTTTTCACTATCGGGGTGGCAACCTCTTTCAAGAAGTGGCAAACGCACTATTGAATTCACCTTCCGCATTAAAAATCCAAAATTGGTACGAAATACTTTAATATTACAAGTTTTTTTTTCAATCTCTACATGTTTCCAGATGAATTCAGCCGCGATCGCTATTTTTTCACTATCGTGGTGGCAACCTGTTTCAAGAAGTGACAAACGCACTATTAAATTCACTTTCCGCATTAAAAATCCAAAATTGGTACCTAAGACTTTAATATTACAAGTTTTTTTTTCAATCTCTACATGTTTCTAGATGAATTCAGCCGCGATTGCTATTTTTTCACTATCGGGGTGGCAACCTGTTTCAAGAAGTGACAAACGCACTATTGAATTCACTTTCCGCATCAAAAATCCAAAATTGGTACCTAAGACTTTAATATTACAAGTTTTTTTTTCAATCTCTACATGTTTCCAGATGAATTCAGCCGCGATCGCCATTTGTCCACTATCGGATTAGCAAGCTGTTTCAAAAAGGTCAAGAGTAACACTCTTGACTTTTTATGAATTGCTTTTTTTTTATTTCGCGCACAGAGCCAAGTGAATTTCGTTGCATACGTAAACGATCTAGCATCGAAATCACAACCTGAATACAAAAATTGTACAGGCATCATGAAATTTATTTTCTGAATGAACAGATCCAATAAAATGTCATATCTCCATACTTTTTTTTTTTTAAATCTCTACATGTTTCCAGATGAATTCAGCCGCGATCGCTATTTTTTCACTATCGGGGTGGCAACCTGTTTCACGAAGTGACAGACGCACTATTGAATTCACTTTTCGCATTAAAAATCCAAAATTGGTACCTAAGACTTTAATATTATAAGTTTTTTTTTCAATCTCGACATGTTTCCAGATGAATTCAGCCGCGATCGCTATTTTTTCACTATCGGGGTGGCAACCTCTTTCAAGAACTGGCAAACGCACTATTGAATTCACTTTCCGCATTAAAAATCCCAAACTGATACCTAAGACTTTAATATTACAAGTTTTTTTTTCAATCTGTACATGTTTCCAGATGAATTCAGCCGCGATCGCTATTTTTTCACTATCGGGGTGGCAACCTGTTTCACGAAGTGACAGACGCACTATTGAATTCACTTTTCGCATTAAAAATCCAAAATTGGTACCTAAGACTTTAATATTATAAGTTTTTTTTTCAATCTCGACATGTTTCCAGATGAATTCAGCCGCGATCGCTATTTTTTCACTATCGGGGTGGCAACCTCTTTCAAGAACTGGCAAACGCACTATTGAATTCACTTTCCGCATTAAAAATCCCAAACTGATACCTAAGACTTTAATATTACAAGTTTTTTTTTCAATCTGTACATGTTTCCAGATGAATTCAGCCGCGATCGCTATTTTTTCACTATCGGGGTGGCAACCTCTTTCTAGAAGTGGCCAACGCACTATTGAATTGTTTTTTTTTTTCAATCTCTACAGGTTTCCAGATGAATTCAGCCGCGATCGCTATTTTTTCACTATCGGGGTGGCAACCTCTTTCAAGAAGTGGCAAACGCACTATTGAATTCACCTTCCGCATTAAAAATCCAAAATTGGTACGAAATACTTTAATATTACAAGTTTTTTTTTCAATCTCTACATGTTTTCAGATGAATTCAGCCGCGATCGCTATTTTTTCACTATCGTGGTGGCAACCTGTTTCAAGAAGTGACAAACGCACTATTAAATTCACTTTCCGCATTAAAAATCCAAAATTGGTACCTAAGACTTTAATATTACAAGTTTTTTTTTCAATCTCTACATGTTTCTAGATGAATTCAGCCGCGATCGCTATTTTTTCACTATCGGGGTGGCAACCTGTTTCAAGAAGTGACAAACGCACTATTGAATTCACTTTCCGCATCAAAAATCCAAAATTGGTACCTAAGACTTTAATATTACAAGTTTTTTTTTTCAATCTCTACATGTTTCCAGATGAATTCAGCCGCGATCGCCATTTGTCC
This sequence comes from Ephialtes manifestator, assembly GCA_963970395.1. Taxonomy (NCBI): domain Eukaryota; kingdom Metazoa; phylum Arthropoda; class Insecta; order Hymenoptera; family Ichneumonidae; genus Ephialtes; species Ephialtes manifestator. The sequence goes on from OZ019969.1 coordinate 27,386,633, forward strand.
ACTATCGGATTAGCAAGCTGTCTCAAAAATGGCAAACGCACTATTGAACTTGTATTCCGTATTAAAGAAGAGCGTTACTCTTGACTTTTTATGAATAACATTGCATTTTTGGCAACAGCTTACGACCCTGATAGTGGACAAATCGCGAGCGCGAATAAATTCATCTGGAAACACGAAGAGAATGAAAAAAAAACTTGCGATGATAAAGTTTTTGGTACCACGTCTGGTTTTTTTAATGCGGAAAGTGAATTGAATAGTGCGTTTTCCATTTCTTGAGACAGATTGCCACACCGATAGTGGACAAATTGCGAGCGCAAATAAATTCATCTGGAAACATGTAGAGATTTAAAAAAAAACCTTGTAATGTTAAACTCTTAGGTAGCAATTTTGGATTTTTAATGCAGAAAGTGAATTCAATAGTGCGTTTGTCACTTCTTGAAACAGGTTGCCACCCCGATAGTGAAAAAATAGCTATCGCAGCTGAATTCATCTGGAAACATGTAGAGATTGAAAAAAAAATTTGTAATGTTAAAGTCTTAGGAACCAATGTTGAATTTTTAATGTGAAAAGTGAATTCAATAGTGCGTTTGCCATTTCTTGAGACATATTGCCACAGTGATAGTGGACAAATTGCGAGCGCAAATAAATTCATCTGGAAATATGTAGGGATTTAAAAAAAAACTTGTAATGTTAAACTCTTAGGTATCAATTTTGGATTTTTAATGCAGAAAGTGAATTCAGTAGTGCGTTTGCCACTTTTTGAAAGAGGTTGCCACCCCGATAGTGAAAAAATAGCGATCGCGGCTGAATTCATCTGGAAATATGTAGAGATTTAAAAAAAAACTTGTAATGTTAAAGTCTTAGGAACGAATGTTGGATTTTTAATGCGGAAAGTGAATTCAATAGTCCGTTTGCCACTTCTTGAAAGAGGTTGCCACCCCGATAGTGAAAAAATAGCGATGGCCGTTGAATTCATCTGGAAACCTGTAGGGATTTTAAAAAAAAACTTGTAATGTTAAAGTCTTAGGAACCAATGTTGGATTTTTAATGCGGAAAGTGAATTCAATAGTGCGTTTGCCACTTCTTGAAAGAGGTTGCCACCCCGATAGTGAAAAAATAGCGATCGCGGCTGAATTCATCTGGAAACATGTAGAGATTTAAAAAAAACTTGTAATGTTAAAGTCTTAGGAACGAATGTTGGATTTTTAATGCGGAAGTGAATTCAATAGTCCGTTTGCCACTTCTTGAAAGAGGTTGCCACCCCGATAGTGAAAAAATAGCGATCGCTGCTGAATTCATCTGGAAACATGTAGAGATTGAAAAAAAAACTTGTAATATTAAAGTCTTAGGTACCAATTTTGGATTTTTAATGCGGAAAGTGAATTCAATAGTGCGTTTGTCACTTCTTGAAACAGGTTGCCACCCCGATAGTGAAAAAATAGTAATCGCGGCGGAATTCATCTGGAAACATGTAGAGATTGAAAAAAAAATTTGTAATGTTAAAGTCTTAGGAACCAATGTTGAATTTTTAATGTGGAAAGTGAATTCAATAGTGCGTTTGCCACTTCTTGAAAGAGGTTGCCACCTCGATAGTGAAAAAATAGCGATCGCGGCTGAATTCATCTGGAAACATGTAGAGATTGAAAAAAAAACTTGTAATGTTAAAGTCTTACGTACCAATTTTGGATTTTTAATGCGGAGAGTGAATTCAATAGTGCGTTTGTCACTTCCTGAAACAGGTTGCCATCCCGATAGTGAAAAAATAGCGATCGCGGTTGAATTCATCTAGAAACATGTAGAGATTTAAAAAAAAAACTTGTAATGTTAAAGTCTTAGGAACCAATGTTGGATTTTTAATGCGGAAAGTGAATTCAATAGTGCGTTTGCCACTTCTTGAAAGAGGTTGCCACCCCGATAGTGAAAAAATAGCGATCGCGGCTGAATTCATCTGGAAACATGTAGAAATTGAAAAAAAAACTTGTAATATTAAAGTCTTAGGTACCAATTTTGGATTTTTAATGCGGAGAGTGAATTCAATAGTGCGTTTGTCACTTCCTGAAACAGGTTGCCACCCCGATAGTGAAAAAATAGCGATCGCGGCTGAATTCATCTGGAAACATGTAGAGATTTAAAAAAAAACTTGTAATGTTAAAGTCTTAGGAACCAATGTTGGATTTTTAATGCGGAAAGTGAATTCAATAGTGCGTTTGCCACTTCTTGAAATAGATTGCCACACCGATAGTGGACAAATTGCGATCGCAAATAAATTCATCTGGAAACATGTAGAGATTGAAAAAAAACTTGTAATGATAAAGTCTTAGGTACCAATTTTGAATTTTTATTGCGGAAAATAAATTCAATACTGCGTTTGCCATTTCTTGAAACAGGTTGCCACCCCGATCGTGGACAAATCTCGAGCGCGAATAAATTCATCTGGAAACATGTAGAAATTGGAAAAAAAAAATAAAATAAGTATGGAGATATGACATGTTATTGGATCTGTTCGTTCAGAAAATGAATTTCATGATGCCTGTACAATTTTTGTATTCAGGTTGTGATTTCGATGCTAGATCGTTTACGTATGCAACGAAATTCACTTGGCTCGGTGCGCGAAATAAAAAAAAAGCAATTCATAAAAAGTCAAGAGTGTTACTCTTGACTTTTTTTTAAAAAGAAGAATTGCTTTTTTTTAGAAAGAAATAATCACTACACGGTGAGAAATAACAGTAACAGTAAATCTAATTTTCACTGTATCCAGACTCGCTACACTCAAAACAGAATGTACTCTTAGACAGATAAGATAAGACCCTAAACACTAAAATTTGTTCACCGGTTTGGTGTGAAAGTTATAAGTTAAACTTTCAATTTCCCTCACACCATTCAGGTGCACTGTATCTTTACATAATTGAAGAATTAGATTGCTTCTCGAAGATGTTTAAATTTAAATTTGAGGTTGTTTAAAAAAACTATATCATCATGAATACATTTCTACTGCGGATGAAAAATGATTGCCTTTCATTCATAGGCAGTGTTATATTCCCATCGCAGAGAAAATGAGACCTCACCGAGGCAAATCAAGTCATCCAGGATTCTTGTGAAGCTTGGAGACTGAAACCTAATGACAAGTGGATAAAATAAATTATTACTTGGACCGCTGAACAATGTTATAAGAAAAAACTTTATCTTACCTTGTACCTTGTTGATAGAAGAGCAAACTGCATGTTTTCTCTAATCTGAATTTCTTTTCTACCCCCTTGCACTTTTTGAAAATTCACTAGTCACATTTATTAAAATTTCACTTTAGATCCTTCAATTTGGTTATCTTCACTGGTTATGTTTCACTAACCTTTTACTGTCATAACAAACATCTTTTGACAGCCGGGCAATCAGCCGGCTGACGACACTCGTTGCGCCTGCGTATTCGCAACTTCCGGCGTTCCCTGTTTCAAACCGGGAACGGCTGCTAAAAGCAGTAACTTCAAAATTAATTTTCTTTATGAAAATATATTCGAATAAATACTTCTATAGGTTTTTTGTATCCAGTTTTTTATTATCTTTATGATCCCGTAATCGAAATGTATTTTCAGAAAAATTCTGATTTAAACTTTATTCTCCCTTAAAAACTATACGTCAGAAAAAAAAATCGTTTATGTTGTTGAAAAGAGCTTACAAAACCATTTAAAAATCATACCTTAAATCATTCAAAACATCGCCACAACACCCACAAAAAGACCTGTCCGACTTATAATTGTCACCCTGTATATGTATATATTTTCATTATGTACTATAGGGTTGCAACTATAGTACATAACCGGGGGTATATATGTATATAGTTGCAACCCTTGTTGTGCTCGTTCGAGGATCTCATCTCCGGTTACCTGTTAGAATGAACGATAATAAACCCATATAGCATCAGATATTCGCAGTATATCCATTTTAGGTCCTTAATGTGAAAAGTATATCTTGTATATTCTATGGATATTTATTCTACATACATGCAGGTATATACACGCATGAATATCAAAAACACATTCTATGTACATACTTGAATAATACGAATTTCAGCACAGGTACGGACGCATTCGTAAGAAATTTCATGTATATGCAATCCATGAACATAGGAAGAAAATCAAACGTCCACGAATTAATTACCCAAGGATGTACCCATGTAGTATTTTCACATACATTGCATATACATCGTATAAACATTTGCGGATATACAATGTCCTATGTATATAAAATGTATCTGTAAAGGAGACACTTATTCATGAACATCGAACATACACCGGATATCCATGAGGATATACATATTATGTGCACCGTATGTGCACTTATGTCCTATCTAAAAAAAAACGGAAAAATTAATTCCAAAATAATTATCTGCATTTTTTTAAATCTTTGTGCCACAAAGATTAAAAAAAGATTAGTTCTTCGCAACTACTGAAGAATTATTTTTTATTTGAAAAAAAAAAGTCCAAAAAAATGACAAGAAACTTTTCTAAGTGCCTCGTAGGTCAGTACTTGGATGGGTGACCGCACCAGGGTTGAAATTTTTTGACTCTCGCAAGGATCAGTACTTGCATTCGTCATCACTCCGCATCCGAGTTTTTCCAAGTTCTCCAAGTTCAGTGCTTGAATGGGTGCCCGCTTAATGGTCGAATTTTTCAATGTCCCTTGAGGGTCAGTACATTGATAGGTGACCCACTGTGTTAATATTTTATATATTTCGGTCACAACCTTCTAAATGAATGTAGTCTTGGCGCGTTTTTATTTTTAGTATACTTCAAATAAACAATAAAAATAAGAATCTTCTAAGATGTCAATGGCCGAGTGGGCTAAGGCACCCGGAAGTCACCCGCAGGATCCAGGTTCGATTCCCACCAACAACAAATAAACTTACATGTGTTTTTTCAGCAATAAATATGTACCGATCAATGCAATAACTCCGAATTTCCAATTAAAAGTGCAAGATAAACCAAATTCAATGAATGCAGGTAATTATTTTCTAATTAATTTTTCCGTTTTTTTAGACAGGACATATATGTACATACGGTGCACATAATATGTATATCCTCATGGATATCCAGTGTATGTTCGATGTACTGTAACGTTCACATTTTTTGCACCCTGCCAAATCGGTCGGATACGCCGTGTGTGTGAAACGTCGTGAGTTCTTGGGACAGGTGGATCAGAAGAAAATTATTATAAAAATAGAAAATTCTTAATTTATTCAATAAACAGAAATTATTTGCAAAATACAACCGTGTTTTATTTTATTTTTTTATTACTTTTAATTAATTTCATTTGTCCCGCTGGACGTGATCAAAGGAAGATTCTATGTATAAGAGCTCATTGAAAATCTGCTGCTTTTGTTTATCACAATAATTTTACATCAAATATGGTATGGACCAAATGGTTTGTTAACCAGTACTTTTAAAGGAAAAGGCAACCCAGACAGGAGCGGTTGCTAGCGTCTCCACTAGCAGTTGCCCGATGCTGACGTTTGGAAAAGGAAAATGATTCTACTTTTAACAAGGATAAAAACTAATTTATGGTGAGGTATAGGCGACCAGACAGGAGCGGTCGCTAGCGTCTCCACTAGCAGTTGCCCGATGCTGGAGTAAGGAAATCTTTGGGAATTTTAGCAGAGTTTCGCAGTCAGAGACTAATAGAAACCTGTTTTAAGGCAGCAGACCATCAGAGCTTTCGCTAGGGCTGAGTGCTCCGTAAAGGAGCCGACGAATGATGATTTTGTCTGCTCCGCAGCCCCTTTTATACCCGAAATCCGGGCTGATGCAATCTTGGTAGCTGGTGGGGTCATCTTGTCCCCACTCTTGTGGTCGAGTCGCGTCGGTTCTAGACGGCGTATCCCGGGACTCCTTCCTATGACGGCCGGTAATGTCAGTCGCGTTATTTGTCCATTTGGTTCCTGATAGATGTCGGCATCGTCGCGGCGCTATGGCGATCTCCGCTCACGCCCGTTGAGAACCCGCCTTTACCTCACTCAACTTCCGCGGCACGAAACGCCTCGTGGTGACGCTCTCCTCGATGTATTCCCGAATACTTTTAGTTCTCCTGCGACCATGCAACGTTACAGACTTACCTCTCAGTTTATAATCTTTTGTAAGTAAAAATAAATAGTTTCGAGTCGTATTTCTTACGAGTGGAGTTTTTATATGTTAGGGAAAATTACCCACAACCAATCCCTACATAATTGGTGACCCCGACGTGATCGGAAGACCGGGTGTCCACAATGACGCCGTAGAAGCTACAACGCAACCTCAACGTTTTCGTCTCTTTGTTTGCGAATCGCAATCCCCCGGACTATAATCGGCAACCGAGCCAAGCTCTGCCCAAAAAAGGTCGAGTGCTCGGTCGCGCGCAAATCACGCTCACACGAGATCGTAATAAGTGGCCATTGTACTGTCGTTAACTGTGTCGTTTCAACCGCCGCAATTCGTACGGCAAGCTCCGGCATTAGTCAGCTTATGAGTGGTGAAGAAAGTGACGGAAGTGTCGAATATCATTTAGCCCAAGAAGACAACAACGACATGGCCGAAAATGGGGGCCAGAACGTCGCAGGGGAAGTCGCTGCGTCGCGAATCGCAAAGCTTCCCGCCTTCTGGAAGGAGGACCCCGAGCTTTGGTTTGTTCAAGTGGAAGCCTCTTTTACAATCGCGGGAATCACCACAAATGCAACCAAGTATTTGTACCTCGTGACAAACCTAGAATCTAGCGTTCTTTCTTTCGTGGCGGATTTGATGCGAAATCCCCCGCCGGCAGACAAATACGAGACAATGAAAAAAAGGATCCTCTCCTCATTCGCTGAGTCGAGAGACAGCAAGCTTCGCCGTTTGTTACAAGGTGAGTGATTGGGTGATCAAAAGCCGTCCCACTTTTTGCAATACTTACGCAGCCTGTCGTCCGGTCAATGCACCGACGAATTTATCAAGGGACTCTTACTGACTCAGCTTCCTACCCAGGTACGCCTCAATATAGCTGGCAACGCCGAAAAAGATTTATCGAAACTCGCAGCCATCGCAGACGTTTTGATCGAATATTAGCAACAACCTGGACAAATCCTCTCTCTTGGACAAAACGCAGCAGCAAATGCGCCAACCCCTTCGACCACGCCTTCTTATTCTGATTTGATCAGTCGAGTCGAAGCCTTATCGCTGAAGCTCCATAAGGTAAGCAAAAACAGACGAAAAAATCGTGGCGGATCCAAGTCGCCTTATCCTCGCAACAACAATAATAATAATAATAACAGCAATGGTGACGATACTCAACATGTGATTTGTTACTACCATCTACGTTTCGTTGAGAAGGCAAAGAAATGCGAGAACAACTGCAAATGGCAGGAACTTTTCGCCAGACGCCAAAACGAATCTTCGGAAAACTAGTGTCGTCGTCAGAGATCTTGGCGGTCACTAGCGACGCCTCAGCTTCGGAAATCCGCCTCCTCATTTTGGACATGCGCACCGGCTTAACATTTTTAGTGGATTCGGGGGCAGTCGTCTCTGTACTCCTTCGGTCTGCTCTAACAAAATGGACGAACCAGCTGTTAATACTTGTATGTCGTATAAATAACGTTTAAGCATTTTAAGCGTCACGCTCCAATTGTAGGTAATATATCGTTAATAGAGGGCTACGAGGGAGAGGCAGGAGGTTCCGGTAGGCGCGCGTTTTGCTTTCGGCGCGATTAATTCACACGGATTCAATGCACCAAAGTAAATGATTTATTTTTAAAGATAACACTGACTTCAAGACTACTCTATTGAAGTTACTATGATTAAACAAACGTAAACCTAGACCGTAATTTATCGTAGCGTCGCACGCCGACCGTAATCGTAATTCTCAACTGTTTCCGTAAGCGTCTAACGTAAATGCGTAAATTTTCGTCGTTGGGACGTCCGTTGCCTCATACGCCCAACGTGGTACTGATCCTCGTTACTACTTCTCGATTCGCGTACGCGGAAAGGTGTCGCCGATCGGCGTATTCGTAATTTGGGGGGTACCTTGCGCTCGAGCACGCATTCGGTTTCTAACACAGCCATGCGATTTCCAGCTGTTCGCTGCAAATAATTCCGTCATCCCTACTTACGGTACTAAGTTCCTGGATCTGGACCTAAATTTGCGTCGACCATTCCCGTGGCTTTTCATTGTTGCGGATGTTTCCCGACCAATCTTAGGCGCCGATTTCATCCGCCATTACGGTTTGTGGATTGACCTGAAAAATGAGAGGTTAATTGACAGCATAACGCACCTCTTCTCGGTTGGAAAGACACTTAACGAAGCACCTCCTTCGATTCAGACAATCCAAGGGAATGACCAATATCAACAGCTCCTCAGAGAGCATATCGACATTACGATTCCTTCGAGGCCCACTGGACATGTGCAGAAGGACGTCGTACACCACATTTTGACGAAGGGACCTCCTGTCGCGGAACGAGCCCGCCGTCTCGCAGGAGAAAAACTCAAAGCAGCAAAAGCCGAGTTTGAATTCATGGTTGCCGAGGGAATCTGCCGCCCATCAAATAGCTCTTGGGCCAGCCCACTACATCTCGTGCAAAAACCAAACGGCGATTGGCGTCCGTGCGGTGATTACCGAAGACTAGTATATATTGTGACGAGGCGTTACAACACGCTCGCTTCAACGGGTGCTGATGAGATCGAGCGCGCAGCATAGGCTCGAGCCACCGCGAGATCCGCCGAATCTTTTCTCACCGACAATGTCCAGTACGAAATATTGCGAGCTGTTGACTGCCGAGACTATATTATTTCCAGAGTAAATTCGTGGAACTCCTCGGAAGTCCGGCGATGCGAGAGAGCGGGGAGCCGAGACGGAAGGGCACGACGCCGATGATCTTAGAAGAGCGTCGATATTAGGCCGATGCCCCCACTCGAGAACTCCCGAACAAGGAAGCGAGGAGTGTGGCACGCGACAGCGTGAAAAATAAGTAGTGAGTGAACAACGGGACGTGAAACGATCAGGCAGAGTAATATGACGTCTCGCGTAGTGGCAGAGAATAGAGAGAAAAGAGATCGGTAAATTGCGCTCGAGTGAAGTTGAGTGCACGAGCATCGTGAGAAATTCAGTGGGAATCCACAGGACGAGTTTTCCGGCTGGGATTAAGTACGAGAATCGGGAAGAAAAAGGTAGGCGCACTTGGTGCAACTTCCCAGATTTTAATAATTCCCCGGAAGTGATCGCGGTGTAGAAGTACCTCGAATTATTGTCACGAGGCCGGCCTCCTTCAATCTCGGTGCTAAGAATTAGAAAACATTTATTCGTGGATCAGTCTCGCGAAATTGTCGGACTCGAGTCAAAGTTGTAAAGCGCGTAAAAGTGGTAAATCCGCGTCGAATGTCGGACACGAGTCAAATTTGTAGGAAAGAGACTAATTTATTTGGCGTCCGCTTCCGAATCGGTTTTCCTTGACGCGGAAGCTAAAGAAATAAATTATCGATTGTTTGATTTTTATAGCAAAAGAAATAGGCGTGGTTTGTAGAAATTATTTTGCATGCCTTCCCCCCGAACTGCACCCTTACAGCTAGCTGGACGAAAGTGAGGAGAAGTGGTAAGAATCTCCCTGGTAATCGGGAGAAGAATAGATTACCTGGCGCCCATCTGGGAGAGTAAGCAAGTAAGGAAGAAAATTTACAGCGTGGGCGTCGTTATATTTGGACGTCGGCGGTTACACGGTAAGTCCTGAGCCGTTGTAATAGCCCGTCACAATATATAGTATAACCGTTATAGTAATAGTAATAACCGTTCCGGACAAATATCCAATCCCGCACTTGCAAGACTTTGCACACCGCCTCCGAGGGTGCGCTGTTTTCTCAACGATCGATTTGGTTCGAGCCTATCACCAAATCCCCGTCGCACCAGAGGACCAACCGAAGACAGCCGTTATTACGCCTTTCGGCCTTTATGAGTTTTCTGTCATGACCTTCGGGTTGTGTAATGCGGCACAGACATTCCAACGTTTCATAGACTCTGCATTACGAGGACTAAAGTGTTGCTATGCATACATTGACGACATCTTGGTCGCGTCAAAAGACGCAGAAGAACACAAACAGCATCTCCAACAGGTTTTCGAGAGACTACAGCAGCATGGAATAACAGTGAACTGCGGCAAGTGAACAGTGAACTGTTCGGTCAACCTGCTGTCAGGTACTTGGGATACCTAATTGACGCCAACGGCACGAGACCACTCCCCCAACGTGTGGAGGCCATTCTCGCGTATGCCAAACCGACGAATATCACCGAACTCAGACGTTTCTTGGGCGTGATAAACTTTTATCGAAGACACGTGAGGAACGCCGCCGAATTTCAAGCTCCATTGAACGCTTTACTAGTCGGCGCTAAGAAGAGAGATGAGAGGCAGATCGAGTGGACTCCAGACCTGGCTTTCGAAAGAAGCAAACAGGCTCTCGCTGACGCGGCCTTATTGGCCCATTCTCTGGAAGGAGTGACGCTTTGTCTACAAACCGACGCCGCCGATACGGCGATGGGAGCCGTCCTGCAGCAGTTAAGCAACGACGAATGGGAGCCTCTGGGGTTCTTTTCAAGAAAATTTAATGCAGCTCAAAAGAAGTACAGTACGTACGATCGAGACCTCCTCGCCATTTATGAGAGCATCAAATATTTCCAATTTATGCTTGATGGACGACGAGTAATCGTAAAGACTGACGATAAGCCTTTAACCTTTGCTTTCCAACAAAACTCGGATAAGGCTTCACCACGACAAAGTCGTCACCTTGACTTCATTGGTCAATTCACGACCACTATCATTCACGTATCCGGAACCGACAATGCCGTGGCAGACGCCTTCTCACGACTAGAAAGCGTAGATATGCCTGTCATTGTCGGTACCACAGACATCGCAACAGCTCAGCAGAACGATGACGAGTTAAAACAAATCCTGGAATCGGAAACAGTGCTTCAACTTAAAAAACTTCGAGTCGACGATACAGAACAAGTCATTTACTGCGACGTTTCAACATCCGAAGTACGTCCGTACCTTCCAAAGGACCTTCGAAAACGAATCTTCGACAATGTGCACGGGTTATCTCACCCCAATGGTCGCTCCACCAAGAAACTGATTCAGCAGCATTTCGTTTGGCCTGGTATGAGCAAGGACATTCAACATTGGGCACGCACTTGTCTACCTTGTCAACGCAGTAAAATCCATAGGCGTACAAACAACATTCCACAACATATCCCGATACCGAATACTCATTTCTCACACGTACATCTCGATATTGTAGGACCACTCCCACAGTGCCAAGGATATCGATATTGCCTCATGATACTCGACCGTTTCTCTCGCTGGCCAGAGGCCATTCCGATGAAGGACATAACGGTCGACACAATTGTTTCCGCCTTTTTCAATGTCTGGGTGGCACGTTTTGGAGCCCCAACAACAATTACGACTGATCGCGGATCGCAATTCGAATCCCGCTTATTCCAAGCATTAGCAAGCCTCATTGGCAGTGAACGCACGCGAACCACGGCGTATCACCCTGCCTCTAACGGCATCCTTGAACGATGGCACAGATCGTTATAGGTAGCAATTATGTGCCACCAAGAGAAAGACTGGGTTACAATCCTACCAACCGTGTTATTGGGCCTACGCACCAGTTTTAAGGAGGACATCAAGGCTTCTGCAGCAGAAATAGTTTACGGCACGACTCTTAGACTCCCTGGCGAATTCTTTGTACAAGCGGACACGCCACCGGACCCACAAATCTTCGTGGAAAAATTCCGAGAAATTATGAGAGTCGTCCGTGCAAGACCTACAACTCATCACAGTAAACATTCAAGCTTTGCACACGAAGATCTCTATACGTGTTCACACGTATTCGTCGAAGCCGGCGGAACAAAACGGCCATTAGAACCTCCATACGACGGACCATTCAAGATTCTACGACGCCTTTCAGACTTCGTTTTTGAAGTGGAGATAAACGGCGAGCCTGTTACCATTTCGACTGAAAGGGTAAAACCAGCCTTTTTCGAAATCACAACACCAGAAGAACCAGTGCTACCAACTGAACCGAACGCAGCTGTTCCAGGCACAGCTGGCCCAAGCACGGCCGATCATCCTGTAGCCTTCAAGACTACGTCTCTCCGTACCTACGCGGGACCACAGAAAAAAGTACATTTCGTGACTTAGGAAGTCACTAGGAGGGGAGTACTCTGGCGATCTCCGCTCACGCCCGTTGAGAACCCGCCTTTACCTCACTCAACTTCCGCGGCACGAAACAGCGGCGTCGCGCCATAAATTCTCATTGGTTCAGCGCAGAGCCAATCCCCTCGCCTCGTGGCGACGCTCTCCTCGATGTATTCCCGAATACTTTTAGTTCTCCTGCGACCATGCAACGTTACAGACTTACCTCTCAGTTTATAATCTTTTGTAATTAAAAATAAATAGTTTCGAGTCGTATTTCTTACGAGGGGGGTTTTTATATGTTAGGGAAAATTACCCACAACCAATCCCTACAGCGCTAAATTTGAAATACCAGGAGGCCGTGTGTGGCGGATTTTCGATGCACTGATCACTTTTAGCGGTCGTGGCACTTTGATAACGTCTCAAAGCCCCCTCGGACCAAAATGTGTCTTCAGCATCGTCTTTTGTCCTGAAGAATAGAGACCAAAGCGCAGGTCACACGAAAATACTACGGGCTTTTCGGGAATTTTTTAGTTCAATTTAATAAACAGATTATCATCAGTTTCTTTTCCTGTAAGTTGTGTGTGGCGGTTTTCTCATCGTTTGAGACGTTATCAAAGTGTCACGACCACCAAAAGTGACCAGTGCATCGAAAATCCGCCACACGCGGCCTCCGGGAATTTCAAATTTACCGCCGCGACGACGCCAACATCTATAAGGAACCACATAGACAAATAATGCGACCGACATTACCGGCCGTCATAGGAAGGAGTCCCGGGATACGCCGTCTAGGATCGGCGCGACTCGACAACAAGAGTGGGGACGAGATGACCCCACCACCTTCCAAGATTGCATCAGCCCGGATTTCGGGTATAAAAGGGGCCGCGGAGCAGCCAAAATCATCATTCTTCGGCTCCCTTACGGAGCACTACAGCCCTAGCGAAAGCTCTGATGGTCTGCTGTCTTAAAACAGGTTTCTATTAGTCTCTGACTACGAAACTCTGCTAAAATTCCTAAAGATTTCCTTACTCCAGCATCGGGCAACTGCTAGTGGAACGCTAGCGACGGCTCCTGTCTGATCACCTATACCTCACCATAAATTCGTTTTTCTCCTTGTTAAAAGTAGAATCATCTTCCTTTTCCAAACGCCAAACGCATCGGGCAACTGCTAGTGGAGACGCTAGCAACCGCTCCTGTCTTTCCCTTTAAAAGGGAAAGGTTATTTGATGTATAATTATTGTGATAAACAAAAGCAGTAGATCTTCAATGAGCTCTTATCATTAGAATCTTCCTTTGGTCACGTCCAGCGAAACAAATGAGAATAAAATAAACAAAAAACGCTTGTATTTGGCAAATAATTTTGGTTTATTGAATAAATTGAGAATTTTCTATTTTTATAATAATTTTCTTCTAATTCACCTGTCCGAAGAACTCACGACGTTTCACACACACGGCGTATCTGACCGATTTGGCGGGGCGCAAAAAGTGTGAACGTACATGAATAGGTGTCTCCTTTACAGATACATTTCATATACATATTATGTGATACGACGTGCATACGTATATACATAGGACATTCTGTATCCGCAAATGTTTATACGATGTATATGCAATGTATGTGAAAATGCTATATGGGAATAGTGTCCTTCACCTGTTACAGCCATTGCATACCCGGACATAATATTCCGGTCGCTGTAGTGGTAAACGGATGCTAATGGAAATGGCAGAAATAAAAATGTTCATTTTTCAAGACAGTTATATCGCTTTGATCGGCTTTTAGGTTAATATATATAGTACATTCGATCGTAGCTCTCTCACTCATATTCCAATCTGGCGTGTGGATGAAAAAGGAGAAACCATTTCTCTTTCTCGCTTGGACTTTTCCTCTCGCAAAACGATAAATTTCAACGTTCCTTATTCTTCCAACGCGGTTGAGTAACCGGTGGTACCGGTGCCTCGTAAAGGCCATACGAGAACTGCACTTTCTGGTACATGAATCTTCCACTTTGTCCTCGTTGTACTTTGCCCGGTGGTGGAGAAGAGAAGTGGAGTATAAGAGCGGCCGGACGACGATAAAAGGGAAACGCGATGAACGACTCGGGGCAAACGCTATCCAGTGGCAAAAGTCCCGTACTTCTAGTTCTTGATTTTCTGAGCATGGCGTTTATTCTACAAATAATAGCTATAGGACCAGTGTATTTTCTGAGCATGGCGTTTATTCTACAAATAATAGCCATAGCACCAGTGGTCCACTATGGTTGCATGAAGCCTAAATAATGAACACAAATCTCTGGCGAGAAATTTATTGTACATTTGCTATGGGTACTAAGTCAAAGTCAACTGGCTACCCTTGGTATTATCATTTTTATCTTTATTCAGTTTTGCTATTGTTTTAATACAATATTTATCAATTTATATTTTATTCTCAAATTATTTTTCTTTTTGTAGCATAAACATACAATAGAACCAACCATATAGTACATCATATTAAATAAGTGTTTTGTATATATCATTTCGTGATCAGAAAGGTCCGTTGTACGAACCTTTAGAAAATAAAATTTATGGGATTTGACAATATATTTCAAGCCACCCACCTTAAAAGTACTTAAGGTAAACGACCCAGTTCGTTATGATGTAAGACAATCCTCTCACTCACGCCCATGTAAAACCATAGGGTAAACGAGTACCTAACGAGTGTCGCAGTTTATGACGCCACCATTTACGAATTACTATTGGTTGTTTCGGGAATGGTGAGGGAAGTCACCTATACTAATGTAGCGCGTCAGGAACTGGATCAGCGTCAGAAAAGGGCCGTTTACCTTAGTTACTGATTATGGAAAGGTGGGTCTTTTTGGCTTTTTCAAAGAGAATTCTTCGTTTTGATGTATCCTCACAATGATCTAAACATCGCGAGAAGTGGATTAGAAAAAGTATTCGTATGTATGTTGTAATAGTTTTCTCTTTAACCGTATTGAAATGTGTTAATAATTTTTAAGAAAATTGAATAATAATTCACTTTTCTCTTTGTTCTTCTTTTGAGATATTTATTTCTTGATAATTTTTAAATCATTGTAATTCGTTCAATATTAATGTTACATCCCGGGTTGGTTTTCCGTAGGGAATGGTAGCAGACGCATTGATTTTTGCCTCGTTTTAGACCGGAATTTTATAAAATTGTTTGCGCGACAAACAATTTTCTAAAAACTGCGCAAAACTGCTGATTGAAGTGAAAGTTCGCATTCAGTAGCGAGAAACGCTACTGGGTGTTTAAAAAATAAAATTATTACCTTATTGTTAACATTGCTTTTTTTATTTAATAAAATAATAATAATAATTTTATAAAATTATTTTTCATACTTATTTATTTGTTAGTTAAAATTCTCTAATAATTAAAAATATTCCCGAACGTAACAATTAATTAGTTATAATAGTCTCAGTTTCGTGTACTGACCAGAATCATTTCATTTCATCGTGAACATTATTTTCAATGTATACCATAAATTCGACATACAAACACACACACGCTCACACATAAAAAATAAGATAAATTATGAATCAGTCGTAAAGTTATTATATATGCGGGAAAAAACTATTGGAAAAGCATGATCAATTAAAAACGCAATGAATAATAGCGGAACGATATTAAATAATAAATATACGTATTTATAGGAAAAATTCTACAAATATATGGACGTGCATTGATGCCGCAGAAAATACCTGGAAAATTGGATATTAGATCCTCGCAAAACTGGCATGACTATGGAAAATAGGACAGCGACTATTTAGTTAATGTACGTTGAGGCTATCAAAAATGGTTTCTCCGACTGTAATGTTCATCTACGTTATATATGGAACCGCTGTCAGCACTCTTTATGCAAAATTACTTATCACGATGGAAGCTCATAGAACTTCTCGATGCAGGAAGCAAAGAGAAGAAGCGGGGCAGAAGAAAAACACGGAAGATGAGTCGGTCCTGAGCGCCTCGGAGTTTTATGGCAGACGCGATTGGAAGCCATGCCGACCATTACAACGCATTATCGTCGAATAAAACGACGCTACGTTTTCACATTCATAGTATCCAAGCGAAGTCTTCGTTGTCCGCGAGCAATATTCCCCCAAGATTTCCTATATTTCTTCCTGGCTCACCGAGACTCCACTTGAAAGCACTCTTTTACATTGCTTTTCCTATAGAATAGTAGACGAAGAGGCGTTCTTCTCCCATTTGCATTGATAACCCTCTCGTCGCCTTCGACAGCTCTACTGTTCGAGACTAAAGTTGTTCACCAACTTCAGGAATCAACAACTTCGATTATTAAATTTAGTGCAGTTTTTTATCGAGCGATTGATGCTTCAATATCGATTATATAATCTTTTGTACTTTCGTGATAGGTCCTGATAAGATTCTAAGCGTCATATTTATATTTTAATAATTTAATATGCATCCCAAAAATAAATGATCTAATTATTAACATACGATTACACACTAAAAAAAAAGTATCCAAAAAATGAAATAAAATAGATATACCATGAAAAATCTACCCTTTGTATAATACAAATTTTATTGAAGTTTGTGTACTTTTTATAAAAAATCTTATCCATAAATGTGCATTGATAGTTTTTGTTTATTGGGCAGGAAAATATTGGTCTGATTCTTATTTTGCAAAAATAAACGTATAAATTATCAATGAACATGTTTATGATCACAAATGATAAAATATAACTTTTATCAACTTTTATTGTATTAATTAACCAAATGATTCTACGGGACGCTTGCAGATTAAAAGTTTTTGTTTAAATTAGAAAAAAATAGCAATTTGTTTTTGGCTGTGCGGTAGACTAAATTTTGTTTTTATGGTCTTTTATCAATTTAATTGATTCAGTCTAGCTGTCTTTACTCTAATAAAAATAGTAAAATTGCAGACCGTACAGTCAACTATTGTGAAAAGAAGTATTAGAGAATAAGAGCCAATAAAAGATCGAACGGTCGACATCGACGAGGAGCACTCAACGTCAAGACCTTCGAGGCTAACAACCCTTGTCCCAGAGCTTCATAATCCTTCATTGTCTTCCTCTTCTCAACGTATCCTGGAGAAAAGTGGTATAGGGCACTTGACCTTTCCGAACCCCTCATGTACCTAGACGTGTGTTTGTCAAAGTGAACTATTTAATTCGGAAAATTAATCCTCAAGGCTAGCTCTTTCTTTTCATTATTATTTTTTTTCTTTTTTACGTAACTCACATTACAATCAATAAAAATGGTTCTGTAAAAATGGAGTGCCAGGTTTCGTAAGTAACAAATCTGTTGTTTCGATTTGACAAATTTTGTACAAAAAAAACAAAAAGTAACGAAAATTTTTTAGAAATTGATGAAATGTCATACGTTTTGTTGTAAATTTGAAGACAAAACAAATTCTATCCTGTAAAATAAAGAAATAAATAATTGAGTAAATATCAACTGTAAATATTTTTTAACTTGGTAAACAGCTGTACAAAACGTCGTATCTGCATTTCTCGCAATTCGTTACGAAACTGTTATGTACTTGTGAAATAGATTAGAAAAGGCAGAAAGAGAGTAGAGAGCCGAGAAAAGGACGTACATAGCCTTCTGACGGATAAGTCGTGCATTGTACAGCACCATAGCGCGTGCAGCAAATGCAGTGCTGCGAAGACAATCAGAAGAGAGCCGGAGGCTGTTATAATTACTCGGAATGCTACGTTGATGTTCTCTTGCGTTCTCGGTGTGCGCCATAACAGGTCTGCATCTCTTTCTACCTTCACTTGGTGTTCTCTAACACACGCGCATGTCCCGCCTTCCCGCGTTCACTTATTTTCACTTATCGTGGAAACATCCGTCCACGAGACTGGTACAGCTTTTCTCGCCTCGTTTCTCCGCTCCTTCGCTATTTTTTTTTCTTATTTTATTTTTTTTTCTATCTTATTTTTAACTCCGGACTACATCGCCCTGAGCGCGAAAATGCGCGAACGTAGCAAAAACGACTCGTACAACCTGCTGCTGCCCGCTTCCGCAGAACTTCTTTTAACTTTGCCTCAGGCATCGAGCTGGCACGGCTTTCCACTTTTTGAAAAATAGTACAGTTTTAAAAATTTCACGGTATTCGAAGCGAAAAATGACCTACGGCGATAGAGAGAACACTTGCGCTGTAATATATTGTTATTTACTCGTATTAAAGTACAGGGTTGTAAACTTTCTTCATTAAATTCTAATAAATGTATCGTTCAATTGATTTAATAGTTACTGTGTTGCAACAATTATCTCAATATATTATGAAAGAGTTTAAGAATTTTTAATAATTACTATAAAAATAATGAAATTATTCATGGCCTAAAAATATTGAAGAATATATCAAATGGAGAATCACACTTTTTTTTTGTAATTTTAATAATTCTTTTATAAAACCTGAAGATTATCACTGTAAAATAATAATTGTAAAAATCATTGTCTCATAATTTTTTTTATCTACGGGGAATGTTAGTCAAAGCTCTACAATGCGAATTTCGGGAAAACCAGAAAACCATTCCGAAGCACGAGAACCGCTCGTATTCTTATATTTTCTTTGAAATGATCCTTATTATATTTTATTATATAATTATCCCATACGCGCGCTCCGCGCGCTTTCCCATTTGATGTAATATTATTTGATTACATTTTTTGCAACTGAACATTTTCCTCTAAAACGAATTATTGTTGTTTTAAACAGTGTCTTATAATAAAATTAATTGTTTCCCACATCTCCAGACTATAATTTGTTCATCCTGTGGCCGAAACCTGCAAATGTTACCATTATCAGTCACTCTTTTTACGAGAGTTTTTTTACTTATTATAAAGTACAGTTTTTATATGATAAAAACGTCACCTTACACGAGTTGCTGAGCCTGAATTATTTTTAAATTTGTTTTCGGTTCGATTTCCACAATGTTTAGATATCTAGCGGGAATTTGGTATACAAGTAGACTATTATCAAACACGGTTTGAGATTGAATACGCCATTAATTTTTTGAAAATATTTGTCCACCCTCTACTTTTCTCAGTGCAATTATTTTGTACTCTAAAACTACTACAGTACAACCCATTTTACTTATATCGAAAATGCGAGATATTTTACCGACTGAACTTGTTTACCACGGACTTTCCTAGCAAACAATCCAGGATGAATAAAAAGACAACAATGGATTCGATAAAATATCGTTACTCATAAACTTATTAGGGGTGGATAGTAAGTATATTATTATTAGCATCTTATTTTGGAGTTGTCAGAAATTTATGAACCTGACGATATCTGCATTGAAAAAATTACATTTTCGACTCGAAGTAACTCCCTTAATTTTTTTCCATCGCGCGAGGGTCCGCGAGAATGCATTTTACTTATCTTGAAATTCTCCAGGGGCAATATTTTTCAGATGTTTTCTATCGATTTTATTTTTATCTCTATCACCAAAAGAATGATAACAAATATTTGGTGCATTGTTGTGTTTCGTTGTAAGTTTCATCGTTGAATTTCGCTAGGGGACACATTTTTTAGACGTTTTTATTGATATTTTTGTAAAGACGATCTACATTTACCCTCGCCCGTGAAGAAATCTTATCAGGGTTCTTCCAAGGCCCCGATTAATATTCCCTAATTCTCTTAGGGGTCTTATGTGGAAGACTCATAGGGTTTCGCAAATGATGGTCACGCTTTTTTCTTCGGGACCTTTAAAGGCAAAATAATGAGGACCTTTTAAGGCTGCCCTATTAAGTCCTTACTAAAATAATAAAGAAATCTAATTTAAAAATATATATTTGATATTATTTAGTTGAGTAATACTGCACTTTTAATTGGATATTTCGTCTTTCTCTACACGATGGTACATATTAATCGCTGAAAAAGCATATTACATTTTTTGTTGACATTGACGGGAATCGAACCTAGAACCCTCCGGATGGTGTAGTTGCGCTGCGCCTTAGCTCTCTTGGGCATTCAAATCATATGAATATGCATTTTTTTTTGTTTATTTGAATGACTGTAATATGAAATATGAAATAAAATTAATGTAATATAGTCAGAACTTGATAGATTTACATGTCTGTGTCTGATGTGTAAAAATAAAAGCACATTCAGTTATTTTTTTACAGAAATTGGTTATATCGAATAGGGTACATTGTATCGTTGTTGTCATCTATAATTATATTCCACAAAATTGCTTGTTTTATCGTTTGCGCGAATTAGTTCGTTTGTATCTAGGAGCGTTACTGTCCGACTGACCTGAGGGCCAGTATTAGAATGGGTGACCACCTGGATGACTTTGACGGTCATTAGTTGGATAGGTGACCACCAATTTTGCCATGGAAACCTCTGATTGCCATATAAGATCCTCATCTGGCAAAGTTATTATTGATTTGTTTACTTTATGCCATGGTTAAGCCTGACTGGGCCATTAATTAATTAACTTATCAAGGCCTTATTAAACTTCACCATGGCCTTATGAAATCCTTGGCAAAATTATGATCAATTAGTTTACTTGGTATCATGATGAAGCCTGACTGGGCCTTTAAGTAATTACCCTATCAAGCCCTTATTAAACTTCGACATGGAAACCTAGAATTGCCTAAGGAGACCCTTATCTGGCAAAATTATTATTGATTTGATCATTTGGTGCCATGATTAAGCCTGACTGGGCCCTTAATTAATTGGCCTAATACAGCCCCATTAAATATCGGCATGAAACCCTACAGTTTCCTTAGGAGGCCCCTTTCTGGGAGTGATATGGAACTCCCTTTTATGGTGTCCACATTAAAGCCCGATAGGGCCCTAAGTTATCTTAGAGCAACCATAATATTTTTCTTCACGGGATGCCAAAATTTCTCATCATTCGCTTGCTCGTAGAGTCGAGAAAATAAAGGTAACATTTTTTTAAATTTCTTTCCTACAGAATTCCAAGACAAGTAATACGCATCCCCGCGAGTCATCAGGCGATGTAAATTAAGGGGGTTACGGCTTGCTATTTTTTGTTATCTTTTGCTTTTAGGGTCGAAAATAAGACCGATAAAGGAAATCTAAAAAATATCGCCCCTAGAGAATTTCTAAATAAATAAAATGCACCATAACGGCTACTCGTATGATGAGAAGTAACAGAGTTACAGCTTGCCGAAAATTGCATTTTTTAAATGCAGATATCTTTAGAGTTATTAGAAATTTTGTTACTGATATGGCTGAAAAAATGCGAAAAAGGATGCATATTTTCCAGAGAAACGAAGACTGTTGCAAGAACAATTTAACTACAGAAACGGAAGTGATGTATCGTGTTATCTGTTCTGTGGGTAGATGAAAAGCGAGAGCAGCTGGACCCTGTGGCATTCAGAAGGTCGTCGCCGCATCGCACCCGGACTCGTACTCATGGGTCCGAACTGCAGCATAAAGTTATTAATGTAGCCGATTACTCACACGACCATTACTCTCGAGACGAATGAAATATACAGCGTACGCGCGACCCGTCCTCGCGCACCAACGATAACAATAATTGCACCAGAATTTTGATACTTTACGTGCACCAAATAATTTATACATAATTGCATCGTCGATTTCAAAATCGATTCTACGGACAATAGTCAATTAAACTTCACATTCATTCAATTATTCACCAGCGCGAACGGACAGAATTAAATTTTCAAGGTATGATTTATGATACCATATTTATTGAAAAAATGTTATAATTTTTACTTCCACAATTGGTCTAATTGTCGTATTTGTCGATGTAAATTAATTTTTTAATTCTGATAGTAGTCTGGAAAATTGCACTTTTCGCAAGCTTTCGCGTGCAAAAAATACAGCAATTACACGAGTCGTAATTGCCAATTTTGGCCCTCCGAAACGCTCCGCCTATTCGCTATGTAGCGAAGCAATGAGTACCAGTGTTTCGTATGATGCCACTAGATGGCGAACGGACAAAGCGTTTCTGGCAAGTGTTTTGAAGGCTCAGCGTATACGACTGCAAAGTTGTCCTGTGTTCGACTACACACGAGGGGTCTACTCTTTGAATGTGTCAAACTTCTTGGGTTTACCGACCCTTTAATATCGGAGACGAGAAAAGCGTCTGATCTATCTTATTCTTTTTACTTGGAATTTGAATCGTTAGACAAGAAAACAAACTAAAACTAAAATTAATTCAAGTACCGGATACAAAAAATAGTATATTACGATACAAGTGCGAAATAACTTTTTCTGTCGAGTGTGAATTTGCAGTACGAGCAGAAGGCAAGTGTTGCAATCACACGCGTCAAGGAAAACTTATTCCATCGAGTATTGTATAAAATTTTGCTACACAAGGTGTGAAAGTGGGATAAAACGCCTATTATCGCACTGAGTGAAATAAAACATATTTTCATCTGCTCTCAAAATAAAGGTTAGTCCAGCTAGGTTACATTACTTCAGTTCCCCCTTAAAAGCTCCTCCGGACCGAATTATTGTAAAGCCCCCTGGGAGTCAATAATGGGGTCCGGATGATAAAAATGTTAAATTAATTGGATTTCTGGAATTGGTGTTGGGTTAAACACATGAGTCATTCCGTTAACGACCCCTACCGGCCGGTTTACCCCTTCCTAATAAATCTGGTTAAAGAACCAATTATTCACTACAATTTGGCATAATACTAAAGCATTAAAAAAATATAAGCATTATAAAAACAAACTTCCAACGAGCTATGTATCTGAGAGATCGTTATCAAAATTCGCATGGATTCGTATTTTTCTGGAATAAATTGAGAATCATCATTTATACATTCAAATTTATTTACTGATTTAATTACTGACAGTATCAAATTTATACTCAATTTTAAATATTACCATTTTTTCGAAATAGTATGATTTCATTGCATTTTGTCATCACGCTTTTATTTGTATGTAATATGTCCCTCGCTGACTTCGGCGAAAAGCGATTTGTCAACGCTCAACCAAGCACGTATACGTGGTGTTGCATAATACACAAAGTCGCAGGGCCAGTGTGGTTGGCTTTATTCACAGGTAAAAGGATTTGCGAACTACAGAGCTTCCATCGAATTCACAGTCGGCGAATCCTGTATACTCGCCGCAACAGTGACTCAACGGAGCGCACCGTACGTATCGGGCTTACACACGAGGTATCCCTTATCGTTTCACGGTCGAGACCTATTCGAGATTTCCGCATCAACGTTTCCGTCGATATATGTACTATACAATTCAGTATATCCTACACGAGTAGGAGAGAGTCTGTCAATATGAACCATGTTTTCGTCACTTTTTCGACACACAACAGAATCATTTTTGTAACATCAAAATACAACATCGATCCTCATGGCAGTCAAGTCCATGACGCAAGCAAATCATAAATACAAAGTCAACATTTTTATGAAGAAGATAAATAACCATCAGAGTCAGGAATTATTTTTAAATGCAGTTTCTTTGCAATGCCAAAATCATAATATCATCCATTTTTTTAATTCCTCAATCAACAAAGTCTAACTTTTGTAGATTGATTCTAGATTATATGATTCACGTTGGATTGTCGTGCCGTATCGCTGCACACCCTTTGCTATTGGAATTTTTTCTCTACAGTCGTAATCGTATTTCTATATTTAATTTTATTATGGTACTACGAATATTTCATGGGACAAAGGTTTACGTATGGTTTTTCGTACATGAACGTGTGCGTGGCTGTAGGATAATGGGAGGGCAACGCATGAAGTCACCTTATAGTTTTGCGGTCGTGACCTATTCGAGATTTCCGCATCAACGTTTCATCAAAATGCAACATCGGTTCTTATAGTAGTCAAATCCCTAGTTCTAAAGGGCCACGATACAAACAAATCACAATAACAAAGTCAATATTTTTATGAAGAAAATAAATAACCATCAGAGTCAGAAATTATTTTTAAATGCCGTTCATTGCAATGCCAAAATCATTCGTTTTTTAAATTCCTATATCAACAAGGCCCAACGTTTCTAGATCGGTTCTAGATTATATGATTCACGTTGGACTGCTGTGCCTCATTGCTGCACACCCTTTGCTATTGGAATTTTTTCTCTACAGTCGTAAACGTATTTCTAAATGAAATTTTGTTATGGTACTACGAATATTACATGGGACAAAGGTTTACGTATGGTTATCCGTACATGAACGTATGCGTGGCTGTAGGATAATGGGAGGGCAACACGTGAAGCCACCGGGCAGCATGGTGACGGATGTCCACGACTCGCGAAGCGCACAAAGTTTATGGGGTATATATTGTAGCGTATGTGGGAAGGTAGTATAGCTGCACCGAGCATCTAGCATATACCTCGCGAGCTTTATGGCTCATACACATACATATGTAGCTGAAATCCGTATATGCGTATGTAGCTGCAACGTATTAGGTATGTGGTATATGTGTAGGTGTACCGCTCGGAGAAGAGAAGGGAGGAAAGGTCGCAAGGTATAGCGACGGCTCACGGCACCCTCCGAGAGTTTCCGTTTCGTGAGAGAGTTGACGTGCATCTCGGTGCTAGATTTATGGATCGTAAAGACCATTCGGATGTGAGAAACCTCGCTTCCTCTCCGAGGAAACTCCGCATCTTTATAATTCGTTCCTCTGCTTTTGCACTTTGAATAGTGCATGACTCGGTTAACGAATGCTACACGTAACCAACTTTTTAATTCAATTAAGATGCGCAGCAAACGAAAAATGTTGTATTGAAAACTTTTAATAGTAGGTTTTTTTTTTAAAACGCACATATGTTTCCAGAGTTATCTTGATTACTGTCACTATTTAATGGGTGGAAAAAATTCATGTAACTGTAAAAACAGGTCGTTAGGATCCAACATTAAGGGGAAACGCGAGTGAAAGAAAAATATGGTATTGAAAACTTTTAATAGTAGGTTTTTTTAAATGCACATATTTTTCTAGAGTTAACTTGATTACTTTCACTATTTAATGGGCGGAAAACGTTCATGTAACTGTAAAAAAGATCATTAGGATAAAACATTAAGGGGAGACCCGAGTGAAAGAAAGATCATGCTTTTTTTTCACAAGATTAAGGCCTTAAGAGAAAACGATACTAAAAATAAATACATTAGGAAATCTGAAATCGATCACAGTTCTAATCACAGAAATGGTTTTTCTGATATTTTAAGGCACAAGATTAAGTATCTGAATACCCGTTCGGGAAAACCGGGGGCTCAGATAAATACTATATTTTCACATTAATGTACTGTTAATTTGTAATCAGAGTGAAAATTTGTGACTATTTGTAAGTCTGGTACAATTTGAAAACCCTAAATAAATTGATTATAATCTTTAGAAAAAAAAAATAATTAGGTTAGATTAATGCAGTGCGGGTAGGGAGTGAAAAAAAATCTAATCTTTAGAAAATATAACGTTGTTCGTAGTTTATTGTAATTACCATTAATACTCGATTACGAATGAGGTTAATATTAGATTTAGTCGCTGCTCCGATAAAAATTCATATTTCTACAAATTGCAAACATTTATTAGGCCACGACTGCCAGAAATATCTACGTGCTCAGCAGCAATAATATTTTTTTAATCTACGTGAGAATCAATTGTGAATCTGACAGTTTGCCAATCGTACGTCTTGTCGAGCAAACTGAAAAAAATCAGTATAACCGATATATAGTTCCTATTATTACAGTATATGGAGTGAAGGTGTTCGCACCAAATCATTTTAGCATTGTATATGTACGCGTGAAAATCCGCGAATGGGGCAATAGCATTTATATCGGGTAAAATATTTTATATTTTACATTCATCGCTAACCGATATTCGATTTACTCGATTGAGCTGATAAACCCGTTAAAAGGAAAGAATGAACTGCGAGGGGGTTTCATTCGTGAAAATCGCTCTCGCTCGTTATACGTATATGTATATATATATATAGGTGTACACCTATCATACAATTTTCAAAAGTTTTATCCGCGCGAGAATTTAATCGAAAATCGATGATCGCTCAGCTGTGCGAATGAGGTACGAGGAACGAGTGTATGGGAAAAAAATGTAGTAGGCGGACAGTCGGTCAAATGCCCAAAGGACGCGCCTGAATGAGTTGCAAATCACTTGCTCCTGATGTAATTGCTGTCGTACATTTTTTCCCCACGTATTTTGTACATCAAAATTTATTACTATTTGTAGCAAGGCACGAGGAATACACAGATTGTCCTATTCTGCATAGTATTATATACCGCGGACGATATTCGAAGTTCTGCGCTTGGAAAGGCCAACTTACCTGAGGGAATTGTTCGTCGTTGATGTCTCTAGGATATGAATTGCAAAGTCTAAAGCAACTGACTTTTTTACCATTCCACTATTCCGCACGGAATATCGCAGGCATGCCTTCGGTATTTCCGCTACGTATGTGTAGAATGCATTATATACTTCCTGTTTAGTATTGACTTGAATAAGGCGGCATTCCATAGTCTTGTAAGTGATCTGCTCTTTTCTAGGGCACTTCAGTTAAGTGCGTGTATATGTAGGTGAATGGGCAATTATTTTCTACTTTCATTTTGCTATTTTTATTTTATTGTATTACATTTATTTTGCTTTTTGTTTTATATTGAGTCTTTTTGTTTCTTTATGGTATTGTAATCTCGTCGGCTTGTAATTTTTTTGTATTACCCAATGGGCACACATGTCGCAATGATGTCCTAAAGCCGTCTTTAGACATGTGTGCCCATTGGGTAAGGGTTGTGTGCCAAGGGATCATGTAGGTCCTAGTGTACTAAGAAACTATTCATTTATCTATCTATCATAAGGTAGATCTATCGTCATTGAACCACTTAACGAGAAATGCTTGAAATTCTCTAGAACACGTTTCTAAGCACATTAAAGTCTATTCATGAAAACCATTAATGTCATCAATAGACCGATTTCATGAATAGACCACCTAATTATTCATGTTAATAATAGTAAGATGTCATTTTTACACAAGTGTACGTCATAAGACAATTACGTATACATTGTTTTTGTTCATTGTTTTTGTTTATTATATGTTGTTTTACCGATATGTGCCACCTAATAATCACAATATTTGTCACATTAACTTCGTCGGTGGTGCACTACATTTGTAGTTTTCGGCATTGGTAGTTAATTGATAGTCATCATCAATGTTTTATTTAATGTTATCGATCAAAGGGCACGAAAACAAAAATCATAGTACCCTCGTAACTGGCCCATTCATGACGACCCGGCATTCCGTTGACATAACCACAGCGAATATCGGAAAATAACTGGTTTATAACCACCGATCGATAGATAAGGGTAAGTCTACTTTTACGATGTGGAAAGGGCCATTAACGTACTTTTAATACTCTTCGGGATATGCACGTGTTAAAAGGCCCAATGGAAGAGCTTTTTTACATCACAACCATATAAGTTAAGGACTCCGTCGCGCGCCCTTGCGTACTGGGTGTTTCGGTTCGACTTCTACTACCCGATTTGAAATATAGACCCTTTAAACACCCTTTGTTAAAAAAAAATGGGTAAAAAATGCCACTTATAAAGTTCATACACGGATCTACGAACCTCATCTCACTCTGCAGAAGTTAATTGGAGGTCCAGACATGCCAATTTTAGACCAAGGTTTTCTCTGTTCACTCTGAGTGGGTAATATATGCCATTTTCGGAGGTTCTCCAGAGGCTCATGACCCTCCACTTTCTCGACGGGACTACCACTTTTAGGTTTGGAAGAGGTCCTAAATTTTAACTCGGATCGGTAGATGTTTGTGTTTTGATATCTGCAACAAAGTCCAATCCATTTCACCCGATTTATCATTACCGAAAAATGTTGTTGATTTATTATTGCAACTGGTCCAATGACGCCTGTTCTCTCATACATGATTGTGAGAACGAAACAATTTTGCAGGGATGAAAATTTACATTTTCATTAATTACTATATTGTGAAAATTAGTTATGTAATTAAAATGTGAAATGTTCAATTTTGTAGAGATCGAACTGACACTATATTGGAATATGAGTGCAAACAGGACAACACTTTCACCAAGCACAAGGCAATGTACACAGTGTCGCCTTAATTAAATTTGAAACGCTGATGAAAAAATTGGTTGGTACTCGCAAAGCTACTGAGCGGATAGAGAGCGATCAAGGACGTCGATACACCAACACAAACTTGAAGTAATTTGCAAGATTGCATATATGTACAGTGCGTTGGTAGAGCGAACACGCGTTGGGCTCGTTCCCGTTGTACATACAGTGTATTTCGTTGTGCAGGATACGAGGATATAATGCAGGTGGAGGGTGGCGGTTCTCTGGCAGCTGGTGGTCTGGTTGCAAGGCTATGCACTTTATTAAATATTCACACGAGGACGCGGAGGAAAGTAGCGATACAATTTTTCTCCCTCTGCCTGTCCCTATAATATTATGAGCGAATAATATGGGTCGCTCCAAGTCAAATCGACCAGTCGGTCTTATACATTTTCGTTTTTAGAATTAGTATGCACATCAAATCAAATTCGCGCAGTTTTTCAATTTTTCGGAATAATAATTTCACGGTTGAATATTCTATTTAACCCGGAATCAATCACTGTTGTCAGAACTTATTTTCTCAACATTTTTACGTCCAGCAGGAAAAATAAAAGACTCCAAAAAATACTATATTATAGTACAAGGGAAGAAAGTGGTCGATTTTTACAGAGGATGAAATTAGTTGAGAAATCACCTGCGGTAAAAATCATACTCTCTTCCATATAGCATACTTTTTCCCCGATTTCGCAAGAAAGATAACCTTTTTCCTGTTTGCAACAACAACTCAAAAATATTTTTTTTAACCAATGATGAGTACGCATATGTAGTACAGTTTTCATTACCCCTGACTGGCAGGAATAAACAGTTTTCCTGCCTAGAGAATAATAAAACTAAATTTCGCATACGGGACAGAAATACATTAATAATTGAAAAATAGAACCTTGTCCATAAAATCTTAATATTTTAACAGATTTCTATATGTATACTGTATACCAAATAAGCATTGGACACACGGAGAAAAAAGTCTGTGTGTAGCTACGCGGGTTTCTGTTGTTAATTACTATAACTTGCGTACCGCGGTGACACAAGTGCTTTATCAAAGTTGTTCCTATACACGTAGAAGCTTTCACAATGTGTATTGTAATCTTTCCGGTTTTGCTTTAGTACCTTGCTCATTATTCCTATATTAATGTTTCCAACCGAAATTTTTACTTATATGTACACTGGAACCTCTCATAGCGTACCCTCTCGTAGCGTACATCGGTAAATGGAGGAGCACATCTTATCGCTGTGATTGGACGATTTCATGAGAGTGAGTGAGAGGCACGAACGTTTCACGTGTCTGATTGGTTCTTCACTTGGCGTACATGTCCCCGCATTATGTCCGCTATGAGAGATTCCACTGTATATGTATGACAGTATTCCCTTTTTATATAGGAACAATTAGTAAGTTTTTCGTACTATTTTCAATATGATACTGGAATTAATTATGGAAGGATTTTCTATGCGTTCGGTTAAATGTATTTAAGGAAAGGAAGGGGAAATGTATTTAATATGCTTCGCAAGTTAGTGTATAAAAAATGTGTACATTTTTAAAGACGCCATCATATTTTGTAATTTAATTTTGTTTCTCTGACTGTTGTGTTGAAACTGCAACACGCTAGCTAAAGTAGGTCGATAAGTCAGAGTTGTAACGTGTCATATGACAACTCGACCAAAAATACAAATATTGAGCCGCTTCACTGTCATGTCTTCGATATCCCACGAAAGACACTTTTAGGCGAAAAGACTGCTCTTTATATGCACCGCCGTAGATCTTTTCGTTTACGAGAAAGGCCGTGGTTTTTCGCCATCTAGCGGCAGAAAACTCACTAAATGTTTTCTGGGTTTCTTTACCATATAAATATGACATGTCAATGTTTCTTATGGTGTATAGTAATTACAACATTTCTCATATACTCCCCGCGTAGTATATGAATCTTGTGAAGAATCTTTTAAAGAATCTTAAAAAAAGTCTTGAAAGGATCTTTACAGGAATCTTGAAAAGAATCACGCATAGGAGCCGGAGCAAGATTCTTTCCAGGATTCCTTTCAAGATTCTTTCCATCCGAAAGCGTTCTGAGAATCTTTGAAAGAATCTTAATGAAATTCTTCAGAGGAATCGAGCGAAACCTGTTGATGCTTTCCAGGATTCTTTTCAAGATTCTATCCATCCGAAAGTATTCTGAGAATCTTTTAAAGAATCTTGAAAAGCGTCTTTAAGAGAATCGTGAAAAGATTCCGTCCATTAAATAGAAAAATCGTTGAAATAATTTTAATGAAATTCTTCAGAGGAATCGAGCAAAACCTGTTGTTACTTTCCCTTAGTGTCAAGACAGTAAATTTCGGTACGTCAACGAAGGGTAAACCCCTCGTATATAGTCGAACTCAGAACAGCTTTGCAGTCTTATATACGTTCAGGCTTCAAGTCGATTCTCAAAACGCTTTCGGATGGAAAGAATCTTGAAAAGAATCCTGGAAAGAATCTTGCTCCGGCTCCTATGCATGATTCTTTTCAAAATTCCTGTAAAGATTCTTTCAAGACTTTTTTTAAGATTCTTTAAAAGATTCTTCACAAGATTCTTTTTTTCTACGCGGGTCTAGATTCACAGTTCTACTTATTTGTGCTGTCGCTAGATGGCGAATGCGTGTACCGATTCTCGTAAATGAAAGTGACTACAGAGACACATATAAGCGGGGAGGTTTCATGCCGATTCGTCCTGTGGCATTATACCGCAGGGCAATATATCGATTTTTTGTCGCTCTCTTCGGGTTGTTACAAAATAGTAACGACCCAGCGCTTTTGAAGAAAAGAAAGACTTTAAAAAAACTTCAAACAACAAATATATGCTGTTAGGAAAATTTTACATATGTAGTGGATGAATAAATTCGCGACGTCACCATTAACCATGTTCTTATTTGCGAATCTTTAAAAATCCCTCCATGTTGATAAACCCAAAGCAGAATAGGAAATTAATAGTAATTGACGGTAATAAGTCCCATGTAAATGAAGTTTACTCCAATGTTTTCAGCTTTCAAAAAGATACAGATGCAACGGATTACTATACTCTTAAGGAATAAGTCATTGTTGTAACCAAGCAAATTTGGGACGATTACTATATGTATCGTAAGCAGTAAGTTGTTTATATGAGCTTTTAACTTACAATAGAGCCCATGTGTCACCGCCGTACAATATTTTCTGCAAGTGGCACCTATATTCGCGGATCCATTTCTCTCCGTGTAGTACTATAAATGCGAGGAAAACGGGTTAGTTGGAACAAGCGACAGCGCCAGCCCATTAATTGGTTAAATCTACCACAAATCTGGTTGTCGTAATCAGTGGCTTGTTTGATCTAACTAGTTAATCATCTGATGCATATTTAACTAATTAATTGGTTGTCCCAACTAACCTGTTTTTTCAGTGTCGAACTAAGATTTGAATTTTTTGGTTGAGTAGTTCACAAGTTTTGGCGATATGAATTATAGCTTCTGCATCACACAGATACACGTTTACATACGATAAGTGACATTTTTTAAACGAAGCCAACCGAATTTGCATTGAGACAACCAAATTTACTTTGAGGCAACCAAATTTTCATGGCTCAAAGAAAGTTTCATTGAGCTAACGTGATGGAGGTTAGCTCAACTTCACGGCGATACTGCATGCGGTAAAACTAGGTGCATTTGACTTAACTGCATCGTGCAGTTAAATCAAGCATTGACTCAAGTAGGCTAAGTAAAATACAACATGAGGTTCGCCGTATCTAACCTCACCATGAGATGAAGCCAACCTCCATCCATGTTCGCTAAATGAATTTTTTTTTGAGCGAACAAAATTTGCTTGTCTTAAAGTACCCGGGAAACACGTATATTAAACAGTAATGTAACCTAGAAGTTACATGTGATTGTAACAATGTTACGCTTGCGTTATAATGCAGCTAGGTAACGTAGGAGTAACATGTGATGTTTAATTTGTTACATGCAGGTAATGTTACTGTTATGTATCATATTCTTGTTGCTGTTGCATAACAAAAGCTATGAAACCGCAACGTAACATGCAAGTAACAATTGGGACGTCACTTTTGTGACAAGAAGACAATGTTACCATTATGTAACGTGGCAACATTGCAAAAACGTTGCACGGGAATGTAACATTTATGTAACATGCATATTCCAGTAGATATATAACATCATCAACATGCACGTTATATAACTGTTATATGCCATAGTTCCGTTACAGTTATGTAACAAATATGTGTAACTGTAATGCAGCATACATGTAACGTTTGTAATGCAACTCCGACTATAGTCTGGTCATGTTACAGTCATGTAATGCGGCAACATTGCAAAAACGTTGCAAGGGAATGTAACATTTACGTAACAAGTATTTACAGTGGTTATGTAACATCGTAAACAACCACGTTATGTAATTGTTATATGCCGTAGTTAAGTTACAGTTATATAACGAAAGTGTATAACTGTTATGCAACACGTATGTAACGATTGTAATGTAACTGTGGCAATAGTTCGTCCATGTCAAAGTTATGTAACGTGGCAACGTTGTAAGAACGTCACATATTCATACAGAATGTTATGTTATGTATAAGACTGGGCGACTTCGTAGTTCAAAAGAAACAGTGGGATACCCTTTAGAGGTGCCCTAACTGGTTGGCATTATTCGCCAATAGCTTGTTCTGCTTTTACTTGTAGCAGCTATTTTTTTACGTTCTAAGGGTAGCGATTTCGCAACCCGTGGACTTTTGTAGACTTTCAGTCGACAAAAGAACCTCACGTGAAGTTGCCTTTCGAAATTGTGGTTTCGTAACTTTTTCGTTATTTGTTTCACATCAATAACATTACGCAACGTACAGGCAACACAACTGAATTGTAACGGTTATGTAACGCATGTTACATGTAACAGTTATGTAACGCATGTTACGCGTAACTTTATGTAACGCATGTTACATAACATGGTAACATTGTTGAGTGGGAAATAATAACTTACATGTAAGTTACAAGTGATGTTCCCACACAGAACGTACTGTCCATTGGACGTCCATAAATGGTCCATCACTTGTAACTTACATGTAAGTTACAAGTAATGTTCCCACACAGAACGTACTGTCCATTGGACGTCCATAAATGGTCCATTGGTTCGTAAAATGTCCACATCCACAGTGGACGATATATGTCCACATATCTCTATTTAACGTTTATAGTAGTCTTGTAGTTGGATATATCACAGTGGATAAAAAATGGATATCCATGGAACATTAAGTAGAATACCTCGATTAGATGAATCTGTAGTATCTTAACGATATCTCCAATAGACGTTCAAAATTCATCTACAAGGAGATGTATTTGATAGATGAAATGAGAACGTCCATTGCATCATTTCTGCATGATGAAAAATTAACGTCATGCAGGGCCGTAAGGCTCAACTTCCAGAGAACCGCATTGTATGGCTGCACCGTCAATACGTCAACTGTACATCTAATGTATGTTCAAACTTTGTCTTCGCGGAAACGTACCTAATGGACGTAAAGGGGATGTCTATTGGATGGCCGCGGTAGGACTCTGAATGAATGTCCCGCAAGATCGTCTAACCAAGTCACTTGGTTAGTCACTTAGTTAGTCCAACCAAGAAATTAGTAAACTAACAAATTACTTGGGTGGTCTAACCAATTAATCATCTGGCGCATATATAACCAAGGCACTTGGTTGTTCCAACCAAGCCTTTTTTCCGTGTTTAAAGGAATCTCGGAGTGGTGGTTTACATGGTGGTTTTGTCAAAATTTTGTCGAAACCACCACGCAAACCACCACTCTGAGATTTAAACGAATCTCGGAGTGGTGGTTTACGTGGTGGTTTCGTCAAAATTACATGGTGATTTGTCAAAATTCTAAGTGAACTTTTTGCACAAAACCGCTTTAGTGGAAATGACCGTGATTTTATGGTGGTTTGCGCGGTGACCGGGTGTGCTAGAGGAAAGGTGTGTCCAAAATGTACGAGACGCCTGCCCGCTACGGCTGTCCGGTGGGAAGAGCGTGATCGTCACAACTCTCTGCACAATATTACCGAATTCCGTTCGCGTTTCGGGAATAATTGGTATTACCCGTAATTATTGTCGTCACAACCTTGAACTTGTCTCGCGCGCTATTTAAATACATATCATTCCTCACAATTGTACCCCACCGGTGGGCTAGAGTGTGACAGACGGAGGGGCACAATGTTACGACCGATGTAAAACATAATCCACGGAGTACGAAACAAGCAATTTTTTCATTTTTTCGATAGGTTTTACAACATTTGTTCGATGGTACACGTTGCAGAGTCATCCCAGGGTTCAGAAATAACGCGTTACTTGTAACGTCGTTAGTGAATTCGTTACTTTTTGGTGGTAACAGTCGCTAACGTCGTTACATTTTTATTCGAGTAATTCTAAGATAACGGTCATCACAAATTCTTTGTAACGTGTAACGAAATTGCCGATACTTTTTCGTTACTTTTTGAGATTCAAAATGTTTGTTAACAAGTAGCTTTAGGCAATATTTTTCGTGTCTTCACAAAGCCTCGGCGAAGCCTCTTCACGCGAGCAGTGTGCAGAACGATCCTTTGGCCTCGTGAATCGAACCATATTTTTCTTTACGAGTGTAATGCAAAATCCGAGTTTGTCCGACGTTTACAAACATGCAAAATGAGCTGCAACTTCAGCAGTGAGCAAAATCCAGGGAAATGAGGGAGCCAGTGCGCAAAATGTTTTGCATACTAGTGCGTCAACCGATCATTTTGCATGTCTGTAAACGGTGGGCAAACGAAGATTTTGCATGCACGAGTACAGAAAAAACCTACCAAGTTCTGACTGTATTATACTAAGTTCATTTTATATTTCATATTACCGATATTTAAATAGGCGAAAACAAGGATACAAAGCAGAACCTTCCACATTGCTTCCTCATTATATTTCGCTTTTTACAAAGCAACCTCTAAGGGGAAGTATGGGAATTGATTTTGGCTTCCTCATAGAGGAAGCTTTGTAAAAAGCGAAATATAATGAGGAAGCAATGTGCAAGGTTCTGCTTTGCATCCTTGTTTTAAATAAATATAAATAAGAGCACACTCTCGCTTTGTGAAAATATAATAAGGCCAAACGGTCCAGAAACTCCCTCGAATACTCTATCTTCTCTGTTTTTTTTTTTTTTGTAGAACAGGATAGAAATCGGTGGTTTCCCAAATTTCATTGGGAAGCAAGGATATGACTAGTTTATACGACATAAATCGCTACTATTCGCAATATAGACTGTACAACATCGCTATGAAAAAAATTCGAGTCGTCATAGAATTCGAACCGCTCTGCCGATTTATCTAAAATTTGTGTCCGACATTTGTTTCATGATAGTCGATGTGCCGACAAAATTAGAACCCAGTATCTCGTCTTTTGCACGATCCAGCGCGAGAACGAGATTTTCAACAAAATTAAAAATGCCATAAAATTTGAACGGCTTAACAGATCTGCGTCAAATTTGTACTCAAACCTTGGCTCATGGTTGTCCATATGTGAACCAAATTTGAGATAATTCTGCAAGAAATTAAGAAATTTTTTTTTTTCGTCGCGACATTTTTTTTTTTTTTCATGCAGAATAATCGAGATTTACCGACATAATGACCATTTACTTGACAAAATTCATCACTGATAATCAATAAACGTGATGACACGTTGAAAATTGCAGTCGAATGGCTCAGAATTTACAGGAGTTGAATTCCTTATAGACATTATAAAAAAAATTGAAATTGCAATAACATTAGAACTGCTTTACTGATTTCCGCCAAATTTGGTAGAGATCATGATTTGATAGTAGTCCGTTTATGTACAAAATTTCAGCCCGATATCTCTTAATTTGCGAAAGTTGTAGCGTGAAAACAATTTTTTCAAAAATTTAAAAGTGTTGTGAAATCTGAATTTTCCAACCGATTCGCTCCATCTACAATCCCAAACGTTGTTCTATGATAACCTACTCGCGTGCCAAATTTGAAGAACATTCAATGAAAATTACGACAGTTATCGCGCGACCAATGAAATCTGCACATACGCACACACACACACACACACACACACACACACACACACACACACACACACGCATACAGACATTTCGTAAAAACCACTTTTCTCGAAATTTTATGACTTTCTGAGTGCACTGACATGAAAATCTCGAAAAAAAAATTGTCACGAAAACAAAGCTTCCTCTATGAGGAAGCAAAAATGGTAGAATTATATGATCTGAATGGCCGAGTGAGCTAAAACGCAGATTCTCGGCAATGTAAAAAAAATAGATATGTTTATTCAGCGATTAATATGTACTATCATGAAGAGGAAGACGTAATATCTAATAAAAATGCAGGATTACTCGTTTGAATAAGCGAAAAATAATATTTAAAAATTAATTTTCTTTATTATTTTAGATTCGCTCAAACATATAATGAATTTAATTGAAATGTGCGTGTAGGTGAACCAACCATGTCAATAGTTCCAATCAATCGATTAGAGATTGATGCAAGAGTCAAGAGATGCAAGAGATAGATGTGCATGGTCTAAGAGAAAACAATGTTAGAGTTACAATAAATGCACTGTGGTTGTCTCAACCAAATGAAACATTTGAATCGAAGAAAGTCCGACAACTATTTGGTAAGTTTGACCCAACCTCCTCTTCCATTCGCCGTATATAACCTCTCGGAGAGGTTGAGTCAATCTCTATTT
This sequence comes from Ephialtes manifestator, assembly GCA_963970395.1. Taxonomy (NCBI): domain Eukaryota; kingdom Metazoa; phylum Arthropoda; class Insecta; order Hymenoptera; family Ichneumonidae; genus Ephialtes; species Ephialtes manifestator. The sequence goes on from OZ019969.1 coordinate 27,423,609, forward strand.
CGTTGTGACCAACAATTTTTTTCTCTCAGTGTATGCTATACCTAACTTAGTCTTCGTTGACCACTCGAAGAACCAGCTTTTTCATCTTTCTCTCTACAACAGTGCCTTTCGAAGTTGTTCTATGTCTATTTCGGACCAGTCTTGGCTTCTGATATTGTTGTCCTAACAACAACAACTCCAAGAGATGTAACATTGAAATACACAATTCAATGTCACATTGTACCCCACTATCAAAAAATCTGATTTATTGTAAGAATTAATATTTTTTCAAGTGAAAATAACAGAAATATGGGTACAGTAAAGCACGAGTAATTACTATAACAATTAATACCTAAAACCTGGGTTATCGATGAATCTGAGATAAAATATTTCATTTTTCCGGCAAGCGAAATTTTTGTTCAGTGGTGTCCAAATTTATTATTATTGTTTATGTTTTATGTACTATCTGTAATCGCAATTTTTTTTGCACTGACCAATTGCAATTTAAGTCATTGTCTAGCAGTAAAAATGTAACAATTTACACACTACAAACCCCCGTGAAATTGGCCGTGTCACATTGTGCCTCGTGTGACATTATACTCCACTCTCCCCTATATCGAAATAATAAAATGTGAAAAATAAATAAGAGTCAGGAATCATATATAGATTGGTTCAGATATAGTCTTATTCCATTGTACCATACTATACCTTTATATATCTTTTTTTTCAAACCTACCGTTTTCCTGGCCGAATGATTGGCATTAGCTCGACCTCAGCAACAGAGTGCGCGAAACGTCACGACGATGATGCGTGTGATACGCATTTATGCCAGTTCTGTGCTATACATTGCGGCTCGTTGAAAGACCGAGGACTGAAGGCACTTGTGAAGAGGGTGCTGTTAGTACTCTCGCGTCGAGTCCTTCGTGAGAATCCTTCAACAACCACAGCGATAAAAAAAAACTTTTTTTACTCGATGTTCGTGGCAATATTTTTCGTCGCGTTCGATTTCGCGATTAGTGAAACAACAGATGGAAAGTGTCAGCGAATCTATCGACGAGGGAACCAGACACGGAGTTAAACATGGATGGGTCTCACAGGATACTCGCAAGAAAAAACGAACAAATATTTTCGAAGTTTTAAGCAAAAGTTTACGAAATTATTTCGAAAATTCGAGCCTAGTGGGCTATAGATATCTGGTTGAACCAAACAGATCTTGGATAGAGAGGTGATAATTTTCGTAAAGATTATATTTTATTTTTGATTTATTAACAGAGTCCTTTCTGTTGAAAAAAAATTGTCTTATCTATTGAACACTTTTCAAAATCAAAATAGTAGAAACATGGCATTTTTTTAATCTCCTTTTTAATTATAATTTATCAACTCTTTGTTTTTTTTTTAAATAAAAGTTTAAGATGCATTTCGAATGAAAACCCACTGCATTTCAACTTTTTCTAAATTTTATGATTAAAGTTATAAGAGATGCCTTTAAAAATAGATTTTTTTCCCAAATGTAACAAATGTTCTACGTTGACAGTTAAGGGATTAAGGACGAGGAGTACTTCACGCTAGTCAAATTTGGACTATCTTTTTGTTACTTTTTAAAACTTGTTTCCTTAACATCGAAAACTTTTGTAATCACATAATTGAAATAAAATTGATCATCAAATGATCATTTCCGATCAGATGTTTTTTATGTGATTATTTGATAAAGAATAAACGACGGTACTAATCTTGATTACTTTTTAAAATAAATTCTTTTATTTTTTTTATTGGTAAGTGCTGACTAGACCTGTAATTATATCAATTGCTCAAAAGTGACAATCGTTATTACACCTAATGTTAATTTAGCTTAGAATGAAATGAAATATAACTTTTGAATGACTAATAATATTAAAATTCTTCGTGGCAATTTTTTTTTTTTGGATTTATTTATTGTCGCATTAACGTGGAAAATTGTTGAAGCATAATGTATTTAAAAACTACAATGAAAAAAAATATCATTGTTTCAATAACACTGGTGTACTTGAAATTAATTTAATTGTTTCAACACCGTGTACTCCAAAAATGTAATTGAGACAATCGCTTATAGAACCCATCACAATATAAAAGGTTTGTTTTAATGTCACAAGATTGCACAGAACTTGGATTGCTGTTATTGAAGTTTCATTATTATTTCGAACGCAAGTCCCACATCTAATGCATACATTATCGATTATCAATGAAGTTTTCAAAAACACTTCAGCTATTATTCTAAATGCGATTTTCATCGGGGCAAGACATTATAGCACCTAGTTTCATCCGCATTCGTCTGATATACTTGGGAATGAAAGATGTAATAACTATTATGAAATAAAAGTGAAGGAAATTCACGTAGTCGGTTTGGTCTAGTGGGTAGCGTGCGCGCCTTTAGGTGTTAGGTTCAAACCCTGCAAATCGTCGCCGTGGACGATACTTTTTTTTATTATTAATAAAATAATAATATTAACATTATTGCATAATTCCCGTTTCGCAATTTAATAAATATATTATTGATATACTCATTGTAATAGATTTTAGGAACATGTCTATTTCGTTCAATGGTAAAGGAATTTAAAACAAGGATATAACCATTCAGTCCAAATGCAGGATAAATCGTCTGGCAGAAAGAACATAATGCTACAACGACGCAAATTATTCCTACAATAAGAATCGCTATTGTTCCGATCAACATTTTAAAAAAGCATTCTATTACAGATGTAGTTGAAATAATGATATGACTTTTTGGTGAACCGGACGTTTTATTGAATCAATCTTAAATTTTTATGAATCAATGAAATTTTTTTTCCGTGTAACTATTACTCATCATAATTCGTGAAATGCCATGACATTGTTTATTCGTATCAGTTATTTTTAAATGTGTAGATTCTATACAAGAGAGCAATAGTTAATTATTTTTAAATCAATTATACTGCATATTTTCATCATATTAAATTATAGAGTTTGCAACCCCAATCCAAACATCGTATAAGTGCTTTTGAAAATTTTGCAATGATTTGATTATTGTTAAGCGTATGTACCACCCTCATTATACGGTGAAATCCATGTTTATTTACATGTTTTTGTTACTACAGAGTGATATGGATGATACTCCATGTATCGACGCTGTGCATGCTGGGAATGCTCGTCAATAGTGCTTATGTGGAATACCATAATGTCCCTGTGGTCACAGTGGTCGATTCGGACAACTATCCCTCCCATCAACTCGAATTTCCGGGTAAAACAGGATTCACTATTAATTGAAGATTTCTAATTAAACATATCGCGAACAAAGTCAATGGAAATGCGATCAAATTTAAATGCATATTTCAAGTTCATGCAAGCATTTAAAGATTTATAGATTAATGGAAAACACAAGGCCTCTAATTCATTATTTTAGGAATTGCTATATGCAATATAAATAGGATAAGTCGAAAAGCTGCAATCAAATTTGCTACCGACATGTAAGACTAACAAATTGAATTTCAACATTTTTACTGTCGAACTAGAAAATAATTTTCTTTTTTTTTCTGTTGTTGTTATTCAGCATTAGTGCTAATATTACTGATTGGGACCTCCTCGATGTACTACGACTGGTTAAACAGCTTGGAGATCTTTACGAAGAAACGGACGATCAGGATATAACGGCCGAAAAATATTTGGATCATATGCTCAAGAAATATTTTAAGGATGATTACGACGTAACTACAATTATGAAAGATGTAATAACGATTTTTTTGTGGATGCTACACTGAGAAAAGAAAACTAGGTTCTTGCGAATTTTCCCTAAAGCTACTTCTACGAGGAAGTATGTTGATCAATTTTGACTTCCTTAAAGCGAAAGCCTTGTGAAAGATATATATTAATGTAGAAGTAATGGGCACCAATGGAATGGAAAAGTATTTTAAATACTTTACAAAATAAACTGTGTCTAATTATTGAAAAGGAATAAGAACTTTGTCAATTTTGCTACTATTATGAATAACTCAGAGTAATTATTGTTTTACCATTAATTATAATATTTTGTGGGCGTGATAATCCATAATCATTCGTTCAAGGGAGTATTAAAAAAATTCTTTTTTATTCAAATGGTGCTCATGCCTATGTGCAAAACTATACTTTGCATCCTTTAAACAAATCTGAAAAATGCATTTCCATGACATTCTAAAAGTGGTAAATATATTTATAAAAATTCAAAGTGATTGCTGATTCAAAGTGAACTGCTGAATTACATTCTGCAAACCAATACATGTATGAACTGAGCAAAAGTGTTTTTGTGCTGACTAAACATTTATTTCAAAGCCCCTATGCATCAGATTTAGTCGAGCCAACCAATCTCTTTTATTTTCTCAGAGTACACAGACCCGTTAGGGGCAGTGTACTGTGAGAAAATGCTTATTCGAAAAATAAAAATCATTTTGATATTCAAATACCCCATATGAAAAACAAATGCAAAACCAAAAAAAAATCTATATATATTTTACATTATGAAGTATACTGAAAACTAAATTTACGAAAATTAAAAAGATCATTTCAAATATATATGACATATGAAAAACGTATGTTTTTCAAATATACTTTTTTTTTGTAAAAAAGATAATCATATTTTTTATGACATTTTTTTAAGAAAAATAATGTATATTTGTTTGCAGTTAACACCAACATGCGAGGATGCTCTCTCAGCATGTCACTTTCAGGGCGAAGCTAAAAATTGCTCAGACATATTTGTGTTTCGCAAAACGCAGCACGGTTTTTGTTGTACCTTCAATTATGCCCGTGAGTCCGATGATATAGGAAAGTAAGATTACGTTAGCAATGGTATTATGCATGCCTTTTGTCCGGCGAAATCAACGTTGTCCGTTAAATTTATTTGCCCTTTTCTCAATAGCATCGGGGAAATAAAGAAGGAGAAGCCGCGTCAGCCGTATTATATCAGCAGTCTCGGTATAACGAACGGTCTTTCCTTGGTGATGGAACCTTTCGTTGAGGATTACTATTATCCGATCCTCCCTATAATAGGGTGGAAAGTAAGAGGATTCAGCGTACTAAACCTGTTTACCTTCGATTTCCTCAGTTTTTGTACACTTTCAACTCATTTGCTGGAATCGCTGCCTTCTGTAGACATTTTCTATTATTTTATTAGTTTTAATTATTTATACAATTTACAATGAAAGTAACGAATCCTTAAAAGCGATGTATGAAAACTATTATTAGGACTTACGTAAAATTGACAGAAATTTGGTTTTGGGAATGTCGAATGATCGCGAAACTTCTTACATATAATATGAAATGTTCCAACGAACATATATCTGAAATTTATGACTTTCCAACCATTTTAAAGTAAAAATAATGTTCATTAAACTTAATTTTTTTTCGAAAAATCGTTTCAATTTTACATTACACTTATATATCAAATTTAATATACTAGTTTAGGCATAAAATCTTCTAATAAAAGTACTTTAAATGTCAAGTAGATTTTTTTTACAATTAATATTTCTTCTACTAATTCATTAATATAATAGTGTAAAATATGTTTAATGATAATGCGCTACAATAATTACAGTTTACACAATTTCATTGCAATACTTCACATAACATTAATGCAGGTAAACATTAATTGCAACCTATGTTACCAATTGGGCATTGTCCGAGGTCTTTCAGACACTTACAAATATATCTTTAATATTTTTATTATTTTAAATTAATATTTTTGGCATCATTAAATGGCATTGATTTATTTTTTAGCTAATCTCTTAGCACAAAGTGCTCAGCTCCTGATTTAATCGAACTTTTGTTTGTGACGTTATGAGTGACAAATAAATTGTTCATTTTATCTCGTCTTCTGTTTTAAATTGTTTTCTTTCGTTTTTTGCTAGTCCAATTCCGCAAATTTATTCTAGTATGATATCGGATGATAATTGATATTATGCAAAATAATTCTATTGATATTTCACATTTACTTTTGCATAGATAACCGTTTTTAATGCCCGGGATTACCCGGATAACGGCAGTGGCTCGGTATCCGAGGCTCTCTTGTCACCATCAACGGAAACTTTCGTCGAATTGGACGTGACCTCTTTTTACAGTACGGACGAAATTAGGAATGTAGCGGTTGAGAAGCGCAAGTGTATTTTCCAGAATGAACTTCCCGTATTGTACACCGGTTATACGTACAGTGATTGTTTGGTGGACTGCCGCGCCGCAGCCATATGGGAGACCTGTAAATGCAGGCCTTTCTATCTTCCGAGACGCGGTAACAACCAATGTGAGGAAACGGAGTCCAAATTCCTTTGGGAATAATATTCTCTTTCTCACTTTTCTATATCGGTGTCTGTAAAATGTCTGTAAAGTAACGGCAGTTCCGCGTTTTTACAGATTTCAACTGAGCCCGTAACTTGGCCGACGGAACTGTCCACTGAAAAATTCGACACGACAAAACTCGACCCGGGACAACTCGACACACACTGAGAGAAGAGTTTGTTAACAGTTAGCAAATCAAGTGATAAATATGGTGAAACGAACCATTTAGTTGTTGGTCCTAAATGTACGTTGAGCCAAATACGATTTGTTAACTATTAATAAATATCAGCGAGCTTCATTTGGGACAATGCAATGTTATTTAGCTCAACTCTTAGTCACTGAAACTAAATCGGAATCGTAGTCTCAACTTTTTTCGATTAGTAGCAAAAATAGTAGGTATGACCAACAACTTGGTTCCTACAACTATCACGACTGTCAATCCAAATGATTCGTTACGCCAACCAACCTGTGAGTTGAGGTTATGATCGCAATTGGTCATTTTTACTTTTGATACTCTACCAACGAGGTTATAGTTTCTTCAACCGACTGAGTAGTTGGCGCTATTCTAACTAATTCGATTGGTTGTCGGGACCGATAAATCAGTTTTTACAACTACCTTTTTCTTCCCGTGTAAGAGACGCTTCTGTCAGTGCATCAAAACTCGATACGGCGCGATTCGATACGATAAAACTCGCTATGGCGCAACTCAATCATGCGAAACTCGTCCCGACGCAACTTGACGCAACTGAAATTGACCTGACACACCTAACACAGCTGAATTTGTCCTGACACAACTCGATACAGCAGAACTTGACCTAGCACAACTAGACGCAGCAGAATTTCACCTCCCGCGCAAAAACCAAAGTATGAAAACCGTATTTTTTAATCTTAAAAGAGTCTTGGATTATGTGTGCCAAGGCTGGCTTATTGGAATAAGACATACTGAATAATATCCCGCCGAAATAAAGCATTCTGCGTGTTTTTGCAACAGGCAGAATGTGACCTGACACGACACAACAGGCAGAATTTTACCTGTCATAACTCGACAAGCAGAACTAGACCTGGCTCAACTCGATACAGCACAATTCGAATCGCTAAAACTTGACCTGACACAACGCAACTCGTCAAGTTCTGACGAGTTGCTTTCTGACGAGTCGTTTTTTGTCGTGTTGAGTTCTTTTATGGACAGTTACACAGGCCAAGTTGATTCCGGATTCAGTTAAAGTCTGTAGAAACAAGGCATTTCCGAAATAATTCGCCAGTCACCGTTTCACTCATTTTAATAGTCGATTATCACAATATCAACTGCATGATTTAAAAAAATCATTTTAATGCCGTACTAACTGTATTTATATATAGAATGACACTTTGGGATATCTCGTTACTCCGACACTAAATGAAAATATCTCTTTTTTTGACTAGCTAAAGGGAATCAAAAGAAATTATGCCTTAATCGCTATCTTATTATTTGAGAAAAAAGAGTATTGGGCATTTAGGAAAAGGGAATGAGATCGAAATTCCGTGGAGTGACTTTTTATTCTTGTATGTCGTTCATGGGTATGCACAGGGTGTTTGTCGTTCGATGTTAGAGAGGAAACGTAAATGTAATCGACATCAGTAAAGTTCCAAATTTTTTGTGTTATTTGACGTGGTAGTAATTATCAATTTTCAAGGCCTAAAAGCAAGAATGATTTTGTTAAATCGGGGTGCCAGTTTTCATAAAAAAACCTGTTAGATATATAGAAAGTAAATTTTTCCTTATTGTTTGTTGACCATTAAAATTTTGCTGAACTTCAGTTTTCCAAATTTATTTAAAACAAGGATACAAAATAGAACACACATTGCACATTGCTTCCTTATCATTTTTAACTTTATACAAAACTTCCTCTGTGACAAAGCCAAATTGGATGAACATACTTCAAGAGATAGATTTGCACAAAATAAAAAATATTGAGGTAGCAATATGCATGGTTCTAATTTTTCTTAGTATTCCACGTATGTCTTGTTCAGCTTAAAAAGTAAAAACAGATTTATACATTTGGCTAGTTTACAAGTTTCACTTACGTCTTTCCCTCTCACATTGAAAAAAAAGGTTGCTGCAATTGAATGCGGTGGATCCAAGATGTTATCTTAATTTTTCATCAGCATAACATTTTCACTCACCTCAACAGAATTTGATCTACTAAACCTCATGACTGTTGCAGATGCTAAAAATGTCGTGGCCCCAATTAAACATTTATTTAATAGCCTGTCTCTACTGGATTGAATTACAACAACCTCATCCCTCACGGAAAAATAAGTTAGTTAGGACAATAAAGTTATTGGATAAATTTGCACTAGATGATTAATATGTTAGACTAACTATGAATTTGGTTGTCGCAACGAATATCTTGGTCTAACTAATTAATCATCTGGCGCATATTTAACCAATAAATTAGTTGCCAAACTAACCGATATTTCCCGTGCTTTTACCGTACATACCTACTGTTAAATTTAAGATCTACCGTTGTAATTGACTATATTTTTATATTTTATTAGATTCACAAAAGATTTGCAACACAGGAGACAGCGAATGTCTCTACAAATATAGAGGTAAGATCGCTGTACTTTACTTCTACATACATAAAAACGTCTACATATACTTGGTGAACTCAAAAGCTGTCCAATCAATTTACATGCGGTTGTTGGCAATCGAATTGTACATATCGCGACAATATTGTTTAAAAATCGAAATTCGACACATGAAATTAAAGATCAATCGATTTAACAAACGTCTCCGATAGAATTTAAGATATCGAGACGATATAAAAATAAAAATCGGAACTCGAAACAAAAATTCAAGTTGGAAAATAATTCAATTTGAATTTTTGTTGTAAATAAACTCCCGGTTACCGCGAATAGAATCTGACACATCTCGGCAATACAATCCAAAATTTAAATAACGAAATTTAAAATCCACAATTCAAAACCTCCAATTCAATATCTAATATCTAATATCCAAAATTCCAAATTTTATATTTCAAAGTTCAAAATCTAACATTAAAAACTAAAAATCCAACATCTATAATTCACGGTGCCGATTTACCTACAGTTTTCACCAATAGAATCCGTTTCGGAAATATTTTAGAATTACCAAAGTTCCAAATATGCCAGGTTCAAATTTGCCATTTATAATATTCCAACTGCCCGAAAAAGCTGTCTGTAAAGTATAAAAGAAAATATTGTATATATACCTACGTGCTGATAATCTTAAGATTTTAATATAAAGAATTTATTTTCAGTTTTCTGAAATACAATAGATATCGTAGACGATACTGCGCGAAGAATGTTTCAATCCCAGAATATTACACTTATTTTATTTGATCTATAAATACTCAAATGTCTTTCTTATTTTGAGACGTAAAAGTAACGAAGATCGCACTTTAAGAGTATGTGATTCACCGGCAGGCATTTCTTCGCCCAATGTTAAACGCCGTTAAATTGTTTTTTTATTCTTACAAAAAAACGACTGAATCGATTGAGGAGCCAGAAGCTTAGCCCAATTCTACGATACTTACTTCCGCGTATTACCTCAAAATACGGACCCTATCTGCCGTACTGTTCGGGAGAAAACAGCCTTTGAAATTTCTGCGGGGGTAGGGAAGTATCACTGCCTCTTAAGAGTCAGTGATACTCCCCTCCCCCCCGCAGAAATTTTCAAAGCTAGTTTCTTCTAAACTTCTCCACAGATAGGGCTCACATTTTGAGAGAATATGCGGAAATACCGCAAAATTGGGCTAAGCTTCTGGCTCCTCAATCGATTCAGTCGTTTTTTTTGTGAGAATTAAAAAACAAATAGTGCGACAGAGACGGAGCTATGTCCGAGAGAGACAGACCTATAGGCGAATAACATTGGACGAAGAAATTTTCACCGGTATATCACTGCCACTTAATAATACTGGAAAGGGTCACATATTTAAATTGTCACAGAATCGATTTCAAATCGTTTCTCGACGTTGCCTTCACTCTATCACCAAACGCTTACTTCACGCCAGTACATAGCGATGACAGCGACGCTTGTGGTAATATTCAGAACCCGTCCTATCCGACATTTCGGGGGTCAAATTTTTGGGCCTTCGCCATAAGCGTTCAGCCTCCTGCACTGAAAGAAAATATTTGTTGCCATAACCAAAAAAAGAGTTGACTCAACCAATCGATTGTCCTATTTCCTTTACAACTCAAATGGTAGTTCCAACGATTCGAATGGTAATACCGACGTTTCGAATGGTAGTCCCAGTCCCAACGATTGGATTGGTTAACGTCACTAATCTCGCGAGAACTAATCGTGAATAGTTGAGGTTACTATTCGATATGGTTGAGGCAACTAATTTTGAGATATTGTGTACAGGAAATTGGAAACGTAGTTGTCTCAACCAAACATTTCTTTCCGTGTGTACTCTAGTCTCCATGATGCTGACTATGCGAGTGCGCCAAGTGTCCAAGCTATTATAATCTGATAGTGTTCTATAGAGTAAAGCTGAACTAACGGCGTTTTTGCGGAATTTTTAAGAGGTCTATTGGACCGTCCTGTCGAGTAAGGTCAAAGATTCCGAAGAGGATGAAACATCATATAAACTGAGCTTAGAGACGACCGAGCGATGTAGCAGTTGTTATCCAGCTTGCGATGACGTTCGATACTATCTTCACAGCTCCACAACTTACCTTGACAGAGGGATCTATCACACAGAATTAATGTAACTAATAGATATTAAAAAAAAATTTCACCATAAATATATTTTCTAAATTAAAAAAAATGAACAATTCATTGACTCATAATAATTATCGTAGCAATGATGCTCAACTCGACAATCAGAGCATCGTCCATATTTATTTCACGAAACACGGTAGCGTGAGATTAAAACAAGAGGCTGCATATTATTGGTACGAACTCCTTAGTAAGTTATTAAGCTTTTGTAGCCCGTCAAGCATCAATGTACCTAATTGGATGAATATGAAATGCAATATCTCTTATTTATGTTATGTACGCAGGCAATATCGGTGGTATCTGCGGTGTCTTTGTTGGTTTTAGTTTGATAAGCGTCGTGGAATTTTTATACTTCATGTTCTGTACACTACTCGAATTCTGGCGAGGAAATAAAAAAATAACGTCGAGAGGAACGTCAATGGGAAAGATATCGAAAAAAACGAGATGGACGAGAGGAATGAACAAGAAACGCTTCACTGGAACTCTTTATTGGAATGAATTTTTGCCTCACTCTAGTATTACAAAGCACGACGGGCGAATTCAAACATGGAGATACTGATCTGTGTACAGTGTCGACACATTTTACTGAATTATCATATCACGAATATCTAAAAAAATATATATGTAGAAGAGATTGAATAAAAATGTGATTAATTTGAGTGCTTTGTAAAGATATTAAAAATAGTGTCCCTTAAGTGGATTCACATGGGAAATCAAACCTCTTTTCTATATCACATTTTTCACCCTCTACTAAAGGAAAATCAAATCTGCATAAAGTTTATACATTTTTAATGCAACAATTTACAACTTGTACTACTATTATCTCTTCTCCAAGAATATAATTTCTATTTTCATTTTCTTTTTTTTTTTTGCTTCCTTGTAGAGAAATTTGTTTTCGTAAAAACAAAAAAATCATTTTCTCAATATTTAAAGCATCATATTTCAATGACGGCTCTATAAGTAAAGTTGAAATGTCGCACCCAACTAAAGCAGTTGCACTTCTTAATTGTTTATAAATCACCATAGACTTACAATTTGTTAATAATATTGTACAATATATAGATTTCGATTTATATTAAATCTTCATTTTTAACTGTGAATTAATAATTATTATTAATTTAAGTTTACTTCACATTGACCCTTAATATTTCCACTATTGCTATACTAATTTTTTTTTAGATTTATTATTGAATAATTCCCATTATGTGCTTTATCTAAAAGATGATTATTATTCTTATTTATATTATTTAATCAATCTCACCTTTCTCTATGTCTGTGATGTTAGTGGTGCTGTGGCCGAATTATTTATGAGTTCGATGGTCTGTCGGCTATTGGCGGCCCGGGTACATAAAGAATTTCTTTATTCAAACGTTTCGACCCTGGTCTGGGTCCTCTTCAGTAATTTATAAAGTAATTACTTGTGTGTGTTTATATCGTATTTGTCTATATGTTAAAATGTTCGTGGTGTGTTTCGACTCTTTCTCTCTCTCCATTCCTCTTTCGATGTTGGTTACCGGACTCTCTGGCCCATGTGTTGTCTTTGAGGTTATCTATCTTTCTTTTGGTGTTATTATCCATTATATTAACCGTTAAATTTTTACAATTGTGGAGCCAGAGAACCCGGCGAGCAAACGAGCAAACTTTCTCTATGTCTATTTAAGTTGAACAGATAAATTTCAGTTTCTTCACTGTATTCGATATAGTGAGTTCTATTATGTCATTAGTTACTCGTACCATAATTTAGTTGCAGGTTACTTTATTTATCGTTGCAATAACCATGGATTTTAGGATATTCTGTCGTACGATATTTAATTTGAATTAGTACATTTCGACACTAGGGAGAAGATTCTTTTTTTTGCGAGTGTGGGCTTGTCCCTGGCGAAAACACTCACCAATGTAGCCACCATGTAGCTGATGTAGCCACTTGTGTGCCACGTATTCCTCAAGGTGTGTACCTGCCATTCTGCCACCTCCGACTTTCCGTTTTCCACCGTGTATTCCACCACAGAATGAAGCCCCGTTGATGATGGGGTCCTGGTGTATCTCACCGTTATTTCTCACATTATTGAACGGACCCAAAAATAGGCCCTAGGTGGGATACATGGCCACCATCAATGCCACCATATATTCCACGACCGCCAGTACCTTGCAGATAGTGGCATACGAGACTAGGCCACCGCGAATGCCACCGTGTCTCACACCGCCGCCAGTACCTCGCTGATAGTGGCATACGAGGCTGGGCCGCCGCGAATGCCACCGTATATTCCACCGCCGCCAGTGCCTCGTCGATAGTGGCATACGTGGCTAGGCCACCGCGAATGCCACCGTGTCTCACACCGCCGCCAGTACCTCGCTGATAGCGGCATCCCGAGTCGCAATTTTTACCTTCCTTTTAACCTAAAATGACTGAGATCTACTGCCGTAGTCTGCATGGTCAAAGAAATTAGTCTGCAGAGTGAAAGGAGGGTATCACGCATAGAATAGTATTTGAATTTCAGTCTACTAGACTGCCCACATGGCAGAAAGTAGACTTTCAACTTAACGGAGGTTCACGGAGGGTGAAGCAGACCCTAAAAAACCTTCATAGAACCTACCATAGAACCTTCCAGACCCCCCGTTGGGTCTACCGCAGAATCTCCCAGACCCACCGTTGAGCCTACCGCTGAATCTCCCAGACCCTCCGCTGAGCCTACCACAGAAACCGCCATACCCTTCGTTGACCCTGCGAAAGTTCCTTCCACTTACACTATTACACCTTCCGTTAATCCAAACATCAATGGAAGTATAATTAGTTATGTTAAACAAATTCAGAAAGACAAAAACGTTTATTAAACTTTTTATAATGTCATAAATATAATATATTTTTCTATTTAATGTCAACAATATTTTTGTATAATTTTTTTTTTCGTTAAAAGAAATAATCTCTATTTAAGACATACATAACATTTGAAGGTGATGTGAGATACCAACGAAGTCAAAAAACTGTTTCCTATTTTCGTAGAAATTATTAATATCGCTTCTTTAAAATTAAAGACAAAATCAAATTAGATTCAGATCGATCTATATCTTCTTGCATGAGAATCTGATCGGTTTTAGTCCGAAATATGAATCGTCTAAGAAAGTAGGAAAAAAAATAAAGAAAAAATGAAAATAGAAAAAGATTATTCGCTCGAAGCCTCAAGAAAGATATATCTTTGTCAGTACAATCACAGTACAATTACAAGTGAAGAAAGTACCATAATGAGTAAGAAACTTTTTCGGGATTTATCGTAACGAGTGAATTGGTTTGTCTTTCTCAAAATATATTACTCACACCAATAAGATGTTGAACTCTTCATGAATTTTCATCAGAGTACTTTTTTTCTATGTTTGTAGCTTAAGTAGGGTTATCTGGATTTCAATAGGTTACATAGGCTCAACGGGGGTTCTATACCTCATTTAGGGTGAGTAGGTCGTAGGAGGGTGTATGGATAGGGCAAGTAGGCCGTCGGAGGCTCTACATGGAGTGAGGAAGACTCTACGGAGGGTGGAAAATAATGGTTGAACCTCCAAGCAGGATCACTGTCGGCTGTACGGAGGGTGAAACCGTCGTCGATTTTGCCTCGTCAAAGGAATCGGCATTCCCGGAGGGCTAACCGAGGGTTACAATTTTGACTCGGGATGCCACCGTGTATTCTACCGCCGCCACTACCTCGTCAATAGTGGCATACGTGCCTAGGCCAACGCGAATGTCACCGTGTATTCCACTGCAGCCAGTACTTCGCCGATAGGGCATACGTGGCTGTGCCACCGTTTATTCCACCGCTGCCATTACGCAAACAAAATTCGTCTCACTACCGCCAGGTGGCTAACGGGCTCGACCGTTTCTCGCAAGTGAAAAGTGCCCTGAATATGCTTATATGCATCGATCTGAATGAATATTTTTATCCTGGCTCTCTACAGCAAGAACTACTACCAATTGATAATGAAGTTTTTCAATGACGTATTCCATTGTTGGTGAAGTACTTACGGCTGTGGAATACACGGTGTCATTTGCGGTGGCCTAATCACGTATGCTATCATCAGCGAAGTACTGGCTGCGGTGGAATATACGGTGGCGTTCGCGGTGGCACAGCTACGTATGCCATTATCAGCGGGATACTGGCGGCGGTGGAATACACGGTGGCATTCGCGATGGCCCTGCTTAGTATGTCACTATCGGCGAGGTACTGGCGGCGGTGTGAGACACGGTGGCATTCGCGGTGGCCCAGTCTCGTATGCCACTATCTGCAAGGTACTGGCGGTCGTGTGATACATGGTTAGGTCTAGGTACACCTGTATCCCACCAACAACGATGTCTCATTTTGTGGTGGAATACACGGTGGAAAACGCAAAGTCGGCGGTGGCAGAATGGCAGGTACACACCTTGAGGAATACGTCGTGGGTCAGATGGTAGATATTTTCGCTAGGGGTAGTACAATCCGAAGGCGAGAGCCTGCGCAAAGTCCAATTATCTGGACAGAAGCCTGAAACCTATATTCAGTATAGATCTTGATGGGAATCAATCGAAGGATTAATTTGACGATTTAAATTTCACTATTCTAAAAAGTTGCTGGCTCGAGATATCTCGAAAATCTCGAAAATATCGCAGTCATTGTCACCATATTATTCGTGCTGCGATTGGTCGGCGGTGCCGTCGTCAGTCAGTCACACTGCGATCGGGACCAAGATCATGCATTCATTTTTTTTGTTTATGTCAAATGTCAAAACTTATATTTTATACTATTCTAAAAAGTTGGTGGCTCGAGATATCTCGAAAATATCGCAGTCATTGACATCGTTTTATTCGTGCTGTGATTGGTCGGCGGTGTCGTCGTCAGTCAGTCACAGTACGATCGGGATCAAGATCATGCATTCATTTTTTTTTGTTTATGTCAAATGTGAAAATTTATATAAAGAGACTCGCTTAAGTGCCAAAGTCCGCTTAACCCTAGTTTTACTAAAAATTCATATTACGCATTTTGTCACCCCTGGTGCTACAAATATTTTTACAACTTGTAAAATAAAACGCGTACCTATGTTCCGCCATAAAAAATACTTACTTTTTCATGACGGAACAAGAGTACGCCTCTTCATAACGTTTATTTTACAAAAAAAAAAACCGTTACTCACAGTTCTTGCCTGTGTATGAACGAATAAAATGAGAAACTAATGTGCAACATTATATTGTGCAATTTAAAAAAAAATCCGTGTGCAACACGTACATCGTGACACGGTTTGCCGCTTTAATCTTCGACCGCCCGTGAAATTGCATTATTCCATGGATATTAATATAAGGTGAAAAGAAAAATGAAGTATAATTGTTCACCGACAGGGTTCGGTGAATGAGGGGGCAAGGGGTACGCTCTTTGACTCACTGGCAAAATTTCAAAACGAATATAATGCAATTTCGTTCGAGTTCTTTGTCATGAATAAGTAGGCCAAGCGGCCAAATCCATTTGCATTTAAAACGTGGATATAGAGACCACGCTCTACCGGGACACTCTCTTACTCCCTCTAGTGCTGCAACTACTGCATAACACTCGAGGCCCCGTCGGCTGTGATATATCTCTGTCCATTTTATAGTTAAGATCGACCTTATTTATAACCCGTGGAAAAACCCACCAACAACACTGGCAGACACACAACATGCTGCAGGAGGAGTGCAACAGCAGCAGGAGAAGGTAGCCATCCTACATAGAGCTTTTTTTAACCTGAATACCGAGAAAAGCTTATTTCGATGCAAACCAGTAGTACATGTATAGAAGTATGTGTATCACCAACAAGTAAACTGTTAAAAAAAGATTGTAAATTTACAGTGACAAGTAATGCCAAATTAACATAACTGGTGTGTGAAATAATGATAACATTCACTGAAAAATTAACAATAGTATGTTAAATTTATGTACGTGAAGATTAATTTTTCAAATATTTGTATAAAAATTACAAAATTTCTGTAGTATACGGAAAGAAAAAAGTAGTTCTGGCTACCAATTCCAGCATATGCTGTGCCGCGTTGCTGAAACTAAATCGGAATCGTAGTCTCAACTTTTTTCGATTGATAGCAAAAATAGTACATTATAACCAACAACTTCGTTCCTGCAACTATCACGGCTGCTATCCAATCCAAATGATTCGTTACGCCAACCAACAGGTGAGTTGAGGTGCTGATCTCAGCTGGTCATTGTTACTACACGAACGAGGTTATAGTTTCTTCAATCGACCGAGTAGTTGGCGCTAAGCTAACTATTTCGATTGGTTGTCGGAACCGATAAATCAGTTTTTACAACTACTTTTTTCTTTCTGTGTAATGTAGTCATTACCTAAGCAAAGTTGTTCCCTTTCAGTTAAGTTTCTAATATTAGTTGATCGATTTTTAAATTCATATGGAGGATTTTTATATCTGTACAAAAATGACTAATTCATCGTCACGGCATGCTCAGCTACCCGTAAGGTTTTGGTCACTGTTGCCGTTTCGGTCATCAAACTTACATTTATATTAATAATAAATGTATTTTTCGGTAAACAAAATAAAAATAAAGTCCATATTAAAGAGAGTCTTTTACTCTTCATTATTGTCGAAATACGAATATGACACTGAAATTTTTCATTAAAAAATGTTAACGTGAGTTATAGGCTCTACGTATATTTTTTGACTTTCGAACAGCAAGCGTTATCCGAGCGTGCTTGGATAACGACATTCGGTTCGTTTCGAAACAATCGAATTTTAATAATTTGTAGGCATTGAAAGGTATAAATATTATATCGAAAGCTTCAGAACAAATCAGAAATCCCACGAAATCGTTTACACGAGTAATAATTAGTTTTACGATTAATTATTTCAGTAAAATTGCGGATTCCGTGACTGGTCACTTTTCGCGAGTCCGTACAACCATTTTTTGGACGCACCTAAGTCATTATTTTTCTACGCGTAGAAATGGTTACCGAAACTAGTTGAGGCCGCAAGAAATGTTGTTTAAATCTGGGGATCGCCGAATCCATACACCGACCGCGCGTCTGCCGCTGTCGGTTGCTCCGATTACTTACAAAACACACTGTCAGAAATATTTACTGTACTTTTCCATTACAGATAAAGGAAGATCATTTACAGGAACCGACAGGGGAGAACGGGGAAATCGCAGTCACCGGGTAATACCGGTCACCTTATTTTTGCATCAACTAGTGAATATATCAAACTTTTTTTGCTCCATCAGCTTACGTATATACCAATTAACTAATTTAATACTCCGTGCCAATTATACTACGAAAAAATAAACAAATGAAATGATTTTTAGATTATGCACTCTTTTTTTATAAGAAAAGCAGTATTTTAAATAAGGGTTTTGCGTAACTTATTGACGTTAAAATCACATCTAACCATTTTTCATGTATTTTTCGGCCTTGTAGCTTCAGTTTCCTCATGTTAAAATGTAGATTCCGTAAATAAATATAATTCGAGACTACATTTTTTAATGTTTTCTTTTATTCGGAAATTGTTGAAAAAAAAGACCGCATTTGAGCCTCGTCTAAATATTATTTGTCCGCGAATTTTTTTAGCGCAGTCAATTGTTAGGTTAACCCCTCAAGTTTAAGCCATGAAGACCCAAAAGAAGTGCGATAATAAGCAATAATCTGAGCAATAACAACTTTTTCTAAATTTCTGCTTCTTACTGCCTATTATCACACTTTTTTTGGTTCTTCATAGCTTAAACTCGAGGGGTTGAACTAACAATCGACAGTGCCAAAAAAATACGCTGACAAGTAATGTTTTGTAACAATAAATTTACAAATTTCTCAAATATTTTCAGTATTGTTACTTTAAACTTCGATTACAGATTGACAAGAGATGTATAGCACAGGTTGTGAATAAAAACTTACTGTCCGATACTATAACTTTTTAGTCAACTTTTTTAAGAGTATTTTGTACCGTATAGCAATACTTCAGTTACTTTAATAACTTTACCGATTATCGGGGAGCGAGAAGAAAGTGAAGAGTGAGAAGCGGGAATTAAGTTTCTCTCTTCCCTATGACC
Organism: Ephialtes manifestator; assembly: GCA_963970395.1. Taxonomy (NCBI): domain Eukaryota; kingdom Metazoa; phylum Arthropoda; class Insecta; order Hymenoptera; family Ichneumonidae; genus Ephialtes; species Ephialtes manifestator. The sequence continues at coordinate 27,442,698 of OZ019969.1, forward strand.
TCGAAACTTGAAGCAGAATTAAATCTTCCGGAATAATGAGCTTTAATGTGATTTTACTCGGTTCCTCGTTGAAAAATGTTCAATTAAACGTGGTCGCAACTCTCTGCTTGCAATTATGGTCATTCCAGAAGGGTTGATCACTCCAATAACAGTTGTTAACCACATGAAAATTTATATACGTGACTGTACGCCGAAAGTTTATGAATAATATATTTATATCAAACACAATGATTTTCCGAAAAAATTTCAATCCTTTTGTTACAAATATCTTAACTGAGGTAACACTGCTCGATGGAACTGATACACCTCCGTCCTCTTCGTGTCAGCTACGATACTGCTGTTCTCAGTACACTCGAAATGGTTTAAAACGTCGAGAAACGTGGTTTAGAAAAAATGTATGGTGTGTATGTGTGTGTGAACGTGTATACGTGTGTGTGTATGTTGTGTGTTACACAAAATTTAAACTCACATATCTCAAGAACTGCTTTAACAATCGAGCTAAAAGTTAGTAACCATGTGAAGCAGACGCCTTTGTTTGTGGTAATTTTCCAAAAAATAAGAAAATGTCTTCATATTTTATTTGACTGCAGTTTGCGAGAAATGTCTGAACGCTCTGTAGCATCCGCAAATTTTTAGGTATTGAACTCAATAATTTTTTGTGAATAAAGTTATATTAAAGGAGGATTGGTATTCAATTTTAAATGAATCTGTAAAAAAGTTCGGTTTTTATGGGATTTTGAATTTTTTTTAATATTCGTTTTACTCTAACTCACGTCAAATCTCACGAAATCAACTGAAATTTTTCACAGATATAAAATAACATTCAGCGCTGCTACCAAATTTGGTCATGATCGGTAGAGCAGTTTCGATTTTACGTGATTTTCAGTTTTTCAAGAACTATACAGGTAACGAAAAAATTTGCAAAGAAGAACTTTGCACATTGTTCCCTTATTCATTTTCATTTTATACAAAGCGTCCTCTGTTAGGAAGCCACAATTAATAAATAAACTTACTCATAAAGGTGGTTTTATGAAAAACGAAAATTAATGAGGAAGAATTGTGCAAAGTTCTACTTTGTAATTTTTCATTATTTTCAACAATAAAATAATATTGAATGTGTTGCCTGTACGTTTGAAAATCCTGGAGTCATCTCACTTGGAGTTACTCTAGTACATATGTATATGTATACTAGGGGTCATCGTGGATAGCGCGCTTCGTGCGCTCGCAAAACCTCGGTTAAATATTTCGAATCTATTTTTTACAATTCCATTGTCAACTTGATACCACTGGTGTGAAATTCCTCTATACCTCGGCAACCACTCCTCTATCTGACGAGAAACCCCACTCTATCCCGCGGGAAAACCCCTCCTGCCCCTCAGAAACCGTCCCATCTGCCCATCAGAAACTGCCGCATCTGCTCCTCTATCCCTCAGCAACAGGTGGTTTGAGGTCAATTTGTCTAAGTGCTCCGACTCTGCAAAATTTTTAAAATATTGGAAATTTAAAAAATATATATTTAAAAAAAATAGGCATACATTTTTTGTAAATAGGCCTATTGGCCTGCCAAGCTCGAATTTTTCTAAGTCCCTCGATTCTTGACACGGCGGCAGCGGCGGCAGCGAAATCTTTTTATAATATAGAGAGATATATATATTGCTCTCCGTTCATATTTCAATGAAAGCGTAATGAGCCAACTTGCACCATTAGTATCAACGTCGAGAAATAAGCGTATAATTAGCGATATTGCTGGCGAATTAATTAATTGATTAATTATATTCTAATGGGTGGTTATCCTGTTATCTCCAATATCAGAGTGTAATAGATCAGCTCTATATACATAGAACCACTAAGTCGATATAACGAATTTAAAAAAAAAACCAAAAAAGTACACTACATGGTCTCACCACATTGTACGATTATTGCCTCTGGTCACGACAGCTATCGTGACAATTCGTCATTTCGTTTATTCTCCTTGTTGATAGGTTCTGTTTGCGGGACTGGCGAACTTCACGCACCCTTTCGCAGAACAAACTCGCCCTCCAATTCTCCAGACTCTCGCCCACAAAATTCGCTATTCAAAACTTGAAGCATCCAAGTTTCCTAGTCGTTGATACTAGATTATCAGTTCAATATTTATGAGTATTACCGAATCAATAATTTTAAAGAAATTACATATTTGTAAAACTTCGCGAGTTAGCAATTAAACAGAAATTATAAATTTGTAAAAATTTTCGAATAAAAAATTTAATAAAAAAGTGAAAGCTTGCACATTGATTCCTCATTCTTTTTCGCTTTTTACAAAGCCGCCTTTATGAGGAAGTTTCTTTATTTTATTTTAGGCTTCCTCATAGAGATTTGGCCCAAATTCAATACCAAAGGTCGTATCATTTTGTTCAAATTTAGTGCGAAATTTCAGCCCAATAGCTAAAAATTCGTTCGAGCTAGATCATTTACGTGCTTTTTCCAAAATTTTTGAATTCTTATAAAAATGAAATGCGTTGAGCGATTTTTGTAAAATTTATACCAATTGAAGATTAGCCAGTCCTGTACATGTTGTATAAATTTTAACTGATTTGGTCGAATACTTTATAAATTACAGTTATATGAATTTTTGGCCTTTCATCACACGTACACACATACATACTAGGGTGTGTAAAAAAAACATTTCTTATTTGTTTATTTAGTTTTTTACTGCAAAAGTATGTCTTCTGACCTTAATATCTATCTTCTATACGGAATACGCGACTTAATTTTTTTAATAATTTTTTTAATTCGAAATTTGTTGAAAAACAAAGATGGCGATTGAGACACCTCTAAATATTATTTGCCAGTGAATTCCTTTGGCACAGTTGATTGTTAGGTCAGCCCCTCGAGTACAACTCATAAAGACCAAAAAAAAGGGCGATAATCAGCAGTAACGCGCACAATAACAACTTTTTCTAAATTTTTTTGGTTCTTCATGGCTTAAACTCGAGGGGTTAACCTTACAATCGAGGGTGCCAAAAGAATACGCTGACAAATAATATTTAGAGTTGGCTCAATCGCGATCTTTATTTCTCTATAAATTCCAAATGAAAAAATAACATACAAAAATTTAGGCTCGAATTTCGTATAGGAGGTGGATATTGAGGTCAGTACGCATACTTTGGTGGTAAAGATTATTTTTTAAATTGTTTTCATTAAAAAAATTCTTTTTTGTCAATTTCTGCTTCTTACTGCTTATTATAGCACTTTTTGTTGGTCTTCATGGCTTAAACTCGAGGGGCTGACCTAACAATCGACTGTGCCAAAGGAATTCGCTAGCAAATAATATTTAGAGGTGTCTCAACAGCTTTGTTTTTCAACAAATTTCAAATTAAAAAAATCATTAAAAAATTGAGTCGCGTATTCCGTATAGAAAGTGGATATTAAGGACAGAATACATATTTTTGCAGTAAACAAAATAAATTTAAAAAATAAAAAGAAAATGTTGACACTCCCTAATACATACATACATCCGGACAATTTTTCTAAACCACTTTTCTCGACGTTTCAAACCATTTTATACGTTTTGAGATGAAAATCTCGAAAAAAATTTTTTCATGAAAACAAAGCTTCCTCCATGAGAAAGCAAAATGACAAATTTGTAAAATTTTTTGATATAACTATTAAACAAATATTACATATTTGTCAAAGATGGGCATACATTTTTTGTTTCAACTATATACAGATTTCATAATTTAAGACCCATTGTCAATATAAGATAAAGTCTATAAAAATCAAACATGGTCATATAATAATACACTGGAAAAAGTTTCAGTCCAACAGCTTAAAATTCCTATGAGAGAATATTTCCGTAAATTTTTCTTTTTCTACTGAAAATATCATTAAAAGTTTGGACGGACTCAATTCGAAATTAATTTAGCACGACAAAAGGGTAGAAACTGCTTTTCCTGCCCAACTTTTTTGTCTGTGGTTTAAACAAAAAGGTTTTGACCAGAAACATCCACAAAAACTTTTTGTCAATAATATAGAACAATTTTGGTCAATTTCTAATTTTACATTTCCAATTGAACAAACTGTATTCCACTTTTTTCATAAATCTGAGAAATTACCAAAATTTATATTTTATCTATAAAATTAACTAAAAATTGCATTGGACATTGGTCGACAGAAACTAATTGTGAAATGATTTTGCTTCCTCATAGAGGAAGCTTTGTTTGCGTGAAAAAACTTTTTTTCGAGATTTTCATGTCAGTATGCTTAAAATTGTCTAAAACGTCGAGAAAAGTGATTTAGAAAAAATGTATGTATGGATGTGTGTGTGTGTGTGTGTGTGTGTGTGTATGTGTGTGTGTGAACGGCATTCAAAATTCAAACTTACATATCTCAAGAACGGCTTTAACATTCGGTCTAAAATTTGGCACACATGTGCGGCAGGTATACGCCATTGCTTGTGATAATTTTCAAAAAAATTCAAAAATATGTTCAAATTTTATTTAACTTTGCAATTTTCGAAAAATGTCTGTACGCGCTCTAGCTTCCGCAAATTTTTAGCTATAGAGCTAAATAATTTTTTATACATAAAGCAGCCTTAAAGAAGGATCGGTATTGAATTGGGGGCGAATCTACAAATAGGTTCCGTTTTTATGAGATTTTGAATTTTTCAAAAATTTTACGTTTTGCTCTAACTCCTGTAAAATCTCACGAAATCAACTGATATTTTCTACAGATGAAGAATAACATGCAATGCTGCTATGTACCAAATTTGGTGATGATCGGTAAAGGGGTTCGGATTATATAGGATTTTGAATTTTTTGAAAAATTTATGTTTTGCTCTAACTCACGTTAAACATTAACAAATCAGCTGAAATTTTATACAGACAATAAATAATACTCAGTGCTGCTACGCACAAAATTTGGTAATGATCGGTAAAGCGATTAAGATTTTACGTGATTTTGAAATTTTGAAAAAATGATCATTTTCTTATAACTCAGGTCAACTAACAATGAATGAATTAAAACTTTTTCGAAATGAAAAAGTTTTAATCTTGCGGCGGCAAGATCTTTTTATAATATAGAGGGATAATGAACGCATGAATTGAAATATCTGTTCATATTACAGTACAATCTTGAATAAAAAGAAGTCTGCACAAAATAACACAATGAGATATCCAATTACGTACAATTTATTTTTTAACGACTCAAATATTTAAAAAAAAAAAATTGAAATTTAATCACGTAAGCGTACTTTTTTGTGTGTTGGCACCCATAACTACCAAAACTAACGTGAAAAAGTAACGAAATAAGTTGCAAAGTTGAACTTCATACATTCCTTTGTCATTAATTTACATTTTTCACAAAGCTTCCGCTATGAGGAAGCCAAAATTAGTAAATAAACTTCATAGAGATCGCTTTGTGAAAAAAAAAATAATGAGGAAGCAATGTGCAAAGTTCAACTTTGCAACTTTTTTTAAAAATTATTCATTTTGTACTCGCACATTATACATTTTGTTCAGATCACTTTTCTCAAAATTGAGATGAATTTTATATATTCTTGTATGAAAATTTCATTGGTTTTTCACCAAAACAATGCAAACAAAAATTGTACTTTGGATTTCAGGGATTTTTATTTTACAGGAAAATATTTCTCCTGTACAGAAAATTTTATATCATTGCCCACTTTATTTCTCATTAAATCCTCTTCAAAACATAAATGTGGTAGTCCCGCCGAGTAAGCCGATGGTCATGACCCTCCGCAGAACCACCGAAAATAGCAGATTTGGCGTCGAGATGCTACCACGTCTCTTGATCACTCATTTGGGGTAAAATAAAAACCGCCGGCTCAAATTATTATGTTTGGACCAATTAGGTTAAATAGAGTTAGATAAGGTTCGTAGAAACTTACATAAACCTTCAAAAGTGGCACATTTTACACGTTTCGTTTTAACGAAGGGTATTTGAAGGATCTACATTTTAACTCAGGTAATACTTTGAAAGTAACTATCTTCTACCGCCGAAAGTTGCCAAGTATTACGAGATTCGCCCGATTGATGCACTACGTGACGTAGAAGGTTACTGCCGCTACGAATACTTAGGAAATTCGCTCAAATTCTACTAGCATATCTCAATTCCCATAATTATCACAAAAATGTCAATAAAATCCAATCTTTTTTCACCAACAGAAAGCAAGAAAAATGTGCATTGGCCATTATCGACGCCTTTTTATTTTATAGAATAGTGTATTGCGCAATGAGAATTACCCGCTCGAGCGAAGCGAGAACTGCATTAAACGAATCGAAAACGTCTATTTTGGCTCGTGTTGCACACTATATTTTTGAATCGTAGTTTTTCGCGACGAACTGTGAAAAGTGAGGTTACAAATTCTCGTCTCTAAGGACGAAAGTAGAACACCAATGGACGAAAGTGAAACACCGCTGTTCATCCACGTCTTACAAAACAGTACATGGAAAAAAAAAAGTAGTTGGGTACACCCAAGAAGTAGTTGCACGAACTCACTTTTCGTAAGTCCATACAAATTCGAATTTTGTGAGTTGAGACAACTGTTTTTAGTTAGTTGTATAGGCTGGGTTGCAGTGACCATCTATTAGGATTGTATGCAACCCACCGGTTAGTTGGCACAACTAACTTCCCAAACAGAACACGATTTGACCCGGCTATCGGTAGAAATTGTGCGTATTTATTAAAAGTGCAATAAATTGACATATAGTCGATAAAATTAATGCGGTTTGACGTTATGCTTGATGAAATTGATACCGTTTGGGGTTACAGTTGATATGGTTAATTCAGTTTGAGATTACAAGTGATAAAATTAAGACGGTTTGAGGTTATAGTGTTCGATGTCATATTTCATCTGTCGAAGAGTGCATTCTAAGATGAGTGTGGCATCCTGTCTATCGATAGCTTTTTTTTTTGCACAAAAGTCTATCGAAAACATTTTTTTGGAAAAATTTTCTTTTGGCAGCATTTTTTTGCAAAAAATGTCTATCGACAGCATTTGCAAAAAAGTCTATCGATAGACAGCATTTTCTTGCAAAAAAAGTCTATCGATAGACAGCATTTTCTTGCAAAAAAAGTCTATCTATAGCATTTTTTTGCAAAAAATGCCTATGTCTAATAGTGATGCGAAACTTCACGAAAATAGGCGTTCGCCACACTTCGGTTATCACACACGCTTCGATTAAAAGAAAAATATTTGGCTGCGAGTGCTCGTTGCGTTGGTTTAAAGTGGTTGCGCGGTCTCACTGATTAGTTGGGCGAACTCACTTTTCGATGTCACGACAACTATTCGAGACTGTTATAGGCACCGTGTAAATCGTTGTAGCAACTCATTTCTGGCCAACTCATTAAAGCTGTGTTGTCCCAACTACTCTTTTTTCTCCGTGTATAATGTGTACGAAGTGTATAAGGTAAGTTATTTTCGCACAAGTGCTGACGATCACGGAAGTCGAAAATAACCGACCCGTACGAGTTGCACATTACTACTTTACGATACTAGTGCGATAATAGTACTTTGCGATACAAGGGCGAGAAAGCGATCATTATACGCAGGTTGAAAAGTTGATCGCACGAGTGCGGCGAGTGCGATCAACTTCACAACCGTCGTATGATGATCGCTCTCTCGCTCTGTATCGCATAATACTTTTTGTAACAAATGCATGAGAAGTGCTACCGAGTGTAATGTCGCCCGCGTGCGAGAAGTAAAATAGCATCGATGGCCGTAAAGCGCCACTTACGCCACGCGCGGCAGGCACGAGAAGTAGCACTTCTCATGCATGGGTTACAAATAGTATATTACACACCTAGGGCAGTAAAGTAAGAAATGTCTCAGATCACATGTAATTGTCGACAAACATGTGATCTGAGACATTTCTTACTTTACTGCCCTAGGTGTGTAATATACCATTTCTGACGAGTGTGCATTTGCAGCTGTGAGCAGCAGGCCAAAATTGTCGATTGCGACGCATATAATAGCAGCCCTCGCTTCACTCGGGCGGCAAATCTCTCTAGCAGATATGGTGACGGTTTAATCACGGCTTTATGAGCACAAAAAATGATACAAAAATGACAAATCATTTTCTGCCATGTTGATCACGCTCGGAATGATGGCAGAAATTACGAAGTTTTTTCTGATTCGGAGCTTGCGTGATTTTTTACAATTTATTATAATTTCACGAATAAAATGACAATACCGCAAGCTCCTCCCATGGAGAAATTTCGGCAGGGATCCAGCTGGATCTTGCCTGGTATTCCCATCTTCCGGTTGGATTCCAATCGGTTATCGGATCGGATTTCAGAGATGGGATGTAACGCACGGAAACTGGATTCCGATCGGGATCTCGAACTGGGATCCGATGCGATAGCTGACTGGATTCCAGCCGTTAGATGGGCATACTAGGCTGGATCCACCTGGATCCTTGTCGAAAGATGGGAATACCAAGCTAATTGCAGCTGGATCCCTGTCGAAATTTCTGCATGGGGCTGGTTAGAATTAATTTAAATAAATGAATGCATAAATTACATAATAATCTGTAATTTTACGCTAAATTGCAATAATAACAAAAACTGTAATAAAATCTGCAATAAGAACGGCTTCAACAAAAGATCATTGTTTCTGTATTGGACGACGACCATCCCAGTCGTGGAGGATGATGAAATATATGAACTCGTGTACCTCTATTTAATATGTTATTTACAAGTCCACACTACACCAAACTTATATAAATGCCTTTGAAAGCTTGACAATTTTTAATACTTATCGGATAGATTGCATTTATGAAAAGAAAATATGGCAGTACCTCGTTTCTACACATCCCAAGTGAACACAGGCCCAACTCGACACAGGCAATTGAACACGAATTTAACTCGACACATGGCAACTCGACGCAGCGAAACTGGACACATCACTAACTCGACACGACGAAAATCGACACATCATTAATTCGACACAGCAAAACTTTTCCATGTCCTAACTCGACACAACAAAACTGTACCCAAGGGCGGTTTAACGGTGCAAGAGCCCTAGGCCCGGAAATCCGAGGCGCCCCCTTCGTTCCATAAAAAAGCTTAAAGCAACGATTTTTTTTTCGTTTTTACAACAATTTAAAAAATTATAAAACATTTTAATAATAATAAATGTTTAAAAGATTTTTTACAACATGTAAAAACGAAGTGTATTCGTACTTATAAACTCATATCCCTCTTCAAAAAATTAGTGGGTAAAATACCGCGCATTTTCGATAAAAATTGTTGTCAGTTTTATATTATTTTTACAGTTCTCGGGAACTTTCAAAATAATGTTGTGCTTTGTGATCGAGTGGCACCGATAGATCCAAGATTTAAGCGATTTAACCAGCATTCGAAAAGTTGCCAGTCACTATTAGTGAAATAGATAACGAAATTGCAACTGCTCAGACGAAGGTTTTCTATCTAGGGCAGACTGCGGATGCGGAAGCAGTAAATAAAATAAGCACAAAAAATTTGCAAAGTGGAATCTTGTGCATTGTCTCCTCAAAAATTTTCACTTCTTATTAATTTTACTATTCCTATTAGGAAGTTCGTCGATTTTGGGTTCCTCATAACGAAAGCTTTGAAAATATTAAAAAATAATGAGGAATCAATATTAGGGTGGTCCATTTTTCCACAATATATATTTTTTACGGGGTACCTCTCAAAGCTGTTCTCTATTTGGAAAAACAATTCCTCGTAAATCGTCGATGAGATAAAAAAATATGTAGAGGTGGCGACGGAATTTTTTAATTTTCCTGTTTAAAAATATTTTTCACTGAAAGTTTTCATGTACATATTTACATTTTTTGTATTACATGAGTGTAGAAATTCTGGATATCACTGCGACAGTGCATTATTATATTATGATAGTTTTAGAGTACAAAATAATTGCGAAAAATGCGTGCTACGAAAGAGAAAATTAGAGAGTGAGCATATATTTTCAAAAAATTAACGCTCGATTCAATCCGAAACCTTGTCTGATAATAGTCTACTTGTGTACCAAATTTCAGCTAGATATCTGAAAAATTGTGGAAATTGGACCGAAAACAAACTTTTAAAACGAAATTACGCACTCAGCAACCCGTGTAATGTGACGTATTTATCACAGAAAAACTGTGCTATATAAAAACTAATAAAATCTCGTACAAAGACTGACTGACAATGTTAACATTTGCAGTTTTCGGCCACAGGATGAACAAATGATATTCTGGAGATACGGGAAACAATTGAGTGTATTATATTATAAGACATTGTCTAAAACAATAATAATTCGTTTTAGAGGAAAATGTTCAGTTGCAAAAAATGTAATCAAATAATATTACATCAAATGGGAAAATGCGCATATGGGCTAGTAAACTCAAAACTATTATTCACCTTACTGCACTTTACCGGCCACCCGCGTACACGCTACTGCGTCGACGGTACTAACGGATCGGGATACTTTGTCATTTTTAATTCGCATCAATAATTACTTACGTTTATAATTATAATTGCATGCGATTCGCAGGTAAGTCTACAGCTGAGTAACCGTCGTCATCATAAACAGTAATACATTTACCAATATTAAAAGTATAATGTAATAATACTCTACAGAGTATAAGTAAAAAAAAACTCATTGGCTGAAAAAAAAATAAGAAAAAAAGTTCAGTCGCTTGCGCCCCCCAGACTGCGGCGCCCTAGGCCTGGGCCTAATCGGCCTAGCCGTTAAACCGCCCCCTGATGGTGGTAAAAAAATCTACTCCAGAATCCCCTTAAGGTGATGTGTTACATATCGTCTGTCTCTCTCAGATCGCCATAAGTGCGAGTGAGATAACTGAATCTTCCCAAAGTGTTATTCGTCGCCACGGTTGATTTTTCGAATAAAAGTCGAGAAGTACTGACTGCAGGGTACCAAGACGCAGTCACTACTTCTCGTCTTTGGCCTGAAATATCAATTGTGACCAAGAACAACGCGTTACAGTTTTTGTTACCCACCGAGCACTAACACATCATCTTAACCCTTTGCGTTTTCGCGCAGATTCAAATATTTTAAACTAATTTCTGACAATATCTAATGAACTTTTTCATTTCAGAAACTGTACAACGAAAAGAAAGAAAGAAAACTGTACAACGGGACTTCAGACCGGTAGATTCACGGTGGAAAAGTGATTGTAGCCATGGTTGTCTAATCCGACAGGGATGTAATTGCACTTTAACGTACCGTAACTTTTATTGGATGCAAGCAATTCTTTGAGCACTGTACCAAAGTGACGCGTGCACATGAGCGACGATGACAACAAGTCGAACGCGTGAAAAGGCAGCTACCGTTAATTCAATAAAATTCTTTGACGTCTATCGTGATCAGAACACTTATCGTCCGTGCCGTTCGTTGCATTGCACACGCATTCAACATATACATGGACACCTGAAGGCATACCTCGATGTCGGACTCTGCTACTTCAACGTTAACGAACTGCAACTGGTACTTCGATGGGATAATTAAATCTTTCAGTTCTATGTAACCTTCTAGTGCTGCATCAAATGCTGAAGTAGCCGTACGAGAGCCCTTCGGCTTTTATTGAAGGTGCCAATAAATGCTTTGTTCTGAGCGTTCACGAAAAACGTTACAGTATCTATCGAGCACCCTATACCAGACCCGGTGAAAATATGTAGCAACCCTGACGGATCCGAAATCACCGGTAAATGACTAATAAATGAAGTCATTTTGTTCGATAAATGTACTAGGGGATGACTGAATTGTAACCGATTGTTAAGTAATTTTTAAGCGTTTTTTCAGTTATTTATATAAAAAAAAGAAAACTTAATGGCTGAAAAAAAATTAGAAAAAAAAGTTCAGTTGCTTGCGCCCCCCAGACTGCGGCGCCCTAAGCCTGGGCCTAGTCGGCCTAGCCGTTAAACCGCCCCTGACTGTACCAGCGCGCAAGTCGACGGGACGAAACTGTACCGTGGCGCAACTGAACACAATAAAACTCTACAGTGGCGCAACTCGACACAGCTGAAATCTCCATGGTTCAACTCGACACGGCCAATCTGTACCATGGCGCAATTCGACACAGCCAAATTGTACCATGGCGCAACTCGACACGGCCGAATTATACCATGGCTCAATTCGACACGACGAAACTCGACACATCACCAACTTGACACCGCAAAACTCACCCGTGGCTAGGTTCGACACAGCAATAATGTATCTTGTCTCAGTTCGACACGGCAAGATTGCACCGTGGCTCAACTCGACACGGCAGAGTTGCCCCATGGCTCAACTCGACACGTCCCAGTTCGACACAGTTTGCGCGATTGGTAAACGAGGTTTGGCGCAGTTGAACACAGGCTCAACGCAATACATAGTTTTATCATATGTATACATAGTTTTATCATATGTATTGCGTTGAGCCTGTGTTCAACTGCGCCAAACCTCGTTTACCAATCGCCCAACCTGTGTCGAACTGGGACGTGTCGAGTTGAGCCATGGGACAACTCTGCCGTGTCGAGTTGAGCCACGATGCAATCTTGCCGTGTCGAACTGAACCAAGATACATTATTGCTGTGTCAAACTGAGCCACGGGTGAGTTTTGCGGTGTTAAGTTGGTGATGTGTCGAGTTTCGTCGTGTCGAATTGAGCCACGGTACAATTTGGCCGTGTCGAGTTGCGCCATGGTACAATTTGGCTGTGTTGAATTGCGCCATGGTACAGATTGGCCGTGTCGAGTTGAACCATGGAGATTTCAGCTGTGTCGAGTTGCACCACTGTAGAGTTTTATTGTGTTCAGTTGCGCCACGGTACAGTTTCGTCCCGTCGACTTGCGCGCTGGTACAGTTTTGTTGTGTCGAGTTAGGACATGGAAGAGTTTTGCTGTGTCGAATTAATGATGTGTCGATTTTCGTCGTGTCGAGTTAGTGATGTGTCCAGTTTCACTGCGTCGAGTGGCCATGTGTCTAGTTGAATTCGTGTTCAATTGCCTGTGTCGAGTTGGGTCTGTGTTCACTTGGGATGTGTAGAAACGAGGTACTGTGGAAAATATTAAATGCAGTATACGCGATACAACGATAAGTTTCTTACTACCGTCCTAACTCATTTTCTGTGATAGTCTTACTATTTTTTGTTTAATAAAATTTTAGGGACACATTAGTTGAGGAGCAATTTTGACGAAGTTCCGCATATTCATTTTGTCAGACGCAGTAGTATAGGTAAAATATTTCCCTTCAATTTCCATAATGATCGCTTCTCTTTCATTTTTTCTGCCGAATCCTCAGAATAATTTTATATTACGATATAAGTGTGGTAAAACTTTTTATGACCGGTGTAGCAATCAGACGAGACAAGGAAATTTTTTTCGAATGCGTATTGTACAACATTTTACCCCGTAAAGTAAAATTAGTTCCGCGCAAATCGTTTAGTAACGAGAAAACGATCCGGGATCTATTCAGAATCCAAGTTGGGTGGATCTTAGGGGTCACCCCTACACCTAGAAAAAAGATCTTGTTAACGGGACTACGCTGAATCTACACATCGGAAATAAAATTTCTTATTTGGATGCCAACCAACTAGACTTCCATTCACCTCAAATAAATTTTTTTATTTGTAATTAATATACTTATTGAATAGTAAATATATTGAAATCTAACAAATATTTATTTGAGTCGGCAGTTATATAAATGTTGATTAAAAAAAAAAATTATTGGGATGTTCCTCACTATCCCTTAGAAGCTCAGAAACTGCCTCCCGTTCAGCAGTCGGCGCGCAAACCAGTGCGCTGCTAAGGGGTCACCCATCCAAGTTATGAAAGCAAATAATGCTGCTTTACTTTGGGGACCGTCGAGCCACACACCGACCGTGCGTCCACTGCTGCCGATTTAAAGAATATATGATTTTTAAATAAATATATACGACAAGAATTAAATCAAATTGATAAACGTTGCATGTCGATAATAATTGATTTTATTAAAAAATATCTAATACATGTATTTGGTCGTTTTAACTAGTGTTACGTCTCACGTAACCTTCCACATATTTAAAAGACTAAATTCTTGAGCTACACACGCGCTTTCCACTACTCTCTTAAGATGCAGCCAAGCCCTGCAACTAGCCGCACGCGTCCCCTACGCGACAGAGTGCATGCATGTCACCAGCGACTGGCACCTCGGTTCCCCCTGTGGAAGGGCCCGCGCCTGGCCTAGACAAACTCTGACTCCTCCGCGCGCACCATAAATATCTTCACACTTGACGCACGCGTCATCCGCGCGCACCGTAAGCATCTTCATATACCCCTTTTAGTAGCTAGATGCACGCGTTACCACGCATGACCGTCACCTCGGTACCCTGTGGAAGGGCCCGCGTCCAGTCTAGAACACCCAAATGCATCATAAATATCTTCACACTTGTCGGACGCGTCATCCGCGCGCACCATAAACATCTTCATATAACCCTTTTAGTAGCTAGATGCACGCGTGCCCACGCATGACTGTCGTCTCGGTTCCCCTGTGGAAGGGTCCGCGTCTAGCCTAGAACACCGAAACGCATCATAAATATCTTCACACTACCCTTTTTCCAGTGACACCTTAGTAAAGTTTATGACTTTACTTCCTTTCTCGAAATACCGACACCGCTACCAAACTAGTATATAAGGGCGAGATTTTTCAGTTAAGTTAGTTATTCTTCACATGACCGTCTTGCTGCTACGAGAGCGTGCAAAGCTGTTCAACGAAACTGTATCCTGGCCCTGCGAGGCTAAGACTTCGTAACAACTGTAAGAAATTGTACACCAGCAACAAACAGCATCGAAATAAAGTTCAATCATTTTAAGTATGTATTGTTTCACGAACAAATCATTTACTCTGCACACTGGTCACCTTAGCCTCAATAATCGTTGACTCTCCGTCGCATTCATAAGTCTCCGGTAGTACATGGCGAGGTCTCCGTCCCTGATGTAAAGGGACCGCCGTTACGATTTCCTATCATGCAACTCTGGAGAGTTTGCCACCCGGACGTAACATTAGATCTTTTTTCCGGATTAAGAAAATATTTAGTAGCAATAAATAAAATATTTTTTTAGTATCCGCTGCACAGTGAAAGTTGATTCAAATAAATAAATATGTTGGAAATAAAAAAACTCAAAAATTGAATGAAATACATATTTGTTGAAGGGAAAGTAAATTTTCGTTGATTGAAATAATTAAATGTTGAGTAGATAATTTTAGTTAATATTACCATATCTTTTTTCTGGACAAACTGTCATTCAGTGAGGAAGTGGAAATCCATTCGTAATCTATTCGGATTCCAAGGTGGAAAACCCAATTAAGGTAATCCGAGTCAATCCCGACCAGTATTGAGTCTGAAACTGGAACGCCCAGACTGATTTCTACATGAGCTTGGGTCATCATTTTGATATCATTTTGACATCATCACTGGGAATTAATAACACAAGAACTGAACCAAAAAAATCCCCGTCGTTGTAGCCGTCATTTCGGTCGTCACCAAAGATGGCAAAAATGGTCTGTCATTTTTGGTGTTATTAATGTGTCATCTCCTGTAGAACTCACTCTGGTCGCAATCGCCAAACTTCGGCCCTTGTTGCACAATATACTATTATAGAAAAGTATTTCTCCTATAGGGAACATTTTACATCGATACTCTTTTTAGTTCTCGTAAAAATACATCATGACTCAGTTATCCATCTTACGTAAATAATGCTTTGAAACGAACTATCTTCTACCGCCAAAAGTTTCGAAGCGCTACCTGATTCTCCCGATTGATGCACTCCGTCACGTAGAAGGTTGCTGCCGCTATACATACTGAAGGAATCCGCTCAAACTCTACTAGTGTCTCTCGCTACAACTCTCGTAATTGTCTCGGAATTGAGAATCGTCCTCCAGCGAGATTCAAAGACTGGCAAAACTTTGTGCTCCGCCTCCCACTGGATTGCTGTAAACTCGATACACGAGCGTCCTAGTCTTCCTTCGTAAGTATAGTACTGCTTATATACTGACGTTATACTGCCTCGTCACTCTCCAGCGACCGCGACAAATCGTTAAAGTTCTTCTATAGCCCGTGCCCTTGCATACATATCACCTTCATTGTTATTGAAATTGCAATTATATCAGTATGGATGTAACAGTAGATGTGAAATGGATTCGCAATACATATTACGAAAAATAGGGACCCTGTATCGTTTCTCGTACAAATTCACTTTGATTTATTGATTCACTGATTGTACTATTTATTTGTAGAATAATAACTATTTTGTATAAATGAAATGCCAATAATAATGAGGCAGAATATGCACTTATACATAATTATATATATTACCAGTTATTAATTCAATACATTGTAAAATATATATAACGACGTGTCATTTTCAGATAATAAACGAATGAAAATTTAAAAAATGTTATTTTTTTATGTTTATATGCATTTTTACTCCGTTCCAACTTACCCCGGCAGGGGAAATTGTAACACTTCAGTACAATTTGCATTATTCATTGCCCCAAATTACCAGATCCATATAAAATGTTGAAAATTGTACACACTGTAACCAATCGGTTGTACAACATAATCCCAGCATTCGCATTGTGATTTGTGAACTCAAAAAATAAAAATAAAAATGTGAAACTAAAGGCGTTCCAACTAGCCTCGGCCTCCCCTAATCCATTTTACTGAGTTTTTAATACATTTGATGTTCATTCTGTATCAAAACTTATGTAATTTATAAATATAACATTATACTTAACCTGTGTTGAGTCCTAAGAAGCATTTTTGAGCTGTCACAGAAAAGTTATCTGAATGAGCAGCATATGACCGTCAGAATGTTTACCTGTAAGCTATCCTATGTCCTATAGTCAACTTTCGGATGTATGATATTGTACATATAATATCCTGGTGGTTATATGTATCCCATTTCGACTTCAAATGTTAAATTGATAATAACAATACGAAGATGTAACAATATATACATACATTCATCTAGAATTATAACTCATCAAAGTCAACTAAAGTAACAATTACGACCTAAGTACAAAATTTAATTTTCGATTTAAAAAAATCGAAACGAAGCTTAGCCTGTAAACTGTTCAGAACGAATTTCTTTACAACGCTAGGTGAATAAGTTTGCCAAGGGTTTGTGATGGCTTGGTGAAGAGTATAGCCTCGCCTTCAGTGAGGAGAAGAGCATTGCACAATTGGAGCAACAATCAATATCAACATTTTTTTATTTTCAGTAAAGTTTCATTGGTAATAATAATAATTCGAAGATGTAACAATATACACAAATATTCGACTAGAATTATAACTCACCAAAGTTAACAAAATGTAAAAATAGCGCCTTAAGTACAAAATTTAGTTTTCATTAACAAATTGAAATGAGGCCTGTCATTTTTCAGAATGTATTTCTTCACACGACTAGGTAAATACATTTGTCAAGAGTCTGTCATAGCTTAGTGAAAAGCAGCCTCGCGTTTAGTGGGCAGGCGGGTGCTCCACAAATGCAGCAACAATCGATATTAGCATTTTTTATTTTCGGTAAGGTTTAATTGATAATAATAACGATTCGAAGACGTAACAATATAGACATATATTCGACGAGAATTATAACTCACCAAAGTTAACAAAATATAAAAATTACGACTTAAGTACAAAATTCAGTTTTCGTTAAAAAATCGAAACGAAGCTTAGCGTGTAAATTTTTCACAACGAATTTCTTCACAAGACTGGGTGAATAAATTTGCCAAGGGTCTAAGTCATAGCTTAGTGAAAAACAGTCTCGTGTTTAGTGGGCAGGTGGGGGTTCCACAAATGTAGCAACAAACGATATTAACATTTTTTATTTTCGGTAAGGTTTAATTGATAATAATAACGATTCGAAGACGTAACAATACAGACATATATTCAACGAGAATTATAACTCACCAAAGTTAACAAAATATAAAAATTACGACTTAAGTACAAAATTCAGTTTTCGTTAAAAAATCGAAACGAAGCTTAGCGTGTAAATTTTTCACAACGAATTTCTTCACAAGACTGGGTGAATAAATTTGCCAAGGTTCTAAGTCATAGCTTAGTGAAAAACAGTCTCGTGTTTAGTGGGCAGGAGGGTGTTCCACAAATGGAGCAACAATCGATATTAATATTTTTTATTTTCGGTAACGTTTAATTGATAATAATAACGATTCGAAGACGTAACAATATGGACATATATTCGACGAGAATTATAACCCACCAAAGTTAACAGAATTAAAAAATTTCGACTTAAGTACAAAATTTAGTTTTCGTTAAAAAATCGAAACGAAGCTTAGCCTGTAAATTTTTTACAACGAATTTCTTCACTAGACTGGGTGAATAAATTTGCCAAGGGTCTGTCATGGCTTGGTGGAGAGCAGCCTCGCGTTTGGTGAGCAGGAGGGTATTCCACGGTGACCACTCGCGTTCCGCGCGAAAGCGTACCAGCGTCAGACGGAAGAGATCGTCGCACTCGGAAATCCCGGACTTTCCATGCCACACGTAGTTCACGAGACGATAAATAACTCTCGGGTCTACCGCGAAAGCGGGGCTTCGCGAAGTCGCCGGTTGAGCGTCACCACCACTAAAACTGGCCTCCCGACTTCGGAGCTCTCTAAGCATGAGCTCGTAAGGCTCGTACACGACTTTCGGCTCTCTCCCCGACTGAAGATTTCTACAGTTTTCACAGGTGACGAAGCCACTTCGTGTTGTACACGTCGGAAAATCGTCGAGTTTCAGAAATTTTCCACATCTGTTGCAGAGCTTGGTGAAACACTTGGAATCGTGGCTCGAACTATTTTCCCGCTTTTTATCAACAATCTTACTTCGTGGCTCGCAAAAATTTAACGACAGACGTAGAAGAGCGAGTTTCATGCGGTTTCTCAACGAAACCATCGCGCTAGGATCGACAGCGTGTGAAAGAAGCTCAAGTTCTTGATCGATGAGCGAATGAAGATCCAACGCCAGTTTACACGTGTGACCCAAAGTATATGTCTTCAAATTTTTCAGAGCTTCGATTCTCTCGTTGGTGACGATATTTTCGTGAAGCAGACTGCTATAAAAATTGCGACATTCGCGCGCACGCTGAACTCGCAAGGTATCGACATGAATTTTTTTACCATTGGTAAAGTTCCAGACTTCCGGTTGCGCGAGTTTGTCGAGGTGCTCGAGATATCTTCGCTGTCGTCTTTCGAGATGAACCCTCGTCTTGATCGCTTCGATTGATCGTAAAAGTTCGATCTCCTTAAGGAGAACATTTGTACGAGCGGCGAGTTTGCTTGTGCCGAAGAAGGAACGATCTATCCGGGCGCTTTCGTAAACACGCCAACGGCCAAGCACATTTTGCAGCATCTCGAAGTCCGAACGCTTGTTAGGAGACGAGGCGTTTACTATCTCGAATTGAGTTGTACGGCAATGACGCAAGTGGTGAACTTTTTCGGGCTCTGGCGGTGTATGGGCTCGAGTTTCGCGGGAGAGTCGCGCCAACGCCCGAATATCCATTCTGGCTCGGTAGGCTCTGAAGTAGCGGAAGTGTCGCATTTTAAATTTGTTCGATAATCATTGGATTTATTAATAAGTTTTACATGGATAAAAAAATGTCTCTGTCGGTTTCTTATTTGAGATACTACACTGTAAAAAATGTCTTAATGACAATTAATATAATTGTGTGCAAAGCACAGATGCTTACACTGATATATTAAATTCCATATACAAATATGATACAAATATAATTAAGGGTAGTAATATTAATTTACTTTTACATTAATCACGACCTTTGTATGATGGTTAATATACAAGGGGTTTAATATTACTTAAAATTTGTATCGTACATTTCAAATTCCTGTCTATGCATCGGAGTTTCCTATTTTTGTATATTAATTTTACTAACATTTTTCGCAGTGCACAATCGAAACATTTCAAGGATTTTAAATGATACTTCTCTAGTGTTATTTAAGTTGCTTTTGATGTTTAATGGATATCTTAAACATTTTCACGAAATACCGCGAGCATACGTATAATTTATCGGAGAATTTTAATGATGTTTCCAAATAACGGAATATAAATGATAATTTCTGAAAAATTATGTTACAGAATTTCTCAGGATATATTTAGCAAAATGATTTTTCACAATTTTTCTGAATAAATTGTACATCATTTTTTAGAATACTTTTGGCTGAATTCTCAGTCATCATTTTATAGAATGTTTTCTGCAAAGTTCCGAGACATCATTTTTCAGACTTTGTAAAAAATTTTCGAACCCGAGTAGAAATTTCATCAGGCATGCCTGTTGTACACGAGGTCCAGATCAGTTTTAGTTACGGTAAACTTATTTGGGGCCGCCGTAAATTCACCTGCTCAGGTCCATCCATGTAAGGCTGAGATATGGCATTCGTACTTAATAATGCCGTCTTTTCACCGGATCAAACTGATGTCAGGCTAGATATGGTAATCTTATTTAGGGGTCGTCGTAAGTTCACCTGATCAGGTCCTTGTAAGGCTTTACATACGGTAACCTCATATAGATATGCCATTCATCTGTGGCATTTGGACCAAGATTTTGCCCAATTTACCTTTACTTTCCCTGGTCAGATCCGCATACGGTCTTCGTATGGCATAGTTTTTTTTAAATATGCCGTAAATTTACATTATCAGGTTCGTGTAAGGGCTAGATACGGCATTCGTTAAAAACATTAAAAAATTATTGTTATGCAAAATCAATCTTTTCAGCACCTTGCGTGTGCTGGATTTTTTCACATCTTTATCCAATCGAGAAGTATTCGAAATTTTCGCTGAAACTCACGTTTTACGGGACCGAACCGCTAGAATTACTTTGAAATCTATCCAGGTACTGACCGTCAAACGTCAGTACCTGGATGGGTGACCGCCCCATCATGTTTGAATTTTGAATATTTCGGTCGTAGTCACAATAAATGGATGTACAGTCTTGACGTGTTTTCATTTTAACTATACTTGAAATAGACAATAAATATATAAATTTTCTAAGATTTCAATGGCCGAGTGAGCTAAGGCGCAGAACTGTCACCCAGAGGATCAAGGTTCGATTCCCACCAACGGCAAATAAATTTACATGTGTTTTTTTCAGCAATTAATATGTACTGAAAACTAAATAAGCTCGAATATCCAATAGAAAGTGCAAAATAAATCGAATTCGACGAACGCAGATAATTATTTTGTAATTTATTTGCCGTTTTTATAAGTAGGGGCTTAGTAGGGCAGCCTCTATCCGGCCCTTATCTGGAAAACTTAATCTGGCCCTGATCATGCGCTGCGTTACTTTCCTGTAAGGCCCGTATAAGGTTGCCAGGCAGGGGCCTTAGATTTAAATCCGGCTACCACGCTGGGGCCTGATATTCCCCGTAGCTGAATTTCTACTCGGGAAGACGCACCAGTGTCTTCCGCCGAATTTTTTACAATTTTATTTCTCCCCCTAACCATTAATTTTCGCGTAGATTTAGAGTATGTATCTCTGAAAAAACGGAAGTTCTTCACAAGTATCTATGCATTCTCTGTGGAGTAATTTAAAAGTTTTTCGAAATTTTTAATTACGAAGCACGCGAAAAATCTTTTCCTCTGAGAAATTTTCATAACATATGGCAGAATTTATTAAAGATATATTTTTAGCATGTACTTGATGATAACTATTAATATTCTTGCGAGATCTACTTAGTCTCTGCAAATATGAAAGTATTTTCATTATCTAAAGAGGAGGTTTGAGCTTTACACTGTTAAAAACTCTTTAAATTTGGAAATTCAATCGACCAGAAAGATGTAATGCATAAACGGTCAAATCAAATTAAATATACGCATTGTTTAAAAAACAATAATTATGTTTTTCTAGAATCAATATTTATAATCATATAAACATAATAACCTGATCTAATATAAATCCCAATGAATGTTCATTTGCGGTAACAACTTAGCGATGCTTCACTAAAATCCCTCACTTAGCCTCAAACCTATTTTTAAAAAAATACTTTCCTCTTAATTAAATTTCTAACAACCCCGTCTGCAATTCTCTTAATTATTTTCAGACTCACCTGTAGCACTTCTGTATCTTGACGGCGCACTCGTTCTCCAGTCTGCATAACACAATTAAACGAACAAGCCAATCTTCTCAACTTCATAACACTAATTAGCATTATTAATATCCGAGTATACAGAAGAGATGTAGAAATTTTCATTAAATTCGCTATAATGTTATTTTTTGTAGCATTTCGTAGGAGCTTTATTTATATCTTAGACGATAGTTAATTGCATGGGCGCTTCTTAAACGTACCTGGAGAAATGCTTCTGCTTGTCCTCGGTAACATCAAGGCTTCGTTGGCATCTCGGTCGTCGTATCTCCGAGGACAATACGAGGGAGGCTTTGCGATAGTGGGATCTCGGGGTCGCGTCGGTCCGTACCACCGTCACTGCCAGCGGCGTTACCAATTTATCCCGGAGGTCTGGCAAACGAGACGTCTGGGTGGCCCGCTCGGTAGACACACTCGTGTACTTGCAACACGAGGTAGAAACTCCCACCGACGTATCTCTTGCCTCGCTATTCCCGTGTGTCTGTGTGATCACGTTCGCGGTACGAGTAACACCAGCGCCACAACCAGCAGCGAGATCTTCCTTCGACCCTTGGTAAACGGGATCCCGTGGGCACGTTTGCGTGAGAGCGTCGTGATACTCCGTGCCGGTGACGACGTTTCTCCATCCACCGAGAAAAGGTTTCTCGGCGCAACGGTCCTCTATCTCGACCACGATAACCATCCTTTCAGGCTCCGATGGGACGAGCGACCATCGAGGAATTCTAGAAGCAACCGTCAACGTCTCCTCTCAGTCTTACGCGGAGAAAAATGGCTGCTTGCCACAAGTAACAACGTGATTAAATGTGCTCCAGAAAATTGGTTTAACTGCGGGAAACAACCAGCCAATTGATTGTTTGTCGCAGTTCAACAAATTCGTTATTTAAGCAACGAATTAATAAGTTGATTGATTAGCAGTCCAACTAATTTACTAATTGTTTGTTTGATTGATTCAAAAATTGGTTGTGTGGCCGGCAAAATGATTAAATGTTTGGCCATCCAACTGATTAGCGGTTCGATCAATCAACCCGTTACATTTTTTATAAGTCATCTGGTTAATTGTTTCTCGAACCATCTGGTTACTTATCTGGTCAACCAACTCATCAAGTAGTCGTATTATTTGATCAATTAGACATATCAACTGATCAATTAGGCGTGTCAACTTATTAATTAGGTCAACCAACTGGTATTGACCAGTTAACGATTAGTCTCGATACGACTAATTGTAGTCGGATCGAGATGTTAATAAGATAATCCAACTGATTAATTGGACAAATAAACTGATAAATTAGGCCAATCAATTCATTAGTCATTTGATCAATAAAAACTAATAAGTTGTTTGGCCGGTCAACTATTCAGTTGGGTTTAACGATTGTTTGATTTTGGTAATCAAGCTAATGTTCTGAAATATATTCACACTGTTGGCTAGCTGTAACAACTAAAAAATTTTCTTCATAATGAAGTCCCTTCTCTATGATTTTATGATACGGGGTCGGTGATGTGAAAGTTATGTTGTTGGTTTGATGTCCTCTGTGCCAACTACTCAACACAAAGCTAATTATCATCCACACGATTTACTCCAACAAAATTATAATATTTCTACCTGCAGATGTCACATACCTACGAAACATTTCGCTACTTCAATTTCCATCGGTATGAGATGTTAATTAGCATTTTTAATGTATCTTCTACCTAAATGAGTTACGGTTCCAATCAATTTAAGTGCATTGAGTAACAAAATATAAGCTTTACTAAATGCTCTTTTGTAATTAGTTGAAATACGGAAATGCACATTTTCTCCTATATAGAACGTAATATTTCAAAACAATTTTCTGCTGCATTTTCCATCTCTTATATCTCACGAAATGATTCTGAAATCTGTGACAAAAATATTTCGATATTATTCTCTAAAAAGACTCCAACGAAACGTTTCATAATTATTTCTGATACTTATTCAATATTCTATAATATCTTCATTATTTTGAAATCACTTTTGATTATTTTTTTATATATTTATTTTTATATATTTTATATATTTATTATTTTCCGGTCATTTTTTTTATAGAACAACCAAAAGAGGCTACGAAACATGGTTTAAAAATATTTTTTAATCATTACATAAATGTTTTCAAACGCATGGATCAAAAATTTATGATATTGAAGAAAAATTTATTTTTCGAAAATATTTTTGTGCTATTTCGAGCCTCTCCAACATTCGGTAAATTCCGATCAGACGTAGCAAAAATACTACTTCGATTGTACGTCCGAGTTTTTATTTCGTGAGGGATAAAGGTCAGGGGAATAGAGAAGTTCGCTGCGTCTGACTATGGTTGACCATAACCACTGTAGCCACTGTCGACCCACAGATAGTTGAAAGCATAATCATGTAATAACGCAGCTACCACAAGGCTTACAAATCTCGGACAAATGATCAACGTATCACAGTAGAGATCGATGCCTGGACAGTTGTTTGCTAGTATCGCATTACAATATACATTCACTCAAATATATGAGTCATTCTCCGTCAATTTAACGGATTTTTTCCAATGCTTGTCAAATATTTCTCATAATTGGCCACATTTTAATACCTGTGAAAAGTAATCTTTGCGAATTTTGAAAGACTTGCAAATCGATCACTTTAGAAGATGTACAATTTTCTGCAAAAAGAGATATAAAAATCGATGTAAAATATATCTTTTATATTTTAAAACGCTAAAAAGTAATAATGGCTTAATAAATATGTATTAATTTTTATCTATGGCTATAACGTGAAAGACGTAAATTGAGCAAAAAATATTAAAGAAACAAATGTCTCTTGAACTTTTCCCATGTAAAATAGATATTTAAAAAATTCCCACTGTAAAACTATATTCTGCAGAAAATAATGGAAAGAATTTTTTTTCGCTCATTCGGACATTCTTGATGATGCTTTTCATAATTTTATATAATTTACAGGAATATTTACGTAAGGCAACGAAAAATCGGTATCGTAGCCATACCAAATTTAAGCAAATGTAACATTATGTAAAATGATGTAAAATTTGTTGTGAAATAAGTAAACAAAAAAGTTGAATAAATTTTCTCAAAAAATATTTTTGTTCAGCTGAAATCTTCGATGCTTATTCTGTCGATTGTTCTGCGTGAATTCGTACACATCTCTATTATACAAAATTAAAAGCAAAGTTATTTCAATTTTCTTGTATTCACTCTTTTGTTACCAAACTAATAACCTCGAAGTTATATAACTAAATGAAAAATAGTGCCAATCCTAAAAATATCGACTTTGAGAATCTAAAAAAAAATCAGAAAGATCATTTTAAAGTGTCACTACTAAATGTTGACAAATATGAGCAATGTCTAAGCGTGGAAAAGAAAGTGCGCTTGCGGTGACAGAGAATGCCTGATATGTGTATATGTATATATCACGACTGCCAGTTGCATTATTACACGCCAGAGATAATTTATTCACAGTATATTCCATGTGGAACTCTGGACAAAGCAGGGAACATGCATAGAAGGGGAATAGATCGGTTTCCCCTCGGATATCATTATACGCACGCAGTCAATCGTACGTTGCTATATGCATACATATATTATGCAATACAAATTATTTATTGCATTCACGCGCTCTTTGCTCTACTATATATGCGCCCGAAAATGTATCATATTCCCATACAGCGTAATATCTCCACAATTCGTACGCGTATCTATTGCATCGCTCATTGTTTTAGCTGAATGCTAATTTATTGCGTGAACAACGCTCACAAAGCGTAATATGCGAACTCGTTGTTAGGTAGGGGTTACGATCTTCAGACGTCGTGACAAAATACCGATCCACCAGATGGAATATAATCATAGAATTTCTATTCGAATTATGTCAATTCTTGGCTTTAACGTCTTACCAGATTGTACCGGAAGTGGAGAACGTCTCTCCACATTTGAATACACCGGAAAGCTTTTATGGTTCACTTATTCAGCAGTCATTTCTGGATTGTTCGTAACTACGGCTTCTAAGAGCGTTTGCATTTACGTGTGTAACACTATGTTTAATGCCTTCGTAAAACTAAAGTTTGGCCGTTCTGTGTGCTCTTGGAAAATAGGGAGGGGTGTCATTTTGATTATTTAGAGAATTCAGCGGGCACTATTCCGAATTCCAGGACTTCGATTGCACGACTAAGGATGCTCAACGACTTGCCACTGTTTCTATTAACTGTCTCTAATTCTGTTGTAGTAACTATTTTCATTTTAATGACTGTACTCTGGAATTCAATGTCGAAGATACCCAAGTGAAAATTCCAACTCGCCATCACCTAGAAATCGACTAGTTTTCTTATTTTCTGTACAAGATCTAGGTCGGAAAACTGGCTAGATCCGAGCGCTATGTATAATTTCTCGCTGTCTAGTCATCGTACAGAAAAACTGTCTAAAATCTGGCTAAGATTCTATTAATTTGCCCAGTAAACTTAGCTAGTGATTAGCCAGTATGGAAATCGGTTAACCCTATAGCATAAAATTGACTAGACCGGACTTCTCTATTGAACCCAGACACCGGTTAAATAGCCTAGGGTAAATAAAAACCAGAATTAATATAAACCGTCATTTATTGCATCAGCTCGTAACAGGGAAGCTGTTTAACACTATTTAAACAGGGGACACTATTTAATAACGTATGTAATCACTTTTTCATTAAGGTAGTTCTGTCGGTACGCCGGAGTCATAAATCTCAGAGTCTATATATGTCATTAAAAAATAATCATACGCAATAACTTTGACTGCCTCCATAATAATATAAAAAATAATCGAGAATCCTTTAAAATTGTCGTAATCAAATAAAAACGATTACTTGTAAATAGTTAATATGTTTAGTGCGGATTTGACCTCATTTTCACGATAATTAGGTTAGGAAACGTCACTTGGCCCGGTATCGTGCACTTTGACCTTGGTTTAATTAAACATTATTCCGGAGGCTTCACCTTTTTTCATGATGCATCAATTCCTGAATGATTTACAAATCCGTAGTACTTTTTATTTTTTCTCTATCTTTGATCTAAGTATGTTAATTTTCGATTTAAAGATCAATTTTTCCAGCCCTCCCGTGAGCGCGTGTAAAAAGAGAGATTTTCAAGTTTTAATTGTTCATTCAAATACTCGGTAATAGCCTTCAAGATTTTGTGCAAGTAAAATTGAATAGCTAAATTACAACATGTCAAAAATTAATGCGTATGAGTTTGGATTGCCTTCACGACAGAACTACCTTAATAATCAAATATCTCGATAAGGCCTATCGCAAAAAACAAAAAATATCAATTCTTTCGCGACGTACAAAACAAAAAAAATCGTAGTCCTCCAGAACGTATTTTTTGGTACCTTTCACGTACATGCACGTGCCACTCTACACAATAATAACTCGCTGCGCAGTGTGTCACGACTAGACCCTGTATAGGAATCTCCCTGTATCGGAAAACGCCCGCGTAGCACCAAATACAAATATTCAAGTAAAATTAGATTGACACTAGATGGCCTCGGCATCTGTACGTGTATGCTAGATATATTATGTCTAGCCTCTGGTCAGGTAAGCTGTGCCATGAAAGCTAGATAGATCCTAGATGGCCTGGGCATCTATACGTGTATACTAGATATATTATGTCTAGTCTCTAGTCAGGTAAGCGGTGCCATGAAAGCTAGACAGATCCTAGATAGATATGCTATTTATAAGTGTATTCTGGCTAAATTATGTCTAGTCCCACTACAGAAAAACTTGATAGAAAAAAAACTAGCTAGACGCTAGGTTCAGACCAGTTTATCCCCAACAGATTTCCACACAGGTAGTTTCCGCGAATAGGCTATATTGAATTTTAATTGAAAATTTTTGTGAATAATTAATAATTTCATTATAATTCGACATAATTACTTACATTAAATCTCGACTATCATACTTCTTGAGTCCTTGTGGTTTTCACAACAAAAAATTGTCCAATTTTGAAAATCCCTAGTAGGGATTTTCGAAAAGGATCGAAAAGCACCGAGTGCTTTTCGAATATTGCAATGCGCAAACCTGTTAGGGGTGCTGACATTTGAAAACTGTTTTTCCAGTTTGATTAAAAAAATCACCGAACATATCACTCTAGTATTTTGGAGAAATCGATTTTTTGGCTTAAACGATGCTTTAGGATCATAAAAACAATATGCAGTTGGTCCTATCTAAAAAAAATTTCACTAGAATTTTCTTTTAATGCTTTTTTTAAATGTTCAATTATCGAGCGGCGGCCGTAGAACCGTTACGAAATGGAGAAGCCAAGCATCGAGAAGGTTGACACATCGGCTAGAAAATTATCAACAATCGATCGTGATGACTTTGAAGGAGAAGAAGACTTTGGCTACCAAATCCTGAATTTTTAGCAGGTCTCTCCGCTATATCGCGAGCTGTTGTGTGTAAAAAAATGCAAATCAGATGTGAAATTCACCGAATCTGGTAAGTGCTCGTAAAACTTTGAACGCGTTTTTCTCGAAACCACACTAAAAGAAAAGAGTAGTTGCGAAAACCATCTCCAGTATATTCTGTACCGCTGAATAGTTGCAGCAACTAATTCGCTCCTATAACCAATTACAGTGCTGTTTTCACCAATAGCCTTTAGGTGGCGCAACCAACAGCGAGTTCCTATAACCAACCATAGCGGTTCGTATAACCAACGAGTAGTTTCTATAACCAATGAGTAGTTTCTATAACCAACGAGTAGTTGTCATAACACACTGAGTAGTTGACGCTATATCAACTCCTTCGAGTGGTTGTCGGAACCCATTTATTGGTTTGTCCAAATACTTTTTTTTCCGTGCACTTTGTTCAACCTGTAAGGACGTATTACTTGATCACCGTTGCATGGATCGATTTGAAATTTTTATAGTAGTTTCACAATTACATTCTCTATCGAAGTAGGTAGCAGTTTTTTAAATTCAATGTAAACTTTTTTTTTTATAAACAGTTCACTGCTTATTTTTTGGCAAAAAGATCGATTCATTTTTTCAAAAGCGCACCATTTCTACAAAATTTCATTGAAAAAATCGCCCCTACGTAGTTCCATAACCAATAGTATATAGATTATACATTTTTTAAATTTTCTGTTCCAGGTCTTATACTTTACGAGAAAACCGTCTTCCCGTGAAGGTATTTGGAAAAAAAAAACGGTTTTCAAAATGGACCATTTGGACCATCGCCATTTTGTATCAAAATGGTAATAAACATTTTTTTTCGTACTTCAATATGTGTTAAATAAACCCTCTGAAAAGAAATTCTATTCCTATTTTGATACACCTAAAATAAATCGTCAAAGTTAGGCCTTTTTTCTGCCGCTAGAGTACTGTTGCCCCTTAAGGTGTTCCTATAGACGCCCGCCATGCGGGTGTGAGAGCGGCATATATGAATTATTTTCCGTGCAAGACAGTGAATCAACACGTTGGTGCACGACAGCGCGATAACCCGAAAATTCATGCGTCAGAGAGAGGCGCACGCCAAAACAGATACTTTCTTTGATGATATCTAAAAAATAAAATAGCCAGTTCACTTGAAATTTAGACACAATTCTCGACACAATTTTTTGGCTTTTTTTGCATTTCACCATCCAATCTTTCTAAGCGATTCAACTTTGCCATTGAATATTTCTGAAGTACGGAAGGCGATCAGATTCAAATTCCGGAGAATTTTATTTATATTATTGGCGAACATGCTATAAAAATTTCAAAACGATAACAAAATAATGTAGCGAACCAAAAAACAAAATTGAAAAGAATTATTAAAGCAAAAATAACAAAAATCGAATTATTCAAGTACTCTTAAGGGGAGGGAGTCAGGTCAAAAAAATTGAATTTGAAAATTCAATATCATCCAAATTCTCTTGTATATAAAAATGGTCAGTGAACTATGTTGTTGGTACTCGATGAAAGGATTTTTTACTGTTGTCTGACTTGCATATGCCTTTCAGTATTAACTTAAGCAAAGATCTTAGGTTTTCCACTCTGCGCGTGATTCAGACCAAACAGCTAGGCAGATTGGGCTAGTTGACGTCTCATTTTCGTCTTTACAAAAAGATACACCGGCTAAGCGGAACAAAATATTTTTTTTTCATCCTGAAAGCAAAGTTAATCAATGACTTAGAAAATAGCATAAAATTTATTCATTATAAATTATGTCACTTAAAAACTGTTACCTTTTATTAACATTTGCTCCGCTTAGCCGGTGTATCTTTTTATGAAGAAGAAAATGAGAAGTCAACCAGCCCAATCTGCCTAGCTGTTTGGTCTGAATCACGCGCAGAATAGGTTGAAAACCAAGTTTCGGCAAATGGCATCTAAAGTTTATGACTCAAAAAAAATATATTGCACTGCTTTCACCTTTGGGGTGTCACGTACGACTAAAAATTCCTAAATCAAAATTCACTAACACTTACTTACCCCAGATAACTAAGACGCACTCGAACAACACTTTTTCTCCGGATTCTTTTATTTACCCCAATATGCTACGTGTTACCTCTCTCACTGCACAAACGATACTAAACCGACTTCTATCCACAAAATCCGCACCGGCATTTAGAAGCAGGGACATCGATTCCTCATGTGAAAGCAATAATAGACACCAAAACTATAGCAAGCTCTCCTTCCGAGAAGCTTTTAAAACTCTTTCACGCATCGACCTCCCGGATCCTCAGCATCCGCGTAAACGCAGGTTGTCACCGCCACTGAAGAGGCATCATAAACTGTATAGATTATTGCCATCAGCCGCGCTAGATAAAAGAACTGCGCTCTCCTGCTTACTAAGGAGCGTTAGACTTGGAACCTACTAGAATATCTATCTTTTTATGCGTAGTATTATAGCCCCGAATTCCAGCGACCAATGTAACCCGTTCTACTCATTCGATGACCAAAATTGTAAACTCAGCCTCCCACCACGTTCTCTTTCCTGTATAAAAACCCTTGCCCACAAGGCAAGTCGAGTTTAGTTTAGTTTAGTTTTCGTTTAGTCTTACGTCGGGTGTAGACACGATGCTCCAGGCCTTCGTCAGAAGGGTGCGAGTAGGACTACCGTAGTAGTCATTCGGTCGAACAGTCTCTTGCTAAGTCTCCGTTTAATCCTACAGATCGCAACGCGCGGCTTCTCCGTTAGCTGAGTGCGAGTAGAATTATCCTATTTGTTTCTCAAAGTAAACATCATTATAAAAGTGTTTAGAATCAATCGGTAGATTGTATATTCCGCTAAAAACGCGACGATTATTTAAATTGTATATTCCGCTAAAAACGCGACGATTATTTAAATTGTGAATTCCGTTAAAACGCGACGTTTATTGAAATCGTGTATTCCGCTAAAACGCGACGTTACTTAAAATTGTACATTTCGCTAAAAACGCGACGTTATTGAAACTGTGTATTTCCGCGACAACGCGACGTCTTTATTATTTTCCCGCTGCGGTGACGAACCTCCGAATCGTACGAGAGCATCAACGTCTCTCCCATTGTCAAGGTATTTATTATTAAGAAACTTGTCTACTTGTATTGAATACTAATAAACTCTGTTGAAACTAAACAATTTCTAGTACCCTGGTTAAGAGAACTGGACTTCTCGAGGTCCTCAGCGTTACCCACGACACTCTACTATTTTTAATCGTAGAACTAGAGATACACTAACCGCTCGGTGTAATCTCGCATTTTCTCAACGTCTCCGGATGTCACAGAAAATTTTTGGTGACAACGGTGGGATGTAGTTTGGCTTTAGGTATATTGTAAATGACTTCTTTAAACCGAATATCCATATGCGGTGGTTCGTTTTGTTTGTAACTGCTTGTTGAGTCATTTTCTTCGTTTGGTTCCGCAGGACGGAGACAAGATAGAAGAAGTAGACCGATTCGGAGTATGGGAGTTTTCAGCATATAGAGAATCAGTACTATTGATATAATGATTTCTCCGATTATAACGGCTTTTGTGTAGGAATGCTGTTCTTGTTCCTCTCGTTTGTGCGTTGCTATTTCCATAAAATGCTTTTCAATTTCATTGAAACTGACATCGTATGATCGTGATCCCATAGTGTTTACTATGGGTGGTGGTGAGAAGTCAGGGTCGATGGTCTGTAGTGGGCCGTATGTTGAAATGTTTGGCAGAAACTGAGAGAGGTTTAGTGACACATTTGGTTGATATGTTGTCTCTAGAGTTTCCTCTATAGTTTGAAATTCGACGAGGGTGGCATACGCGGTGCGTGCTACACAGCCTGGGCGAATTCGAAAAATTCCCATGCCTCTTAGTCCTATTGTATGAGTCTCGTCGTTGCAAATGATGCAAAGTCCTTCCAGTTGTGGTAGAGAGAATCCTTTCAATGAGTCGAGTTGCTTCCAGAATGCTGTTTGTTTCTTGACTATTTTTATATTGCAGTCATTGAAATCTTCTGTGCTTTTTCCAATCATAAGAAGTATCTCACAGGTAGGATATGACGTTACTTCGTAGATTGGAAAGGCAGGCGTACAGATTTGATGATTCTTCTGATGAAGCTACAGCTAACGGCTTTGCTTCTTGTCAACCTATAAATATCTCCGGGAATTTAAACCATTAAGAAGCTCGACGAGTAGACGCATCATCGAGCAGCCCTTTAAAAACGCGTCACATAAGAGAAATGTTTTTGAAAATAGCAATAATATCAGATGGATTCGAGGACAATCGCCAGTAATACCATTACACGCTCCCGAACTTCTAAATGGATATGGTCGGTTTCTTATAGATATTAGAGCCGATACCAGCCTGATAAATATTCGGTCACTCAAACAAGATTGCCTGATTGCCCACCATAAATCTTCAAATATATCCGGAACTATTTCTGAAAATATTTATACTGTAGGCTTAATGGAATTAACATTTTTCGACAAACCAGAGAAATTTCAAGTGTTGTCAGATGATACAACCATTCCTATGGATGTTATAATTGGAATGGAATTTCTAAGGAATGAGCAAGCAACGATATCGTTCAATCGTAATGCATTATTTATTGCCTCTCATCCAAACAATACTATACCAATTGGAAAAAACATCCTTACGAAGAATATAAACCAATGTAGAGACTTCTGTGATACATCTCGCGATTCATTAAAGGGACACCAATTAAAAGTTCGCACATTATTCAAAACATCTAGTAACGCAAAATGTTCTTTGCAAACAGAGAAACGTGCGTCTCAAAATATGAAATTATTATACTTTGGCTACATAATTGATGCTGATAAAGTTCGACCAGATCCTAAAAAGACAGAAGCTGTCAAGAAATTTCCTACTCCACAAAATGCCACAGATATAAAACAATTTCTCTTACTTAGCTGGATATTTTCGCAGGTTCATAGAAAACTTTGAACTACACGCCAAACCATTAAGTGATCTATTGAAAGAAGCTGTAGAATTCAAATGAGGAGTAGATGAACAAAAGTCGTTCGATAACTTAAAAGGAACGTTGTGCTCAGCTCCTCCTCTACAATATGCTAACTTCGAAGAACCCTTTATTTTAACAATTGACTTCTCTAACCATACAATCGATGCAGTCCTAAGTCCAGGAAAAATAGATCAAAATAAACCGGTGGCATACATGTCTAGATTATTGAATTCGACACAGAAAAACTACAGAACTATGGAAAAGGAATGTTCAGCTATCGTACACAGCTTACTTCATTTTCACCTTTATTTGAAAGATTGACATTTTACCCTTATAAGCCATCGAGACCCATTAAGTTGGATCAATTCAGTCAAATCACCTCTGCAAAGACTTATTCGTTGGAATAAAAAATTGCGTGAATACGATTATACATTTATGCTCAAGCCAAGCCGGATTATCCCGGATCCACTATTACGTTACCCTAACGATTCGGAACCTAAAACATTTCGTGCATCTTCATTAGCATGGAATCCAACAATAGTAAAGAAGCTTCGAAAGATTGATTCTTTGAATCCAGTAGTCCACTGTAAACAACTTCGAGTTGGCAAAAATAGACTCTCTTACTCACCATTAGAAAAATCTACTTTTTCCCGATCAATTTTGGTCAACAGAGTCAGAAACTCTGCGGAAATTTCTGAACCCGGGGAAAACGATTCATATATAATCATATATAATCATATATAAACTGCTCATATATGATTGTATATGAATTTTGTCTCTATATGATCATGCATGATCATATATGACTATGCATGATCATATATAATCATATATAAACTGCTCATATATGATTGTATATGAATTTTGTCTCTATATGATCATGCATGATCATATATGACTATGCATGATCATATATAATTGTATCTGAGCATATACAATCATATATAGTTATATGTGATTATATAAGACGATGCCTAAATAGATATAATCTTCTGAAAGTTGGAGAGTATATTTGCAAGACACCAAATCTCTTGAAGAAAGTAATGTAAAAATACAATGAAGTTGAACTTCATCACGATATACGGTTAAGAAATATCATTACTAATGTTATATTTCGATTATATGTACAACGTATAAGGTCCCGAACTGTTCGTGTTAATTTCTGTGCACTATTACAATAAACGATTATCACGATCCTTTTATGTTGATATTATTTAGTATAGTAATCTTGATCATTCTTATTAATATGCGACCGTTTCAATTCATCAAGTGGAAGGTTTTAATGAAACGTCCGCCCAGGAAAGCCAAATATCTTCATTAATCGTTGCGAATGAGCATGTGATTATAAAGAAAAGAACCGCATATGCAAAAATACCTATAACTTGAGCGCTTCAAACAAAACCGGATGATTCACGCATTTACAAAACGGATATTAAATGCTTAGTTATATAACCATATAACAAATTTTACATCCGTATATAAATAAGACGTGAACATCGAAATAATTCGTGAATATTATATAACAATAGATTATGGAATACCATATAATCATACGTGCACGATCATACATGAGCTGTCAGTTCTCTGTGCGCAGTCATATATGATTGTATATGATCATATATTGCACAGTCGACACACAGAATAGATCTCATATACAATCCTATATGATCATATCTGTTTATATATGACATGGTAAACAGGCAGTTTTGGTGTTATATATGGTCATATATAGGGTCATATATGCCAATGTATATATACATATAAAATTATATACGCTCATATACATTTGTATATGGATCCACATACAATCATATATGCGCTAAAAATGGGCGATATATAGTTGTATATAACTATATATGATCATATCTGTTCATATATGACATCGCAAGCTGGCGGTTTTGGTATTATATATGATCATGTATACCACTGTATATGTACATATAAACTCATATATGCTCATATATGTTTTCATATACAATGATATATTACGTTATATACAATTATATATAATTATATACAACTATACATGAAATTATATACAATTATATATGATTATATATGAACCGTTTTTCCCGGGAACCTTTAACCAGACCGATACCCCCACGATCTTCACAAATAAATCCAGTTATAAAACAACCCTCGTTAACCAATTATGCATCAAAATCCTCACAACTAACTCCCATATGTATTGTACAAAGCAAATTATAAAACAGTTGACAAACTTGTGCTACATAATAAATAACTCGTGTGTGTTTTCATTACTAAAACAATTTAATGATAATTTTACTCTTATATTTCTCAAAGATTGGTCACTAATTTATTTTTGTTTTCTTTCAAGGCGTTCGAAGAATACTTTCAATATTCAAGAAATGATTAGATTATTTTTTAATAGAATGGAGTCAAATATAAAAGCTCAAAGTTATACTAAAAATTATTTAAAAATATGAAAAATTTTAAAAAAATAATAATAATAAAGTCTCTTTGACAAATTAAGAATTTTTTTTTTGCAAGTTACGAATTTCTGACAATTATATTCATATATATATACATATATTCACATTATTGAATTTAAAGAATGTACCGTTTCAAAAGCATGACAAGTGATTTATAGATTACCATATTTTCCATCAGAAACAGACTTTACAAGATGCGACCTAACTTGCGCATCCAAGTTCTTGACAAAGTCTTATAAAATTCATATTTGCTCCCATAAATTAGTTGAATGTTCAATTTTGTAAAAAGATAACATAGAACGACAATCAGAAATTGATCACTTTTGGAACCCATCACATCCTTTTTACAAACAAAAATGTCGTGTTTTGAAAATTTCAATATTCCTCAAAATATCAATATACCGATCAACCTCCAAATTCCTACACAAACCTCATGCTCATATAAGTTATCCAATACCAAGAAGGCCACTCAACTTCACTATGTACATCACCTTTCTTATTCTTTCACTTGGAGAAATACTTGGTTCAACACGTTACATAAAGAATATGGCCAGATTGTGTAACGAGCCTATGAGCGAAATTCGACTGTCACGGATGGAATGACGACTCACTACCTTCATCAATCTACAACCGCTTGAGGACTGGCAACCGAATTGTTACCCAGCTACCACTGGATACCATGGAAGTAGACAGCTATCCTATTCTGTTTAAATGCTCAAGATACCTCATCAACGAAGCAGACATTCGAAGTACTCCAAACGAAATCAAACGCACCTAGTAAAATCTGAACTCCATACTTTGCACTCGACGACGACATTATCGAAGTTGTCAATCGCTGGATCTAAGATACAACAAGACCAGCAACAATTTACGTTCCGGTGCATAGTGGAACATCACCAAGCTGTACTCTTGTATCTAAACCAGATACTAGAGGCCTACCTGCAACAAGGATCGGATCAACGATGGTCAACGGCAGGGGTCATCGCCAACCTAACAGCCCTGATGGACCATTACCAGGAGTCTGACCTCTCCGGGAGCGAGACGAAGACGAACATTCGTGACCACTACATTATCTACCAACCAACTGAACCTCCATTTCAACTCTGGAACGGATGTTTCATCGGTCAGACTTCACCCTGGACCCGCAACTTCATCATCAATACCAACTGCATAAGGACCGAAGATAACGTACTATTTGTAAGCAAAATGTTCGTGAGTAGAATTAAGTGTGCTAAATTAAGAATATAAAGTAAATGCCCCTTATGATGAACATTGTGTTATAGAAATTTTCGTTAGTCAACACAAATCAATTGATCATCGTACTCTGTGACAACGAACGTAGAGTAAATTATGCTATAATTTTGTTTTTATTCTTAAAATTCTTGCACGAAAATGATCAGATATCACTAATCATATCTTCCCAACTATACATTTGCCAAATTTTCAACTATAAGAGTAAACCCAACGGTCACCACTACTGTGGACGGGTCAGATATTCCTTATCGGAATTATGGTACTATACCTGAATATGGTTTATCCTGTGGCAATTGGAATTAGTTCATGTTGCAAAAAAAAAAGGGAGGAGAGGAAGAAAAACCAATTTATCTGCACCCAAGACCATTACTCTAGGAGGAGTTCATTCTCCTTCTGACAAATATAAGGCAACTTCCTCTAAAAAAATATATATATATATATAGCAACCCCTTTCCAAGTACCTACACGTACTCCTTAACCAACTACCTATTCCACTATTAATAATCTATCGGATATCTAAATCTATTTCAACACGGAATTTTAAGTAAACTAAACTTATTTGAACATATATCTTCTTTGCATCCGAAATATGCACAAATTTGAAGTCACCGAGGACGATGACTAATCTAAGTGGGGACGTGTCACGTACGACTAAAAATTCCTAAATCAAAATTCACTAACACTTACTTACCCCAGATAACTAAGACGCACTCGAACAACACTTTGTCTCCGGATTCTTTTTTTACCACAATATGCTAGGTGTTACCTCTTTCACTGCACAAACGATACTAAACCGACTTCTATCCAAAAAGTCCGCACCGGCATTTAGAAGCAGGTACATCGATTCCTCATGTGGAAGCAATAATAGATACCAAAACTAGAGCAAGCTCCCCTTCCGAGAAGCTTTTAAAACTCTTTCACGCATCGACCTCCCAGATCCTCAGCATCCGCGTAAACGCAGGTTGTCACCGCCACTGAAGAGGCATCATAAACTGTGTAGATTATTGCCATCAGCCGCGCTAGATAAAAGAACTGCGCCCTCCTGCTTACTAAGGAGCGTTAGACTTGGAACCTACTAGAATATCTATCTTTTTATGCGTAGTATTATAGCCCCGAATTCCAGCGACCAATGTAACCCGTTCTACTCATCTGATGACCAAAATTGTAAACTCAGCCTCCCACCACGTTCTCTTTCCTGTATAAAAACCCTTGCCCACAAGACAAGTCGAGCTTAGTTTAGTTTAGTTTTCGTTTAGTCTTACGTCGGGTGTAGACACGATGCTCCAGGCCTTCGTCAGAAGGGAGCGAGTAGGACTACCGTAGTAGTCATTCGGTCGAAGAGTCTCTTGCTAAGTCTCCGTTTAATCCTACAGATCGCGACGCGCGGCTTCTCCGTTAGCTGAGTGCGAGTAGAATTATCCTATTTGTTTCTCAAAGTAAAAATCATTATAAAAGTGTTTAGAATCAATCGGTAGATTGTATATTCCGCTAAAAACGCGACGATTATTTAAATTGTATATACCGCTGAAAACGCGACGATTATTTAAATTGTGAATTCCGCTAAAACGCGACGTTTATTGAAATTGTGTATTCCGCTAAAACGCGACGTTACTTAAAATTGTACATTTCGCTAAAAACGCGACGTCTTTATTATTTTCCCACTGCGGCGACGAACCTCCGAATCGTACCAGAGCATCAACGTCTCTCCCATTGTCAAGGTATTTATTATTAAGAAACTTGTGTACTTGTATTGAATGCTAATAAACTCTGTTGAAACTAAACAATTTCTAGTACTCTGGTTAAGAGAACAGGACTTCTCGAGGTCCTCAGCGTTACCCACGACACTCTACTATTTTTAATCGTAGCACTAGAGATACACTAACCGCTCGGTGTAATCTCGCATTTTCTCAATGTCTCCGGACGTCACAGGGGCATCTTAGTACCTTTAATGAACAAAATAAAAATATTATTTGCAAGTCATATTTCAGAATATTAGTAATTATTTAACAAATAAATGTTTTTTTTATTAACAAATAAATAAGTAAATGAATGCATAATATTCTTTAAAACCTGAGAATAACACTGGGATGATCTCTTTTATTGACAACATCACTGACAATTTGTCCAGTGTTGAAACATTCAGAAATGTACTGCAAACACATTAAATCACCACTTCAAAAAAAATAATACATATTTGAACACGTCTGATGATTGTTGATTTTGTTTTAAACACTGTTAATTTTTAAAAGACAGCAAACGGCCAATGGAATTAAGTTAATAACATAGTATGAACAAGAAATAGAAGCGTCAATTAGAGGTTATGCTCTCGAGTGTAGCAGAAGTCAATTTCCCGGCAGTAACACGCTGCGCATGCGATACGCATCAAACTATCATAGCGCATGCCTCGTTATTCGCGCGAATTCAAATATGATGTAAATGTTATTTGTTGCATTGGAGACATCACACTGTCATCGCATCGTTTATATCGCGTTTCACTAATTGTTTTAAAAAATGGTAAACAGATAAAAATTACAAATACGTAATTAATTTTTTTATTTATAGAAAAAAATCATTAAAAAACAGTCATATTACAGAAATCGGCAATTTTTCGGTTTTATGTCTAAGATTTTCAAGGTTCAGAGATCACACTTAACTAAACAAAGCTGCAGAAAGTGAAATAAAAGAAAATTATTGAATTTAAAAAAAAATTCAACACCCTTAATTATTTTGTGTCAACAAAAAATCGGCCTTAATGTCCGCATATAAAAACAATAAATAAATAAAATAGTTTCAAATTTAAATATAATATTCTAATAATTTTTTTCGATTTTTGAGGAAATAAAATATAAATGGTACCGTAGAACTTGGCCATTTTTGCGAATTTCGGCTTGTAACTTTACTAACACATAGATTACATGGAAATGAACATTTTTACCAAAAAAAAAAATCGATTTTTTCACATTTTTGACCTGACTCCCCACCCTTAAGATATGGTTCTTTCAGAGAATAAAAAAAGTCCACTGGAAGGCGTTTAGCATTTCCATTTTTTATTTAGGGTTTTTATATTACACTTTTCATAGCTGGAAATTCAGGATTACAAGAACTTTCTTCATAAAAAACCTTCAATAAAAATTCATAAAGATGCAACGGTATCATCTCACTCGAGCTACAAGCAACTTGGAAAATGCATATCAAAACTCAAAATTGCAAGACCACCGCTCGAAGGTTTGGCATGAATAAGGTAAGTTTCTATTAAAATTGCAGACGGAGGTAATCGCTCCTTACTCCACGTAGACTAGAACCTAAGGTTACACCAAGTCTTTGGAGTGCACTTTCCGGGTTCCCACAAGTCATACAAAGGCTAAGGGTGAAAGAGAGAGAGAGAGATAGGGAACAACGAGCCAAAAGGATTTCTTGGCAACCGCGACAAACTCTCAGTACATACGTAAGATTCATACATAAGGCAACAACGACATAGAGCAAGATGTCAGTGCAGGTTGAGAAGAACGTGGGCTAATTATGAGAACGGGGTCAGTTTGAAAACTCCTGAAAGCTCGGTATAGCCAAGATGACAACACGAGAACGGTGAAAAGAGAGATGAAAATAACGACACTGCCAGGACATGTTCTATTTGGACATATGGGGAATTTTAGGTAAAATTGATCTGGCCTTCAATTTAATTTTATAAGAAATTGATTTGACATAGACTTGAAAACTGCACCAAATTTTTAATGTTCTTTTATTTAGGTTTGACAACGTGTGCAAATGTGATCTGTCGGATTACAGAGTTGGGATTGTTAGAGAACTTAGAAACTTGTCTATTAATGGTTTTATTTTTATATTTTTTATTTCGTTTATTCATTGTCGCATCAACGTCAAGGTTATTAGCGACTATCTACTAATTGTATAAATAGTTTTCCTCTATTCTCTCCAGACAAATTTTTTTTTTTAGCGATATCCCATATAAAATTAAAACTACATAAGAAATATCGAAGTCTTGCTAATTAGAATATATTTTAAATATAAATTTTCATCATTTAAATATATGACGAAAGATGTTATCTTAAATATAATTGACGGATATATTACAAACTTTTACTTATCGTACAAGTTGACAAGTTATTTGTTTATAATAAGTTTATAGCGTTTAAGATGTTCAACTTCTGAACATCTTAATTTTCATAATAAATGTTATATTAATTATTACTCGATGTTGTACAAATTTAATTGCTTTTATCTCGAAAACCAAATCAATTATATACACAATATTAAAAAATGTATGCGAAGCTAATTTCATTTAAGTCCTAGAATTAAAACTCTAAGCCTTTATTACTTCGCTTCGTAATAATTATTTCAAAATCACCTAGTATGTGTATCCAACGATGTTAACATTTTTTTAAATAATTGCATAGGAAACACATTCTCTTTTCACATTCCCGAAAAGATAGAGAAGTATAGTTGTCCATTTATTTTCCAATGTATTAATATGGATGGTCGTTTTTTCAAATCGACGCAATTTTATAAAAATAAACATTTCTCAGCATTCATCAAATTTTAAGATTTTTTCTAAAAAGCTGTAGATGTTGGTTGCAAAATAAGAACACAATTGCACAATAAATGTTTATAAAATACAATCATGAAAATTAACAACGCTGTATAGGAACTGTTAATTGAATAAATAAGCATAGCACCCAGAAAAATATATGGTCAATTCTACTAGATACATGTTTTCCTGAGAGGACAGCAATGTTTTTATCGTTGTTGTAGTGATAAATATCGTACCAAGCAAATTACGGCGGAATTAATTATTTTTATAGTAGAACTCACTATATTTAGCAAGTTAGCACATTTGTTTTTCTCAGTGACGGGTCAACTTGGCCTAAAATAACCTATATATGAGATGAGTTCCGTGGTGTCACCGTCTCGTTCGTTACAGGAGAAACTTGGCCGTAGGGATTCTTGGATGGGACGCTGCGTGTTCGGGCTATATGTAGTTTGCGGTGAACTACTGGCATAAGTATAGTACAGCTGTATACTGCAATAGAGAGTACGAAGCCGCGAAAAGAGACTCAGCACTTTTCGCGCAGGACGCTAAAGAAGAACTTTCAGCCACAATTCTTGCTCTGCGTTAATTATTTAAGTTTTAACCGTAACCCGAGCGCCCGATGCTGGGATACGCTGGAGGCTTTCCTCTGGGTGGCTAGCTGACTCGTGTTCTCGTATTCTCAAAGGAATGCATCACTGTAGAGTGCCGAGCAAAGCGCACACAAACGCCCACCTTCAATTCTACCCTTATATCTTCTGTTCCCAGGATCCCGAGCATAGACTCTTAGGCGTTTACTTAAGTGTCATAAAGGGGTTTCCTATTAGCTTTCTGATACTATAAATCCTTTTTTATTTATGTTTCCTCACGGACAAAGCTTAGTTTTTATTAGCCCTTATTTATTTCGAAATCGTCATGTCTAGATACTCACAATATGGAGAAAAGTGATTTAGAATAAATGTCTGCATGATGTGTGTATTTGTGGAATTCATGGCAGAAAACAGAAATTTAGATTTTGTCTTTTGTATTTAAAAAAAACTGCATGGACGCGCTAACTTTTATAAAGTTTAGGATATTTTATCGAAATCGAAGAAACGGTTTGTATCTCAGGAAGTTTTCATTTTTTCGAACAATTTACGTCATGCAAAATGCAATTTACGTTTGCAAAACGTGAGGAGGAAAGCCCAACAATATTTATGTAAACAAAATAATATTAAGTGATGCTACATACATTAAGTAAAAATCGATATGAGGTTTCGGTTTTTACAGGAATATCATTTTTTATTTAATATTTCTTCATGAAAAAAATTTCACTAAACTTAAGTTTTTTTTAAATTTATTAAAAAAAGGATGCTAAGTAAAATCTTCTACGTTGCTTCTTCATTATCTTGCACAAGTAACTAAGCTTCTTTTATAAGGAGATCAAGTTTGACGAACATTGTCCCTCATAAAGGTAGCTCTGCAATAAAATGGATAATAATGAGAATGTTGAAAGTTCGACTGTGTAACTTTTTTTACATGCCCGTGTGGAAATTCCAACTCGCCATCACCTAGAAATCGATTAGTTTTCTTAGTTTCTGTACGAGATCTAGGTCGTAAAACTAGCTAGATCCGAACGCTATGGGTAATTTCTCGCTGTCTAGTCGTTGTACAGAAAAACTGTCTAAAATCTGGCTAAG
Source organism: Ephialtes manifestator (assembly GCA_963970395.1). NCBI lineage: Eukaryota > Metazoa > Arthropoda > Insecta > Hymenoptera > Ichneumonidae > Ephialtes > Ephialtes manifestator. The sequence goes on from OZ019969.1 coordinate 27,486,108, forward strand.
TTTCTATTAATTCGCCCAGTGAAATTACCTAGTGATTGGCCAGTACAGAAATCGGTTAACCCTGTAATGATTTCTGAATATTTTGCAATATTTTTATATTTAACGATTACTTGAACCTCCCAAGAGTATGAATAATTCGACAGAAATATAATATTTTAGAATTAATAAAATGCGTATATTCAAAAAGATTATGATTATCATAGGGATACGGAGAATAATTACCTCGGGCATCGAAATAATTTAAATAATGAACAGTGTTTCTTTTTGAGTTATAATCTTATCAGAATTTTAATTAAATTTGATTATATCATTTACCCACATTCATATATTACTATCTTCCAATTTTATATGCATAATAATAATGCTACACCGTAATACACGTGGATACACAAATTACGAAATTACACTTTCCTCGTATAATATGAAAAAATTAATAATATTATATACATTCTTCTTTTCTACATTTCGAAATTATTAATTACCATATTTGAAAACTTATATATAGATATAATGATCACGCAACATGTTAAATTCAATGATATAAGTTTTATAATATAAAATACTCAGCTTTTATGTATTGTTAGTATTGTCCGTAATACAGGCCTATATAGTCTTATGTCGCTGATTTATTGAACACTTTATATAGCCAGAGGAGTGATGTTACACTCAAGCAGTCAGTAGAGAAGAGAGAGATATTCACGTTACGCGAGGACCTATGTGAATATAATATCGGCTAATTACGCCGATGTTCGGGAATTCTCGTGTAAGTGAGATCGAGAGTAAAAAGTACCTATCGATTTATTTACTCTCGATCTCATTTTAATAATATAGGCGCGAATATACTATATTTTTGAAATTTTAACTGGATAGTTGCTACAACCCTATAGCATAAAATTGACTAGGTGCTAGACCGGATAACAGAATTAATATAAACCGTCATTTATTGCATCAGCACGTAACAGGGAAGCTGTTTAACACTACTTAAACAGGGAACACTATTTAATAACGTACGTAATCTCTATTTCATTAATAATCAAATATCTCGATAAGGCCTATCGCAAAAAACAAAAAAAAAAAAAAATTCTTTCGCGTCGTACAAAACAAAAAAAAATCGTAGTCCTCTAGAACGTATTTAATAACGTACGTAATCACTTTTTCAATAATAATCAAATATCTCGATAAGGCCTGTCGCAGAAAAAAAATAAAATCTTTCGCGTCGTACAAAACAAAAAAAAATCGCAGTCCTCTAGAACGAATTTTTTGGTACCTTTCACGAACATGCACGTGCCACTCTACATCAAGAGTCGTGGTAGCGACTCGACGCCAAGTTAAAGAATAAATTAATGTTGCCTTCATAATAATAACTCGCTGCGCAGCATGGCACGATTAGACCCTGTATCGGAATCTCCCTGTATCGGAGAACGCCCGCGTTTCCGCCGAAAACACGCACGGTGTCGCGTAAACGACGCGCATTGTGGCGTTAACTTCGTTAACGTATATATGATGTCTAGCCTCTGGTCAGGTAAGCTGTGCCATGAAAGCTAGAGAGACCCTAGATAGATATGCTATCTATCAGTGCATCCTGGCTAGATTGTCTAGTCCCACTATAGAAAAACTTGATAGAAAAAACTATCTAGGCGCTAGGTCAAACCAGTTTATCCCCAACAGATTTCTACACGGGTGGTTATGCCAAACTCAATCAATAAATCGTGTGCGATCCTATTACGCCCTACTTTTGCATAGCTGCATGACACCAATAATGCTAGTAATTATATTTCGCTAAACTTCAGTTTTTCTTTTCAATTTATTTAAAACAAGGGTCCAAAGTAAAACCTTGTACTTTGTGTAGTAAAAGCTTTTTTTTATAAGGAAGCCCAATTCAAAGAACATATTTTTCCATGCAGGTAGCCCTGCAAAAAAATAAAATAAAATATAATGAGAAAGCAATGTGCAAGCGTCTACTTTACCACCTTTTTTCACATGGATGTGCCACACTCCAAGATGTACTGAGTGTGATGTGTTTCACATGAATGTGCTGCAAAATGTGTGTGACCCTATTACGCACAACTTTTTGCATAGCTACAATGACGTCACTACTGTAAGTAGTTGCAGGGGTCTCGTTAAACGTCCGCGGACTCTCGTATTACCCTTTGCCGCGAAAGCACCTTCCGCAATCACCACACAGTTCTCCACTGGCCGGCGTGTAATTATAAGTTGTTATTGAAGGGCCTCGTATTACTTGGTACACGCTGACGTTACCCGAAAGCCGGATAAGCGACAGGCGAACGGATGGAGGCCGCGTTGAAGTACGAAACTGAATAGTCTCACGGGTGCAATACGATGCTCTGCATTCCGAAGCTCTCGGGCAAGCGAGGTTACCGGTGGAAACCCAGAAGTTTGGTCGATTATCTGAAATATTGCCGCGTCGATAAAAAGCACTACTGGGATTGTGTAAAAATACAGTCCAATTAATCGTACAGTGATTGCCCCTTGAGGCAAGTTTATTCACCGGTTATTGGCAACCGTGAGCAGAGTTTATCAATGGCAATACTATTTTGTTATTTGTATAAAGTGGACTTTCATTAATTAACTTTTTACTCATTTTTTTTTCTATACAAATTGGTAGATCTACTATATAAAACATAAAATTATTTAAATCTATTTTCCATAAAAATAGTTTTATGAACTCACAAATAAGACCCAGATAGAAAAACGTGCCGCACGCCGCGATGTCAAAAATTCGACATGATATGTAGTAATGCAGCATTAAGCTGCATTACTAACGGCACGGCGCGCTTAACGGCACGAATGTCGTCACTTTGCCTGTACAAATTGTCGGAACTTTGCAAACACGTTGCCGGCATCAGCACGCCGTGCCGTCAACTAAGCAGCTTAATGCTGCAGTACATGTCACGTTATTTGGCCGACAGCGTGCCGGTGCGTTCCGCATTTTTGTCGGCATCTTGCCGACATTTTTCTATCTGGCCCTAGCAGACCCGCTCACCGCGCAAACCACCATAGAATCACGGTCGTTTCCACTATAGCGGTTTTAAGCAAAAAGTCCACTTGGAATTTTGACAAAACCACCACATAAACCACCACTTCGAGATTTAAACGAATCTCGGAGTGGTGGTTTACGTGGTGCTTTCGACAAAATTCTCAGTGAACTTTTTGTACAAAACCACCATGATGATTTTGACGGTGATTTGTTCGGTGACCAGATCTGCTAGGGGGGGAGTGAATATCAAACGTGTCTGACTGCTGTCATTATACGAAAAAAGTAATGAGTAAACTACTTACACTCACTATGTTATATACTCACATTCTTCATGGTAGGTTTAGTATTATAGTATAGGATTTTGTAAAATTTTCCGAAGTGCCATTACACTTTGCTCCATTTTACAATTATTCCGGAAATCAAGAGACGCGGTAGCATCTCGACGCCAGTTATTATATTTTCTCCAAGTTTAGTAAATTGTAAATTGTTGACAAAAAACTCATTGATTAATAACGTCGGGAAATTACCATTATTCGAAATAAATGTTCTCAACATCTTCAATGACGTCGGTTTTTCAAAATATTTTTTTTCTAGCCGCAGTCTTCTAATTTTAGAATTAGAAGACTGAAAAGTTTGATTGAATTAGAAGACTGAAAAGTTTGATTGAATTAGTTCAATCAAACTTTTGATTAGACGTGTACTTATCCTTAATAGTTGTTAGGCCCCAAAGATATTTCCCTAGATATTCTGGATGAGACCTAAGCTATATTTCTGTTTACTATAATAATGAGAATCAAACTAGAAAAAAAACTCAAAAACTCTTGCCTAAAAGATGAAAATATTGAAAATCATGTCCGTTTTTATACGAAGAATATCTAACATTTTTATAAGCATTAATATTTCTCCTCAGTATAGTGCAGATTGAAACTTAAGTGAGCTTGATTATAGACTTCACTGCTTTAACAAGCAATTTTGTCCAGATTTTACGGGGCAGTCTTGACTGGCTCGTAGTCTTTTCTGTCCTGAATCATATAGTAACGGGAGGAGAGCCGGAATTTCTTCTCGAAGGTTATCAATTCTCTGCAAAGAATAGATATAGGGCATCACCTGATTAATGTTCCATTGTATAATAGGAGTATCGAATAGCCACTTGGCGTCTCACACGAGAATATATAAATCGTGCTTCACGTGTTCACGTACTTGAAATGAGTCTTAGCAATCTGGTGGGAGAGATAAATTTTATGGAGCAAACGCTTAGAGTAGAAGCTCGCAAAGTCCTTGACGAAGTAATGTGTCTCAGCCTCTTCGCTGGTCAGTAAAATGCAATTCCATGGTGACCACTCCTCTTCAACGTTGAAACGCACCAATAGTAGATTAAAAAGATCATCATTTTCGCTTACTATCGAATGGCCGTGCCATATATTGTTCACCAAATGATAAATTCCTGGTTCACGTATTACGTAAAGGAGACTCGAGTAGCAGTTGCGTCTTTGCTCCTCGGCACGTATGCCGTTAAGCAAAAACGTATACGGGCGATAATCTCGTTTGTCGATGTTTTGCTGCTTCAGCCACGAGCAACCTGATGGATTTGTAAAGTAAAGTTATCAGAGAATTCTGAGAATGTGACATAGTACTAGGGCACAGCCTCAGGGGGCGCTGAAGTGCGACGAATTATAATGATCCTACTTACTCATGCAATACGATAACTTTTTCATCCTAACGTGAGCCGAGAAACTCGAATAGGGGTGCATTTTCATGCAACCACGACAAAGTAATTTCTTCGTCTCTAACGGTTCAGTTATGTCGTCTGGAGAATTGAAGAGCGATGCAGTTTCCGTGACGCATGTACAACTTCCTGCTTGCCTGATGAAATTCAGATATGCCACTACGAATGTTTAGATATTTTTGAGCAATTAGCCAAATAAGCAGGAACAGAGAAACTTAAATGTTAGGCACTTTTTTCACATCAAAATAGTGTAATTATCTAATCTAACATTGGAAAAGTGTTATAAATTGTGCTCTATCCGAATTTGAAGTGAATTGGACGCATATATTATTCAGCGGCGTTTGCTTAGATAATAATAACTTCAATGTTTATCAATATTTTTCAATGGAAAGAAAACTGAAATTTAAAAAAAAAACCCTCCCGGGAAAAAAATTGAGACAAGTACATTTACGAGTGGCATTAATGTAAAAAAAAACCATGTGAAAAAAATTAAGCGGTACCCTCTCTTGAACGATATACGGTCTACACATGCAAACAGTTTTTGAAATAAACCGAATAAATCCGCAGCTTTTATTGTCAAGTACAACAAACATTGGAACAAAATTAGCAGATAAATAAAAATTGATTGTAAAAATAAAAAATGATACTCAGTAATTGGCGAAATACAAAAATATAGTTAATTACTTAATTACATACAAAAAGGTAGTTAATTCGTTATTTAAAAACTCGCCAAGTAGAGTATCATTTTATGATACTTAAGGTTCTACTTTGAATCCTTTTTTTTTTAATTTGTCCTTTTTTTGATCCGCAATCTTATGCCGACTTCTTAAGGAAGTCCTTGCGCATTAACCTTTCTGAACTTTAAGACAACATTTTTTTATATAATAGTTGAATCCCTTCGAAATGCGATTGCAAAGTTTCAAGCTGGTTTATAGTCTAAATTACCGAGAACATAAATATTTAAAAAAGAATTCTTATGCACGTGCTCTTCCCTAGCAGGTTGAACCATGCCTGGAATTGACGATGTTCACGGTCGAATCACGGTGAAAATCACACGTGAGTTTCGACACCGAAAATCACGGTCGTATCACGTCTCGAATCACGGCTCGACGGTTATTTTCAGTGCCATGGTAATTTCCAAAATCACGTCTTAAATCACGGCAGTCTTAACGTTTCTGGGATTTATCTTGTCGTGATTTTTCTTTTAATCATGGCCTATATGACGGCTGAATTCATGGCACTGAAATTCGTCGTGCTGGAATTTTTTCCAGTAATCATGGTCGGAATCACAGCTGAAATTGCTGTTGGGAAGTTTTCTGTACCCTAACATATATTGTACCGCTCATAAAAGACAGTAAAAATGACCCACGTCCGTACATGGGTGGACGGTAACTAACGATAACCCGTATTTATGCATGGAGCGACGAACAATCACTTGCGAGAAAGGTTTCAGCTCGTTCGCCATCTAGCGGGCTAACTACGGACGCCTCTCTTTTGCCTCGCGGAGACCCGGCTTAGCTCCGCTAGATGGCCAACGACCTGAAACGTTTCTCGCAAGTGATTGTTCACCTTTTCTTGCATATAAACACGCAGCTTATCGCAAGTTGCTGTGCTCTCATATCCTGAAGGACCACATTTTGGAGACGTCCTAACCATTTGACATAGATGGCCTAGCCATTTAGAAAGGAGGACCAAGAAAAGACGACGTTGTCTTCTCTTCAGAATTTCAAATGTTACACATTTTATATAATTAAAAATTAAATACCGACGGTAACAGCATTTCATTGGCATCACGGCAACGTGACATCTGCTGTGATTCTGATCGTGATTACTAAAGAATGATTAAAAGAAAAATCATGACAAGTGAAACCCGGAAACGTGAAATCTGCCGTGATTTTGCGAATTATCACGGCACTGAAAGTTCCGACGAGCCGTGATTCGGGCCGTGATTTCAACCGTTATTTATTGTAAAATCACGGTCCGCAAGCTCAAAAGCTTAAACGGTATAAAAGGGTCCGTGATTTTCGCCGTGATACGACCGTGAATTTCGATATCAAAACTCACGCGTGATTTTCACCGTGATTCGACCGTGGTCCGAACTGCTAGGGTTATGGGAAACTAACCGATTTCGTACTTCGGAACGAAAATTAACATGTATAAACTGAACTTTTATACAATATCAAATGGGCTATGGATTCCTTAGAGTATCACGATTCCGTATAAAATATAAAAAAGGGACGTTATCGAAGTATTTGGGTGTAATTCCAACGTCAAACACATCATCGCCACTCAGAAGTTACGGATAACCGGATGTAGCGGACGATAATAGAAATCAACATAACCTCCAGTGTCAACCGGCACCGTTTCAACCTTGGTTTCAGCGACCCGATTTTTCGTGGCAGTTGTAGTCGTGGCGCAAAAATTAGATCTTGTATCAACTTTTTTTTTGTTTCGTGTCACAAATTTACCTTTAAAACGACCAAATTTAGCTCTGACCGCGTGGTGATACAATACCACTACGCGTTCAAGCAAGACTCTGATGAGGTAGTTTAGTTAATACAATTTATGTTTTTTAAGTTTACGTAGCAACTACAAATACGTTTTTATTCTCACTGTGATTAATTGAATGTGTAAATATATAAAAATGTTAGCATTTACAGAATTTTCGGAACAGTGCGTCAATTGACTAGTATGGGTCGCAAGGATTACCTTAAGGGGAGGGAGTTAGATCCACATTGTTCATATACATTGGGACATATCTAACATGATCATCTGCTGATGTCATTCAAAACTATATATTCTTTTGAACCCTGGAAACAAGGATTACTCTATGGTAAAGTATCTAACTATTACAAATGAGCTATAGGATTTTATGAATTTTTAAACTTCATAAAACTTCACTGAGATAACCAGTAAGCCAAAAATTTCTAAAAATTGGTCAACAAGAATAATTCTTATGGCATGAAAATTACTTTCATTTTCTTCTTAAAATTAGTGAAAATATAATTTTTTTATGTAAATAATTTCAAAAAATATCTCTCGAATCTGTGGCGTTTCGCCAATTTAACTTTTATCCCAAATCGTTACATTCATACCGAAATAATTCTTCTTATGTACAATTAAGACACTTTTTTGACATTTTTGGCTTACCAGTTATCTCAGGAAAGTTTGAAGAAGTTTCAAAACCCAAGAATTTTCTATAGCTCATTTGTCATATTTACATTCTTTTGCTGTAAAGCAAAAAAATCGTTATTTCACAGTTCAAAAAAAATATATATTTTTTTAAATTTCCTATACCGCATCTGCCGTAGTTGCATTTTTTGCCATAGAGCAAAAAAATCTTTATATCAGGATTAAAAATGTATATATATATATATATTTTTATGATATCAGCTAATAAAAAAGTACTATATCTGCCAAAGCATATCAACAATTTGGGTCTAAAACCATTCCCTTAAGGTCGCATCATTAAACTGTCGTACTTGAGATTCTATTACGCAGATTCTTCAACCAGGAGCTTTTTACTCCAGTCAAGAGAAGACCAATTTCCTGATCCATCAAGCGGACGAAATTTTCCGCAGGACTGCAGCTGTGAGAAATCTTTAGGGAATTCGTCAAAAGCATCAATAATTCAATTCGTTCCTCGTGGCTTGAATCTTTTTTCGCCAACTCGTCATGCACACTTTTGTAGTCCCTTGCTCTCTGAGTTTTCAGTGTGACCATTTCAACAGGCTTAGCTTTGTAACCGTTCCATCTTATTGGCTTACAATTTACTGTCAAAAATCGAATCCGCTTTTTTTCGCGATGATCTTCAGCAAGACATTGCCTGTGTTTGTCGATGGCTTTCAGCATTTCGGTTGTTTTTTCCAGTATCCGACAATTTTCTGCTACTTTTGATCCGGCGAACATTTCATTATTTATCGTATTTAAACGAGAGGCTCGCCAACTCCCAATTAGTATGTATAATTTGTCAAAATCAGCACGACATCGGGGATAAGTCTGACGACGTATCTCTTCCTTGTATCGTTTTCTATAAATTAACAGCATTATTTGTATATTATTTACAACATAAATTAAATTATAACAGATAACAATATGTGATTACTTATTATATGAAAAATATAGTTTTTTCAAATTCCATAAGTAAAGCTAAGATTGTTTTTATCAAATATCAAACCTGAGGGCCTCCGCTTTCTCATCTTCCAGCTTCGCACAGTCGGCGACTTTTTGTTTGTAGTCTCTTGAATATTTCCTTATAGCCTTCAATAATCTGTACGCTCGATAGAATCGTTGAATAATTCTAGCGTTACCATCGAGATTTAATCGTTTTTGCGTTTCCTCGTAAGTCTCGTAAGGTTTTGCAGTCTTATAGGTATCCGATGAATTTGTTATGTAAACATCTTTTCTATGAATTAATAAAAGGTTAAAAAATAAAGATATCCACCTTATTCTCAATTATTTACAGTGCTTTGTACGTCGTTATGAAATATAATTACGACCTTATATTTATTTAAAAATGTAAATTTCCATTTATTAAACTAATTTTAATTAATGTCACAAATTCATAATGGCAATTGATGGCTTAATAAGTTGAAATTATGCAAATACTTTTAATTACTTTTGAATTGGTAAATTACAATAACGGCAAAAATTTTGTGAAATGTAATATTTTTATTAGTTAGTAATTGAGATTTCACTTTTGAAATTTTATTCAAATATTTACCTACCGCCACATTTGAGTCGATCGATCGCAAAGTGACTGAGAGGCAGCCTCTTTTACTTCGACGCACTGAACATCTCGCGTCCGAGTATTTTGCCATTGTACTTGCTTTGGCGCCGGTCCTGTTTGACACGCAGCATTTAGATATTCTACGCTCGTAACCTTGTTACGATATCCGCCTAAGAAAGGTTTGCTCATCTGACGATTCTCGATTTCCATAATTAAAACCATGATTATTTTCGCTTTAATTAGTAATAAAGATAAGAATTAAACTGCACAGATGAACGTTGAGAGTTTGAAACTGGCGGATATAAAACTTTTTAAATGCCAAATTAAATATGCCAGTAAGCGTCAAATCTCAATGTCTTTTATTTCAGTAACCCTTCAATTATTTCCAAGAAACAAAAATTTCACGTTATAAATAATTGAAACACAAGTTGAATTACGTTTGATTTGTCGTAATTTACGCGCGTGCTTTTTCGAAAATCCGTCTGTTCTGCACCATCTTCAGTTTTCTAGCGGTTCTGGGAATGAAATTAATGCTTTTTTCTAATTCAATGCGATATCAAAATCTTAAAATCGAAAAATTTGTACGAACATTTCAATGAATCATAATGGTAAAAAAAATCGTAAAAATACCAATTTTTAAGATCTAAACAAATTAGAAAGAAAAAGGATTTTTTATTTGGACCAAAAACTGACTGTTTCACTGAAACGGCAAGACCTTTGATTTTTTGTCAATACTACAATTTTATTGTAGAAACTGCGAGCTGAAGTTTAGCAGATATTAAATGTTTTTAACGCCAAATGCTATGATTGAGCGTCAAATGTCAATTATTTTTTTTGCAATTCCTTAAATTATTTTGAAGTAAACGCTATGAATTCGATGCCCATCGCAACTACCTGTGCTACGGAAATGCTCGCACTTGATTTTGCAGATCCGCACGACTTATTTTCGTTTAATTCTTGATTATCCTGTTATTTTTCATTGCTATATTACATACATGCACTGCTTTAAACAATAAATAAGTATATGTAAATAGAAGTCGATATCATGGTATAAATAATTAGAACGTAATTCGAATTTTTTTCATTTGTCGTAATTTATTAATGAATTTTGCTACACCTCAGTACATCCTTACGAATGGGCATAGATTTATGAACAAATGTACATATGCCGGAGGAAAAAAAAGGAAAAATAAAGTCGATTGGTGATTTCGCGAAATAAATAACAAAGATCATTTCGAATACAAGAGGAGGCCTATATCGAGGGCCAACTATCGTTCTTTTTTTCTTCTTTTTCTGTTTCTACGAATATAAAATCACACAAGTTTGATCAATGGAAAATGTTGATGACACGAAAAATCGAAGACTGGCGGCTCTTTGGAATCCTTCTTATGCCCACCGGCTAATAGTTTAACCACGATGAAGTTCGTTTTTGACACCTTCAAGAGATCGTTTATCTGAAATTGTCATTTTTCGTTAGAACTGAAATTTTTTAAAACTTTTTTTTATAAACCAGATAAAAAATGAAATTTACCTCGTTAACCGTATTCGCGTTTCCAGGACACAACGAGAGCGCACAATCCAACATATTTCGGGCTCTGTCAAAGTGTCGACAGGCTGCGTAGTATTGTTTTTCACTAGTTACCGACTCCTGGAATATGCAAATCAAATTATGAACAAAGGAAAATAAAGCAGCAATAAATTCAAAGAAGAAATTCGAGCGTCAACTCACGTTTTTTTTCTGTATTTGTGAATTAGTCAAATCGAAGAATTTCTGATAGTCCGCTGCGGGCGGAATGAGTAGAGAGGAGAATGGTAATAACCGGTGCTCGTATCGAACACGTTCTGAGTCAAATTGCGACTCGGGAAGAGGTATTTTACCGTCCATTCGAAAGCCGACTAAGGCCTGCGAAATATCAATTTTCGGGTGTTGAATGAATTACTTGCATAAAGCGGAAAGTTTGAGACATGCGTCTGCAAATTCGCCACGCATTATGTGACAACGCGCTACACATTTGGTCTTTTTCTAAAGGTATTATAAGTCAAAGAAAGCTTAATTTTTTCTAAGATAAAATACGGGTGATAAAATGCAAAGTTGTGAGGCTTGGCTCTTCAGCAATATGAAAATAAACTATATCTTAAGATATATACGAGATATTGAACTTTATGCCGCATTATACAGATTACAATTTTAAGGTGGCCACCCCTTTTTTATTCGTTCTGTGGGTTGATTTTGGTTGGTTTAAGGTGTGGTCTTTTAATTATATCCATCGATCAATCCACACAACGAATAAAAAGGGGGTAGCCACCTTAAAATTATCACCCTGTATATTTATCATATATCTATTATATATCTTCAAATATGTAGCTAGGGATTACTGTGGCTCGCGCACTTCGCGCTCTCGCAAGACCTCGGTTAAATATTTCGAAACTGTTTTTTTCAATTCCATTGCCAACTTATAGCCCCTCGCTCAAAATTCCAAAGCCATCTTGATACCCTCGGGAATCCTCGCCCCCCTCCCCTCTATCCATCGCGAACCCGCCGAAATCCCTCGAGAGTCCCCCTGTACCCCTCGAGAATCCTCACTCTTCACTGAGCCCTAAAGTCAGTACTTGGATGGGTGACCGTCCCTAGCTCGAATTATTCTGTCTCTCGATTCTTGACACGGTAGCGAGGGAAATCTTTTTATAATATAGAGAGATAAGATTCTATATAGGGTGAATGCACCAGTAATTGAACAGTCACCAGTGAATGAACAACAGCTTTTTGAGAGTTCATGAAATATTTTGACGACTTAACTGAAGATTAGATTTTTAATTTTATTATTTTTTAGCTATCTACTGCGATTATTTCTTCACAGAAGCCTATTTTCTACTAAAAGTGTACGCTAGATTGGCCTGTTCATTTACTGGTGTTTTTAAATTTTTAGTATGTAGTATTTATTTTTGTATACTTTGCGACTAAAACACGATATTTTTTTAGTTACATCAGATAATTCGACATTCTAGTCGTCCGTAAAAATTTTCGACTACTGTGTGGAAATTTTATATTTCATAGAAAGTTATGATAAACAAATCGTCTTGCTTAATTGTTCATTCACTGGTGACTTTACCCTATCTGTGATGTATCTCTTTAGGATATAAACCATGGATACATTACAGATGTATGGAGGATATAGAATTTTTCGCCGCTATATATAGCGTATATCTTCCTATATTATAAAAAGATTTCGCCGCCACCGCCATGTCAAGAATCGAGCCATATATATCGCCATATCAAATCTCCCTGGCCCGAATTTTACGAAGTCCCCCGACGGCCCCCGGAGGCCCCAAAGCCCCATTTTTCTAAGTCCCTTATTGTCGCCCAAGGCCCGATTTTTCTAAGTCGCTTATGAGACCAATAATAAAAACGACTAAGCGCGCGAGCCACGATAGTCTCTAGTATATTATATGTCCCGGTATATATCTCAAGTATACTTTATTTTCATAGGGGTTTCCTTGTCTATTCCTCCAGAAAATAAGACATGGCCTGAATATCTATTACACATGCATTCTCAATCAGAATTACGATTTCAGTAGAATGTAAAGACTTCGCGAAATGAGAAGACATCTTTGAGAAATCGAAGGAATTAAAAAGACTGCGAACATCATTGTAGTATTAATGCCAAGAAGTTTTCGATAAATTATTTTTTTTTAACTTTTGTGAAACTCCCTTCTTTTTCTCATGAAAACAATTCTCTGATTTTACCGAAGACATAGATATTCTAAGATTTTATTACTATTTTCGTCAATGTTATGCTTGAAAGTCGTGAATTTTGCATATTTTTTCGTATTCGGAATACATATAACACATACGAATACCCTAAGAAAAATTAAAAAATATAAGGAAATTCTATAAGTAATCATATATGACAAGAAAGATCAATGAATTTGTTTCATAAGTTAGTAAAAATCGTTTCCTAAAATTTTGTTAAAATTAATTACTTTACTAATATATCAGTAACTTCTCTGCTCTATGTTATTCAAAATTAACGGTGTCTTCAATGAAGTTGATATTTCTTCTGAATTTCCCTGGCGGAAAAATGTCTACAACTTTCTATGCCGTTTCTACAACAAATTATGAATTTCTAGAACTAAGTACGAGATTTCTACAACTTGTTTATTTCGTAAAAAGTTGTAGTTTGTTGAAGAAAAATTCTACAACATTCTACAACTAACTAAAACTTAATACAACAACAACAAAGTAGTTAGTTGTAGAAATAACAACTTTCTATGGGAAAGTATTATTTTCTACATCTACATAATACTTGTAAAAAAATTGAAAAGTAAGAGTAGTTTCTCGTAGTTCCTCGTCGTTTCTCATAGAAACTACAACTTTCTACAACTAACTACTTTGTTGTTGTTGTATTAAGTTGTAGTTAGTTGTAAAAAGTTGTAATTTCTATAAGAAACTACGAGAAACTATTCCTCATACTTTTCATTTTTTTACAAGCATTATGCAGACGAAGAAAATAATAATTTTTTAATAGAAAGTTATTATTTCTACAACTAACTACAAGTAACTACGTTTTTGTCGTATTTTTTAAATTTACAATCATTTTGCCCGCTATTGGTTCAAAATTTCCGTAATAAGTTGTAGTTACAGTTGACTCTCGGTATAACCGCGCGACTATATCGAGAGTCCCTATGCATATACATCGGACACTCCATATAATCGCGCGATTATATCAAGAGTCAACTCTAGTTGTAGAAAATTGTAGTAACTACAACTTTTTACGAAAATTTACGACCGTTTTGCCCGCTATCGATTTGAAATTTCCGTAATAAGTTGTAGTTAGTTGTAGAAAATTCGAGAAGTTTGCAAATTTGTATAGAAAGTTGTAGTTTTTCAAGCCTGGTACTGGAGTAAAAAGTTGTAGAAACTGCCATCTACAACCAATGGATGGAAAATGGATCTACAACCATGTTTCAAATCTCGCACGTTTTCATAGAAAGTTGTAGAAATAGCGTAGTTTGGCGTAAACAGTTGTAGTTTCAAAATGTTTCCGCATAGAAAGCTGTAGTGTCCGCGTAGTTACTTGGAGTAGAAAGTTGTAGAAATGGCGTAGTTTCGGCGCAGAAAATTGTAGAAATTTTTCCGCCAGGGTCTTTGTGTCACAAATTTTTCAAGTATTTTGTTTAGGAATGGATGTGTAATGCATTCCTAAGTCCTAATAAATAAAAAAAAGCCGGCATACTAAACGTCAAAATAGTATTAAAAAAATGTACCTTGTAATATCCGCCGCAGATATTCTGCATTGCTTGACACATAAGCATTTCCAAGCTATAGGGTCGCGGCGCAACTTTCTTCTTCTTACTCTTAGCACTCTTTTTGCCACCCCTGCCTTTCTGTGCTTCGCTATGTGCCTCCTGTTCCATAAGGAACGTGTCTGCCCTCGTGAGAGCGGACACGAGCCAACCATACAAGAATTGATAGAGATACCAGAATATATAGTGGTACTCGTGAACTGAATACAGTTCAAGTTCGAAGCCACTTAACAAATACATAATCATAACTCTTAACGTGTGATAGAGTATCCACGTGCCGAAGCACGCGAGATGGGGTCTGGAAGAGTCGCTCTTCATCGACAAGGTGTGCAAGTGTTGATCTACACGTTCAGCCTGTTCGACAAGAATTTAACAATGAATTTTCTTTAAAAAATTTGGTTAAATTAAGAGGAGCCTGACAAATAAAAGTAGGCGATACTTGTTTAGACCGTTAAATAAAAATGATATATTGTAAGGTAACAAAACGCAACTCGTTATTTTGAGCTCAAAATGTTTTTCTTTTGTTTTTATGATATGCACCATTCTATAAAAGAACTAGTCGGTAAAATAAATGCAAATAATTATCAGTTTTGCATAAAATATATCCTTCCGGTATGAGTATAGCTGTTTGTTTATTTAGGTTAATCTCGTAAGGATCGGAGTTTGAAAAATACAGAATACAAGAAATATGGAGCCAAAGACAGAGGAGTACAGAGATTTAAAACTAAACGAGATGAAATATGAGCAGAGATGACAGGAATTCAAGAAATAAGTAGCGAGGGACAGCAAAAAAATCCGACATCATATAAGATATTTGTCGATAAAATCGCTTATTTTTACCTGACTGGCCCCTCTCCCTTTAACGCTTTAACGACAACATATTTTTAAGGATATTGATCAAAATATTAATCGGAAAATTCGGGCAGATTTAATAACTACAGTACTTCCATTAGTAACGCATCCAAAGTTTCTACTTTCTTTTTAAAAAATAAGAATCTACCCGTAAAAATAATTACAAAAGTGAATTTTTAATAACGGTCTTTTTCCCATTATTCTGATTCATAAAAGTGTCTTACGTTGAAGAAATATTAATTTTTTTTCTACGAAAAAGGAGCTTCATCTTTAAAGGGTCAAATAATTTTTACATTAATTACGAACCTCGTCATGCAGAGTTGCAAAGTCTTCCAATAAATGTGCGAGTTTGTCTCTCTGTCGTGCTCGGTTGTGACCGCTGAGTTGTAACAAGCTGCCGAACAAGGTACCGCAATGTACCAAAAAGCTATCAATGTACTCCTTCGCCTGTTGATTTTGCAGCAAAGGACTCTTGGGCATGAGCGCAGGTGGAGCTGTAAAATTTCTCGCCGCGTCTCTTAGCACGTCGGTAAAATTTTGCGTACCGAATACACGATTCGTCGGCAAATATACTATTTGTAACATCGATCGGGACAGTATGCAGGGACTCGAGCGAGAGAACTCCAGGAAGAAATCCTGAAGTAAAAAATTAATGTTTTAAAAATTTCTCTGTAAATGATAAGTGATAAACGATTGATATTTGGCGAACTCACTAGAGCGCTGTGGAAGCCTGTACAACTGGATATTTTTGTGACCACTTTAAGTCTATTCAATAAATCGTCCATGTACTCCAAGGCCTCGACTCTTGGCTTGATTTTCGTGTACCTGGGAAACGTTGGCGGCAATAACCTCTGATTTACCATCGGATCGAAGCCCATTATGCTCGGATGATTAGCTAAAATGTGTGTGCAACAAATTGTATTAGAAATTAAATTGCAATTTTAAAAATATGATAGATAAACACCGTTGTTTCAATATAAACATTTAAAAACAAGGCCCATAGTAAATTCGCAAAGAGTCTTTCACTCCTTTCATTAGTAAGGAATTGTTTAATAAATCTGCAATTTACTGTTTATGACTGTGATTTTATGATGCAAACAGTAAATCCTAAAATACAAATATATACAATTGGAGAAGTTCCATTTAAAAAAATCGAAACCCTTAAAAAAATTATATCAGAAATTCCGTCCAAATTCTCTTAATTAATTCATTTTTTTTTTCATTTACATACTATAAGTTGTGTTGCTTACATGTTTCGTCCGCCTTTTCACCTCGGTTCACCGTTTTAATCATAATCTGTATCATGTCTGAAGAATTCGATAGAAGACGTTGACAGTCGATTAGATTTTGCATCAGCTGTTCCTTTTTACTCATCAACGACAACGTTTGATAGAACATTTTTGTGAATCGTATCCTAGTATAGAGAGCCAGCCCATCGTTGTACTGAAATTGAAAATGGCGAATAAGAAAGAATAATCTATCGAATATCCATTGACAAATAGTCATGAGTAAAATTCTCGTACTCGTTGTGTAACGCGAACATTTTTTTTTTGTAAAGTAGTCTTTTGAAGTAGCGGACTGAGAAAAACTTTCGTTAATGTAGCCAACTGAATGCATTATGATCCAAATAAATTAAGTTGGCTTAAAAAAAGGAGTAGCTCTATGTAATTTTACAAAAGGGCTGTTACCCTTTTTGAAGATAATTTCTTGATTTTCCAATTTTTATAGAAGAGTCCTTCGGTTATTTTAGGATACTTGTGCCATTTCAAAAAATTACTAGAATGTTTGTTACAGTTTTTTGAAGCAATTGCTCCATAATACACATATTTTTAAGCATGACAACAGTTTGATTCCAGATTTTTATAAAAATTACAGTTTACTGAAGAATTTGCGACTCCATAAATTGGTAGAAACAACATTTTATACAAAACACACGAATACACAAGACTTTTTAAAAAATATTTGCAGAACCAGTTTATCTTATTGAGTTTACCTGTTTCTCAGTGTCATCGTCAACAGGTTTTATTCGACTCTTTTTATGCAATTCCTCTTCGACCTCTCTGAGCATAGATATAGCTTTCTGCTCCGTGATATCTTGCTGCAGTCTATATCCATAAGTAACACTCTGAAAGTCCTCCTCTTCAAATACCAGAGCTTTATTAATACAATCCTTGATAATTTCGATAATTTTGTAAATGGCATAACAGAAAGTCTTAAGAGTCTTATCAACTATCTGTCCCGGTTGATGAAGATACAAATTGGTAAAGACAGTCTGCGCCAAGCTATGACCCTCCAACCACGATACTATGCACGAATACGTAGAATCTATGATTCCTATGACTTCAGACGGACTCAGATTGTCGAGTTTTATTGCCCCGGATTCCACCGCTTGAGCAAAAGTGTATGGCTTGTTGTTTCCTCTGTTACAGAGCATTCCCGCATCCATTTTCGGATCCATCATCTCGATCGCCGACATCGCCTCGAAAAGCCCGAAGAACTCATCGTGTAAGAGCTCCCCGAGATCGAGACCTAAACAATAATAATAATATTTGTTTATAATTTCTTTTTACACGCATCTCCCCTTACACTCTATGTGGAAAATTAATGATAAATATAAAAGTTTCACAGAATTGTGACTTAAAAGTCACCTCTCCTGCATACTCAGACTAGATCCAGCCCATCTGAGAGAACCTTACAAGTTTTGCTTCACAAAGGCACCTAAGTGCCTGATATCCTTATCTATCTAGTGGTTTTCTAATTTTTATAACTTGCATTGCGTGTAACTTAACCCTTAACTAACTTTTTTTTAAAATAAGCTTACAGTATAAATATATTCTATGCTGCTTTACTAGTAGTTTTTTTCCTTTGTTTTGTTATTACTATTAAATCTCAGAAAATATCTGTTTTATCCTCTCCGTACTCATATCTGATATAGTCTTTTCCACAATGTCTTTATAATTATTGTTCTATAAATAAAAATTACACACATTTTTATAGCCATTCATTATCCAATAAACGGTCTCCAACAGGATTTGTAAAACTGATTTAAAAAAACACAATGTGCTCTGCAATCACTTTATTACTAGCATTAATGTACATAATTTCAAGGGCAACTAGTGTCTTATTGTGGTTTATGCATTTTGTGTACTTGCAACAACTTTACTATTTCAGACTTGTTAACTTGCACTACTTAATGAAATAAGCCTCTATGGTATAATTATTTTTGTTATAGAATGTATGGCGATTATAGAGTGAAAATGAAGCTTACAAATAATTACAAAAACAATTTGCTTTCAATAAAATTCAATGGATCACTATAAGCAAAAAAGGAGAAAAATAATGCTCTATTTATTTGATCACATCTGATTATTTTCAATTAAATTCCTGTACAATTTGAATGATTAATAATAAACTACAGGAGAATAAATGCTTATTTATCAAAGTCATGGTGTTCAACTGTGTTCCATTTGCATTTGTGAATCACTCAATTAACAAAGTTTTAGCAAAGTATTATACAGAATTTAGAATAATCAAGGTCTACAGTGCAAGTTTTCTCAGACCAAATAAAGAACTATCTTAAATATATATGTATATACAGATGCAAGCAGTAACATATTTTTATATAAAAAAATAGGCTTTTTTCCAGTGGGTGGAAACAAACCGGAGCTCCTTTGAAAAAGACATGGAGCTGTAAGTTGTGATTACAGCAAAATTTGTAATGTATACTTTTTTTTAATTATAAATAATGAATCAGGATTGTGGACTCTGTGGGTTTGAAATTTGACATTTTTGTGTGAAAAAATACATTTAAAAAATGAAAACTGTAAATTGTATCACCAATGGATAGTTGATAGCATAAGTACAATAATGGAGCAAACATTACAATATTTTATTAATCATTAAAGTCAAAGGCAAATAATGCAATTGCATGCCCCGCTTATTGTATGTTATAGCAAATTTGACTACTTATTTTATAAAATATATAAAACATTGAAAATGCTAAAATTATTTTATAAAATATTGTAGATATTACAAACACAATGAAATTTAATAAAAATAATAATTAATAAATACAACTATATTCAAACCTATATGTTAAACTATGTATGGTTTGAAATTTGACAATTTTTGTGTGTAAAAATACATATAAAAAATGAATATTGTAAATTGTATGACTGATGGTCCGTTGATGGCATGTGTATAGTAACAAAGCGTAATAGTACCTGTAATGGCATCAAAGAACTCATGGGTGATGTCGACCCAGTTGTAGACGACCTGGTCATATCTAGAGTACAGAATTGTGAATAAATGAGAATCATTGCAGATGGATAATTCATAGATAAATAGCCCCAGTCTCTGTTGAATCACAGACAGTACAAAAGAGGTTATTTTGCAATATCGACGAACGTAGGGAAACGATTTTCATTGAGGAATCAAGAGCTTTATTTGTATTGAACGATTCAGCACAACGAATAAAAAAATATTGATATGTCGTTAACTCACTGAGATTCCTTGTCATCAGTCACATAAATTCGTTCACCCACCGAGGCTGCCATGTTTTCCGACTAGAGTGGCGCGTACGGTGCTGCCATTAACTCCGAGCGGCCGTCACTCACAGCTGATCGAGCGGCTGATTCATACAACATTGTAGTGAATAATTATTTTCAGCTGTTAAGGTGATGTGAAACATGTTGAAAAACCTCAATCGGTGTCGGAAACTGTAATCAAGTCTAACCAGAGATCGTTCATATTCTAGACAAAAGCAAATTAGTTTCCTCTCCGTCATAGAGAAACGAAATGGAAACTAATTTGCTTTTGGCTAGAATATCAACTATCTCTGGGTAGACTTGATTACAGGTTTTGATACCGATTGAGACTAGGATGGCCGGGGGAAAGCGGTTTCACATGCCCTTAAGGAGGTTGTAGCGTTTCACATTAGTCAAATCAGGACTAAATTTTTTGAAACCTTCCCACAATTTTTGGAAGTTTAATTGACCATTCTAAAGAATAGCTTGCACTGCATTCTTAATATACCAAGAAACGCGGTAGCGTCTCGACGCCAAGTATTAAAAAATAAATTTATGTCGCCTCTGTACGACGATCTTCTCTTGACTGAGCGCTACTGCGAGTCTTATTATTCCGCACGTCGGCCTCTTACCGACCGCTTTCAGAATTATCTCTGACCACACGTCCCGAACGAAAAATATATCAGGTCCAATATTTTTTAATTTATTAAATTATATTCGCAGCTACATTTTGAAACGAAAATTACTGATATATGTGTTTTGAGTTCGTTTTTAATTCAGTATTTTTACTTCTCTAAAAAGTATGTTGCGAGATTTTATCGAAGTGCGAGTTGATCCATTGTCATCATGTTATTCGCGTTGTGATTGGTCCAAATTGGCGCGAGATCAGATCGAGACCGAGACCGAGTTCGTGTTTAACACGTTTGACAGTTGCAATTCTGACAGTTTTGTCAAGCATATCCGGCGCGCGAGGTTTGAATTCCCAAGTTGGTTGACTTTACAATATTCCGGGGTTTCCGGATTATGTGTTAATTGCGAATATTAAACTAAGCTTAAGATGTTGAACGACAAAGTACGACGTAGTCTCTATAACAGCAACAAAACCAGGCGTACGCGGAGCCACTACATGCGGATCAACAGAACAATCGTGAATAAGATAATAAGCTAAGAGATCGGGGAGAATTTAAATTCTGCAGTCAAGTAAATCAGACCTCTTTGTTCACTGTTACTTTTAGCAAAATCCATGCCAGGTTTCCAGAATTGGAAGCCTGCATTTACTTCTTTGAGCAAAGAGGTCGTACTGCTTTACTAAAAATGTAAAACCCCATATAATGATGGGACTTTACATTTTTTTTCTAAAGTCTGGCCATGCTCCAGACCTCGCAAATTTGAAGTTATCAAGCTAAATACTAATTTGCTAAATACTAAATACTAAGCTAAATACTAAATACTAATTTTAATAAATAATTGAAAGAATGTTAAAGGACAATTGGTAATCAATTTGAGTCAAATCTATAAAGAGTTTCCGATTTGATAACATTTGGAATTATTGGAAAAATTTGTTAGGTCTCTTCATTTTTGGGAATTCTGATTATATATATTATATGTATTAAATAAGATCGCTGCACCGACACACGCCCAGCGCGCGGAGTTTTCTAGTTTAAACAATAAACCACAATATCAGTTCGCTTAGAAAAAGTGATCGGTATATCGGTATGTCGGCCAAAAAAAAAACATCTTCCATTTTTTATCGATAAAGTAGAATGTTAAAAAAATCTCATGTGTTTGGTTATTATTGCAAGAATGTTCTGTAAAAAATCCGCCGTTTGAATATAACAAGTTATAGAAGCAATGTAATTTTTCTTCATTAGATTTTTTGTTTGTTTACTTTTGAAACACGATTTTTTACATTCGTGCCTGTGGATATTTTAAATTATCAAAATGGTATTAGAAACAAACAAAACGCATAGGTTTTTTAATGATCCGTTTTATATATAAAAATAAATTAAGCATGCTTCTTTGCCTCGGAAAGCTTATCCCAGGGAAACATGGTAGATTTGCAAAAATATTCACTACTTTAACTTTATTTCTGAAAAGATACATTTTCGTTGAGTTTCTTCCATAAATAATTCGCTATTTACAGTGGACTAGGGTGCGGAATCTACGATTCTGTTTTTTTTAACACACTCCACTAAATAACTGTCTATACATTTCATACAGTTATTCGTTATAAATCGTCGAAATTACTACCTGTTTTTTATCGCATTGAATAAAATTACTTCATAAACGATCGCCTATAATTATAAAACCGTTAAGACAATTAGCTATCGAGGTTATCGATTCCTAGGCTATCCTTAAATAAACATACCGAGTCGTGTACCGTCAAAATGAATTCTAAAAAATTAAGAATTGTTCATTAATAATTAATAAAAACGGGCTACTTCGGAAATCGCATCTAATTAATTAATTATAAATCCTATCTGGATTTTTAACATTTAGTTATTGGTTTTGTGTCTCAAAAAGTCCCATCAACCATTTTGAATATTTTTTAAATTATCAATTCCGTTTTCCGATCCGTGATCGGAGCATAATTCCTGGTTCTATTTATTCATAGCTAAATATCGGAAGTTCATACAATTTCAAAAAATGTATTATCCATATAAAGAATTCCAAGTTTCGATTTTATCTCGACGCCTTCGAGAGAATATCGAACGAAAAATAATCATGACCCATATTGAATTCACCCTTAATTTACGGATTTCACTTTGCGTGCTTTTAGGGTATGCATAAAATGTATGGAGGGTGAGAAAAAACAGGTAATGTCTATAAGTATAAGTAATAAATGCGGTAAGCTGTCATCCTAATCAATTTTTATTATTAAGTGTATTTAAAACTTCTATTTAAAAATATATCTTTGAAAAATAATTGTTTTCACAAATGATGTTAATTATTATCTTTCGCTAAAATCTTTTCAAATATTTTTTCAACGTAATATTCGGTTTATAGATAAAAAAAATGTGTGAGATTTATTTGCCCTCATATAAAGTTCATCTTACTTATAAATATAATCATAAGAAGAAGGGAAATGCGTAACAAACTTGATTCCGATATACATGCGCGCTATGCACCGTGCACTCCCTTAGGAATTAAATTATTAGATCAAAGATCTTAAATCCCGGGCATGACGTCAAAGGCAGTTTCCAAGTGCGCTGCGACTGCTGTATAGAGATACATATAACGGATAATACGCTTCCGTGGAAAAGTACAAATTGGAAAAGGGAAGGGGTACTCGGTGCGGTGTCAAGACCTTAGAGAATTTACGTTTATTCTGTGTTCGTAGCTTTCAGCATTCATCACAACGGGAGAACTTTCGGTTCAGGATGAATACCAAGATCAGAATTTGAGATAAACACTTCGGTTGACAATATGTACGTACGAGTCCCTCAAAGGCCATTTCATTACGAACAACAGAAGGCGAGAAAATGCAATACAAAAATCTTGGCATTGACCAAGAAAATAACTTTAAAACATTGACCTTACGCGTTACTTAGTGACTTTTTTGCTTTGTTGCTGTCCACGTAGCGACAGCAAACAATGAGGGCGAACGTTAATCCATTTTTGTTACGCATAAAGGAAACGATAATTGTCCTCCTCTAATAAGTTCATGAGTAACGAGATTTAATCGAAACCATTGTCATCGTTTAATTCGTGCTGTGAGTGGTCGGCGGTTTGGTCAGACACACTGGGGGTCGCAATCAAGTTTATGCATTTAATTTTTTTGTTCATGTCAAATGTCAAATCAAAACTGATACAAACCCTAGTAAAGAAAAATAAAGATATAAGTTCGATTACTCGTTGAAATAAAGAACGGCGGAAGAATTTATATAATTATTGTTTATTAATAATAATCTGCAGTATCTACAAAAAGATGTTCAAGGTTTTTAATGACAGCAAAGAAAATTAATTCTCAAATATGATTTTATGAAAAATCGTGGCAAAAATGCAAGATGTACAGTTTTACATTTAATTTTCTATACATTAAATAGATGACCCTTTTTTTAATTCCGTGATATTGTGTTAGTTAATTTTTTTATAGCGTCATTAACGTGTTTTGTCATCTTTTTATACAAACTGTAGATAATGTTGCAAAATAATAACTAATTACATTACTGTACGTTAAAGGTTTATCAAATGCCATGACGAAGGTTTACATACCTGACTGGGTGTCCCAGACCTATGTATCACGCTTGAGTTTAGATACCGAAATTCACGATCGTATCACGGCGGAAATCACGGTCGCAACACGGCGGAAATCACGGACCCTCTCATACCGTTCAAGCTTTTGAGCTTGCGAACCGTGATTTTACAATAAATAACGGTTGAAATCCCGACGGAATTTTCGGTGACGTGATAATTCAGAAGATCACTTTTTTTTTTAATCATGGCCGATATCACGGCCTCAAAATACGTCGTGCCGTGATTTTCTTTAGTAATCACGGTCAGAATCACGGCAGATGTCACGTTGCTGTTATGCCAATGAAATGCTGTTACAGTCGGTATTTAATTTTTAATTATATAAAATGTGGAACATTTCAAATTCTGAAGAGAAGTGAACTCGTCGTTTCTTGGTCCTCTTTTCTAAATGGCTAGGCCATCTATGTCAAATGGTTAGTACATCTCCAAAACGTGGTTCTTCAACATATGAGAGCACAGCGACTTGCGATAACTGCGTGTTTATATGCAGGAAAAGGTGAACAATCACTTGCAAGAAACGTTTCGGGTCGTTGGCCATCTAGCGAAGCTAAGCCGGGTCTCCACGTGGCAAAAGGGAGGCGCCCGTAGTTAGCCCGCTGGATGGCGAACGAGCTGAAACTTTTCTCGCAAGTGCTTGTTCGTTGTTCCATGCATAAGTACGGGCTATCGTTAGTTACCGTCCACCCATGTACTGACGTGGGTCATTTTTACTGTCTTTTATGAGTGGTACAATATATACTAGGGTACAGAGAAATTCCCAACAGCAATTTCTGCTGTGATTCCGACAATGATTGCTGGAAAACATTCGTCGTGCTGGAAAACATTCCAGCACGACGAATTTTAGTACCGTGAATTCCGCCGTCATATAGGCCATGATTAAAAGAAAAATCACGACAAGATGAATCCCAGAAACGTCAAGACTGCGGTAATTTAAGACGTGATTTTGCGAATTACCATGGCATTGAAAATTCCGTCGAGCCGTGTTTCGGGACGTGATTTCAACCGTTATTTATTATAAAATCACGGTCCGCAAGCTCAAAAGCTTACACGGTATGAGGGGTCCGTGATTTCCGCCGTGATGCGACCGTGTTTTTCGGTGTCGAATCTCAGGCGTGAATTTCACCGTGATTCAATCTGCTAGGGAAGACATTACGATGAGTCAATTTAAAGTTAAGCAAAAATAATGTTAACAGAATAGGAAGATGCCAGCCGAGTTTAACCTTGGGAATTGCTGCCATATTAGCAGCCCTTCTTTCCTGCACAATTCTATCCACCACAGCAGCGATCCGACACATTCATTCCTTCATAAACTCTATTCTACACATCGTTTTTCGTTCACATTTCTCATGTTCACACGCTCTTTCCACAACATTTCGATCCTACACATTTAGATACTACACATTTCTTCCCACACAAACAGTTCCAATACACTCGGTTTACCGCGCATTCCGATACGACGCATCTCGTAACTTCACATTCGTTCCTCTACAAACACGATACTACGTACTGCTTTTTCACCGTATTTCTGCCGTTCACTGGCCTTTTCCACGACATTTCGATCCTACACATTTCGATTCTACACATTGCTTGCTATACAGACATGATCCCGCACGTTGAGTTGTCTGCACAATCAGATTATCCACAAGCACTTATCAACACATTCCATTTCAACTCAAATCAATCGTGCACATTCTTTAATACACAACCCGATTTACGCAGTAGCTTTCCAGCGATTTACCCGATTTACGCAGTAGCTTTCCGTTTTAATCCTTCACAGTCGATACAACCCAAAGTTTTGCAAAACATTTCGATTCTACACATTAGCTTAGTCGGTATCAACTCAAGAGAATACCTCTTACCGGTAAGGAAGAACTCCGAGCAATTTGGCCCGCAGACAGAGGTTCTCACGCGAGTCCTTATCAGTGTGGGCTGCCGCCATACTGTGCAGGAAAGAAGGGCTGCCATTTGCAATATTGTACTTTTCATATTTCTTTTCGATGCCAACAAAACGTCTGACATTGGGAATCTATGCATATCATTGAGTCTTATTCTGTAAATAAACATTTCATTGACAATCGGTGCGTACGGAGGCGAAGCTCTACATTAATACTAATGTATTACCTTCCAAATAAAAATATGGCGACACGGAGACGGCACGGTCCCAGATAGACGTCTTACAACAGGGTGACGACACGATGGCGGGATGAAACAACACGCGGCTTGGCAGAAATGCGTCATGTACTGCACCATCGTAATGCAATCCTAAGGGCATGGTGTACCTAACAGCACAAATGTCGGCACTGTGCTGTTAAGCACATCGTGCCGTTAGCAGTGCATCAAGGTGCTGCAGTATATGACGCATTCCTAACCGATATGCCGTGCAGTACCTTTTTCTATCTGAGGTGGTGACACTGGGTGATACGGCACGATTTGCCTTGTCGGTACGGTGCAGTAACGTGCGAGCGAACATGACGGCACAAGCATGCAGATTTCGACACTGCCCAGATAGAAATGTTACGGCAGATTGACGACACGATGGCGGCATAAAACGACACGCGTGTCGACAAAAATACGCCATGTACTGCAGCATTAACCTGCATTATTAACGGCACGGCGTCCTGATGCCGGTAATGTGCCTGCAAAGTTCCGACACGCGTTGGCGTCATTTGGCAGTGCACAGCGTGTCGGAATTTTGCAGGCAAGGTGGCGGCATTTGTGCCATTAAACACGCCGTGTCGTTAATAATGCAGATTAATGCGGTAATAATGCATTACATGGCGCATTTTTGTCGACACGCCGTGCAGCACGTTTTTCTATCTGGGTATGCCGGTACGATTTCGCACGGAAGTATTGGGTGTCACAACCAATCCATTGGATGTTACACCCGATCGGTTGTTTGTGACGTCCAATGGATTGATTATGACGCCCGATTGATTGGTTGTGACACCCAATAGTTGGTTCTCCCAACCAATTTTGTCGCTTGGAGCGTATTTAACCATGGCACTTGGTTAGGGCAACCATGCCGCTAGACACCTATACGGCGTGTAGGCACCGTGCGCGCACAGTACTGGATTCAGCACGCTGTGCCGTCACAATGCCGTCACGTTCGGTAGCACTTAACTGCATCGTATTGATACGCCGTGCTCCACGTTTTTCTTGATGGGCTGTCTTGCTTGATCATTATTCGGGACGTGTTCAGCAATTGGGACACTTGCTTTTCCAGCAACCCATGACGGCTATGAACGGTCGGCGCATGCACAAGCACATAATACACAAGTGTAAGCATATCCACATGCTATATAATGCATTCTGTGTCAGTTTTTCGACTTTATTCGAGCCTGTTATAAATTTTTCAACATTTGTCAGACTTTACTACTATTTAAACATACTATGTGTACATTTTTTTAGATTTTTAAATGCATAAATTTAATCTTACATCTTGGAAGAAAAAAATAGAACGAAAAAGAATTGAAGACTAAAAAAAAAATTCTCAAACTTTGAATGCTGCAGGAGTTGAATGTCAGAACACTTAAAATAGTCTGAAACGTGGAGAAAAGTGGTTTAGTAAAATATTCCGGATGTATGTGTGTGTACGTGTGTGTCGAAAGGCCAAAATTCATTAACTATTAGACAACATCCGCTGAAAAGAGTTTATTTGCATTATAATAATTTGAATCAATTAATGCATAGCTTGACAGAACGGTACATTTAGTTAGATGTACTGTCCGATCGGATGAGTTCAAGTAAAGGTAGAACTACAAATAAATAAATGTATATTTAATGAGAAATATATTTATTATACATTTTAAGTAGTTATAATACGCTATCGTTATGCATTCCTTATAAATAAATATTTTTATGATTCCGCTATAACAATATAAACACCGGTTACAATTACATTAACAAGGTCATTCCTATCATTGTTTCTTATGTAAAGATTACATTTTAGTTTATGCGTAATACCGTTTACTCGAAGCCCGATGTTACTTCTAAATTTGGGGCGTCAATAACAGGCAAATTGACATACTCCACGTTTTCGGTTAGTAGTCCTCCGATGATACCCGACATCGATCGAATCGGTAATCCCTATCCCGCTCAAAAGACGATATGTAAGCTGCAATTGTAACGTGGCATCGTTAAACTTTCTTACTTGTATATGCTCGTAACCTATTTATTAGTACATTATTTCTGTACTTACGTTCGAAGGCTTTTTCCAATTCGTCGTGCAAGCTATGCAAGCTCCACTGATTGCATCGAGAACGAACTCATTCTCTGAGGGTCGACAGTTGTAAACAAACGTAACAGTCACGCCAAACAGACGGGACTTGACTCAAATATAGATTTCTTAAGGATGTTATACAAGTAAACAGTTTTGAAGATTTTTGTCCCAATATTTTTTATGTTATAGAGAAAAGCACGACATTTTTAAAACATATTTTTATAAAATTTTTACCCACATACTTTCTGAGTTATGAATTATCAAAGTTCAGCGATTTAAGATGGGCAGTATACGGTGGAGGATAAGGACTGTCGTGTTTTCAGCGAAAGCGCATGTTTGCAGAAAATATACCATGATAAATTTGTACTTTTCGTGTACATTGGAGTCTGAGCTTTACACAACACTGACAAAATCCGCGTGCGCCCACATTTTATGAAAGATATTATGTTAAAAGTAAACATTGTCTTTTTCGCCGCTCTCTTGTTCATGTGTGTGCATACCTCCGTCTCCCGCCGTGCGTCACCTTGCCTATCCTCCCCGCGGTAACCTGTATAACATTCTTAACTATTAACAAATCTGCGTTACGGCAAATAATGATTTGTTAACTATTGACAAATCTGCGTAACGGCAAATAATTGTTTGTTAACTATTAACAAATCTGCACAACGGCAAATAATGATTTGTTATCTATGAACAAATCCGAAGTTGTCCTATCTTTAATCTTGTTGTCCAAAATCTTTCTTTATTTATAACAAATATCTAACGACTTTTGTCTAAAAAATTGCATAAGCAAATCGTTCATTTGACGGAAATGCCGTCAGAATAAGACTTTGCTATGAGAACACTCATTTTTATTTGCTGTTAATAAATTTGGATAACTATTAACAAATATTTCAAGAAACAGCTCAACTAAATACATTTTGTTTTTGTGTAGCGAATGAACTCTTCTCTCAGTGTGGTATAAATTTTATAAAAATCACTTGATACATTTTCATGAGATTTTTTAAATTTTCAAAAATGTACGTAAACGTTCTAGCTCGAACAAATTTTTAGCTATTGGGCTGAAACTTGGTATTAAATTTGAACGAAGCAACGTGACCTTTGGTATTGAATTTGGGCGAAATCTGTAAAGACGTTCGGTGTTTACGGGTTTTCTAATTTTTAGAAAAACTTACGTTTTGCTATAACTCACGTCAAAAATCGAAAAATACATGAAATTTTCTATTGCAGAAAAATAGCATTCAGCGCTGCTAGACGCCGGTGATGATCGGTAAAGCGGTTCGGATTTTCGGTAATTTTGAATTTTTCCAAAAATTCAACAAGTAAGCCGAAAATTTGTGCACACTAAAAACATGATGTAACGGTGTTTGCAAAAGTTATTCGAAGCCGTATGTAACATGGTTTGTTTTGTTTTTATTCTATATTTTTTATTTTTAATCCCATTCTAATGCTCATAAGTGTCAATATTCAATTACCCATAACTCTCAAACGGTATCGTGTATGTAAAGTGTATCGAGCTGAAATTTTGCACACAAGTGGAGTATTAATTCTCGTTTTACTATGATTTCGTACAAAAATATATACACAGAGACACACACAACGAAATATTAAAGATTATAATAAGCTAATTAAAATAAAAAATGATGCACAGTAAACCTTTGCACATTGCATCCTCATTAGTACCCGTTTTTCACAAAGCTTCCTCTGTGAGGAAGCCTAGCTTAATACATAAGCTTCCGCATAGAGACTATGTGAAAAATGGAAACTAATGAGGAAGCCATAAGCAAAGTTCTACTTTCTATCAGTTTTTACGAAATTTACAGTAATATGTGTACAATCTGAAAATAAAATAGACAGCGCAAATTTCAGTATTGATAATTTGGTATTAAAAAATTAGCTGAAGTTTTTATTAAAACTGAAGATGTCCAACTCGTCCTAAAAAAATAAAACCTTTTTTTAACAAACATTAATAACGAAATCGATTTTTTCTAGTTGACAAAAAGTTTTAATGTCACTACTATTACATTCTCAAAACGCCAGCAATAAACATTTCTCATTTTATATTTTTCTTAAACCATTGTTATTTTCGCGAAAATATAGTAAATAAAAATTAAAGCAAAAAAAAATTATTTTTTCACATAAAGTATAAATAGTATTGAAATCAGAAAAAAATGTAGAAAAATTTGACAGAGAATGCCGCATATAGAAGTACAGCTTCGCGTGCATCGATCGAGGCTGCTCGGGCCACGTGGAGTAGGTGCAGCTGTTCGGGATTGGATAGCCTGTTGGCTCGGCGCTTCTCGAACGTCACAGCCGCGCATCGATGGGAGGGGGTAAACGAGACTCGAGAGAGGGTTCTAGCCCGAGAAGCCACGAGCTTACTCGCTATATGCTCGCGGGTTGCTGTGCAAGAGCGTACACATGTGCAGTGTCGAAAGAAGGTCGCGCCCTGTGAAGAGCAATCGTGCGCTACCACAGGCGAGTATGCGTCGGTGAAGGACGCTCTATCTATCCGGCGTGGCGACGTCCGTGGCCACGGACGTCGTCTCCGTCCGCCAGACGCAGAAGTGGGGATACCAGTTACACGTGCGAGTCCTTAGCTTCAGTTGAAATGTTAAAAGAATGACTTACTGAGACGCTATTCGTCGCCCGAAACGACTACACGAGTACACCTCCCACATAGTTCGCCTCCTTTTTTTTTTTTTTTTTTCGTTACCTCTCTAAGTACCCGTGTCTTTTATAATGGGAGGCACGTCCGGTGTACAATTTTCTGGGAATTGAAAGGAAATAAAAAATTCACTCCATGAAGAAACAGCGAAAATTTACACAAAAGTGTAGACCCTACTTTAAGCCATTTATATATTATTTTATTTTATATTATTTTGTTTTCAAACACCCAATCCGCTTAGACAACGCAAAAAAACCCAATACTATACAAACAAGAAAACTAAGGACCGAAGATTTCGATGGATTGTGATACTAGTGCGAGAAAGCGGATTTCCTAACCGCCGTGGGATTCCCGCTTCTTCGTGCGAGTATCATATCCTGCTTTTTTTAACAAATGAACGATAAGTCACGCGTCTCGTGGCTCAAAGGGTGTGCGGGAAAGTATCTACATCGTGTGTACGCATACGCAGTATTTTTCGCACACCTTACCACAATAAGCCACTTTAGCCACGATTGGCACGCACGAAATGCGATACTCGTCGTGCATTAGTTTTAAAATAGTACATTACGATACGAGTGCGAAAAAACTTTTTCTGACGAGTGTGAATTTGCAGCACAAGCCGAAGACGAGTGTTGCAATCACACGAGTTAAGAAAACGTTTTTCGCATGAGTATTGTACAAAATTTTATTTCACGAGGTGTGTAAACGATGTTTGACGCACGCAAAGCGTGCGTAAAACCGCGTTCTACGCACTGAGTGAAATAAAGTTATACATGTAAACCGTGATGTAATAAAAACGTAAGTACTACCAAAAAATCCTGCGGAAATAAAAAATTCCTTCGCTTCGCAACCTACTTTTGATCGGTATTTATTATTGTTTTATCAATTTGGCGCTTCAGCACTCTTAGGGATAAAATTTAAGGCGCTATACATTTTTATTTTAGTTGTCTAGTGCGTTAAAAGAAAACAAAATTGATTTTATTCACAACATATTTTTTTGGTGCGTAAACTCGACTTTCATAATGGAAAGGCAATTCCAGTATATATTTGTTTTGGGTATTTAAAAAAAATCAACCGCTGGAAAAAAAGTTTGCTTCGCTAAACTTAAACATCAAAATTAAGGCGATGCCCCAATAAAATCTCTGTTTTATTTCTTACTTCAAGAGTCTGGTGCTTTAATAATATTTTAAGCCTTAGAAGTACCAATTAAGCATAATTGTGGGGTCTCTACATCTTTTAGAATGGATCTATCCAACTTGGGTTTTGCCAGCTACGGCGATATGATCGCTAACTTCAAATTCATCTTTCGATGAATCATACTTTTTAATTCTTTATACATACCTCAAGTTCCGAGATTCGGATTTGTTTTTATTTTTTGTGTCATATTTTTCTCATGCTTACCTAAAATGTGACAATTATAAGAAATTAATGTTTTTGTTTTAGTTATATAAATAATTCGCTATTTGTAGAAAATTTAGATAAATGTATAAAGTACAGTCATTTTTCATTGTTCTTTTTTTCATAGAATTGTCTTTAAAAAAAAAGACGAAGTGCACTGGGACATTAATTTCAGTGACATCGATGAGAATTTCGTCGATCAAAACATGGAAGTCTTGTATTTGATTATATTAATCATATATTCATAGGTCAGAACAGATGTATATTTTTTGCTCACTCTATCAAATATACGTAGTAGACAGGTATAAAACACAGTCGAACCTTAAGCGTATATATGAATGAAATCTTTTTTCGAAGCGATCCGACTCCACTTTCCTTTCTAGGTCGTTATTTATGACCATATATATATACTCTGAGTATAATAATAGAAAACTTACTTCTGGACACTTACGCCCACGTTAATACTGATGATGCTATATCCGTTTCGCCTCGTAGGATTCCAGTTCTTTTTATATAGATGATATTCTCCGTCAATTCAGATATTGTTTAAAATTAGTCTCATTTTAGTACCTGTTAAAACCATTCTTTGTAAATTGTTTAGATTTTCCAGGAGTTGAATTATTTAAAAAGAAAATATTTGAATAATTTGGGAGTAGCTAGTTGGACGGCAAAAGTGTAAACAAAAAAATGTAACGTTTATTGAATTTTTTAATAAAGTGGGTCTTAAATTTTTATTTCTATTTCAAAGTCTATTTCTACCTGAAAAAAGTATTTTTGCTCATTCAATAGTATACTTATTATTTTGCTCAAAATGTATTCTTAAATTCGAGTCTTGTAGCTTTTTAAATAAAAATCAAAAAAGAGCGTGAATGTTCTTTCGTAAATGTTAGCATATCTTGCTCAATAGTTCTCCATACGTGAAGGTAGATTTAATGCTGTTTGGTATTAAATTTGGCCGAAATCAGAAAATCGCTTCCGATTATTTGGAATTTTAAATTTTTTTAAAATTTACGTTATCAAGAGACGCGGCAACGTTTCGAGACAAGTATTTACACTGCCGCAGATTTTATTAACTTCAGCAAAATATGAACTATCAAGCCTAAATTGGGATGTATAAAATCGGTCTCCAAATTTAGCATCTGGTCAGTGTGGGTGCAAAGTCGGATTTTATTTGAAATCGGGGTGTATAAAGTTGGTCTTCAGATTAATCATCTCGAGTATCCTAACATTTACGGAGGAGTATTCATACACTTAAAAAAAATTAAAAAGGCTATAAAACCGGAATTTCAGGATACATTTTGTTGAAAATTATCCTGAAATATATCCTGAAAGCAGCAGTCCGTCTATACGGGCTGCTGCTCCTCTTGTGTACCAAATTTCAGTTCGATCCGTCGGCCGTTCTTGAGTTATAGGTGATTTTTTTTCCGAGGATCTTTTTTTTATCCGGCGTACTTTTTTTCCGGGGAACTTGTTTTCCTAATACAAGATATAGGGTGTCGAATATTTAAGCCACAAAAAAATTACCAAACCATATAATTAAATTAATTTTCTATTTTAAACAGATACGTTTACTTGAAATTATACGGAATTTATGGAAACGTACGCCGCGTTGCAAAGAATAAATCGAGTCGATATCTAAGCTGTCAAAAAATCGCCTTAATACAATACACACATATATATATATGAATATCGGTCACGACCTCACTAATTTGTGATTTTGGATATCACAGATTTTTTAGATAGCCTAAATATCGACGCCCATTCTACCGATTCTTTTCCAGATTCCATACTTATACCTCTCGATTAAAAAATAATAACCATTTCCTTCTGACCAAAATAGCCTTTGAAATAGGAATTTTTTAAACATTCTTTTACCTTGAAATCATCATTAAATAATTTATTTTTGTCTTGACACATTTCTTATCCGATTTATCCCTTTCAAAATGTAGTAAATTATGAACAATGACAGCGGAGAGGATTTGAAAAAAAAAAAGTGGTATGGACTGACGCCGAATGCTTCCGTTGCTCAATGAAAGTTCACGACTGTAGGTTTATGCGACTCTTGGGCGTTGATCGTCATATTCCCTCTTCTCTATCGTATAACTTTACTTCCCTTGGTGATCTCGTTGTCCCCAGCGCAACGAGTAAAGCCCTATACGGTTTCCCGCGCGTTCTACGACACGTGGCTACTGATGCTGATATCGTTATGCAATCGACCTCTCGCCATGCCCACGTTAGTCAACACTGTGTGTATCCAGCGCCTGCCGCGCACATACCCGCATATGTATACTAGTGTAGTCATGTATGCTTTAGGAACGACCTAAAGGTCGTCGACGCGGTCCACGCGCTCACTCTCTATAAGGACGCCCTTTCTCCGTCTCCCCGTTGTATAGCACCGGATAATCTATGATAACTGAACTACCGTTTCCTCACAGCAGCGGGGAACCGTTCGACCTTGGCCTGCACACGCGATGTATTCTCTTCCGTGCACCTCGATGCTTTCATACTATGAATATATACTCATGTGCATATATTTCGATGAACACGTGTATGGACCTGGCACTCCAAGGTGAATGTTCTAATCATTGACGTCATTGAAATTGCCTGAGTCATACAGTGATAATAAGTGTTTATAAAATCATTGATAGTACGACGTTAGAAAAATATA
Source organism: Ephialtes manifestator (assembly GCA_963970395.1). Lineage (NCBI taxonomy): Eukaryota > Metazoa > Arthropoda > Insecta > Hymenoptera > Ichneumonidae > Ephialtes > Ephialtes manifestator. Next base: position 27,521,450 of record OZ019969.1, read on the forward strand.
TTACATTCAGGGAAACTTATCGGGCAATGTAAAAGGATGGTACGTAATATGGAATTCTTGTACTTTCGGTAGTATTAATAAAGACGCAAAATATTTCGTTCTTTACAAAGCTCTATGAGGAAATATGTTGATTGATTTTGGCTTTTACATAGAGGAAGCTTTGTATAGAGCGAAATATAATGAGGAAACACTGTGCAAAGTTCTACTTTGCATTTTTGTTTTATGTAATAAATCAACATGACTGAGTATTATTTTGTTCACATATTGAATTTGGGCTTCATATCAAATTTTTCAAAAGTTAACGCGATAAAGTTAATATTTGAAATAATTCGAAATTTCATAAAATCATAATTATTTACATTTCGTCACTAAATTATATATCTATAATGACTGTATATGATTTCGTTTACATACAAAATTTGGACTTGATATCTTAAATTTTGCAAAAGTTAATGCGATAAAGTTAGATTTTTGATAATCCGAAATTTCATAAAATAAATTTTTTTCCATTCATCGCTAAATTACCTATCTATCATTGCTGCATATTAATTCATTCACATATTTAATTTGTGATTGGTATCTCATGTTTTGCCGCAGTTAATGCGATACCGTTAATTTTTTTATATCGTTTGTCACTAAATTATATATTTATCATAGCTGAATATTCTGTTCATGTACCAAATTTGAGCTCGATATATCAGATAAGATTTTGGAAAAGTTAATAACATAATGTCAATTTTTTTAAAATTTCAAAACTCCATAAAATCTGAACCATTCGACCGATTCGAGCCAAATTGAATACCAAACAACATCAAGTGCAAATGCTCTTATGAAGAACGATTTAGCATAATATACTAATTTTTACAAAAGTTAGAGCGACCACGCCCTTTTTTTTTATTTAAAAAGATGCAAAATCTGAATTGTTGCATCCATTGAGTCAACATTTGCAGTAATTAAAGAGGAGCTGATGTTCCAGTTGTGTGCCAAATTTGAGTCAATATCTAAAATGGTTCTTCAGTTATCAGCGCTTGAATTTTCGAAGTTGTATACATACACACATACATACATACGGACATTAGGACCATTCAGAGTGTCCTGACATAAAAGTCTCGAAAACATTTTTTTTCGTGGAAACAAAGCTTCCTCTATGAGGAAGCAAAATATATTTTTGATAATATTTGTGACCCAGCCACTTTCAAATGGTGGCAATGTGAAAACTACCCGCCGCATGAGGGTTAAAATATTCTGAAGTACCTTGTGGATTTTGTACAACATGTCCCAAGCGACTAAACGTAGAAATTGATATAACATGTTTTAAAAAATTCAGTCAAACGGTCGAACTTTAGTCGATATATTTTTGTTTATTTTTTACTGTCAGAGGTTGCTTACATTCAAATAGTTATAACTTTCGACAGGATGTCGCTTTTACACATACTAGCAACAACGTGCTTGCTTCGCTCGCACTCCTTTCTTTTCGTTTATCTTTTCTCGAGACTAAACATGAATTCGTGAGTCGACGTGACTCTACTTTTGCTTCAGTATTTCGATATAATCGACTTTCGATGTACCATGTCTTTTTTTTTTTGCTGGAAGAAAAATGTATTCTATTCCACAACTGCGAAAAATACAGCCATTCAAAACGCGCGCCATACGTAACTGTGCAGCGATCATAGCAGTCTGAAGTTGGCGTTGCATCAAAGCCATCGACGACTAATCAGAATTTTTGAAAAGTGGCTTCAGTTTTCGATATTTCGATTTTTGATGTGCCATAATACCGACGATTCGAATGGTAGTCCCAACTATTCGAGTGGTAGTCCCAACGATTGGATTAGTTAACCTAACCAATCCAATCGAGAACTAATCGTGAATAGTTGAGGTTACTATTCGATATGGTTGAGGCAACTAATTTTTAGACATTGTGTACAGCAAATCGAAAACGTAGTTGCCACAACCAAACATTTCTTTCCGTATAGCAATGTGTATCCGAATAGCGCTATTATGTGATGGTATACCGTGCCATCATATCATGACACGAAGACAAAGTCATATTTACGGTATTTTAATATTATGGCATGATGCACTAGCGGTATTACAATGTCGGTAAGCTGTAACTTTACATTACAATTCCCCAGTAAGAAAAACGTGCAGTGCCGGCTGGAACTGCGTGCCGTCAGAAATGCGTTATGTGCTACGGAATGTAACGACACTGTGTCGGCACAGCGTGCTGAAGCCGGCACTGTGCCTGCACCGTTGGAGCATGGCGTGCAGTATAGAGGGATTGCACGATGTGCTGGAACGGTGGTGACACCGCGCCGTTTTTATCCAGTTGTACCGTCACCGTGACATTACATTCTGTTGCACATAACTGCACGGTACAGACACGCCGTGCCGTGCCGTGTCGCCACCGTGCCGCCATATTTCTATCTGGGTTCTATGCACTCACAATTGCTCCATTTCGGGGCACTAGGTATCTGAACTCTCCATAACATGCTGTTTCTATAATATAATTTTTTCACCAAATTTCAAATGACAATTCCAACGATGGCAGCAGGTAGACGGCAAGATGGTGGTACTCTATGAGGTGTCAAACTGGTTGTCAATCTATTCTTATTGTCAGTTAGGCATCATGAGAGTTGTATTTTTTAAAACTGATGCTTTTATTGATTAATGCATCAATTCTTTAAATTATTCAACATGTTAAACTCCGAATTTCAAGAAGAAGGAAACAAATCATCTTTACTATTTACGAATATTGAATGATTGCTAGCACTAATTCGTTAGTACGTCAACGAAGGGTGGACCCCTCGTGTGTAGTCGAATACAGGATAGCTTTGTAGTCTTATATACACTGAGGCTTCAAGTCACTTGCGAGAAACGCTTCGACCGTTCGCCATCTAGCGGAGCATTGTGCACCAGTGTTTTGTAAGATACCACTAGATGGCGAACGTACGGAGCGTTTCTCGCAAGCGCTTTAAAGCTTCAGCGCATAGAAAACTGCAAAGTTGTCCTGAGGTCGATTACAGCCGCGAAGTCTACCCTTCGAATGTGTCAAATCGGGGAAGTCTTTAAATCCCCCGATATTAAAGCAAATCTTTAATATCGGGGAAGATGACAGAACCTGCTCTGTCTATACTATAGTCATACACAATCCCATTTCAACACGGGCCTTTCTCTATACGTCATGCACTAGTCATCCAACTTATATGTACACGACTATACTGTGTACTAGTTGTATTACTTTGTCGTGCAGCACTATTGCTTGTTAAACTTTGTCGTAAATGATGTGAGCGTAGCTGGCGGCGACAGCGCGCGTGGCGGGCGCCACGGGAGTTGTTAGGCAACCAGCTGTTTCCTGAGTTTCATTTGCGTGAGCGACGAAGCAGTGTACTGGGGTAAGACTCCGAGTTTTTCTGTGTCGACAACGGAACAGACGGACGCAAGAGTGAAACTGACGCTGTTGTGTCGAGAATTTGAGATTGCGCAGCCAATTTCAAATCAGTTCAAGAAACATAACCTTATTCATAATATTATAAAAGATTATGAAATATAATAAATTGTGCAGTGTTAGTGTAAAACGTGAAAAATAAACTGAAAATGGAGAAAGACGCGGCGAAAAATAGATTATTATTATATTTCATAACCTTTTATAATATTATGAATAAGATTATGTTTCTTGAACTGATTTGAAGTTGGCTGCGCAATCTCGAATTCTCGACACAACAGCGTCAGTTTCACTCGTGCGTCCGTCCGTTCCGTTGTCGACACAGTACTGAAAAGCTCGGAGTGTCACCCCTGATCATATGATGTCTTAGAAAATAAAAATAGAAAACAGTTAATAGTGTAATGGTAGAACATAGTAATTTGTTGCTGCTTTCTCCCTGTAGACACGTCTATGCTGCGAAATAAATCGATATCAAAGAGTAACATTGTCCCAGATAGAAATCAAAGAATATGGATATGCCTAGAAGAACACTTCCCGTACTTTCGTTGAAGCCAGAAAAGTTGGGGTGCTCGGACAAGCTTTCACCCCAGCTGCTACGATGTCGCTAGTAGCGTTGTATAGCTGTGTGCTGTACGTGTAGCTCACGTACAGAAACACACAAGCTTACACCTCGGCAACAGGCTTGGCTCCGCCTTGCATCATGCCTCCTGCGCTGCTATTCGTTTAAAAGTTGGGGTGATTCTGTCTCTCTCGCTCCCGTTATGTTTAGCGAGTCGGGGTGATCATGCTGACTCTCTCGCTCTCGTTCTGTTTAGCGAGTCGGGGTGATCATGCTGACTCTCTCGCTCCCGTTCTGTTTAGCGAGTTGGGGTGATCATGCTGACTCTCTCGCTCTCGTTCTGTTTAGCGAGTCGGGGTGATCATGCTGACTCTCTCGCTCCCATTCTTTTTAGCGAGTCGGGGTGATCATCTTGACTCTCTCGCTCCCGTTCTTTTCAGCGAGTCGGGGTGATCATCCTGACTCTCTCGCTCCCATTCTGTTCAGCGAGTCGGGGTGATCGTGCTGACTCTCTCGCTCCCGTTCTGCTCCATGGTCTTTTTCCCATCCGAAAGTGATTTTTTAATGAAAGTGATATCCGGTAAAAATTACATATTTCATCAACAATCAGTTTCCACAATTTATATAGAACTTGTCTAGAAGATAGTATACGAGAATCGAGTTGGTGTAGCAAAAAAGACGCTGGCTCCGTAAAGTGTAGTTTTGAGTTCAAAACACCATTTTTTCCCCCCTGTATGTTAATTAATATCACCAATTAATATCCCGGATATGGAAAGAATAACATACATACTAGACATTGACAAGCGATTGTAATTAACATTCAGGAAGAAAAAAAAAAAAAAAAAAACCCGGAGTTTTGAACCCAAAACTACATCTTTCGAGTCCAGCGTTCTACCTGCAACACCAACGAAATTCTCGTACAATACTTTCTAGACAAGTTCTATATAAATTGTGGAAACTAATTGTTGATAAAATATATAATTTTTACCGGTATCACTTTTCACTAGATTAAGTTACGATATAAATGTATTAAATTATAATGTAGCAATAGCGAGAAAAAAAGAAAATTGTTATTACTGGGATTCGAACGCACGACGTTCCGCTAAATATGATGGAAGGTGGGGAAATTCCCCTACCTTCATCCTACAGACAGCCTTCAGTCCCAACTGTCCGCCTAGTAGGCGGAGTTAATTGATCGGTCTACCGTGGTGCCATCCTGCGGTAGATTTATACGCAGAAAGTTTTGCTTCAAGCCGTCCATAAGAAGTGTTCTTCTAGGCATATCCATATTCTTTGTAGAAATGTTACGGCCACGTGACGGCACGATGGCGGCATAAAACGACACGCGTGTCGTCAATAATTCGCCATGTACTGCAGCATTAAGCTGCATTATCAACGGCACGGCGTGATTAATTATATAATTTTCCGCTTAGCACTGTTAAAGTTTAGATAGAAAAGCTGCGAATACTATAATGCAGTAAGCATCGTTTTATTGCAAAAACTTTGAAACCTTGTAAAATGTGTTCAGCGACACGTTGTATCCTCGCACCGCGCTGTTTACATCGCGCAACAACAGCCGACAGAAGTTCCTGATCTCCTAGTATTTGGGAATTACATCGGAGCTGCGTTCAGGGCGTATACAATTAGCCGTGTAGAGTTTAGTCTGTATAGTCGTGTCGTGACAAGTTGTCGTGTAAGCTCTATAGGCTTGACGTGGCGAGTTAATGCCGTGTAGAGTCTAATGACAAGTTGATAATGTCCAGATTTTTGCTGTGCAGAAATAATTGTGTCTTGAAAAAACAATCTTTATTACAAATGGAAATTAGCATACCTTGCGATCGTAAATTCGACTGCGTCATTATACTTGTAAGAGTTTGTATGCTCTTACATGTTCGTCATCACCTTTGAGTCTACCAATACACTCGAGATAGATGTCTCTCGTGACTCTCGCTCTCCGTGTCTTTGTCCGTTACAATGAACGCGTAGGTACAGAGGAACGGCATGCCACGCACATCGACACTCTCCTGCCACGTGTCTCATAGATGAAGCTTTAATCCATCCGTCCTCGAGTGACATAGATTCCCAACCACTTCCGATTTAAAAATCCTCATGTGAACGCTCGTGTGCACATGTACTTATATGCGTTCGGACTCGTGAATGTATGTCCCGCAACAAGCTAGGATCGAATCAGCCCACCGTGATGCCTCAACCGCCAATGGTGATTCATGCGAATGTGTTCATGCACATTCTCAGCACTGTGTATAGCTATCGTACACTCACCATCTCTTTCCTTTCATCTCTTCGTCTCTTCCGCGCCGTTCCATTCAACGTCCATTGACGATATTACGGAAATCACGTAACTCTGAACCACGTTGCGGTCCTAATGGGAAGACCATTGAGATATGGATCTGAGTGGATGCTCCAGATTTTTACGCACGATACTCACGTTAGTGTTACCTACGTGGATACTCGAGCAAAATATATGTGTATTGTAACCAATTTAGGACACAATATATGTATTTATTTTACATATCTGATATATCTTGTGCCAGTGCAGCTATTTTTTTTATCAACACTCTTGGACATTTTTGATAATGTGCCAGACTTAAAACTACGTAATTTGCACTCCTGACTGCCCGCAGGTCTAAAATACGGGAGTATGTATTTCACTACCATGGCGCGAATACGCCTATTTTTGTTAGTGGAATGTTCTCTAAGACGGTAAAAAATGTCTTAACAGAATTTGTTCCCAGGCTCTGTGTACCGGTTCATGTGTCTTGTTTCATAGATTGTATGTATTAGGTGCGAGTTCCGAAAGATATAAGCATTTAAAGAAAGAGTCTGTTTATCTGCTGGAATATATCGAAATGCCACAAGATGGCGACCGCCATTATTGTGTATTCTGAAACTCACTTCACAGCGCTTATGGCGGAGTATTAGAATTATTTTAAAAACGATGAAATAAAAATAATTTAATAAAAATAAAAAAACTCCCGACTGAAAAAATGAGTGTATAAACAAATTGGGTAAATGATAAATTATTAAATTACCACATCCTTAATGAATTAATCTCCCGACAATAATATGCGAATTATTATTGTTTCACAATGTTTAGTTTACTCAATCTGTTTATTAATTACACTTTTTTTTTCAATCGGGAATTTTAAAATTTTTGGAAAATTAGTTTTTGTGAATTGTTTCAGTATTTTGTTTTCGCTCAAATTTGGGAGTGACATATTTTTAAACCATTTATTTCTTGGAAGAGAAAAATAAGACAAATTTTTTTTTCTAAAGTTTTGAATGCAGTGGTAGTTGATTTTTCTTTTATATGAAGAAAATTTTATATTTTTTAGCAAAATGATTAAAACAATTTAGTTTTTCCCCAATCGGGCATCTATTTTACTTAAAATTTCACAAATAATAATTTTCTTGTATTCCGTGCAATTTGTACTATTTTTTTTAAAGGACGTCGAGCATATGAGAAAATATTTTTTAACAATAATACTTGGATGTAGTTATGGAGCTAAAAAAAACAGGTGACAAAAAATCGAACGATCATGATTCCATAACACCTCTCGTCTTCAATTACTTTATATCTGCGTAGTGAGTCAGCGTTTTAAAGTGCAGTACATCCGCTAAAACTTCTGGCAACTCTAGCACGAGCAAATAAACTCGAGGACGCTGCACTTGTGTTGTCCTGAATGAACGATGCTCTCATATTGAGCCTCGGCCACTCGATCAACTCATTACTGCTATCATCACTATCGTGAGTCATGTGATTTAAGGGGTTTCGACTGGGTTGACAACAAAATAAAAATATTTCCTTTCTTTCCTTATTTACTTATTTTAGTTTAACTTTATTTTCAAGTCACATTTCAAAATTGGGCAAGAATTAATATGTCTTTTTTTTAACTTGGCGTCGAGTAATAAAATAAATAATTGATAAAAATCTATATAACATAAAATTTATTTGAAGAGTAATGTAATAAAAATAAATTTAAAAAAATATCATTTATTTTTGTCCGCTTTTTTAAATTTCATGGTAATGAAACTAGTAATTTCAAGTGAAATTACGAGTTTCTGGACAATTTTTTAGTTGTCAACAACCTCTAACGAAATCATTTTCTCTAACCGATTTTTATTTTCATTTGACAGCCGTTCGTCCATCAAGAATTTGCTTAAAATGAAGATAACATCTCGTAATCGAAGCCGACAATCTGCGATTAAATGATAAAAGATAATCACAATTTATGTAATGCGTAATCAATGCTATTTTTTATCATAACAATTTGGAATACTTGTTTTCGCACATGCAAGAAAATGTCGAAAATGACGTTGTTTGGTTAAGTTCTTGGTGGATCTGTCCCATCGAAAGTTGACCGAAAATCGATGGTCGGTTTGTGCAAGAAGTCGACGGAAAGCTAACTGTCGTTGACCCATTTCTTGGGTATATTCTAGGTCAACGTTCGATCAACTATGAGATAGTTGACCAATGTTCACCTGAGGCTGTAGAAATTTCTAGGTCGATGTGCTGTCAACATTTAATGGATTGATCAATGTTTAACCGAATTTGAGTGGATTCATTGTCGTTTCTCGAATAGGTAGACAAAAATCGACGATCGGTTGGTGCAAGAAGTTGACCGAAAGTTCACTACAATTGACCTATTTCGTCTATTTTAGATCGACTATTAGATAGTGTTACTGCTGTTCATCCGGGGCTGAGGAGCTTTTTGGTTCGATGTGCAGTCAGCATTAAATTGACTGACCAACATTGAAACGAATCATCTAAACAAACACGTATTAACACATATAAATACACAGATTAACCATCAGAGTCAATTTATTATCGGATCGCTAAAAATTACCTCAAAATTTGACCCGAATATAATAAGATAAATCTCAGTCAACAAAAAAAAAAGTTGACCTCAAATTAACCGACGGTAGTCTATCCAATTCAGTCTATAATCTGTTAAGTTGTCTAAAAGTCGATCGAAAGTTTACTGAATGCAAATTTTGACATAAAATTGACTTAAATTTGACCGATATTTTATCAATTTGGGTCAAGAGACTTGAAATTTACCGTGAATATCGGTCAGCACCGTTCGCCGGAGGTATGTTAAAAAAAGATTACGCATGTGCAATGCGTTTTTGCGCACTTGTACGAAAAAGCTACTTTTCAGTCTTGTGTCCAGAAAAATGCACTTTTCGTAAGCTCTCACTTGCGAAAACTGCAGTTTCCCGACGTACTGAAAAGTTTCATCCAACACTCGAGAGAATTTTTTTTCTCTCTGGTGTTGAAATGTACTATTCTCGCACGCTTTTACGACGTTTGAGATATAAAAACTATTAATTCTGTACTACTAATTCTATTCTAATTTTAAAGTGTAATTTTTAACTGCAAAAACGTTGACATTTTCTATTTTGTTCGACTAGAATTATTCAGGATTAGAGAAACATGCAGTGACAACTGACACGACGTATGGGCAGAATCCCATAATATATCACCATCTGACCGCATATATTACGGCATGCATCCGTAATTTTGCCTGAACAGTTTTACCACCTCATGACCATTCGTATCGTGGTATAATAATGGCGCTGGCCAAATTACAAATTCAACACGACGTGACAACGTATGCATCGAAATACTGACGTACGTTGTGACGTTTTGATATCACACGTGTCATTCCACGCAACCACCATGTAATCTTCATGCCAACAAATGTCTAATCTACTCACAACTTCGTTGTTTTCCAATGTCAATAACCTCCCAGAAAGGAGTCATGTGTTGTACGTGACACCTTTACGGCATCGAGTACGTCAGTTTCGTGCCATCGGTCTGTAACCTAATAATAACAATTGGCAATGCGAAATGTCGGTCACTTTGTCCATTGCTCAAAATACAAAACAATTTTTCGTCAATTTTTTTAAGTAAAATTAAGGTAGTTCTGCCGGTACACCGGAGTCATAAATCCCAGAGTCTATATGACATTAAAAAATAATCATACGCATCACTTTGACTGCCTCAATAATAATTTAAAAAATAATCGAGAACCCTTCGAAATTGTCGTAATCAAATTAAACCGATTATTTGTAAATAGTTGATATGTTTAGTGCGGATTTGACTTCATTTTTACGATAATTAGGTTAGGAAACGTCATTTGGCCCGGTATCGTGCACTTTGACCTTGGTTCAATTAAACATTATTCCGGAGACTTCACCTTTTTTCATGATGCATCAAGTCCTGAATTATTTGCGAATCCGTAGTACTTTTTATTTTTTTTCTATCTTTGATCTAAGTATGTTAATTTTCGATTTAAAGATCAATTTTTCCAGCCCTCCCGTGAGCACCGTGTAAAAAGATCCATTTTCAGGTTTTAATTGTTCATTCAAATACTCGGTAAAAGCCTTCAAGATTTTGTGTAAGTAAAATTGAATAGCTAAATTATAACATGTCAAAAATTCATGCATATGAGTTTGGATTGCCTTCGCGACAGAACTACCTTAAGCAAACGACCGATCGTTTGACGGTCAAATGACCGTCACAAGACCGTTCTCGCATCTGTATTAACCGTTCGAGGTCACACTGTATAGAATCGACTTTCCAAGGGTATGTGTCCCCCGTCTACCTGGAGTTTGAAACATCATCAAGTTTTTTTTACGAATAAAAATCATATTTTCGCATAATTCGACATTTTTTCCTACTCCAAAATCGATCACATATCGGAATAAATACTTTTTTTGGAACGCGCACTATACTACTATTTTTGTCTCAAAAGTAGCATATCTAAGGAGTATCACGTCCAAATTTTAAGTAAAAATATTGAAAATTCACTGAAGTATGATTTGTTGAGCGAAAAAGTGTGTTTTTACCTCTTGATGAATTTTTATAAACATGTCGCCATTTTATTTTATATAAATCCATTTTTCGTGCATCATCTAAAATGTTCAAAGCACATTCCATAATTTTTTAAAACACTCCGGGCGGATAGCTTGTTCACAATACCTTTCGAAAACTAACTGGGTAGGATCAACCCAGTGTGACCACCCTGATTGAATTTGGAAGTGCGACCACGAAGGGGTAATAATATTGAACTTTGACCTAACCTTTTTTTGGCATTTACCATTTTTATTAAATACCTTGTTGATCACCAGATATTATTGCAGAAACTAGATAAAATTCGTTAAAGCGGAAGTCAATAATCCGCGATAAATATGGTCAAATTATTGCTTCAATCCATTTCGAAAGTCGTCACGTAATTTAGCTCTTAGTGGAAGAGGGGTACGTCAACAGAGTGGGAGAACACGAGTTCAAGCTCTCCACGTGCCGCTGGTACGCTAATGAGTCACCGCTACGAGAACGTCTTGTTTTCTGTTTTCCATGCAGGTCTCCTCGAACACAAGGGTTTTCCACACAAATCTCGTTTACGCGTTCAACACGTGTGTATCGAATTACCACACCGGATAGTATTATTAGACGTTAAGCACACATTAGGTGAATTGCGTTGGCGGTGTAAAGTTCTATGTAGCGCACGCGCTCGCAGTGTACCTTTCTCAACGTTAAATAATTTTTCCTTGATGGGAGATACACGTGCCAAGCGTTTTTAATCGTGATTATACGATAACTGTATTGGCAACAGCGTCCGTGAACACACGCTGCTGTTACAAAACACATTGAGTATACACAGTGAAAAATATATCTACGTGAATGCGAGTACTTTATTACGGGTGCACGTTGAGCAGGATGACCGGGGCGAGTTGAAACACATTTAATTCTGTAATTATTAAAAGTGACAATGTCGATGATGCAATACATGGAGCTCAGTTATGGCATTCAGGAGCGAACGATATCTATGAATTTATTAATTATCTTACAGGATATAAGACATTCTTCGTTAGTTTAGCTAACTTTTATTCAAAGTCTTTTAGACGTTCATTGTTGGTTCACTGATTTGATGAATTCGATGAATCTACATCGTTGATTTTGCTTTTGTTTTAATATATCCTATATAAAAATATATTGAGAACCGACAGAAAGAATCAGCAAAACGGGTATAGAATATATAAGCAATTAACAAATGTTTATATCCAAAAATGCATTCCGTTGTTTAGTCGGTTTTTTTTTTGTTAACAGCTCATATTTTTTATTTGCTCACTGTCGATTTTTTTTAAATCTACACATACATTTGTAAATTTGATAAAATTTAAAGTGAAATTTTAAGTGTTACATTTTTAGTGGTTTTTAAGATGATATCTTATTAGCCAAAGATAAAATGTATTTGTTTACTATGCTCAAAAATTTTTTTTTCGGTAATTTAAATATTGTATGCTCGTTCTGTTGATTTTTTTGCAGGTTTTGTAGGTATAGTAGTTAATTAAAACAATCTCAATTACAAAGCTTGTTTTTTAGCAATTCAGCAGTCAGAAAAGATCTGTGTTGGTTAACTATAGAGTGACGCACAGTAACTTCGGTTTAAGTCGTTGCAACTATTTTTTTATAATTACGATAACCATAAAATAGTCGTCGCAACTATAAAAATATAATTAGAACAATTTTTTATTTACCGTAACTACAAAAAAAGTTATATGGATTAAATATAAATAACTGTCACTTTGCAGTTGCCAGGACTTCTCCAATTTCTCTCAGTGAGATGAGAACGGGTTCTAAACCATTGACATTTTTTTAGTGTTGGATGAATATTGCACGCGGATGAACAGTAGTCGAATACAGATTTGTTCGAAGTATTTAAAAATTAAATAACCGAATAATTCTTAATACAGAGCAATAATAAGGATTTAAGAAATTAATTATCTCCAATTATTCCCCTGCATTAAAAAACCAACATCATGAACTTTAGCACTCGTATAATCTCTCATAATTATTTAATATTTTGAATGCTCTTTTGTCGAAATCACGAAAAAGGAAGTTAAAGAGCAAATACGGGGAAAAGCTAAATTCAGTAGACGAAGGAAAGCCCACTTAAATGCTGTTTGCTTGTATACCATCATCAAAGCTCAAAGCGTCTGAACACTAATTTCCGAGTCGCAATATTCCAGGCTGCCAATTACACTAAGCATGATTGCTTGAATTTCTATGAATGAAAATCGTTTAATGTTTCTAAGCATATTCCGACATTTGAATAAAATGGTATAAAAAAATACCTCTAATTTTAAACAAATTATAACAATTCTTAACAACATTTCTTACAAATAATTATCATCATTTATAGCCTGAAATTACTTTTATACATTAAGAAACAAAATTTATACAAATAATTGAATCGCCCTAAAAACTAAGTTACTTATTCCATTGGATTTGTAATTTGAGTTCATTAAAAAAATATAACAACTATCATTAGTGACATTAGTTGTCCAAAAACGATTTTGATTGAAATGTTTGTAAATGCATTATTATTATTATACACTTCGTTATTTGTCTTTTTTTCTTGATGAAATGAGCTGCGAATTGATGACTCGTTGTTTCCTTGAACCTGATTCAAAATGCCCAGCCTCCACTTATAACCAGCCGGAACTAAGCACGTTGACTGGCTCGTGGTTTTCGGATTATGGGTCCCTCTCAGCAGTCCCCCCCTGAAGTCACTAACACGTGTTACTTCACGACGAGCACGTTTGCGAACTCTTTCTGTCGCGTGACAAAAAAACATCACGATAATCCTTCGCTAACTGACTCTAATTATCCGAGACCCCTCCCATGATTCGCATTTAATGGATCCTCAGTACGAAAATCTCATGTAGATTTTTTTGTCTTCGCAGACGAGATTATTTCTACGTAACAAAAACGTTACAAATTTTTTTCCCGAGTTCAATCTTTTTAAATTGCTTCTTAAAAATTCATCGAAGATTATTACAAAAGAAGAGTTTTGTCAACACAAATTTACTTCATGATTCAAGATTCATGAGTAAAAAAAGAAAAAGCTAAAAACAAAAACATTTTTCCTCAAATAAGTAATTCAATGTGTACACAAAAAGTATGTGGCTCCATAATTAAATAACAATAAAAATAATCGAAACTCGTGACTCGAATTAATAAAAGCCTCATTAGAGAAAATCATTATATGCTCTAACCAATAATAATAACGTGATCAATTAATATTCTCGTAATTACTTTGTTATACATTATTCGCTTATTCGCATAAATTCTTAACTCTGGCAGGAAATTCGCAATAGCTCTTTGAAGCTGTTTGCAAATTGCAAATAGACATTAGAGGATAAGCTCACAAAGTCAAACGCATTATCTTGTGGAATTATAAAGTACACGATGCAATGGAACTGCACGTGCACGCGTGTCCACGTGCTCGTATAGCCAGCCACAGTAAATAGAAGTACGATGGAATGAATGACGTGCCTGAACTCTGATCCCATCAACCTGTCAGGAAATAGTTCGTGACCAGCTAGCAGGCCACATAACGACCCGTAGTTGTCCGGTCGATAGATAATAGACACTGCTACCGTTCTTCGGTATCATAGTGTTTGCAAAATCCGTACGCAACTTTTTTTATCGTCGATACTAAAAAGCAGAATTACATTTTTAGTAATGAACGTACTTAGTATTATGTTGGATCGATTTTTTCATATGGATATAAATAGACATTGCAGTTTCAAGCATTTTTTTTATCTTGCTGAATTTTTTTATTTACTCCATAAATAATTTAATTTTCTTTAAATATTAGTCACTGAAAAAATGTATAACAATTTTATAGAAATTAGATAAATTAGTGTTGTCGACATAAATTTGCTTATAGATGTCATTAATAAAAATAAATCGGAAATATAATTGCGCATTGTTACGTCATGGATTTTGGTATTTCCCAGGAACGCAACGAAGTTAAATTGATTTTTCTCCATTTTTGGGCGGAATGTGCCGCCTCAGGGTTTGGAGGAGTGATCCGGTGATTGAATATTAAAATAAATAATTTTTCGACACTGAACACTGTTTATAACACAACAACACTGTATTTTTATTCACTGATTAAAATACAACTATTTTTTGCTTCCTCACAGAGGAAGCTTTGTTTTCATGAGAATTTTTTTTTTCGAGATTTTCATGTCAGGACACTCAGAATGGTCTAAAACGACGAGAAAATTGGTTTAGAAAAAATGTCTGTATGTGTGTGTGTGTGCGTATGTGCACAATTTTTTGTTAGCACGATAGCTGTCGCAATTCTTAAGATATCGGGCTCAAATTTGAACCACGAGTAAACTGTCGTTAAACAAGGTATCGGATTGAATTTGGAGTTAATCCATCAAGGTCTTCAAAATTTATGGCATTTTGCATTTTTTGGAGAATGCCAGCTCGGGCTCTAACGCCCGCAATTTTGATGATATCCGGCTCAAATTTGGACCAGAAGTGGCCTGTTATTAAATAGTGTTTGGGATTAAATTTGGTGTCAATCTGTTAAGGGGTTCACAATTTATGACATTTTTTTATTTTTGGAATTTTTTTGTTCGTGCTCTAACTTTCCCAATTTTTAAGATATCGGGCTCAAATTTGGTCCACAAGTAGAGTGTAGGTAAACTAAGCATCAGTTCGAATCTTGCGAAAATCTGTTAAGGGGTTCAAAACTAATGCCATTAAACATTTTTTTAAACAAGACTGTAAAGTAGAACTTTGCAAATCGCTTCCTCATTATTATTGGATTTTTACAAAGCTTCCTCTATGAGGAAGCCAAAATAGATTAATATGCTTCCTCATAGAGGTAGATTTGTAAAAATCCAATAATAATGAGGAAGCGATTTGCAAAGTTCTACTTTTTTTCCAACGTATACTTACGAAAATTAAAAGATTTTTGCGAGTGAAAATTCCCAAGGTCGACCGTCGGTTTCGGCCCCCGGAGTAGATCTTTTAAATTTTGAAAATGTTTGGCGACTCGACCACGCTGGTCGAGTCGTCGTACAGGACGCACTATATGAGAAAATTAAAAGAGGTGCTGAAGGCACAGCGCATTAATACACAAAATTAAAAATGCAGAACATCACACATCTTACAGATTTGTGGTGCCCTGCTAATCATCGGAGGACCGCTGACGTTGTGCCGATGAGGGCAATCGCCGAGCGCTACTGGGTGTTACAAAAATAAAACCAAATATTAAATTGATTATTATTATTCAAACAAAAGTCATTTATTAATTTTTAAATTATTCATAAAAATTGAATTTAATTTTTATATTTTCTTTATTGATTCTTTTTTTATAACAAAAATATGACCGGGCGTAACGCGCATGTTTTTCCCATTACCTCGATTTTTTGCAAAAATATTTCTTTGTAATAAAATTTTTCTATTTTTACCTGAAAAAATATGATAACGTGAAAAGATGTTTACTATCAAATTATTTATGGAATAAATAAACAAATAGAGTAAGAGTGAGTAAATACTCGGTACATTTCAGGTCTTGCATTTTATAATTAGACCAGCAAGCTCCATCATTTAATTTGATAAGCGTTTGGCATATAACCTACTTTATAGCTATTATTTCTCAACAATTATTTATAGAATTCTAGTAAAATGTCAAATAAAAATAATCATTGCTAAAAATAAAAAATTGAATTTCATAAAAATTTCCTAAATTTTTCTCAAAATCTAGTCAATATCTTTTTGTTTAATTTTATCCCAAAAGTGATACGATATTAAAACTGTGCTTATAACATAAAAAATATAAAATCATATTTTTACATGGGTTGCACTGTATATTACTTTTATTCCTTTGGCATTATCTCCTGATATACTATTGGGAGGTAAAAATGTCAAACGAGCACCCAACAGAGTTGCTTTATAAATACATATTTAAAAAAAATTGAAGTATAAAAGTGTCGTAATTTTCATTGGAATTTTCATGAAAAGTAATATCAGCAGAGAAGTTTATTAAATTTTCCATCCTTGTCTCCTTCCGAGAAGAGCCTCGTGTCAGTCTTCAAAGAGCGCTGTTTGTCCAGCTTTGAGAATGAAAAGGTCAACGGGCTGAAAGTTTAGTTGGAAAAAATTTGTAATGACAAAACTGTGCTGCTTTACTACACATAGTGAATATTCCGTTGGTGCTTTTTATGGTACATCGAAGTATGTCCAGGTGTGCGAAATTTTCCAAAAATAGACATCAGTGAAGCGTTAATTAATTCGGCCCTTCTAACAGTGACTATATTCATACACTATAGTCACATATATACAAGTTCAAAACATTACGAGGTTTAATTAACTGTTGGTCAAATTTTCGTTGATACCACAGAAATTCAGAGCTATTTATAGGCAAATAAAGTTGTCTTATCCATCTGGGAAATTTCACTTGAAAAAACCGAAAATTCTTGTACCCCAGAAATATCAGAACAGCAAATAAAAAATTAACAAATGGTGTTATTACCTCAAGTCAGATTACTTACAATTGCAAAATTGAATTTTGTCCTAAATAAGAATTCTTAGTTCACCGAATCGAAAGTTTAAGAAACAGTCATTACGGCGAAAGCCTCGGCACAAAATCGGACTTCAAACGCTGAGTCATATTTCATCACTCTTGAAATCGGCAGCGTGGTCTGGCTTCAAATCCTGTTTAGCAATGCTAGACAGCAAAATGCTTGCAAATTATCAGGAGGATGTACATAATTTTTTTTTATTTTTTAAATGTGTTAATCAAAATAACTTCAGAGATTATACTCGGTTACTAATATTTTTTGAGCTGTAAGATCCGCTTATTAAAATCCACACCCAAGTCAGGATTGTGAATAGGGCGAAATATTGCTACGCTATACAGATATTCAAGATATACTTTTGTAATTCATGGACACTGAATCGGTGATGATTAATATGCGCTTTAACTGTGGCGAAATCTACAGTTTGATAACATAACCCGTTACCTAAATTACACATATTCATTGTCCATGACTTATACAACTACCTTAAAATCTCTTGAACAGACGCGATTCCAAAAGGCAACTTCTAGCGTGAATGGAAGTTAATGCACAAAACATACGCATATCATGGGCATTTCATACCAAATGGGCCACGTTCAATTTTGCGGGGTGCCAAAATATATTTTTTGTACAATCAGTGGTTTTTAATATACAGCGAAATGAAAAATAAAACAAGGATGCAACCCGAGTAGAAAAAAAGAATCTTGCGAAGAATCTTTTAAAGAATCTTGAATAAAATCTTGAAAGAATCTTTGAAGAAATCTTGAAAAGAATCACGTATAGGATCCGGAGCAAGATTCTTTCCAGGATTCTCTTTCAGATTCTTTCTATTGGAAAGCGTTCTGAGAATCTTTGTAAGAATCTTGAAAAGATTCTTTAAGAGAATCATGAAAAAATTCCGTCCTTTTAAGAAGAATATCTTTGAAAGAATCTTTATAAAAATCTGTAAACGGTTCAAGCGGAACCTGTTGTTTCCTTCTAGGATTCTTTTCAAGATTCTTTTTCTCCGGCAGCGTGAAGAGAATCTTTCAAAGAACCGTGAAAAGGGTCTTTCAGAGAATCGCAAAATGATTCCGTCAATTTTAGAAGAAAATCGTTAAAAGAATCTTCATGAAAGTCTTTGAAATAATCTTGCGAAGAATCATTTAAAGAATCTTGAAAGAAATCTTTCAAGTATTTTTAAAAGCGTCTTTAAAAGAATCTTCAAGAGAACGTATAGGATCGTCAGAGAATCTATGCCAGATTCTATGCCAGCGTCTCGAGAAATTTAATAGAACGTATCCAGGATTTTTTCCATGATTCTCAATTAATTATCATATAATGAATAAAATAATAAAAATAAAAATGATCAGATGCAAGGAAAAAATTGAAAAAGGAGAAATGTGACAGAAATCAATTTTCTGGGCCAAATTTATGTTCAGTGGGCAAAGTGAGACTCCATAGTAAATTTTAGGTGAGTTTCGTTGGGTTCTGTATACGCGGAAAAAAAGGCTTGGTTAGACCAACCAAGTTATTTGTTAGACTACCAATTTCTTGGTTGGTCTAACCAAGTTATTTGTTAGGCTACCAATTTCTTGGTTGGTCTAACCAAGTCACTTGGTTAGCTTACTACGTTTTCCATTTGCTGTACACAATGTCTAAAAAATTGGTTGCCTCAACCATATCGAATAGTAACCTCAACTATTCACGATTAGTTCTCGCGAGATTAGTTAGGTTAACTAATCCAATCGTTGGGACTACCATTCGAATCGTCGGTATTACCATTCGAATCGTCGGTATTACCATTCGAATCGTTGGTATTACCATTTGAGTTGTAAGGGAAATAGAATAATCGATTGGTTGTGTCAACTCATTTCTTGGTTATGGCAACTAATCTTTTTTTCCGTGAGGCTTTGTACTGCAAACCAAAGGCGAGTATTACAATCACAGCTAAAAAAGGCCAGAAAAACTTTTTTTAAGGTTGTGTAATACTCACCTTCACTCGTACTACAAATCCACACTCGCTAAAACAAGTTTTTCTTCCCTAGTGTTGAAATGTACTATTTCTCATATAATTGCGAAAAATCGAATTATTATAATTCTAACAAACCCACTAATGTTCGCTTTTTTCAACTTTTTGGACGCAATTTTCAGTTTTTTATGAGAGAGAACAAAATCATTTATGATGTATTAATTGGAAAAACATTTACTGCAAAATCACAACATATTTAATCTAAATTATTACGTAAATAAAAAACGAATTTGTAGTATTGCGGGCCAAGTTCGCACAATTGAAATCATTACTATAATAATCAATTTGCACTATCGCTTCCCTTGCAGCGCTCTTTCCCTCCTTCAGTGCAGTAATGCCCTAAATCGACGATACATATATCCGGACACTTTTCCTGAACCACTATAGCTTTTTCCGACATTTCGAGCTAGCGTCGTGAAAAAGTCGAAAAAAAAGTTCATGAGGTCGAAGCTTCATCTATGACTAAGCAAGACAAAATTGTCTATGTTTATTTTTTTCCATATTCTGCGTAGGTACATACAATAATTTCGGGTAAAGCCTTTGTTGGGCTTCATGGGAAACGCAAACGTCGATAAAACGTCAGTGTTTCTCATGAAACCTTTGACCGATATCGCGGAAGTTTGTTATTTTTTTGCGCTGTAGAATTTATTTTTGTTTTAACGATTGTGTATACGTTTTAACGTTTTACATCTGAAGGTGACACGAGAGCTTCGACTGAGATGGGTTCGACGGAAGGTGGGCGAGGCAAGAATTGAAATCGGGCAGAGATGAGAACGACAGTCGACACAAATGCAAATTGGAAATGTTAGACTTGTCACTGTCTCTGTTTAATCCTTCGCCAAGCTTTGAATAACATTAAAACAGAGAGAGGTTTCTTATCGTAGTGTAGCTGAATCATCGGTGTCGAGTCTGCTACGTGCCACACAAAATAGTCGATCGCGTAAATCGATAAGCTCTTCCACGTGTTCCGCGCCACAGTATAAATGCAGTTGACACAACATCAACAGCTGTACATTGCCTATTACTTCTAAGAATACTAGAAACTAAAAAACAAAAAGAAAGTATTGCATTCTCAAACTCTCGCTAATTGTCAATTGGTTTCCATTACTCACGCCATGGCATATATTAATTAAATAACGTTTATGAAGGAGAACAATAGACTCTATATATCGCAATTATTGTTACGTATATATTAGACGCTATTGTTGTTCTATAAATTCTCAACAACTCGTGTCATTCTTACTGAGTTTTTTATAAGCTCCAGTCAAAGCATAATCGACTCTCAGCGTCATAAAACGTTAAGTCATCGTGTAAGCATTTCGTGAAGAAATTTGAAAAAAATGTCTTATCGATTGGTTATGCGGTATACACGCGCTGCACGAGCAGTCTCGGGATTTGAAATTCTTTATCGGCTTTCAGACGCTCACATATATTACGCGTTGTACGTTCAGATGTACATGGGGGTTTCCAAGCCAAATCGATGAATGTCTGACCATTATATTTGTAATGGTCTTATTTCTATTTCACTGCCTTGTACCATCCCAAAAACGGCCAAGAATCAATTTAATTTTTATGAAATACAATGCCGTCAGTGGCTGTCAATGTTAAAAGTGAACAAGGAAATATTCCATAATAATAAAAAAAATTTTAAAATCTAAAAACTGTTGATTTTTTATTTTATTGAATCCCAAAAATCAAAGTGGTATCGTTAGGATATAGTCGTGTAGGAGGTTTTATTTTCGGTAAATAGTAGACTAATTTTTTCTTCCACATTTTCATGCATACTGAAACTACATGTTCAAGTTGAAAAGAAAATAGTATTCTTTTTTTCTGGCTATTGCGTGATTTAGTTATTAATAATATTGTTTTTATAAAGTAAAAAAATACTTTTTTTCAAATTGAATATATAGTTTCAGTATACATTAACATATAGTAGAAAAAATTATTCTGCTAATTATCGAGAATAAAATCTTCTTACCTTTATCGAGTTGGCTTGGAATCCCCCATATATTTTACAAGGAAAATGCAGTTGATATTTGCGTAAACTAATTGAGTGATATACTAATTCTCGATATTTAGTTGGGCTATTCTAAGTCAAACAGACTGGGTCAAGAAACTTTTTTTAATTTCAATTAAAAAAACTATTGTTTATGCTGTCAAAACCCTAGTGGGTTCGACCACCTCGGTTTGAGCTTGAAATTATCGCAAAAAATCGCAAATACCATCTCAGTGTTTTCTGCACTGCATTTTTTTTTTGTAGCGTCGGTAGTTTTGATCACCGCAAAAATACCGATGTAAATTTCGAAAGACCTCGAATTTCGTAATGTTTTGTAATTTGTATAAATAACGGTAGAAATCACGGCACGACGGAATTTTCAGTGCCATGGTAACTCGCAGAACTCGTCTTGTCACTGATAAACAACAGTAAAAATGACCCACACCAGTACATTGGCGGACGATAACTTACGATCGCCCGTACTTATACACAGAAGGGCGAAGACTCACTTGCGAGAAACGTTTCGGCTCGTTCGCCACCTAGCGGGCCAACTTCGGGTGCACGCACAATAACCGGCTTAGCTGCGCCAATGACTTCAAACGTTTCTCACAAGCGATTATTCATCTTTTCGTGCATATATATACGTAGCTATCGCAAATTGGGTTCTCTACTCGGTTTAGATAACATTGCTAATGATTAGAGCGCATATGAATTTATAAATAAATTTTTTTTTGTTGTAAAATACCCCATATTTGCAAATTTATAGCAACTTTAAAATGCAGTTCGTTGATTAATTATTTGAACGCGCCGGAAACGCCCGACTTTGCACGAACCGATCAGTGACGTCACGGTGTTGTTGCCGAACTCGTATAATAGGCATAATACGTACAGCAGTTTTATTTTTATTTAATTTGACGGTGTTTTAATAATAGTTTTATTAAAATTAACACGACGACAAGTTATCGGTGGGTGGAGGTCAACATAGCGAATGGCTAAAATAGCGAATTTCAAAATAAGGAACGTCTAAATATAGAATGGCCATTATTATTAAATTCGCCTTTCAGCCATTCGCCATCTTGACCATTCGCTATTTTCATTGCATTTTAATAAGATGGGGGTCAAAGTAGCGAATGGCTGAAATAGTGAACATAATAATGGCCGTTCTAGATTCAGACGTTCCTTATTATGAAATTCGCTATTTTGGTCATTTGCTATTTTGACCTCCACCCCAGATGTCCAGACAAAATCAAATTACTTTTGTTGTTGTTACGAACACGATGCTCAGAACAAATGGTTCATTTTATTATGCATGTCCCCAAATTTTCATTTCTTTTGAGACATACATAACCTATTTTGCGTGATCGCCGTACGATTCTCGTGATGACCTGTAATAATAGTTCATCGTTTTATATATCACGTTTGTTATCCGTTTATTATATTTAATTATTGGGACGAGTAGCGAATAACAATCAAGTGATTTTTCACCAATAAATTTACTTATATTGCGGCTTGTGCGTTTCTAACCTCGGCAGCACTAAAATTGTCACTTTGTTTTACGAACTCAAACACCATAAACATATAAATTTTTAGCAGGTTTTGCGAATCTGCTTTCACGAAGCCTGCTTCTAGCTGATTTGCCTTATTTGACATGATTTTTTTGCCAGAAATTTTATTTTAACGTCGTTAGAAGACGACTGTGAAATAACCGTTCGAATAGTGCGGTAACAGAACAACGCCGTGACGTCACACGCTCGGGCACCAATAGCGTTGCGTTTTGATCAATTCGAATTTTCATAAATATTCAAACGTTGATATTAAATAAAAATGAACGATTTAACCAATCATATCTTTATCAATCGGTTTCATAAAATGGTTTATTTAATAAAATAATAGAATATGCCGATCTAAAATTTTAGTAGAGAACCCAGTTGCTGTGCTCTCACATAACTGAAGAACCACGTTTTGGAGATGTCCTAACTATTTGACATAGATGGCCTAGCCATTTTTAAATGTGGAACGAGAATAAACGATGTTGTTTTCTCTTCATTGTTTCAAATGTTACACGTTTTATACAACTAGAAATTAAATATTGACGGCAACAGCATTTAATTGGCTTCACGGCAACGGGAAATCTGCCGCGATTAAAGCCGTGTTCGGTCCGTGATTTCTACCATTATTTATAAAAATTACAAAATATTACGAAATTTCGAAACTTTTCGAAATTGACATCGGCGTTTTTGCGGTGATCGAAACAGCAAAACCACCAACGCTAGATAAAAAGCGCTTAGTGGTTTTGCGGTGAATTTCTGTGCGGAAAAGTGCAGAAAACACTGAGGTGGTTTTTGCGGTGACAAAAGCCGCTAGGGAATGGTCAGGGAATACGTTTATCGGAAGTTTTTGTGCATAATCCGGTAAATTAAATTTAATATACAATTATACAGTAATATAATAGTACTTTTATATTGTGACTTTTTGTAAGTACTTAATACACATTTCATTAATAATTCATCACCCTTGTATATTAAATTTAATATAACGATTTATGCGTATAAAGATCCAACAAAAGTATATTGATATTCATAACGAAAATGTTCACAGTATAAGACATAAAACATACAAATAACTTCTTACTTTGTATTTAATATTATAGTAATTTCAAATTTTCCACTCCCTGCAACGTAAGATCTACGATTACATTACATTAATTCCCATGTTTGTGAACGCAGTAAATGGGCGTCCGTAAAATAAACGACCGTGTGAAAAATAACCACTTTACTGAAAAGTTCACTTTTCGATTGGCTGCTACAATAAAAATTGATTAAACATTTTCATTACCACAGTTTGGCGCTCAACGACTACAAATTACCTGGTTTATATTTTTAATGCAAATTGAATGTACGGAGGCACGAGTTTCTACTTTGAAGCGTAAATGAAGAAGTAATTGTAAAACGAATTTCCGGGAAATACTGAATAATTAGTGCGAAGAATTTCCTCATCATGCTGCCAAGGTTGACAGAGTTATATCCCGGAACAGCCCATATGGACGTCGTGGTATGAATAACAAGAGCGTGTTATCGCGAGAGCCACTGTTATACCCGTTATAAGAGTGGCTCTCGCCGACGGCGCGAGGCTTACGCTTATTTTGTCAGTCAGTATATGACACGAGGTGGATCGTATGTTGACGTACACGAGTGCAGTAGCCGCGCGGCGCTTAAATATTTTCCACGTGTTGAGGACACGAGAAAGACGTATAGATCGGCGTGTTAGCTCGCATGCGTTCGCTTTGCAACGACCTCCCTCCGTCGTCCTCATGTTTCATGGATAACTGTATAATTATAGAAGCCGCGGGTCTCCTTTTGCAATCCCCATTTAATTTTAACTGGTCACGGCACGTGTTGCTCTCTGACAGATTTCCACGGACCCTCGCTGAACGTCAGATGCAATCAGCAGTTAAAATTGTTTTATTCAAGCCAACAGCTGTACATCGGAGCGCACAATCTATTATTTGCCGAGCTAGATACAAAGTGGAAAATTCGTTAAAAAATCAAGAAGCCTCAGATTTGTTAGTATTGATCTTCATATATCTACATTCATATCGGAACTGACAATCAATAGTGTATGGGCCTTTCGATGTCATGTTTAAGACTTTTCATTAACAGTAATGAATTTGTATTACAGATAATTCGGTTTTATTACCATTTGAAAATAGTTTATATGGAATGACAAATAAAAATCCAAAAACTGAAGAGATGCAGTTTCAAAACTGTTAATATCTTGAAATAGCACAAGAAATATATAACGTGAAGATTTTTCTCTGTATTCGTAGTGAAATCGAACGTGTCACATTGGATATTTTAAAAACTGTATTTAATTACCTTAATGAAAAAAGTATTTATTTTTCAGATTAAAAAAAGTAAATATTCAATTATCGTCGCATTCAAAAGTTCATAAAAAATTAAGAAAACAATTATTTGTGCTGTTTTCCTTTCGCATAAGTTAAATTCCTAAAAAAAATACATCCCTCACATATCTCAGAATTCGTAACGCCTGCAAGTTTACCTTAGAGCGACCACGACCTGTTAAAAAATAAGTAAAACAAATGACATGAAATCGAAATTACAGTATATATTTTGTCAAAAATCACAACAAATATCTTATTAATGAAAACAAAGCTTCCTCTATTTCGAAGCAAAATCATCTGTATTTGTAAATGATTTTAAAAAATCATTATCGGAAAGGATAATTGAAAAATTAATTTTAAATTTCTATCCTTCAGAATCATACATACGAATCTCTCAAGATATCACATCAAAAGAAAGGTCGGCGAAACATTCGGACTGCATATTTCTAAAGTAATAAAGATAATACTTCAAAAAAATAAAATAATAGTTCGCTCTTAATAATCACGCATTTAAATTCGATATGATGTAGTTTGATATGGAGATTTGAATATTTCATCCACTGATAAATCACAACCGCATATACAAAGCTCATAAGTCTATCTTGAAATACAAAATTATCCATATACACAGATGGCACGAAACTGACGTACTTGACAGCATAACGGAGTCGTAGTCTGCACGTTTTAAGATTTTCATAGGAGCTTGCCAATTATCAGTGATTAAGTACAAATATGAATAGGTATTTAGGGAATTTCGGAACCTGCTGCACGTGACATTTTCCCAAATAGCAAAAGTTGCAAAATTAACCTCAGGTATTCACGCACTTAAATCTGCTGTCAATGATGAAGGAAATATAAAGGCAACGTTTGTAAACATAACATGTTGCTGATACACGGAAAAAAGGCTTGGTTGGAACAGCCAAATGCTATGGTTATATATGCGCCAGACGATTAAATTGGTTAGACCAACCAAGTAATTTGTTAGGCTACCAATTTCTTGGTTGGTCTAACCAAGTCACTTGGTTAGCTTACCAATTTTTTGGTTCGTCTAACCAAGTCAGTTGGTTAGTTAACCAAGTGACTTCGTTAGTCCAACCAAGAAATTGGTAGCCTAACAAATTGCTTGGTTGATCGAACCAATTAATCTATTATTATATATAATTAATAGCACTTGGTTGTTTCAACCAAGCCTTTCTTTCCGTGTATATACGTTGGGGCTTCAAGTCCCTTGCGAGAAACGCTTCGTTCCTTCGGAATCTAGCGGACTATTGTCCACCAGTGTTTCGTATGATGTCACTAGGTGGCGAACGGACGGAGCGTTTCTCGCAAGTGGTTTGAAGCCTCAGCGTATATATAAGACTGGAAAGCTTTTCCGAGTTCGACTACACACGAGGGGTTGAACTTTCGTTGATGTACTAACTAATTAGTGTTAGCAGTCCTTCAATATTCGTAAAGATCTTTTTTGATATAGATTCATTTCATTTTCAATGAAAATGAAAAGCTACCCATAAAGAATCTCAGTAAGAAGCTGGCCAAGATTCTCTAGAATCTCGGTGGGATTTTGATAGAGATTCTTTTTACTTTCAGCTACCCACTAACGAATCTCGCTAAGAAGCTGACCGAGATTCTCAGATAGATTTTAAAAGAATCTCGGCCAGATTCTTCTTTTCTACGCGGGGACATATGTCCGCTCAAAACGTTGCAAATGTTATATTTCAATAATATTACAGAGCAATATTGGGTTAATATTACATTTTCCGCCCAAGGCTAATTCGTAAGAAATTCTACCGTTTTTAATATAATTTTTTGATTGCGAGTTTTTAAGCAGCACCATTGGATGTCCTCGATAATAATATTATTTATAGGAAAAAAAAAATCCCGTCCAGGATTCAAACTCACAACCTCACCTACGTAGCATATCCACGTCGAATTAACGATGAGTAATTTAAAAAAAGCGATCCTGCTTCAAAAATATATAACAATATTAGAGTTTCATAAACTATATTTGTTCCATAGGTGAATGCGATTGAAAGAAACGTAGATTCTCGCTTCAAAGACTTACGTCTACCTACCTATCAAACCTATTTAACGACCTAATGTTTATCACGCTAACCACTAGACTATCGACTACTTGTACAAACGTTATACTTTTATCGCCCACGTGATCTGTCGACAAAGACTGATGAATTAAAAAATAAAGATGGAGCAACCTTTCAGAAGATTTCTGGTGCATGACAATCTTGTAAAAAAAATTGACTCATACCATGCCGCGTTTTCCAGTAAATTCTAATGAGACTTCTGACCGATTTCTGTCAGAATTTTTCTCCATTTCCAAATAATCATACGGCGACTTCCCAATTGAATTTCAGTTTTTTCAAATCGAATGATACTCAAGAGAATGAGGTGAATTTCTTTTTATCACGAAATACAAATCATTTCAAATTCAACTTTTTAAAACTAGTTTAAAAATTTCCATTTGAAATATATTGTAATGTTGCAAAAAAGTTCCATTGTAGTATTTGCAAAATCTAATCTGGAACCTTTTATTCGAAACTTTGTAAAATATTGTTGAAGAAATGGGATGGTTTGTTTTACAGGTAATATTCAGAAATATTTAAAAAAATGATTGGCAATTGTTTTACCTTCAACAATATTTCTGAACATTTCATTTAAGTTGACAATATTGCAATTAAATATTTGTGAATATTCGATTAGAAGCTTATGGAAATATTCTTGTGTAATGAAATATTCGGAGTATTCCTGCAATATTTAGGCAATATTATGTGCTATGTGGGTAATGTGCAAGCAATATGCAAGGTTCTACTTTGCAGCAGTTCTCTTTTTAATCCTGGACTTTAAGTTCAATGATTACTTGCTTTCTTAACGGCTTTCGTAATATCATCGAAGAAGCAAGCATATTATTGGACCCATTACAGTCAGTATATAGCATCGTTCTCGATAACTATATAGACTGAGAGCCTGCGCTAGCGAGGGGAAAGATTCGTTTGTATAGTATATACATAGGGAATACCCCTGCTGTACTACACGTGCAGAGTGAACTCTAGATAGGGCGGTTGGATGAGGAACGAGGTGGGAGTCAACGACCTTCGCTGCGACGAAGCCACGTGCCGCGAGGGCTGAACTATATATGTATATGTATATATATATGGTCGTGCACAGTGCGCGCACGCTGTCTCGTTCCCGTCTCTTCTTGCCCGACGTCCTCGCATCCCGAGAGTGATGCAAGATGAGTGAGAAACGACGCGCGCTGTCACACACAGAAGAAGGATACTGAGCGGAACGAGACAGGAAGAACGCAGTGTTACTGATGCGCAGTCAGTGTCTTACAGCTCCAATACAAAATGATATTTATCAAGAAGTATCAAGTTTGCATGAGAATAAAATGTTTTCCCGTAAATAATGACACGCTTACAAAAACATTTATTTTTTTTCTTATTGGCTGTAAGTGTATTATTTGTAGCTCTTTGCTCAACGACTTTAACCCGTTTGTTGGCAATTCTAGATATTTAGTATTACATTTGTGTAATTACGGTTTTGAAGAGCATTTTCTTTAATATGAATCTATTTTTTTTTTAAATTTAGGTATAGTGAAATTGCATCAAGAATGCACATGGAATTTTTATTTAATGAAATTTGAATAAGATATTCAAAAGTGCTGATTTTTTGGAAATCGTTGTCACCATTTTTAGAAGAAGGATACTGAGCGAAACGGGATAGGAAAGAACACACACTGAGCGAAAAGATTTCATTGACGTCAAAGAAATGGGTGGATTGATTTTTTTTTCATTGATTTCAATGAAATAGTACATTTGAATTTCAAAGAGAACATTTTATTGCCTGTAAATAAAGATTTACTTAGTGAGCATATAATAAAGAAACAGTTTCATTGTTTTAAAGAGATGTTTTCATTGGTTCAAAGAAACGTTTTCATTGATCTCTCTCTCGCACCTAACCTCACTTTTTTATTATCCAGTTCTCCCGAACGACCAGCTTCGAGTTTCGAGGAGCCATATCTTTGAAATCAATGAAAAAGGTTCTTTGGTTTAAAAAAATGTTTCTTCGAATCAATGTCACTACTTTTCATTGAGTTCGAGATCATTCAAAGAAAAGATAGTATTGAAATTCAAGCATTTCATTTCATTGGCAAAGATTTCCGTGAATCAATGAAATTTTTTCTCTCGGTGCAGTGTTGCTGCATATATTATAAGTTTACATGAGAATAAAATGTTGTCCTGTAAATAATGGCACGCTTATAAAAACATTTTATTTTTTTCTAATTGGCTGTAAGTGTATTAGTTGTAGCTCTTTGCTCAACGACTCGTTTGTTGGCAATTCTAGATATTTAATATTACATTTGTGTAAGTACAGTGTTGAAGAGCATTTTCTTTAATTTGAATCTAAAAATTCTTTTAAATGCACATGGAATTTTTATTTAATCAAAACAACATTTGAATAAGATATTCAAAAGTGCTAATTTTTTGGAAATAGTTGTCGACGTTTTTTTTTAGATACGACCATTAATTGCTATGTCAATCAAATATTTAAAAATTCAAGTCTACTATTTCACCTACTATCCGAATGCTGTTAAGTAAATACGAAAAAGTTTCATCGTATGCAAACACGCAACACTGCAATACACGCAGCTGCAATTTTACGAATTACGACGGTCCCGAGGCTACTTCACACTTTGCACTAAGCGATCGCTGTAAAATAATAGAACTTTGAAGTACTATTACTTCACAAGGTGTGAAGTTCATTATCGCACCGAATGAAGTCATAGTCTATTACGATAAAAGTGTGAAAATAGTGTATTGTGTATCAAGTGCATTACGATACAAGTGCGGACATCGTGTTTTATTTCACTTGATGTGAGAAACGCACATAAACGTGCATAAATCCCCATATTCACATCTTGTGAAATAAAATTTTGTATGACACTCGTGCGATAAACGTTTTCTTAAGGAGGCTTCTGCGTTTCACACTAGTCAAATGAGTGTAAAATTTTTAAAAGCATATCCACAATTTCTGGCAGTTTAATCGCGGTAGCGCTTTGACGCCAAGTTAAAAAAGAAAATTAATGTAGCCTTCACACGACGATTCTGTCTGATCTTGATATAATTTTCCGAGACGCCACTCACGTAGCAGCATTAATTCCTAATATAAAAATACATTCACAGCGGTGATATGAAAAGTAAATCGATTGATATCTTCAACGTCCGATGTCATGTTTTTTTCATCCATTTTTTTCAAAGCGTAAATGTTTTTTGTGGAAATGTTTTATCGATTGGCAGTCTAGATTTTTTATAGTATTAGTAGTTTAAGAGATAGAAATCTTTAATTATTTTATTTTATTACGACTTTTTTAACAATTAATACTATACAAAATCTGAACGGTCAATCGATTAAGGATCTTCCAATAATTTAAATGAGCTATTGCTTGTCATAATTGGACTATTATTTTAGTTAATTCTTTTTAAAAACTGCACGAAAAATCTTGACATCGGTCATGTGCATCAGTTGATTTTCTATTCAGATTATGGCTGTGTATGTACTTATATATTAAGAATTGATCCTGCTATGGGAGTAATCCCTGAGAACTGTTAATTAAACCACCAAAAATTGAAAGAACATTTTTGAAAATTTAGCACTGGTTTGGTTAGTGATAAGCATAGAAGCCTCCTTAACTCGTGTGATTGCAACCAGGAATGGGCAATATTCGAATAAAAATGTATTCAGCATACTTTCCCATTTGAATAACTGTCAATAATTCGTAACTATGACGTAATACGTTTTTTATCATTGATTAATTTAATTTAGTCAATAATTCGTAACTATGACGTAATACGATTTTTTTTATCATTAATTAATTTAATTTACTGTTTGTCATTTAAGAAAAATATAAGGCTCATACAATTTCCTTACAAATACTTATAGTTACTCAGAGCGAAATGTATTTTGAATACAATTTTATTCGAATGTTGCTCATCCCTGATTGCAACACTCGTCTTCGGCTCGTGTTGCAAACTCGTCAGAAAATGTTTTATCGCACTTGTGTCGTAAACTACTATTATTGCCCGTGTGAGGTACAAATCTTTGCAACAGCTTTTACGACAAATACTTATAGCCATAACGGAAAAACAGTTAGTTATAAAAAAAAAAGTGGAAGAGTCGGGCGGTCAAACTGCCAGGTTGACCCGTTGAAGTACGTATCACCAATTTTCGTATACAAGATTGACTCTGTCGTTTTTTCTTTCCTCTTCCGAAGCTATATATGCTTCGTCATTCGTTTGTTCCCTTACTCACGGTCTCGTATGCGACGAGCGAACGGCGAGCTCTCCGACCTCGAAGGGGAAATCTCGCGGAGCGCAGCGAGGGGAAAGGACAAGGGTGTCAGGCACTAGGCGCACGTGGCTCTCGTTCACGACGACGCAACACTCGCGTTTTGCGTTCTATACTGACGCGCTGATGCCGTTTGCCCGTGTGGTGGTATATCCCTCGATCGACACTCAAGCGTTTCACCATTCGAGCATCAGCGGAGTTGTACTATACTCGCTCGGGAGTCAGAAGCCTCTGGCACCTCAAACCAAACGGTTGGTGTATTCGTACACTCTTGGTTCCTTCTTTCTGGCGTTAACAACGTATCATCGTTTATAATCGTGGTGTCATAACTTCGAAATCCCATCACGACTTTGTTAGCAATTTATGAACACGATTCAACGAATTTTAATAACCGTTTTTATCGTGAAAAATAATTGACATGTTCTACACATGAGAAAGAGTTGAGATTGTGAAAATGGTGAAACGTTTCGTCGAAATATTCTAAACGTCTATTGACAACGTGCTAATTGACTGATTGTCAATTATTGTACGACGGATTATACTTCGAGAGCCAATTA
Organism: Ephialtes manifestator; assembly: GCA_963970395.1. Lineage (NCBI taxonomy): Eukaryota > Metazoa > Arthropoda > Insecta > Hymenoptera > Ichneumonidae > Ephialtes > Ephialtes manifestator. The sequence continues at coordinate 27,553,692 of OZ019969.1, forward strand.
GGTGAGTGCACCATTCGATGCTAATAACGTACTTCAGACACAGAATAATAATCATAGGCTTTGAAATTGTATGCCATTACTGTCTCTTTGGAGATTTTGACAGTTTTGACACGTTGGTTTAATCTGTATGCGTAAACGAGCAAATTGTGCTTGTGCAATGCTTTTTTATTTCTATGTACAGATTCATGTCACAATATAAATACTGATCTATGGAAATAATAATAAATCTGAAGTTATTAAACATTAATAGTTATTTAATCATAAAGAAGCCAAATATGTTTGAAATTCGTTTCAAAGTTAATGACTTTTATTATTGTTTATTATTGTACGCCTATTTTGTTTCATGCTTATTTTTATATTTATTTCTATTATAAAAGATGTTACTATTACTCCTGTACAGTCTAATAGTACCTCATTTCTAATTTATTTATTTGCTTTTCACTTTATTTTGCGACCAACTTAATTGCCTACGTTTTTACTATAAGTTAAGAGTTCGCTTCGTTCACTGCACAAATAAACAAATACAACAATAAAATGAATATTTATTTCTATTCTGTTAAACAATTAAATGTTTGCCGAAGGAAGTATTTCAAAAAGATTTAAATTCGTACCAAAAATTTGAATAATATTCACTTGCTATAAACGAAGACATTGATTGTTGAATCATAAAAAGACGTTCAATCTTTGTGCGTAATCTAAATCAGTCTTCATTTATAACTTATTTATACGTTGATTTCTGATCTCCTCGATCCCCGAAGTTTTTTTTTACTTCATGCAGCGAACTCTTGACATCACGAGTTCGCTGCGTCAACTGCACAAACAAATACACGAATAAAATGAATATTCAATTCGTTTATATTAAACAATTATTTTGTTATAATTATGAATAGAGTTATTCATAAACCCATAAGGTTATATAAAAATATTTATAATTTATAATTTATAATATACATATATATCTATATATATATAAGTATATTATAAACATAATAGTATTAAGTGTATTATATAAATAAATAAATAAATGATATTATTTATAATATTTTAAAAAAATTATTAGTCATTCTTGTCTTCGGTTTTGTTTATAACATATATGGGGCATTCCACCCGATATCGACAGGGTCGCGACCCTAATTTTTTTCCTTTTGAGATGTTGTAAAGCAACATAAAAAAAAATCTAAATTTTTTTTTAGTTTTTTTTTAAATTTGTTTTTCTTTAATTACCTAAAATTTGTTTTCTCAAAAAGTACGTCGACGATTTTTTTTCTTTTTTTACAATAAATTCTGTGTCCAAAAACGAAATTGTTGAGACTAGAACGAAAATGGAGGGCGAAATTCCTGTAATTTAATTACCAAATAATATTAAAACATGTTTCTTTTTTAATTTTTTTTTTTTTTTTGGTATTATTCTAAGCTGCCCCCCATTTTCGCACTTCTCAAAAATTTTGATTTTGGACACAGAATTTATTGTAAAAAATTCAAATATATAGTCGCCGTAGTTTTTGAGGAACTAAAATTTTTTGCGATTATACTAATTAAAAAATCGTATTTACGGGAGAAATTTATTTTTAGTTGCTATTCTAGGCTGACCCCCATTTTCGTTCTAGTCTAAAAAATTTCGTTTTTGGACACAGTATATTTACTATAAAAATTGTTAAAAAATCATCGACGTACTTTTAGAGAGATTCAAGTTTGGGGTTTTATTTTTCAAAAAATGTTAATTTTGTTTTATTTTTAGCTACTAATTTAGGTCGCGCCCCACTCTGGGCCTAGACTCAAAAATTTTGTTTTTGGAAACAGAATTTACTGTAAAAAAAGAAAAAAAAATCGTCGTACTTTTTGAGAAAACAAATTTTAGGTCCATAATTAAATGTTTTTTTTTTTAATCTAAAAAAAATTCTAGTGTTTTTTTATATTGCTCTACAACATGTCAAAAGGAAAAAAGAAATATATGAGGGTCGCGACCCTGACGATAATCGGTGGAATGCCTCATACATATATCTATATATATATATATGTTATAAATAATTCTTAATAATTTATTCGCTGTAAACAGAGCCAACAATTAAGGAGTATTTTCTTTGATCGAATAACCGTTGATTGTTGAATCGTGAAGGGAAGTTGAGTCGAAAACCGGGCGCGGAGATAGGGTCTCGCGAGAATCCCATGGAGAGGGTATAGAATAGGGGTGCGCGGTGAAATGGGGGGCTTCGGGCGTACAACATAGTTGGGTCTTTCGGTGACCGACGTCTATACCTATATAATACGTCCGCTGTGGTATAGTAGCAGTGGCAGCGCCTACTGCACGTGCCGAAACCAGTCTGCGCATATATAGTCACTCTTACACTAGCACCGTGAAAGATCCTCGAAACATCAGTGTTTGTGCATGTCGATGTACGATGCCACGTGCCTCCGGCCGACCCCATTGTCTCGAGCGCATCAGAACGGCAGCGTTTACTTGCGCGGTCTGCGCGTAGAGTTGAAACGAGACCCTCGAGCGTGTTAAAACTATATGTGATACACGCTTCAGTAGTTCTATCATCCTCTCTCGCTTATAATCGCGGTGGCTAATGATGCTATCTTTTTCCAACTCATCACAACTCACGTCAGTGTATCGCATGACCTTAAGGTGGAGTCAACACCTGGTCAAGAGTTGGTTCGTCCTCTTATCGCTTTATCCAACATGTACACTCTTTTCTCTCACGTGTCACCTGCCGTCGGGACATGCGATACATGAAACGCGGGTAATCTGAATCTTCTAAAGGGAATATGTATTTTTATACGTTGAAATAATTATGCGAAACGCAGATCTTGTACATTGCTTCCTTATTATCAGAGTTGTAAATCCCCATTAATTCATGTGATATAGTTTACAGTACAATTTGTTTTGTAATTATGATTTCATAATAATAATATGTAGTGATTATAAAATAGAGTGTAAACATTTGAATAGCTGAAAAAAATACCAATTTTCGATTTAATATTGCAAGAAATAGTATGGAAAAAATGGAAGAAATAAGTAATGCATTACTTATTTTTTTTCCATTTTTTCAAAAGAATTACCGTGAATTTTTATTCAAAAATAATAATTTTTGCAGCCATTCCAAAGTTTAATCATCATATTACAATCGCTACATGTTATTATTATAAAATCATAATTATAGAGCTAATCGTATCATCATCATTATTTCTATAAGTATTGGGCATCTACAACTCTGCTTATTATTTTTCATCTTTACTGATGGTTCTCTAAAATTGCACTGGCTTCATCGATTTTAAGCTAATTTGATATTTCGCATCTAAGTATGAATGCTCGTTCTTTTCTGTGGAAAATTTGAAAAAATTGTCGATCGTGTCGAAGTGAGCTGTTAATTTTTCGAGGAATTTAGAATACCATTTGAAAGATTTTTTAGAATCGGCTTAAATTCAATACCGAAAGACCTTTAATTTGACTTGATTTGTTAAATTAATTGGTAAAGAATTATATAGCCTGTGAACAAAAATTTTGTGACAGATGAATCTCGCTCTCACAAATTTGTTTCAAAAACTTTAACGCTTAATAAAATCCGAACAGGTATTTCTCTTATTGTGTAAATTATTATAAGCGAAGGGACGTAACTACTCTACCTGCCAATTTTCAGGTCGATTTGGTTTTTCGTTTTGATTTCTTGATGTTTTAAACTATTTTGAGTGTCGTGCCATGAAAATCTCGAAAACAAATCTTTTCGAAATAACAAAACTTCTTCTATGAGGACATAAAATTGATTCGAAGATGATTATCAATAACTGTAACGAGAATTGAGAACACCGGAGAGTGTCATGATGAGGATTTTTATAGATGCTTAAACAAACCAAACGTTGGACACAATAAATATATGCAATTGGCGTACGATTTTTAAAAACCTAAGTTTACGAATAAAACGTCCATAATACATTTCATAAGGATTTATTACTCTGTATGTGAGGCAAATATAAAACTGGTAGACGTATGGAATTCTATACTTAGATTTTATATATAGTCAAGTGATTACTGCAATATATATATACAACTGCCACGTTTCTGAAGTCATTCCAAACAATGACGAATTACCGTTTTATTAATGCTAATAAACGCCTAGAAATGTGAGTATTTCGACCGTTTTCGTGCCTTTATTAATTTATGTAACAACTTCCATTTCATTAATAATTTGTACTTTAACGAATTAAAACATATTCATTTATTATTTAAAAAATACGTTAATCCCAAATAAGAGTTCAATCCAGTTTTTAAATAATAAAAATAGCTTCTAGTAGTACATAAAATTAATTGAAAAATGCATCGGGAAGTCGGTCACTCGAATTTTTAATTTATTTCCGCAAAGTATTTTCACACGATTTTTATGCGACTTGAGCGATAAGAAACTGGCATTTGCAAACACTGATTAAGGTATTCCGAGCGCCTAGGTGCGTGTTTTGTGGGCGCTTGTGCAGGGCCCCTAATATCCTCGAACATGTAACGCTGTACCACCGTGAAATTATTTGAGAATCTCTTTAAATGTCCGATTAAACTCCCTGATGCACAAAATATGCAGACTTTTGGTTTTGAAAATAATTTGTTACTTTTTCAAATCTTACGGTCCTGAGCCTTCACGAACGATCTGGCAACGCCGTTGTAGCGTATCACGTGATTGAGCGCCATTTTGCAAAAAAAGGCATAAAAACAATAGCTGCGTATGTCAAAATTCAATCGAAATATGACAGAAACTCCAAAACGCGCTGGCCGCTAACCTAACAACCTAACAACTCAACAACTCTTGCTATGTCGTTCGACCCTATCACTATATGAATTCGATCCTCTATTCTATTCATTTTATTCATATTATTTTTATGTCTATACGCCAGGTATGGGCATTCATTCAATGAAAATGTGTTTGAAATTCTTTCATGCCCGCACTGTAAAAGAAACTTGAAATTTAATGCACAAGTACTGGAAGTTTTTATGTACAAATCAGTGTACAAAATTTAATATACAAATGCGATGTATAATTAAGGATTATTAAGCCTATTAAATAATAGAACCCGTTATCAATGTGAATTTGTAAACTGAAAATGAGACCGGCATTAACGTCAAATACTTTTCAATTTCGCGCGCATCGCCGGCGAAAGTCATAAGCACAGTTGACGATGTACAGCGTTGCCAGCTAATACGTCATAGGTCCCGCCATGACTCATGTGATATTAGATTTTTTTTTACACCTTTAGATAATATTTTCTCGTGAAAGGCTTTGGTCGGGATAGTTTTTTAAGCACGATAATTTATCTCCGAAATCCGCTGTATCCATTGCATATTTTACTTTTCCGATGTCGAGATGTTTAACTAATGAAATCTGCAATTGATTCGCGGATAGGAGTTTTTCCCATATCTTTCTGTGCTAATATTGGACTTTTTGAAGGCATAAATAATCATTAAATGGGAGGCTACCACGCCCAGGATTTTTTTTACACAATTCTACGTAATAAAACTATAGTATAGCCGGAAATTATAGAATTCTGAAGACTATCACCTCACGCTCGGAATACCTTAAATCCCATAGCTGCTGCCTCTAATCGAAGCTAAGACACGTGTTTTCCTTTTAAAAATTGATATTTTCATATTTTTTATTTTTATAGAAATATCATAATTATAAGAAGGTAGACCAAATATTGCATATTTCGTACTATAATTCCATTAACTGCAATCCTAAGACATTTTAATAGAAATTCGAAAATTAATCAATTGAATGTTCGTAATAATGTAGTTGATAAAGGTTATTCCGGGATCTTTGTGCCCAAGCTATTTTATCTTCGTTTTCATCTGCGTTATGATAGAATCAAATGGAAATATTCCTTTGGAGTTAACAGTCGATATCTAAATGAACAAAAAAAAATCAATACTTTTAAAGCCTAAATAGAACTTGATTAAACTATTTTTTCACAAAAAATGTAAATATTGAAATATAACAAATTGAATATACAACGAAATTTAAATATTACCACAACAAAAACTTTAAAAACATTTTTTATTAAAAAAATTAAAATAGTAAAAAGAAATTTAGTATTTTTTACAAACATATTTTGATATTTAATGTAAAAAAATGTTTTGTATTGCCTGAATAGCATGGCATAAAACACGCTGGAATTGAAAAACCGCAGCGTGATAGACTAGTGGACGAATGTACATCGAACCGTTAATTAAATTTTTTGCTACAAAAAATGTCAATATCGAAATATATAAAGTAGAGTATACAATATTGTATATATTGTATATATTGTTTATTTCTCAAGTATGCCCTTTCGGGTTTTTACATGTGTTATAAAGTTGAATATACAACGTATTCCCAATATCACAACAACAAAAATGTATAGTTTTTAATTTTTTAATTTCAATATTTTTCACAATTAGATTCCGATATTTAATGCAAGAATGGTATTTTACGATACTAGTGCGATAAAACTTTTTCCACCGAGTGTAAAATTTTATTTCACAAGGTGTGAAAATGTGGATATGTATAATGCGTAAAATCGCGTTTCTCGCACCGAATGAAATAAAAGATTTTACAGTGCCTAAATAGTATGAAATCAAATAGGTTGGAACCCAATGACGTCAGCTTTTTCGTTCGATTAGTGGAGGAAATTGCAGTATGAGTGCGGTTAATTAAAATATTGATAACGTTTAATTATGCTACGACAATATTGCGTTTTCACGCCTCGTGTCGCTCATATTGTAAAATTTCTGCTATAAAAATGCTTCTCCACTTTTTTTAGTTTGTTAATTAAAGCGCTATCACAAATTCGACCCCACGTGCTGGCGTATTATCGGTTGCCGGCGCAGCTAGACAGATATCAGCGAGGTGCGGCAAAGCACTTTGGGGACTTGTGAAATTCCGCACACTCAGGATATCCCAAGACCGGAGATAACTCTCTTCACGCCCACCAGCGGTTACTTGGAAATGACGCGTGCTACAACGAACACATGCGGTTTACTCTTCGATTCTAGATAGTAGATAACGATTCGTTGATTCAGAAACGCGATCAACGGTCACACACGTGTGTTGACTGATCCACGTGCCGTTTCCGATCGCAGACTCGAGGTTTAGAACATTCCGAAATACCGCACCGACGCACGTACTGGCGATAACGTCGTTATCGGAACGTTGATATATTTGTGGATTTGAAAAAATAAACCGCATATGGTCAGTGGTGTAATTATAACTTCCGTAGAAATTACATTTTTGTTTTGGGTTTATTAATATTCATAAGCATAATAAATGTGTGTCAATATTACTAAAAACTTAAAAGACATAGACAAGTTTGAATAGCTTAAAATTGATAACATATGATAACATGATGAGCACAAGTGAATAAATGTACACAGATTTTTCATAGTTAATGGATGAGTCATTTATTTTTAATTGATTTACAAAAAGAATTTTTACGATTTTTTTTAAAACTTAATTTAGTGTTTTCAAACTGAATTTGAATATGTTTTTAACATAGAGAAATGTTCTTTTTCATGTAATTGAAATAAAATTGACCAATAAATGCTAAATTTCGAAAAGAAGATTTTTTTAATAACCGTTAATAAAAATTGGAGCGAATGATAAAAAAACTGAAGGGTTTTCAAAATGATTATTAAAACGATTGTCCTACTCGATATAAATATCTACTCGGTCGTTCTTTGGTTGTCCTTGCATCGACCAAAAATAAATTTTAAGGACGGTCGTTTCGAAAGACGGTTTCAAAAACTTCTGCTCTTTTTTTTTCATAAAAACGACTGAGCCGTTTTATAGCCTTGTTACACAATCGCTATTTTTAGAATTAAGGGACGGTAACATTTCAGCTAATATATACGGGGTATAGTATTTTTTCTGTTATTGCGCCATTAAAAACAATCTGAATGTAAGTGAAGCGTTTTTATCTCAAAACGTGTGAACTGACTTGTCAAATATCGATCAATTACCTTAACGTAAATATGTCATTAAAAAAATAAAAATAAAACAAATTTTTACAATGCACTTTATTGTCGAATAATATCCGCGGCTGCGAGATATTTTCATAACGTAGAGAGATTAAATAGGGTTACATAAAGACATATAAAATGATAGTTGATGTTGTTATTATCATTAGAATGTTGCAATATCATTATTTTTCATTCATTCTATGTTAGACTCGCTTTTAAGTAGGTGAAATGTGAAAAGAGTTTCTTTCTAATTTTTTAGAAACTTCAAATTCATTTGCTTAAAAAAACCATGCTCTAATGACTATTATTTCCAATAAATTTATCAGATGTCAGAACTAATTTTATTCAAAATGTTTAATCACAAATCATCACTATTGAAATATACAACGAATTTGTAATTTTTTAAGCAGTGAACATTTAGCATTAGCTCTATCAGTTAGTAATGAAAAAATAAAATATCTGTTAGTAGGTAAAAAAAGAGCCACGCGAGACAGATTACGAAGGAGTGGAGTTCTCACGAGAAAATAGAATTGCACTGAAAGTTTAATCGGCTTATTTATCTTGGCTGTCGGAGGAGTTCCCCTTCCGAGTGGCAACTCCGAAACTCCACACACAATCGCGTGCAAACGCCCCCGTCGACACGTGTGCCTAGCTGCACAAAGGGTCGCCGAAACTCCTACTCTTTCAAGGCCAACTGTCGTATCCGATTTTTCTGCTTGCAATAAGCACTTCTGTCATTCAACGTTAAAAACTACTTTCACCACACCATGAATTTTATTAAATTTATTTTTTATTTTATCATATTTATTAAAAATTTTATTACATTTATGGGGCGTTATATACTGTAAAAAAAATCTACTTGAAATTTAGAGTACTTTTACTGGAAGTTTTTATTCATAAACTAGTATATTAAATTTAGATTACAAGTGTAATGTAAAATTAATGTATGTTACAGCACATTCAATAATTTACTTTAATTTTACAGCAAAAGTACTTGAATTTTAGTAATTTGCGGGAACTAATTTTACGGGAAAAGTACATGAATTTTATACCACAATTGTATATTAAATTTCGCTGACGAGTTTATGAATAAAAACTTCCAATCTTTTCTAACAGTGTACACCGATCGGACCACCTTTTACAACAACCATCGTTGATGTTGTTGATTATTTTTATAGTCATTCACCCGAATAGATGGAGCATGCTCAATTTTTTTCAAATTTTTCATCGCATAATTCGCGCACTTGTGAATTTATAAAAATTGCTCGAATAATTGCGTTTAAAAACTTTTGAATGCACGTACCTTCTATATAAGTCGTATCGTAAAAAAACGTATATAAAAGCTTTTCATTTTGAAGTATACTTTTATGCAAATTTATTTAAAAAATTCTTCAACCCCTCCGAAGCATTGATATTTAATTAATAAACATAAAAATCGATTTTTCAAATCTTGGACATTTTTTATTTTTTCCGAAAAAATCTCTAAAATACTACTCATGAAAACGAACATTTTAAGCCTAGACCGGAAATGGGACAATCCTTTTTTCCGAATTTTTACGAGCGTTTAAAGATAAATAAAAGAATGAAAACTCTCATAAAAAAACGGAAAAAAATTGTTGATCTTCACGACAAAAAGTTGGCAGTGAGATTCATCCATTCATTGAGGATTACAAAAATTATCAACTAACTGTCATGGTGAAATTTCATTACATGTAATGAAATTTCATTTAATATGCAGATATGTTATAAAATTCCAATAATTATATTATAAACACAACTTTTATGAAGTGTGTATACTCTATATTAATTTTACAATAATTTTTTGTGTATTATTTAATATTTGTATATTAAATTTAATATACATACACGTATCCCCAAAAAAACTTCCAATATTTTATATTAACATACAAAAATTTCTAATAGTGTTCATTCGACGATTAAAAAAATACTTTCATCCCAAATGAATTTTATTATATTTATTTGTTATTTTCTTTGTTTCAGGCTTGTTGAGCTGGAAGAAAAGAAAATTAATATGGCACCAGTAATTTGTATGTCAGATATTCCAATGCCCAGAGCGGATGCCGCCTGGCCCTACGCGAGACGAAGACAAAGAAGTCACGCTGGTGGAATTTCCGGAAAGCATCGAACTTCCGAAATGAGACAGATGTCAATGGCGAGGGTGCGACCTGCGTCATGTTATAATACACCACCAGCCAGCCCCGTTTCCGCCCCGGACAGTCCGATTGACTTCTGCTTCCCAAACTCTCCGGAATCTTCGCTCTGCGCGAGAATTCCGGTCGATCAAGATGATCAGTGGATCATTGCGAAACGTCGTAGAGGTATAAAAATCAATTAAGTCGAGTATTATATTTTTATCTAATAAAAAAAAGGATGCAAAGTAGAACCTTGCACATTAGTTTCTCATTATTTTTCGGTTTTTACAAAGCTATGAGGAAGTATGTTAATCAATTTTGGCTTCCTCATGGAGGAAGCTTTGTAAAAAGAGAAAAATAATGAGGAAGCAATGTGCAAGGTTCTACTTTGCATCCTTGTTTTATTTTATGCTTATTTTCTGATGTTTTACGAAATGCAGAGCGAAACCAGTCAATTTTTTTTTAAATTCAAATTAACGTAAAATATGAACCGCTTTAGCAATCATCACCAAATTTGGTACGTCGCAGGGCTAAATGTTATTGTTCCAGTGTAAAAAATTTCAGACGATTTGTTGAAATTTTACCTGAATTAGAGCAAAACGAAAGTTTTTCGAGAAATTCAAAATATCATAAAAACCGAACCGCTTTGCATATTTCGCCCAAATTCAATACCAAAGGTCGCATCACTTTGTTCCATTTTAATACGAAGTTTCAGCCCGATAACTAAAAACTCGTTCGTGTTAGAGCATTTACGTACTTTTTTCAAAATTAAAAAATTCTTATAAAAATGAAATGTGTGAATCGATTTTTCCGAAATGTATACCAATTAAAGATTAGGCAGTACTGTACATGTTTTTTAAATTTGAGCTGACTCGGTCGAATAGTTTAAAAGTTATAGTTACATGAATTTTTTACCTTTCATCACACACACACACACATACATCCGGACAACTTTTCTAAACCACTTTTCTCGACATTTTAGATCATTCTGAGTAATTTGACATAAAAATATCGAAAAAAAAAATTTTCATGAACACAAAGCTTCCTCTAAGAGGAAGCAAAAAAACGATGTAATGTAGAACCTTGCACATTGCTTCCTCATTATTTTTGGCTTTTTACAAAGCTAATCGATGAGGAAATACGTTAACGTAGTCGCTCTCCTACGTGCTAGTCAAATCAGTGTTCATTTTTTTTATTGCGTTACTACAAATTTTGGTGGTTCTGTTTACTGCTCTGATGAGTGACTTACACATCAGCATAGTACTTAATATACATCACAGACATGGTTTTAAAAGAAAATACAGTCATCCAGTTTTATATTTTCAAAGAGCATAAATTGTAAATTGAAATATGCTTTATTGATTGACCGGACAGATTCTTTATTCGCATTAGTTGTTATAAAGTTACAAGCACATGTCCGTCTATTCAAAATTGTTAGAAACGCTTTTGAAAAATGATCACTGATTTGACTAGCACGTAGAAAAATTGGGTTCACTATCTCATGTGTTGAGAAAGTTAACTTAATAACATTAATTTTTCGAAATATTCAATACTCCATAAAATCGGAACCGCTTTGGAGATTTCATTAAAATTCAATATCAAAAAACCTTGCGTGCAGGGTAGAGTCACCAGTAAATGAACAGTTAAGCAGAACAATTTGTTTATCATGGGTTTTTATAAAATGTAATGTTTCGAGATTGTCTGCGAAAATTTTAATGGGAGACCAGAATGTCGAATTATGTGATGCAACTAAAAAAATATCGTATTTTCATCGCAGGGTATATAAAAATAAATACTAAAAGTAAAAAATCCAAAAACACCAGTAAATGAACGGGCCAATCTAGCCTACACTTTTTGTAAAAAATAGGCTTCTGTGACAAAATAAGCGCAGTAGATAGCTAAAAAATAAACAAATTAAAAATCTAATGGTAAGCCAAGTCGCCAGAATTACCTACGAACTTACAAATAGCCGTTGTTCATTCACTGATAACTGTTCAATTACTGGTGCATTCACCCTACCTGCACTTATAACAAAATAACCGATATTTTACCAAAGTTAGAGTTATCACATAACAGAATACAACGTTCTGATAATTATAAAGTGACAGCTGTTAATCTTTGATATTATTATTTGTTATCTTTGATATTATTTTCTACAATTGCGGCAACTACAAAAATAGTTTTGACGATATTTTAATAGTTCTGACAACTATTTTATAATTGGCAGGATTGTAAAGAAATAGTCGTATGTACTTAAAATTAATATCTGTCACTTTACTGTTATCGAAACGAGATATTTCGTTGAGTGATTTCCTGCTCGATTTTTTATTCCTCCGTTTAATTAATCGTTTGCTATTTTTATTTTCCAGGACTTTTGAATATCGTGGCAAGAACTATAGCCCTGGTCCGAAGGAACCATGTTCTGGAGAAAAAGGTGGAAGCTTTGCGAATGGAGACGCACAGCTTTATCAGCTCCGTGCTGAATAATCCCGAAAACAAGAGTGACGACAGGCGAGAAGAACCGATGGATTGCAGTAGAAATTCAAAAGTGAATAATGTCGTTTCATCCTCGACGGACGAAGAGTCCACGTGGCCGAGACAAGCGTCAGCATTAGGAGCTCACGTCGAAGAATCGAAAAGAAAAGTTTGTGCGGATCAGACAGCGGTGACGTCAACATGCAACTCAACAAGTATGGAACGCGAGCCTCGAACCTCGGACTTGCTCGATCGTTGAGCAATCGTTTGCGAAAGTATTTTTCTCGTTTCGTTTTCTTCTATTTTTTTTTACCGTTTTGTGTACGAATATGTTAGCGCGGGGAACACGTTGCTCGGTGTACACGGTTCCCAGAATCATATCACGTCAGAGACGACAGGCGCGCAAATATAGATCGGAGCTGCGGATTGAGAAACACGGTAACACAGACTGATATCGAACCTTTTGAAAGAAGAATTGTAGATTATTTTTACAGTTAAAACACACACAAATCGAAATTTAAAAAGAACACAATTTCTCTGGATGCAATTTTCACTTTTTTTTGCCAGCTTACTCCTATTTTCAATTAAGGATAAGACATTGAAATTAGTGATATTCATTTATGGATATCTCACTTGTTTGACGGCTGGTATTATATGAAAAAAAAATTCTATTAGTCTCTTAAACAAAGATTTTTTTGGTCAGATTATTGCTTGTCTTTGCACACTGCAAACTTTTATCACGAACTAGTAGACCTAAAATCCCAAATATTTCTCAGCTGTGCATGAAATATATTTTGTGCCGGAATGAATTTCACTTTTTTCTTCTAAAAATTGGTCAATTTATAATTTATTCTTAGAATATAACTAGCCAGAATTTAAAAAAATTGAACTCTATTTCAGATTATATCTTTAATGCACGCAAAAAATATCTTTGATTTAACTGATAATTATTTGGGAATATTTGACATACCGATCTTCGTGTAAATGCGTGAGGACTTTTAAAAAATTGTAGGGATCCTGGCATATCCAGATGCTTTTACTGACCAGCTAAAAAGCCTTTGTTCAAAGGTTCAACAGGACATGGTATTTCGTAAATAATACTAGTAGTCAAACAACTGGAATATGCAAAATTGAATTTCATTGAATGCTTTGGGGAATTATTTGCACAAGCGTTCGAAGAGAATAATATAGTCTCTGTACACAAAACATTCTTATAACGATATATTTGCAAAGTGTAGACTTTTTAATTGACTAACCGAAAGGTTTATTTTTAGGCAATATTTTCCGCAATCGAAACCGCAAAACCAACGGATTTTTGCTGACTCACGATACGTTTTGTTCGTGACGAGATCATCTCAGGAAGTAATTAATAATTGCAGGGTGACTGACAGCTTGTGTAAAATGTGTTACATTTTTAACGGTACCACTCTGATGGAATCTTTTTCACTAATTGCTTTTATCTTTGCATTTTAATGATATTAGCAACGCAAAAAAAAAATGGGGTGTATAAAAAAAATCAAGAGGGTCGTTTAGTTTCCGTACTTTGATTCGCAGTTGCCGACGTCTCGTTTACTCTATATACAATGTATAGTTAACGATTTTTCGTCGCAATGTTGAAATCGACGTTAGCGATATTCACGCTTATTTAGAGAGCCTAGAACTTTTGTTAAGTCTGGTAGAATCCTCAAACTTCATAACGCGATAATTTAAACGATATATTAATTAAGTAATATGAATTAGTGGCGATACTTGCGTCGTAATAGTTATTTAGAATTCTTCCGTGACTAAGTAAGAAAGCGTATCCAGTAGGAATAATTTAATATCGCTAGATTTCTACTATACATTAGTACGTACGAGAATATCTAAAAAAAAACCTATAAGCAATGGAGTCGATCCTTTTAGATATAAGACTGTCGAACTGACGGTGTGATAATCACAGTACTTTAGGATCTAATCGCCTGCTCGGCTATCAATACGAGGCAAAACAGTCTTACTGTATACATGTATTTATTATATTATTAGTTTATAAAACCAATCAATAGGCTACCTCCGATTACAGCAATACAGACATTTTGTATTTCGTCGTGCTTGCGATTAATCGTATACGAAAAAAAGCAAGCCTTCAAGTCTGAGGTCAGGACTGCGCGGATATTCATATTGGGTGAGTTCAGTGAGACTTTTTTTTCTAGAACAATGTTTCGTGGCATAGCACTTGGGGTGGATGTGGCTGCATTTGCTGCTATTTTATTTCCGCTGCATCAGGGGAATTCTCACAGATGCTCTGCAAAAAAAAATTGACCACTTAAGAGGGTTGGGTTGTTAGGTAAAAATGAGTGACATTCATTGGTGTATATCTTGTTTGGTTGCGGACGTTATATAAAAAACTGTGTCCTGTTGACTCCATAAACAAAGAATTTTCATAATTGTCGAATGTATAGAAGTTGTCTTTTTCCGGCATGACTTCAGCGATTTAAGATGGAGTTGCAATTGAATAATAGCCATAAATTTGAATAACTAAGTTTATAGAATTCTAAATAAATTACGAGTCCACCAATTTTTAGAAGAAAACAAATGCTAATCTTATGCTGGAAGGATCATTTTTGCGGTCTAATGAGCATTATTTGGAAATACTTGGTCTGCTGGTTCTTTTATAAATGAATCAAAAAGCAAGATGCTTTTGCTATCGAACAAAAATATTCTTTGCTGAAGCCGTCAACAGCATGCATTTTTTTCTAATATTTTCTGCCGCTAAACAAGTGAGATATCCATCAATTAATATTACTAATTTTCAACTGCAATTCTTTTAATAATCGCTATTTTTATTTTATATATATTCAAAAGTATTGCGCAGTCAGGATTAGTAAATCTGCTGTGAAAAAATCCAGAAGCTTTTCGAGAATATTATATAAATAGAGGAGTCGCAGACGTCTGCATATCAAAAAGCGAGCAAATTTATCTTCTGTAAAAAGTATCGCAAAAGAAGACAGCAATCTTTTCTTAAACTGTCGAAGAAGTCGATGTGTTTTAAAACTTTTTGAACTCTTTCTGAACCGATTGTCGATAAGATTTTGGAATGATTCGGAAAGCATCCGAATGCGTAAACGCTTCGTATCCCCGGTTAGCTGGTTGCCTAAGGAACGCGATCTCTGTTCGAAGATTACAGGAATTTTACACGCATCGTTTGATGCGCTAAAAAATTCCGTTATGTTTATTAGAAATAATTTATTTATTTATTGTGTTTCCTACAAGCTGTAAGTTGAAACGATTCACAGCCAGAACCTTCAAAGTATTATAATAAAAATCTTGTACAATAAAAATACATTCAAGAATCAATCGTCTGTGTTTTGTTATATATTTATATTTTCCCATGGTAATTCATTGCGCATATTGGACTGTTACGGTCTATCACATGAAGAGATTCAATGGGGATCGGGCGACTGCGAGAGGAGAACAACGAGTACCCAGAATTGGAGCATAGCCTGAAAAAATATGAAATTTCTATAAGTTTCTTTCGATTCAATTAATTCTCACATCATTAATCTAATAGTTGATACAATAATGCATCTAATAACCAATTTTATTTACTTACCATGTAAATAATAACAAAAATCCTTGCAAGAGGATAACGTCGTAGAAAAATTCCAGTGCGAACGCTTATCGCATCTAGAGTCGAGTAAGCTCGTTTTACTCTTCTTGTGACTGTAGTGTCAAAAGGAGTCTCCATAAAGAACGTCGGTACTTGTGCTTTAGCGTCGTCGGTATCGTTCACACTGTTATAAGACCCATTTCTCCTCGAGCTAGCCAGAATTTTTCGGTACTCTTGCTAAAAAAAAAATTTGGAACATAAAACACTTAATAACAATTAAGTATACCTGTGACAAATATGCGACAGTCGGACTAGTCGAAACGCGTTAGGGTAGAAGCACCGTTTGTGGCCATCGACTTGATCCATTTGTGGCCATACCTATTGCATGTAAACGTCGGTAATGGCCACAAATGGTGCAAACGGCTTTGAACATAATGTACTAAACAATTTTGGTATTTTAAGAGGGATCAAGCCTCATCGTCATACAAATTTTTGTTACCATCCACCTCATCGTTAAATTATTACGCGTTTTTTAATTTTTTGAAAAATACCTGTTCACGCGATAACTCTTTCAATTTTCGAGATATTCATCTTACAATTGGTATGAATGTGAGTTTTCATATGCCGGTGATCGCTATTGAATTTGGTTAAGATCGGTTGAACCGTTAAAATTTTATGATGTTTTGAATTTTTCAAAAAATTGACATTATCGCTCTATTGTAACTTTTGCAAAACTTAAGATAGCGAGCTCAAATTTTGTATATAAATGAAACAATATTCAGCCATTATATATGTATAATTTTGTGACGAACGGTATGAAATTTTTGATTTTATGGAATGTTGAATTATTTATAAAAATATACATTATCACATTCACTTTCGGAAACGCTCTAATAATCACGAAATAACGTAATAACGAAATAGAAAAATCGTATCTACAACATGTATATTTATCTAATTAAAACAAGGATGTAAAGTAGAACCTTGCACATTGCTTCCTCATTATTTTTCGCGTTTTACAAAGCTTCCTCTATGAGGAAGCCAAAAATTGAATAACATACTTCCTCATAGAGGTAGCTTTGTAAAACGCGAAAAATAATGAGGAAGCAATGTGCAAGGTTCTACTTTGCATCCTTTTTACTTTTTCATATGATTATGGCTGAGTAAATAAATAATGCAGATATTTTGCGTTGGAACGGATATTATTAATTACGTGACCTTCTAGTATTATCTAAAACCGATCATGACGATCCTGTCAAGTTGATCGTTCGCTTGATTAGCTATTGTCAAATCGAGCTATTCTAGTAACACTAATATCGTGTGTCTCTCAGAACCTTATTTTTATATTCGTTACGATATGATTGCATTTTTTACCTCCATTTTTTCAAGTTGCAGTCTCAGAGCATTTTTCTCGGTGGTCAAACTTTCCAGAGCCTGCTGCTTCGACACCAAAGTCTGTGTGAGACTCGAGAGTCTCGACTCAACGGCACTGGAAGGTGTAGAAGCGGCCGATAGTTGCGATCGTAGCCGAGTAATCTCCGTTTCCTGTTTCCGAAATTTTACAGTCGCGCTATTGACTTGACTTGCCAGTTCTTCCCTCAGAGACCGAACTTCCTATAGCAATGATTACTCGCATTGTAAAATTTTTTGTTAAGATTTTAGGACACATAATTATTTTCGAATAATTATAGAAACCTCTAAATGCACTTGAGCATCTTCTTCGGCCTCTATACGCTTTCGTCGCTCAGCCGAAATAACGTCATGGGCTTCTCTGGTCGCGTCGATCGATTTCCGACTCAATTCTTCCAGCTTTGTATCCGCGTTTATTAATTCTTCGCGCGCCAAACGCAACTGCTCGCGTACCTGTTGATTTTCATCCCTGAGAGCCTCGCACTCTTGTCTACAAGTCGTTAAAACATGATGTCATTTGTTAATACTAGTAGACGTTATTTTTCAGGATTACCTCAAGTAATTATTGATCATAAATTGTAATCAAATGAAGATAAAATACAAGTAAAATGTTTCTATATTTAATGGAGGCCTTCGAGTTTGCATACCCTGCAAACTGTAATAGTTTATTTTCGAAAAATAATGTGAAAGTGTCATAGTTCCCTAAGTAAACAGAAAAACTTAACTTAAGAACTTAAGTAAATTTTTTCATATAATTTATACAATTATTGGTATGTTAGTTTAGTATTTTGAAGACGATATGCATAGCAGGATATGTTTTTAGCTTAGAGAAACGTTCATAGCTATGTAATTGAAATAAAATTAACTGATAGACGTTGATTTCCAAAAAGATGTTTTTTTAAAAATAATTCTGTTCAAAGAATAATCGATAGTATTGGCCTGATTATTATAGGTGATAGCATCGGCCATCTTGTTTGGAAGACACTTTATTGATTAACCGTCTAGATTTTTTATAGCATTCATTTTACAGATGTTTCAAATATTTGTATGCCTGATGTTAGATTATTAGAAGAAACAAACGCTTGCAACTTATTAACAATTAATAACATAAAAGAATTCAGTAGTAAAGAGATCTGGCATCTTCTAATTTACTTATTTATTACTATTACTTGTCATAATCGGACTAATATTGTGGTTTATTCTTTAAAATGAGAGGACAAAAAAACATTGGATATTAGCAGATATCAATGGATTTTCTTTTAAAGCGTGACTGCGAGTGTATACCTATATATTAAGAACACATGCGCAAACCACGCTTAAGAAAAATCAATTGAACTACCAAAAATTGTAGAAACGCTTTTAAAAAATCAGACTAGTGTGAAGCGGTCTACTCTCCTTAAGAGAAAGTGAAACATGCTTGAAATATTTCTCTCACTCTACCATGACAGATTTATCTCTCATGCTTCACCAATCTTAAGGTGATGTTTCACATAATAAAGGTAAGGTGATGTGAAACATAACCGAAAACTGCAAAGCATTTTCCTCGACCATAATTGATCTAACAGATGAAAGACGAAAACGATTGACTGGATCTCAAAATGCGGCACTCTTCGTCTTCATTTTTTAGCGGAAAACTCAACTGTGGAAGAGAACTTTGCTTCGGGAAGATACATCTATCGCTTTCTCACGTATAAACAATCTAAGTAGACTATAATTACTACTATGTAACACAGAACTTAATGTATTAAAAAAAAAAGAATAATAATTGATACCTCAATTGATTTAATTCCATGATCATAGTAGCGTTCTCTGACCCGGCATTCGAATCGTTTCTAAGCTCAGCAATAAGGTTCTCCTTTTCCTGCAAAGTTTTCATAGCTCTCGCTCTGTGTTGCTCCAACTCGAGTCTCGTGGTATTGAGATCTGATCTGCTTCTATCAAGCGCCGACTGTAGATCCTCCAACTTCTTCAAATTCTCCGAGCTCTCGATTTCTAATACTCTCAGCTGCTCCCTTAAAACGTTTATCTCTTTCTGATGATCAGTTTGCTGTTTGCTGAGCAACTCAGTCTTTTCGTCCAAATTTTTCCTCGCCGCTTTCAAACTCTTCTTTGCGTCTCCGTCTCGAGACCTTTTTATCAAATTCTCCATCTCCAGTCTTTGCTGCGTTAATCGGTATTCGTATTCCTGTCTGAGGGTGTTTAATTTATGCTGAAAATTGCTGTGTTCACTTTCGATAGATCTTTCGACGTGAGTCGTCACCAGCAATTCATTGCGTAATTTTTCAATCTCGTTTCTCAGCATCAAATTCTCTTTATTAATGTCCAATTCTGAATCTCCGTTCAAAGAATCGTTGTCCGACAAGTCGAGGACTATCTGAAGAGGCTCTGGGCTCGTTCGGCCACTATGTATTATTAAATCTGATATGGAATCCGAATTTTCAGCCGAATGTTCGACTCGCAAGGAAGACGGAGTCGGAGGCCCGGTTGTTACTTCATTCAAGGTTTTTGTTGGCGTGTTCAGATATGTCATTAAATCATCCTCCTTTCGTGCAATCGACATAGGTATGGAAGAAGCTGTTACCGAGGCCTGATTGGAGCGTACCGATAAAAAAGTGTGCATCGGCGACTCCGTCATAACGTTTGGAGCAATATCAGTATCCATGCTAGAAACAGAAAAATATTGTTAGACTACAATGTACAAAATTTTTGTTTGAAAGTTAATATACAGTATATAAAGCTCGGATGCATATACCGTTATATTAATAGTCAGATGCATTCGTCATTGACAAATACGATATTTGTATATTAAAATACTTGTATCGGAGAATTCTCATATTATTTAAAAAATTTACAACAAACGTATATTAATATGGAATTCGTATACTCGTTTAGTAAATCTCATCGTTTTGTATATTAAATTCTCTTGCATTTTTAACAGTGTAATATTTTTTGCACCATTTTACAAAAGATGAAACTTGAAAATCAATGAGATTACATAATAGCTTGAATATAAATAATTATAGTTATGAATACGACAACTAATTATGGTTTTAAAGATTATTTTATAGTTGTTAGCTTTTGAGCATTGTCAAAACCATGTGAAAGAGATCGTCAGTGGTGTATCCAGTCCCCCCCAAAAATTTCTGAAGATAACGCCTTTGTATACTTATATATTTGTCGACTATTACTCTCTTTAAGGTTTGCCCCCCCCCCCCCCCCCCCCCAAATAAAATCCTGGCTATGCCATTGGCGACCATAATGAAAATACTCTGAAAGCCTGACAGAATGAGTTTGTGATCAATTCATATAGTCAGTGATTAATGCCTTAACATAGTGAGCAATTACAAAAATAAATAAATTAGTATAAGTCTCAACTTTGACCAAAAGTATTGTCCTGTTCCTTACTGTTATATTATCTTACTATCATATAAATCTATCAATTTTCTTTTAGCGATCACTTTTTCAAATAGAATTTTTGTAATTATGTTTTCATAATAATAATACACAGTTATTATATATTATAATGTGTAATACTTGTGAACAGCTACAAAACATATTGTTTTTCACTCCAAATTTTATAATTACAGTTTGAAGAAGTGGAGAAATGCAGTTAACTGGATTACCAAATATTGGAAGATTGTGCTCTTTCTCCTACCATCATTTCACCGTACATTTGAATGAAATTAACGTTTTTTTGTGGCTATTGAAAAGTTCATAAATAATTTCATAATTGCTGGAGTATATTATTACAAAATCATGAGTACAAAATGAACTGTACTGTAAATTTTATTTCTTAAAGTAATAGGAGTTAACAACACTGATTAGTAAACAAAAATAAAAATGGCATACATTTTTTCTCATTAATAAAACAATAATAGTTTATTATAGAAATAAACATTTTAATGAAGTTTAGCACCAGTTTAGAAAAGAATTTTAGCTAATAGGGATACCAATTTTTTAATCGTTAAGATACTGTTAAAAGAAATGTTAAAGACCATTGCAACAATATTGCTAGCTTTCATAAGTATTTCGTTAGTAAGAATAGAATTATCAGTTCTATGTATTGATTTTAGCATTTTTTCTTTAACTGTTTTCAACAGTATTTACTGAAAGTGAGTTTCTTAAATGATTCATGCCAACTCATAGGGACAATAACAAACGTAGTTTAAAGCAAGGTAGAAAGCATGATTCTCAAAGCATTAAATACAAAGAGTATGGATTGGAGTGAAGTATAAATATGTTACAAGGTAGATTTAAAAAAATATGAATATAGAATAATATAATGAGAAAGAATATGAAGAAGAAACAGGTACCTTGTTATTCATTCAGTTCATGCAATAAACACTTATGTACATACACATAAAAAATCAACAGGTATGGACAAAAGTAAATAATATATTAAAATACAGTTTTCTTGCCCAACTTTGCTAAATAACCCGACAATGAATAATGCAAAAATAAATAATTTGACACTACGCATAAAGTAAACATTTGAACATACAGATTTTTATCTTCAATGTCAACAATGATTAATCAATACACAATATAGAAAATTGACAAAATGATAAATAAAAGAAAATAAATACCTGACATGCTGCGGAGAACGATTGGCAATACCCTGTGAAATTTGATCGTAATCATTTTTCTCTTTGCTCAATGCAGCAGCAGTGTTTTTGTCTATTTTGTTGAGCAGATTTTCGGCCTTGCCAGCAAGACCTGATAACCAGGCCATTTCTTATTGCCAAGATATTTCCCTTCTCTATTTGCTATATACACAATTTGATATTGGGCAGCTTTCATCTGTTGAGGTTATGCCCGCGTACACTCTTCACTCTCATGTACTAAACAATGAGCTGTTCATTACAATTTCTCTTCGTGTATTCGTAGTTTTAATACTTTTTTATTACTTCTGGATCGCTATGTTCTAGTACCATGAATTACACAATGTGAAACTGTCAGAATCTGTTTTGGAGTAGAAAGTATTCCACGTATGCCTAGGAGTCCAATCAGCTGATCGCAACTGACACTCTTCAATGAAAAGGTTATGCGATTCGCACGCTATGCGCAATGAACATCCTAGCGATGGACGAGACGACGCGAATAGTGGTGAACGTATAGCAACACGTGCATGACAGCCGGATGTGGGGATGGGAGAGGGGGTCAGCTGATCGCGTATTGTTTTACGAAGAAAAGATCGTTCTGTGACTTCTCGAAACTACTGAAATTCATTGATACTATATGAGCAATTCCTCATGGAACTTCAAAAACCATGGCCCTGCCTTTAAGGTTGTTGTGGGGCCAAGTCAAAATGCTACCACTGTCATGAAAATTTTCACGAATGTTCATTATCCCTTTGCAAATAGTCTGGTAAAAATTTAGAACGGTGAACAGCACCGTTTAGCAGAAAAAAAATCGCAAATTTTACAACCTATTGCACTATTGTTATAGCGAGTTCTGGGGATTTCGCCGTATTTACGTTATAACAGCTAAGAAAATGCTACCACGTACACGAAACAACTATGTATAGTTTAAACAATAATCGCTTTAACGTTTGGCACCTTTGGAAGACGATCGACAGCACCGTTATTTAATTATTAATTTTTTAAAAGTCTTGATCGTCTTCGCTTGGGAACTGAATACGCAGCTGTCTCACTCGCACACCAACCGCACCGCTCACCGCGCGGCCCCTAATCGCCCCGCAAGCCCAGACCCCACACAACCTTAAGAGAATGTGATACACCGGCAGAAATTTCTTCGTCCAATGTTAAACGCCTATAGGTCTGTCTCTCTCGGACATAGCTCTGTCTCTCTCGCACTATTTTTCTTTTAATTCTCGCAAAAAAACGACTGAATCGATTGAGGAGCCAGAAGCTTAGCCCAATTGTACCATCCTTCCGCGTATTCCCTCAAAATGCAAGCCCAATCTGTGTTGTTTTTTGAGAGAAAACAGCTTTTGAAATTTTGAGGTGTGGTGGGGGAAGTACCACTGCCTCTTAACGGTACATCAACGATAAATTGTTACATGTTTTTGGTGTTAACATTTAGATGTTGATCTCTTGGAATAGATGCACCTAGTTGGCAAAGCCAAAATTTCGAGAATATACGAGTTATTTTGGTAAAAGTGACTGAAATGTCCTTATCGTCCGTGTCCCTGATACAGATCTTTATTGTTGAATGATCAAATAACTTTTGAGGCGTTCCTTTACTATTCTGAAAAAATTATTATTGTTTTTGTCACGGTCGTTGTCGAACATACGCAATCGCAAATTAAGCGTGTTTGACTCTGTATAGTCATAGAAATTGATAAGTGTGTGTCCCGCGGTTTTCGTGTCGTTACCGTCGGCACTTTTCAGGGCGGTCGCAATGCCAGACACGGTAATAGTGCAACAAGGGCCGAAAGTTGGCGATTGCGACGAGTGTGAGGTTTGCCGCCCGAGCGAAGCGATGGCTGCAATCACACGAGTCGCAAACGCCAATTTTGGCCCGTGTGCACACCATATTTTTTGTGACAAGTGCATGAATAGTGGTGCTTTGAATGGTAGTCTTGTGGGACGAACAGTGAAAAGTGAGGTTATCAACTTTCCACCCTAGGGTCGAAAGTGAAACAGCAGGGTCGAAAGTGAAGGAATCGCGAACTGCGCATGCGCCAACCTATCGTTTCAACACTGCTATCAAACTAGCCACTTTCGGCCCGCAAAACTGCCATGAAAAGCACCGCTGTTCATGCACGTGTTACAATAGTATATTACGCCACTAGGGAGGGAAAGTAGACTATGTCCAACCGCGTGTAAGATTACCACCCGAGCCGAAGGTGAGGGTGGTAAACACGCGGTTGGGGATAGTCTACTTTCACTCCCCAGTGGAGTATACTATTTTTCACCATATCTGCAGCGGAAAGTTCGAATTACGTAAAGCCCGTAGGGCGGGAAGTCGAACTTTCCGCGCAGGTATGGTGAAAAAAATAAATAATTTTCTCTGTTGCACCTAATCTGAACGAAAGTAGACATTACGAAATTCACTCGCTTATTAATTTTTATACCTCAAGGGCGATGGTCCGTTAACAAAGTCCGTCCAAATTTGGGTAAGATTTAATATCGTGTCCATACCATCCAACGCAAAAACTATTCCGTGGAGCCTATATTTCTGATGGTCTCGATGGTGCTATTTTAACCTCGTTTTTTCACGTAAAAACCATTGTATTTACTGAAATTCCTTGTCCTTACCGTCCACTAATCCGTTTCGACTTTGGAAAACTACTTTAAAGGCTTAAATATAATATTGTGTGAATATGAAGAAGTGTTAAAAAAATTGCCTTCTTTAATATCGACTTACATCAGATGGTTTGATCAATAAAATATTAATAATTTCGCTACTATACACATGTTTCATGAAAATATTCTTAGGAACTATTTTTTTTGTAATTTCCAATATAATAGCTTTGATCAGATGGAAGTCAAATTAACTAATAAACGTAACAATTTTAAGGTAAATAAAAGCGGTCTATTTGAAAAATAGTGGATTTTATTAGTAATTTTTAATTCAATCATTTTTTTATTTTTATTTTTATTTTTTTTCATACTGTGGTCACATTTTTTCACGATGGCACACATTTGATCGAGTAGGTATGATACCCTGGGATTAGCAAAAAAATTCCCGTGGATGTGCGTCGAATTTTTTTCAAAATTTTTATTTTTCGCATTTTTCAAGCTCCATGAGGAATTACTAATATACGCGAATATAGATTACTATTCTACGCGAATATTTTGAATACGTTTTTCGTATCTAAAAGTTTGTATTGATTAGAATTTCAGCACTATGCGAAATGAGAAAAACATTTACAAAAATCAACACCATTAAAGTAAGAACATTTGTTTCCTAACGTTGAAAAACAATTATGAAATTAGTTGAAAAATAAATGAACAGAACTTAGCACCCTGGAAAAAATTAATTATAGAGAGTGATACAGATTGATAGAATTTGAATAGGATTTAATCGTATGTTATAATCTTTATATATTCGGACTTGGATCAATTTATACAAATTGTATTGTTGTTATTAGTTTCCTATAGTTTTCCGTTTTCTATGGGTTGAATAAGATGGATACGTTATCAGTATGTATGGTGCATCAACGGATTCATAATATTTTATATGGAAATTACATTTCGACACTTGTAAATTTTTATCCGTTTGTGCTGTATCGTGTTATATCGTAAATATATGATTCAACATTAATTCTTCGCAATCAAAGAGGCATCAATAGAGTGATCCTATCATTTTCTATCGTCTCACAATAAAATTATAGAAAGTATATCGGAATAAATCGTATGTAAGTTCGATGCTTTGTCGGCTATATTGTCGCCACTAGCCGACAAACCATCGAACTTATATATAATTCGGACACAGCACCACTAACATCACGATAAATCCTATGTGTTTAGACTGAAAGAATTATCATAATCTATCGTAAAACCCTGATATAATTGAAACAGTTTTTTTTATCATCCAGAGTTGTAAATCCCCATTAATTCATGAGATATAGTTTACAGTACAATTTGTTTTGTAATGATGATTTCATAATAATAATATGTAGTGATTATAAAATAGAGTGTAAATATTTTAATAGCTGAAAAAAATACTAATTTTCGCTTTAATATTGCAAGAAATAGTAGAAAAAATGGAAGAAATAAGTAATGCATTACTTATTTTTCCCATTTTTTCAAAAGGATTACCGTGAATTTTTATTGAAAAATAATAATTTTTGCAGTCATTCCAAAGTTTAATCATCGTATTACAATCGCTACATGTTATTATTATAAAATCATAATTATAGAGCTGATCGTATTATCATCATTATTTCTATAAGTATTAGGCATTTACAACTCTGTTATCATCTATACAATAATTTCATGCTGATTCACTCATTTCTCTTCTCATCGTTTCACAGCTGCAGGAAGTCTATCATAATGAATCTTGAATAAGATAAATATTTGAATACAAAGATTTGTGGACGAAACTTTTTTTCATTAAAAAAATTAATTTCTCAATAAAAAAAAACGAAGGCGGTCCACAACAGCCCCGGCGTATCAGTATCTCACTGGGCAATAGCTGAGATATTGAAATGACTTGACAAAAATTATTAGAGAAATAAAAAATTTATTTTTCTTTAAAGTTTTTTTTTTACATTTTCGAAATCATGCATTTACTTTGTGAAATGGTTAGAAGAAGCAAATTTTCGATATTTTGTATCAGCATTCCTTATATCATCAATTAATAGTTTCAAAATCATTTACTAATCAATTTATAAATAAAAACCTTTTGTGCGGTTTTTTCTCAAGACCAAATCTAAGTACAGGGTGACAATCCGCTCATTTCGATTTACATGGTGGCCACCTTAGAATTGTCAACCTGTATAAATGGACCGGTTAAAAGACGAAAAAACAAGTTATAAATGAAACATGATGATATATCATTAACATACACATGTGATATATCATTAAACGATTATAGTCACATCATAAAAAAAAACAAGGAACAAGTTGTTCGATGGACATCAGAATTTATTACACTATGAACACAACATCAACATATACACATCAGTTCGGAAAAAAAATAATGAAAAGAAAATTGAGGTTCAGAAATGGATATTTCCCAAAATTAGGCAACTTGAACGATTGGCAGTTCATGTGTCACATCTGAAGTTTTAGACGGCTCATTAAGGTATTCCTCTTCGACGTAAGGATGAGCGGCAATGTATTCGAGAGCTCGGGCAATTGCCCGCGGAACAGGTGGAGGCGTAGGCAGATGATCTCCCTGCGGTTGAAAACCATTCTCGTCCGCGATATAAGTCAAATGTATGGGAGTGCCATCGGCGTCCGTATACGATATCGAACCCTGGACCGACTGTATCTGGACCTCGCCATTGACCTTGACCGTTCCTTCCTCTTGAACCTTAATGCCATTCGCAGATTCCCATACGTTGAAGTGCGAACCATCGGGATAGACGTCGGAATCTTGGCTAAGAATTTCTACAGGTTTTTTATTAAGAGAATCTTCGGCGTGGACTTGAGAGTTTCTGCTGGTAATTTTGTCGGTAACAGTATCGGCATCAGTGTCGGTAATGTGAACTTGAGAATCCACCGGCAGCACTTTCGTTTGTTGATTGACTAATCCGCCAGAAATTTGAACACCACTAGGAATCTGGTGCTGATGATGCTGTTGAGTTCCCGGAAGGAAAGGATTCACTCCCGGTTGTCCGGTGACGAGCCCTGGACTTGGAGTCTGATGCTGTTGAGAGCCTTGAAGGAATGGATTCATTAGTAATTGTTGTTGAGTGATAAGACCACCTTGAAGGGGAGAACCGACCCCCGGTTGTACTCCTAATTGTTGGTTTATAAGACCACCTTGAAGAGGAGAACCGACCCCAGGTTTTACTCCTGATTGTTGGTGGATATGACCACCTTGGAGGGAAGAACCAACCACCGGTTTTATTCCTGTTTGTTGGTTGATAAATCCACCAGCGACCTGGACAGAAGAAGATATTTTTGAGAACTGTATTAATTTACATTTTTTGCATTAATTAAGTAACTTGTTATCCGTTGCATGTTTTTGGGGATCGCGTATATAGAATTTTAATCCATCATTTTGGAACTGGAATGTTAATATAACACCTTTTACGGTTTTATGAATACATTTTTATTAATGCGAGTGAATAAACAGTTCGGAAAACAAAATCAGTTGTTTCATTAATTAGTAACAAATAAAGGATTTTTTTTCTTATCCACTACAACCCTAGCGGGTCCGAGCAACCGTCATTTTATAGTTGCTTTACGGTCATATATAAGTAACCGTCATTATGAGGTTTATTTCCAGTTGCTTTACCGTTACACAACCATCATGTAACTGACAAAGCGACCGTTGCTTTGGAACAAAAAAGTACTCGATTGCAACTCCAAAGCGACCAATGTTTTAACCAAAAACAAACCTCAAAGTAACGCAGAAGTAACCGATAGTTTGTTCAAAGTTGTTTTTCGGTTATTTGAAAGTTCTTCGAGAAGCAGAATAGTAAACCCAGAACGGACCTTTGGGTTCATTTCGAGTCACTTTACGGTTATCCGACGGTCACTAGGTTGCTTTTGCGTTATTTTGGAGTTATTTTTTGTTCCATAACGACCGGTAACTCTTCGGTTATTTTTCGGTGCTTCAGATCCGCTAGGGAAATGCAAGTGCCGGTAACTTTTTTGCCAGTTGATCATCATGTGGTCAATTAGCTAACCAGAAAAAAGCTGTATTGTAATGGAGGCGCTATTGATTCCAAAAACGTCCACAAGTGACAAATCAAATAGCCGAAATTGTATTGTATACCAGCATATCTAACATTTGTAGGTGCTGACCATATATGTGATTCCGAGAAAAATTCACTGTCACAGTGGGTCAGAGATTTTTTAAAAGAAAAATTGACGGTCATTATTCGGATAATTGACCCTTTCTTGAAATTATTGTCACGACACATCTCTATATGAACTTTAAGAACATTATCTAATGCATTCGCCCTAGCTGTGGCGAAATCTCATGAGAACCTACCGGATTTACTCCCGATTGCTGGTGAACGAGTCCGCCAGAGGGCTGAACGTGCGATCCTATCGGATTTACTCCTAATTGCTGGTGACCGAGTCCGCCAGAGGGCTGAACATGCGATCCTATCGGTTGCACTCCCAATTGTTGATGATTAAGTCCACCAGAGGGCTGGATGTGCGAACCAACCGGTTGCCCTCCCAGTTGTTGATGAATATGTCCGCCAGAGTGCTGGATGTGTGAACCCACTGGTTGCACTCCCAATTGTTGGTTGTAGATTCCGCCATTGGGGGTCTGGTGCTGTTGAGAGTTCTGGAGGAACGGATTAATTTTTGCTTGTTGATTTACAACTTCACCCTGGCGAAGTCCATGCACCGGTAAGGCTTTAGCTTCTCTAGCAACGGTGCTCTCAACGGTGCTATCAACCTTCGCGGTATCAACCTCTGGAGTATCAACCTTCGCGGTATCAATCTCTGCAGTATCAACCTCCGGCGGCAATGGGCTGCTCCTCACGTAGACCCCATTGAAACCTACGATCGCGCATATCAGGGCAACCTAAAATACATATATATGTTATTTTTTGTTCAAGTCCTTATTGCCTTGAATTTTGAATTTTGAATTTCGAATTTTGAATTTTGAATTTTGAATTTTGAATTTTGAATTTTGAATTTTGAATTTTGAATTTTGAATTTTGAATTTTGAATTTTGAATTTTGAATTTTGAATTTTGAATTTTGAATTTTGAATTTTGAATTTTGAATTTTGAATTTTGAATTTTGAATTTTGAATTTTGAATTTTGAATTTTGAATTTTGAATTTTGAATTTTGAATTTTGAATTTTGAATTTTGAATTTTGAATTTTTTCTGAAACATAATTTACATCTGTCAAATTTTATTCGGGAAAACTGTATGTAAATCGAGTGAGGCGTTCTCCACTTTACTGCGTACATTGGATTTTGTATATGGGGAATTCCAAGCCAACTCGACAAACGCTTGGACCTTCATATTTTTAATTGGACTTATTCTTAATCACTTGTTTGTACTACTCTAAAAATGGCCAAAAATAATTAAAATTTTTGGAAGATATCTTGCCGTCGATTTTTGTCAATTACAAAAAAAAAACTGCTCAAAAATGCCCCACAAAATTGTTAAAATAGTACAAACGTTTGCCAAAGATGGAATAATAATTTTTCAAAATCTTAAATCAAGTACGTATATTTGTAGTCTGAATAAGTGACTTTCATAAGTGATGAAACGTATGAAAATAAAAGTTTTCAAATTTTAAAGTCAGCATAAAAGCATAAAACAATAATTGCATCGTTCAATTCTGAGAAAAAATATTTTTTCAATAGTATTTTCTTTTTCAAATCGAACGTACATTTTGAGTATCCATTAAAATGTGGCAGAAACAATGATTCTACAATTTACCCAGAATAAAACTTCCTATAAAACTATATACGAACGCCTTTTTCATTGAAACCATCAAAGAAAGGAGACGCTAATTTAGTTTTTTGTTTTTTAGATTCCAATTTTTTATGTTATGGGTTTTTTTTTAACTTTTAAGATAGACAAAGTCCGACGTGAACGTATTTAAAGAATCTAATTTATTTTCCACTGTTTATGGGGTAACACAAATAAGTCAAACAGGAACAAGTCCAATTACAAATATGAAGAATTAAACGTTCATCGAGTTGAGTTGGAATGCCCCATACGTAGAGACGATATTCATTGTCTATCCTATCGAAGGTATGCACAACACGTGCGATCTTCGATGACTCATTATAGTCGATTAAATAACAGTATTCCATATAAGTACACGTGCAAATCGCTCGTGTTGTTATCTACAAAGTGCATTTTGCGCGATCTATGAAACCTTGAACGCGTTAGTTACAAGGTCTCCGTGGGATGCAAGCAGGAAGAATAATTTGCAAATATTCTGATTTTAAATTGCGGAATTCGAGTTGATCCGATAATCGACAATATGAATTAGAAACTTTTACACATGGATATGTGATGTTGACAATAAAAACATTAACTAAAAAATACATTTTGTTTTCTGCATGAAACACTCTCTGTCAACTAAGTAATTTTAGTTACGGCTCTCAATGAACTGTCCCATAATTTGCCACATTTTATTATCACTCTATTAATACTGAAAGTTTTTTCAGATTTCCTATATCTATTTTTACGAAATAATACATTTGTCTATTAAACGTATTTTGAAAATTATAAGTCACACAAAGCAAACGTCTGGGAATAAGTTGTTTTCCTACATCTATTTTTCAATAGAAGTTTGTAAATATTTTTATTGATCTTATATCGACAATTTTTCGCTTAGAAAAGGAAATTATTTTTTTTCTATTACAGACACTTTTTACTTTGTTGAGAACATTAGAAAATCTTTGTTCGGCGTATTATTAAAAAGGCTGCAAAGTAGAACTTTGCAAATTGCTTCCTTATTATTGTTGGATTTTTACAAAGTTTCCTCTATGAGGTAGATTTGTAAAAATCCAACAATAATGAGGAAGCAATTTGCAAAGTTCTACTTTGCAGCCTTGTTTATATTGGCGAAAAGTGTTTGCAATTCCCTCCCATTTTTCGAAAACTTATTTGACCTCAGCTTAATGCGCAAGGACTATCTTAATCGAAATAACGAAAACGGAGTTTATCCTCCTCTTTTGTGTAAATTTTCATCTGGATTCGTCACGCCGTTCGAGAGTTATGAGCAATTCTATTTTGGGACAAGCGGTCATTATAAATTTAGAAAAATAAAAATGATATATGAGGCAATATGTAAAGTTCTACCTTGCATTCTTATTTCCATTAAGTACAAACTTAACTTTCGC
Source organism: Ephialtes manifestator (assembly GCA_963970395.1). Lineage (NCBI taxonomy): Eukaryota > Metazoa > Arthropoda > Insecta > Hymenoptera > Ichneumonidae > Ephialtes > Ephialtes manifestator. Next base: position 27,585,710 of record OZ019969.1, read on the forward strand.
GTTATCAACTTTTGCTGATGCTAGAGCGAAAATCGTTTTTTTTGTAAATTTAAAAATGTCGTAAAATCTGAACCACTTTACCGATTATCGTCAAATTTGGTACGTGGCATAGCTGCATGTTCCTTTTGGTCTGTAAAACATTTCGGTTAAATTGGTGAAATTCGACGTGATTTATAAAAAAAATGATTTTTTTCGAAAAATTCAAACATCTATAAAATCTGAACCGCTTGACCGATTTCGCCCAAATGCAATGCCAAACAACATTGAACGTATATTTATTTATAAACAACTATTTAGTAAAATCGTCTAATTTTTACGAAAGTTAGAGCGACCACGCCCCTTTTTTTTAAATTAAAAGTACCATAAAATCAAAATGGCTGATTTTTTTTAATCTCAACATTCAAAGCGCGGCAACCACTTGCGTGCCAAATTTGAGCCATATCGCTCGAACGGATACTGAGTAATAGTTCATCGAATTTTCGGAGCCCAGGACACACACACATATATACGGACATTTTTTCTAAACCACTTTTCTCGACGTTTTGGACAATTCTAAGCATGAAAATCGCGAAAAAAATTTTTTTCATGAAAACAAAGCTTCCTCTATGACGAAGCAAAAAGTGACTCAATTAACAGTCACTAAAAAAAATAGAATCATTTTCACTGAGTAGTTGATACGACCGCTTAAAAAAATGTAATAAAAGAAAAGTAAACATTATACTTTTTTATAGAAGATTTTAATCATTAATTAATCTACTTACGAATAATCCTTTCATTTTGTTGTCTTTCTAAACTATTCGAATGTCACCAATGGACTGTGATATTAAATATTTTTGGATCCCTTATATACTCGTTTCCGATCCTGTTTGATGGTGATACGACACGAATTTACCGATGATCAGCCGGTTTCAGCAATGTATTTGTTTTGTTACTCACACTCCGCTTTTTAGTGCGTGGATGAGCTAGTAATTATCCTGTTTGTTGTGCGTATCACACGGCGACAAATTTTTGTCCTGATGAGCCGAACATCGAAATAGTAAGTATACATCCATATACGATCAAAAGTGAAAGGTGAATCTCGCCGCAAGGATATTCGGCTATTTATTGCATCCAATGAGAAAAAAAACTTAATGCACAAAGAGGCCCAAAAGGCCTAGAATAGAAGACGACAAAGTTATATATATCCTTCGTCTGCTATATATTTCTTAAAGCGCATAAAAAACCACTTGATTTTTGTTAATTGATCTACATATCATCATTTTTAGTCACAGAAAATAATTTACACAGAAGGGTTATCCGCAAATAATTTGTTTACTACTTCCGCTCAATTTTTGCTTCCTCATAGAGGAAGCTTTGTTTTCATGAAATTTTTTTTTTTCGAGATTTTCATGTCAGTATGCTTAGAATCACCTAAAACGTCGAGAAAAGTGGTTTAGAAAAAATGTCCGTATGTATGTATGTGTGTGTGTGTGTGTGTGTGTGTGTGTGTGTGTGTGTGTGTGTGTGTGTGTGTGTGTGTGTGTGCTGGGCTTCGAAAATTCAATCTCCTCTCACTCGGTAACCGTTCGAGCGATCCGGCTCAAATTTGGCACGCAAGTAGAGTAGCTGCCCCTCTTTGAATGTTGTGATTTTTGCCAAAATATGTGAAGTCATTAAGATTTTATGTTGATTTTAATTTGTTGAAAAAAGGGCGTGGTCGCTCTAACTTTCGTAAAAGTTCGCCGATTTGGCTAAATAATTCTTCATAACTAAAGATACGTTCAATGTTGTATGGTATTGAATTTCGACGAAATCGGTAAAGCGGTTCGGATTTTATAGAATTTTGAATTTTTCGAAAAAAATAGATTTTGATCTAAATTACGTCGAATTTCAACAAATGAACAGAAATTTTGTACAGACGAAAAATAACATTCAGAAATGCCATGTACCAAATTTGGTGATGATCGGTAAAGTCGTTCGGATTTTACACCATTTTTCATTTAAAAAAAAATGTAGATTTTCGCTATAACTTCCGGAAAAGTTGAGAAAGTACGACAAAAATTTGTATCTAATCAAAATTAGATGTAACGGTGTTTGCAGAGGTGATTTATAGCTGTATAAAACACCTCTGCAAAAGAGACACAAGGTATAAAAAAAGCCTGCAAAGTAGAACCTTGCAAATTGCTTCCTCATTATTTTACACCTTTAACGAAGCTTCCTCTATGAGGAAGCCAAAATCGATCAACGTACATCCTCATAGAGGCAGTTCGTTAAAGGTGTAAAATAATGAGGAAGCAATTTGCAAGGTTCTACTTTTTTAAGTAGCGACATGTGTTTTTATTATTTTTGCAAAAATTTTAATGATTTTGTGAATGAAATTCTATTATGTGTAAAATAGTTTTGAGAAAACTAACGTTATTGCAAGACGTATATATGATTAAGTGTATTCGTGTGTTTTTTTGATATTCAAAAAAATAGTGAAAAACTCACATTAATTCTATTAATTTGAGCTTAGCATGTTTGCTGCAATATGCAAAAATCTATTAAAATCTATTATGCAAAAATCGTTTTCAGCTTTAGTAAAAAAATTATAGATAAATTTGATAAATCGTGGAATTCTATCAGGACTGCATCCTGCATTTTAAAGTTATAATAGAAAGATACATTTAAGTACGAAAATTCGAAAAGTGTATATTTCAAAATAATTATTTTTCAAACATTTTGATTCAGAAAAGTCGTCAACAACATAAAAAAAAATAAACATGATAAAAAACAGAGCGTTTTTTTTCCAGCTCTAATTTTCATTCATTATGAATATATTAAAAACCTGCTACTATAAAAATACGATTTTAATTCCTTTCATTGAGAACAAAATTTTCATTCTGCAGTGTAAGTAATAAATAACAATGTAAATAAGCATAGGATGAATAATTCTCTATGATGTTAGTCAGTGTTTGCAAAATAAGTTTTGTATCCGGATCAGAGTCTAATAATAAAATGCAGTTTCAATTGGCAAAGGCTACCCCGGTGATTCAAACTCGTTAAACGATATTAGACAATGCGGAACAGTCAAGGGCGGCAAAAATAAACTTTTTATCATGAGCCAGACGTCTGCGGAATCTATTTAACTTGATGTGGCCAATAGACAGTACTGAAATGACTAGAAATAGCATTAATTAGGAGCATTTTTTAAATACGTTGCATATTGTGTCAACATAATATAATATCCGGTTCGTTAATAAATTGTAGTAAATCAATACATGACAAATAAATTTCTATGATTCTGTATCCCTGTTAAGGGATCTTTCCAGTCCACTGAAATTTGTATGACATATTAAAGTAATCATGAATGACAGAAAATGATTTTTTATAAGACGATTTCTATTGTTTAAATATATTTTTTTAATTGTTGAAAATAATGTTGATAAAAAAGATAGAAAAAAAACCCAAAGGATTATTAATTAGTATGGGATTGGCTATCGCGCTATGGAGGCTTTTTTAAAAATAAAAATTGACAAAATGGCGGCTGTTTGAACAAAAAGTACCGAATTTAGCCGTTTTTGCTTCTGCATAGACGAAGCCTTGTTTTCGTGAAAAATTTTTTTTTCAAAATTTTCATGTCAGTACACTCAGAATGGTCCAAAACATCGAGAAAAGTAGTTTGTATGAAATGTCTGTATGTGTGTGTGTGTGTGTGTGTATGTGCAGATTTCGTTGTGTGCACGATAACTATCGTAATTTTCGATGAATGTTTATCAAATTTGGCACGTAAATGGGTTATCGTAACACAACGTTTGGGATTGTACATGACGCGAATCGGTTGCAAAATTCAGATTTCGCAGCATTTTGAAAATTTTGAAAAAATTGTTTTCGCGCTATAACTTCCGCAAATCAAGCGATATCGGACTGAAATTTTATATGTAAATAGACTATCATTAAACCACCACCTGTATCAAATTTGGTAAGAATCGGTAAACTGGTTCTAATGTTATTGCGATTTCATTTTTTTTTCTAATGTCTGTAAGTATCTCAGCTCTTGTAAATTCTGAGACATCCGACAGAAATTTTCAACGTGTTTTTACGTTTATTGATTATCAAGAATGAATTTAGTCAAGGAAACGGTCATTAAGTCGGTAAATTTAGATTTTGCTGCATAAAAAGAAGAAAAAAAAAGCCGTCACGAAAAAAAAAATTGAAATTTTTTGCAGAATTATCTGAAGTTTGGTTCACATATAGACAAGGATGGTCCAAGACTTGAATACAAATTTGACGCAGATCTCTCGAGCCGTTCAAATTCTATAGCATTTTGAATTTTTCGAAAAAACTCATTCTCCCGCTGGCTTGTGCAAATTACGAGATACCGGGTTCTATTTTGGTCCACATATGGACTACTATGGTACAAGGTTTTAGTACAAGTTTGAAAAAAATCGGTTACACGGTTAAAATTCTTTGACACTTCGAATTTTTAGAAAAATGTCTAGAGCATAAAGAAGCCTGCAAAGTAGAACCTTGCAAATTGCTTCCTCATTATTTTTTGCTTTTTACTCTATGAGAAAGCCAAAATCGATTAACATATTTCCTCATAGAGGTGGCTTTGTAAAAAGCGAAAAATAATGAGGAAGCAATTTGCAAGGTTCTACTTTGCAGAATTTTTTCAACAGTTTTTCATTTTAAAAAATGGGAAGATTTAAAAAAAAGCTTCCACAGCACGATAGATAGTAGCGTGAAGAATGTTTTTCTAAAATTTGAGAACGATCGCTTGAAAACTGTTCCCTGGAGAATGTCCACCGTTTTGAAAAATGTCGTTTCGAGAAAAACGCGTTTAAAGTTTCGAGTGTAGAAATTTCATATATCTAAATTATGTACTTATGACTAATCGGCGATGCCAGGTCCATAAAGTATGCCAGCGAAGTATTTCGAATTTCGCTTTAAAAATTTGAGAGGATGTTTTTGACCGTATATACTAATGGACAAGACAAAAAAAATCGATTTTTTTTACACTGGAAAGATCCCTTAACCTAATTTATCAGTAATTGCAATTTTACGTTTACAAGACTTTTAAATTCGGAAATTATTTTTTTAATACGTTTCATCACTGACAATCATATTTGGGTTTAAGAGCTTTTTATTAACGCTGTTGAAGAGCGTTTATAATAAATGAATAAAATGTAATTAAGTAAGGTTGTGATTGGTTAAGGATATTTTATATGTCTTATCGTTATTTTTACACAGCTCTCTATCTTTATTTTTGTTAAACAGAAATGTATCTGGCTCACCTTTTGTCACGGGATTATTTCTCCAAAGGACAAATATAATACATACATACATACATAATCATGTTTGATCAAATGTGCACTGCAAATATATAGTTCATTTAAAATCTAAAAAAATCAGATCTTAAATCAAGTATAATTATATTTATAGTCTAAATTAATGACTTTGATAAGTGTTGAAATGTATAAAAAGAATCATATCTGAATTTAAAAATCTCGTAAACGTCTATAGAATATTTTAAAAATTGAACATATAGTTTCAGAATGAATTTAAATGTGGAAGAAAAAATTATTATACAATTTATCGAGAACAAAATCTGTCTTAGAACTATATATAATAAAGCCTAATTTTTTGTTTTGGTGACCCAACAAAGAAAAGCTTGGGATTAAAAAAAATTGATGTCAATAGATCTCACAGACTATGGAACCTATTTAACTTGACTTGTCCACTAGATGGTACTTAAGTGTCTAGAAATAACATTACCAACCAGCAGGTGCATTTATTAATACATTGCATATTATATTATATAAACATAATAAATAAAATACATAATAGATGTAAACATAATACAATATCCGAATAGGTTCGTTAATTATAGTAGAATCAATACAGAACAAAATTCAATGATTCTGCATTCCTATTAACATAATTTATAAGTAATTGCAAGTTTTATTTGCTTGCGCGAATTTTTGCATAAACTGTCTTATAATAACTCTATAAAAAAGTGTCTGCTATAAGGAATCATTTTAAGGTCACAGGAAAAAATCCAGTTTTTTTCATCTTCATCAATAATAAATCTGAAATGGATTGATTCATTTTGGCTAACTTTTTCAATTTAACTACAAATTCTCTGTGTACAACGTATAAAATTGTGCCAATATATAAAATAAAGCATGACAAAAAAAGATCAATGCTTGATTATCCGTAATGAAAAAATCTCTTTCGCAAATAAAGCACAATAACGCGCTTTTTCACACTGAGAGAAAAGTTTGTTAACATTTGTGAACAGTTAACAAATCTTGGTTAAGTATGGCGAAATGAACCATTTCGTTATTCTTATTGAATCTCATTTGAGCTAAATAAAATTTGCTTGTCGCAAATTAAGCTTGCTGACATTTGTTAATAGTTAACAAATCATATTTGGCTCAAGTGTGATTCAATAAGAATAACTAAATGGTTCATTTCGCCATAATTAACCAAGATTTGTTAACTGTTAATAAACTCTTCTCTCAGTGCATTACCACACAATTTTGTAACCATTTAATTGTAATTAAATGCTTACAAAAACGTTCACTTCTATAGAAGTTGTGTGAAATGCTGTATTCTTTGTTAACTTACAGCTACAAGAGGTATCGAAATAAAAGGTACCAGCATATATATGTATTCAACTTTAACAATTTATTAATCTTGTCGATTTAATTAACAATTTTTCAAACGAGGGTAAAAGGTCCGTTTGACATCACCAATCATTCAATAAATACATAATTTCATAAATACCAATTAAAAAAACATTAACATCGAATAGAGGGTTAATGCTACTTTGGAAACCTAGTCAGTACGTACAAAATGTTTTTAGCAGCAGGTATTCTAAAAACAAATAGTTTTTCTAAAATAATTAATCTAAGCGACGACTCCGCGACGATTCTGACATAACGACGAATTCCAATGAGAAAGGCACTTCGAAGATACAGTAAAACTCCGCCAATGTCAAGCACGATATCGGTACCTGCGAAAAACCGATTTCTTGGCCCCTTGTTGGCATAGGCAAAGGTTGGCAGGACCTACACGACCTTATCGAAACCATCGGACCTTGCGAGGTCGCGTTGACACGAGCGAAGGTGACTCTAGTGGAGTTCCACTATAATACCAAGAACGAAAAAGAAATCTAAAGTATTTAATTTACACTTTTTTACATTTTTTACAGAAATGAAGGCTGCATTGAAAATACGACTTTTTTAAATCTTTTTTTAAATATCAAACCAAGAATTCCGAAAAAAATGGATAAACAGTGTAATTTAATTAGGGATATATCCTACTTTTAAATTTAATGAAAAAAATAACGCTTTTACATGTTAAAATGTATAACGTTCTGTTTTTATACTATTTTGAGTATAGAAAAAGGAAAATACTCGGACCACTTTTTTGTTTTCGTTTTATTTTTACATCGCTTGGTAGTGCTTGTTTCAAGTCTTCAACAGCCAACATAGCATATTTGTTACATTGGGGAACGGACGTTTTTTTTTAACATCTTTTCGAATTTTAATTTTCTAATTCCGAATAATATTGACAATTAATGGATTTCCATAAGGAAATGCATTCAACATTTTAATTTCGCGAAACACAAGCGCATTTACATGTAAACATTTTTCAATTTCACAATTACAGTTTTTCACAATTCAGAGTACAGAAAAAAAACGTAAATACTTAATTTATACTTTTTTACATTTCCATTTTACACCAATTGTTAGCGCTCTTCAATTGTCAACAAAGCATTTTTACTATATTGAAGAAGCAGCTACTTTTTCAATATTAATGCAATCATCCAAAAAAAAAAAAATTGACAATCAATGAAAATCCATTGCCAACACATTCCACATTTTAAAACCATGAAACAAAAACGCATTTACATGTAAAGATTCAAGTTCAATTTTGCCACTATTTTTTATTGAGAAAAGTGTCCAACATCGAACAATAAAAAAAAATGAGGGTTTGGTCGTTAAAAGTTTTGAGACTTTTCGTATTACGCTTTTATCGCCGGAAAACGAAGGCGTTCGATAGGCACGATTCTTTCACCGGGAGCCGGAAGTTCGAGTTTCGGTGCAGTGATGGTCAAAACACCGTCGGAGGACAGATTCGACATGACGCGATTGACGTCCAGTCCTTTTGGGAGGTCGTAGCGTCTCATGAATTCCCTTGAGACGAAACCATGCGGATCCTTTTGTTCTTCGTGTTTGGCTTCAACGATTATTGAATTGTCGATTGTTCTGACGACAATTTCGTTGGGAGAAAACTGCTGGACGTCCAGAATCACTTGAAACTTGCTTTCGTCGTCTCTGACCTTAGCTGGGGCGGGAACTTGATCGATTAGGCTTCTCCAGGGTCGAAAATAAGGCCGAATGTTCCAGGGAAGGTCCAGAGCCCTCAGAAGGTCGTCACGTTTGAGGGCCAAGCCAAAATGCTGATCCAGAAGACGATGAGGCCTTTCGAAGTCCTCCCACCAATCACGCCACAAAGACGACGGCACAAGAGACATGATTTAGAATTTATTTACTTTCAGCTGTTTTGCTGTATTCGATGAGTTTGTATGTTGACAGATACTAAGTATCAGTGGTGGGAATTATAATGTGCGATCGTTTTTGATCTATTTAAGTGATCCGTATGGCACCTCGGTTGTTTTCAAACTGTCGGACGGTCCGCAACGAACAGGGTTTATATTTGGCCGAGCGCACTATGTATTCGAGAAAATTCCCGCTAAGTAAAGTCACGCTGCAAAACGCGATACGCGTGGCGCAGCACTCTCAAAACGTTCCGGTGTCTCATACACACTCCGCCTCTTTTGACGTTAACGGCTAGCGCATAGATTATATCTATCGCTTCAGCAGATTTGGGCTTAGGCCGGTGTTTGATGCATTTTAAAAAACCTTGCAAATTGCTTCCTCATTATTTTTTGCTTTTTACAAAGCTACGTCTATGCGGAAGTATGCTAATCTATTTTGGCTTCCTCATAGAGGAAGCTTTGTAAAAAGCACAAAATTATGAGGAAGCAATTTGCAAGGTTCTACTTTGCAGTCTTGTTTTAACTCAAAAGAAAATTTACTAAAAATTCAAAGTGTCGTAAAGTTTAATCTTTTTAATAATTTAAAATTCCATAAGAGCAGAATTTTTAACTGTTTGTCACTAAAATATATATGTATCATTACTGAATATTATTTTGTTTATATACCAAATTTGGGCTCGATATCTCAAGTTTTGCTAAAGTTAAATGCGATACAGTATATTTTTTTAATAATTGGAAAAATCCCTATAATCAACATTTTTTACTGTTCGTCACTAAGTTATATAACTTATAACTTATAACTTAGTTCGTCACTAAGTTATATAACTTAGTGACGAACTAGGTTATATAACCTAAGTTATATAACTTAGTGACGAACAGTAAAAAATGTATCTATCATGGTTAAATATTATTTTGTTTACGTATTAAATTTGGGGTTGATATCTTATATTTTGGTAAGTTAATGCGATAAAGTTAATTTTTTAATTCCGAATTCCGTAAAATCAAAGTTCTTACAACGTTTGCCACTAAATTATATATTTATTACGACTGAATATTAATTTGTTCACATACCAAATTTGGGCTTGTTATGACAGATAAAATTTTGAAGAAAATAATGCGATAACGCCTTTTTTTTTTAAAGTCCAAATTCCATAAAACCTGAACCGCTTTACCGATTCGCGCCAAATTCAATACCAAACAACATCAAGTGCACAGACTCTTATAAGAAACTATTTATCATTATAGACTACTTTTTATGGAAGTTGGAGCGACCAGGCCCTTATTTCAAAAAATAAAAAAATACAAACTACGAAATTAAAATTTTCGCATACATTTTTTCGGAAATCGCAATAATTAAAGAGGGTTTGCTGCTCCACTTGTGTACCAAATTTAAGCTCGATGGACGAAACGGTTCTTTATTTGTCGACGTTCGAATTTTCGGAGTTGTATACATACACACATATATACATACGGACATTTTTTTCTAGACCACTTTGTTGAACATTGTGGAACATTCTGAGTGTCCTGACATAAAAATACCGAAATTTTTTTTTCATGAAAACAAAGCTTCCTCTATGAAGAAACAAAAGACTGGAAATTTTCACTCTCCAATTAAATTCAATCTACTTTTACAGTAAAATTGAAGAAAATTATTGAAATCGAAGTACTGTAAATGAATTTTTCATCGCGCTTGTACACTGAAAAAAAAATCGTCAGAACCAACAAAACGTGCGCTTGCGGGCAGCGAAAAGAATATTCTTTTGATCGAAAGAAATATGTAATCGATAGAAGCAACAGCTAATCAATCAAAACATTATTCGGTTACCATTGCCAAATATTTTGTCCAATAGAGAAAATATTTTTTTCGCTGTCCACAAGTGCACGTTTTGTTGGTTCTAATAATTTTTTTTCTCAGTGCATATAAAATTTAGTACATCAGATTATGGATAAGAACTTGCAGTTCAGTACCTTCAAATCAAATTTCAAGTAGATATTTTGTTACAGTGTAATCAAATATAATTATTCAGACTTGAATAAGTATTGACTTACATCGTCGGTATCCCAGATTTAGGCTTAGTTGCGTGTTTTTTTTAAATCAAATGCACACGTTTTCGCAGACTTTTGAAAACAGTAATAAAAAGAACTTCAATTATATTCACTTAGACTATTATTACGACAGCATGTCAATTGAAGAAAAAACTATGTTTTTCGATTTTTAACATCTTTACAGATTTGACAGCAGACGACAAATTACGACTTCGATGAGTATTTTTTGCGAAATACACATTTTTTAACATATTTCTGAAAATCCGGGAAGAAATTCGTTCGATTAACGATAAAATATATATTTTCTATTTTCTTTCATTTTTAATTAATTACACTTTACAAAATAAATGACGTGACTTTTAGTATAGAGAATATATCGTCTACTCTGAAACAATATCCGTTGGTACAAGTAAATGCGATGGATATGATCTGTCAAATAAATTTTTCGTCAGCAAAACAACATTGTTGTTAAAAAAAGCACAAGAAAACCTTTTTCATAGTAAGTGCGTCTGTTGGATTCAGTAAAAAACAACCAATTGTTTTTTCCAGTACAGATTTAAAAAGGATGCAAAGTAGAACCTTGCACATTGCTTCCTCATTATTTTTCGCGTTTTACAAGCTACAAAGCTACCTCTATGAGGAAGTATGTTATTCAATTTTTGGCTTCCTCATAGAGAGCTTTGTAAAACGCGAAAAATAATGAGGAAGCAATGTGCAAGGTTCTACTTTGCATCCTTGTTTTAATTAGATAAATATACATGTTGTGGATTCGCTTTTTCTATTTCGTTATTACGTTATTTCGTGATTATTAGAGCGTTTCCGAAAGTGAATGTGATAATGTATATTTTAAAAAATAATTCAACATTCCATAAAATCAAAAATTTCATACCGTTTGTCACTAAATTATACATATATAATGGCTGAATATTGTTTCATTTATATACAAAATTTGAGCTCGCTATCTTAAGTTTTGCAAAAGTTACATTAGAGCAATGATGTCAATTTTTTGAAAAATTCAAAACATCATAAAATTTTAACGGTTCAACCGATCTTAACCAAATTCAATAGCGATCACTGGCGTATGAAAGCTGAAATTCATACCAGTTTTAAGATCAATATCTCGAAAATTGAAAGAGTCATCGCATAAACAGACATTTTTCAAAAAATTAAATAACGCGTAATAATTTAACGATGAAGTGGATTTTAACAAAAATCTGTATGAAGGATGAGGCTTGATCCCTCTATCTATGGTCCAAATTTCAGCTTGATATCTCAAGGCATTCCCGAGTTATAAAGGTTTACATTTTTCGATCGTGTAACATACACACATACACACACACACACACACACACACACACACACACACACACACACACATACAGAGATTTTTTCTAAATCACTTTTCTCGACGTTTTGGCCCATTCTGAGTGTACTGGCATGAAAATCTCGAAAAAAAAATGTTTTCATGAAAACAAAGCTTCCTCTATGAGGAAGCAAAATGAATATGTTGTCGCTGAATTATAGCTGTTATCGAAGAAAATAATAAATCATATTTCGGACAGCAGAACAATAAAAGTCAGATTAGACACTCATCGATGTCCTATTCTCCGGATTGTTTTACAGTACAGGTACGTCTTGACTTTCAGTATAGATAAATATGCGTTTCATTTCTTCAGACGACAAAACTATTTATAGTCGGTGAACAAATAAAATACATAACTACCGAAAAAAAAATTATTTTCGTTCTGGCATTTCTCCAAACGTAAGTTCGGACGTTTTTTTTTCTCTCAGTGCACTAGGACAGTCTAACGGATGAAGTGTGTGAAGTGTTAGAAATAATATACCAGTTGATGTGCTGAAGTGTATGCAGAAAATTTGAGCGAGGCATCACTTAACTCGAGGGTCGTTGGCTCTCGAACGATCTCGAAACAGTGCATCACGCATAGAAGAACCTTCTGAAAGTTATTCCGACCGGAAATCTCATCTGTAAGGCAAACACATTGAATAATAGTTATTTATTTATTGGCAGAGTTGAGACTCGAGCGCGAGACGTATGATGCTTGTAATGTCAAGCAGTTGATCCACGCAATCAATACACGTAATTGCATATTTATGTAATGTATCGGCAAAGCATAGTAGGCGTTGCGCTTTACTTTTTTTGGAATTCACTGCTGGATTCCATATCTGATTTTTTTTTCCACGTCAAATTATTGGCGTGCAGAAAAATTGCACGTTAAAATAATATAATTTTGTTTATATTGGATTAATAACGAGAGTTTATTCGGATCGTTTTTATTTGTGTGTAGGTACGACTTAATAAAACGATGCGAATGACTAGCCATCCGAAACGATAAATTCCGTCACCGAGGCCTCCTCGTTGTTGGGAGATACAAACTCTATGGCTGTAATAGGGATTAGGTGTGTCACTCTTCATAGAGATATAAGGGACTCTGTATTGACTACATCAGTTGTATCAACATGTCGAAAGAATTCTACACTGTTAAAAATATTTTGAAAATTAATATATGTATTGGAAGTTCTTTTTCAGATACAGTATATTAAATTTTATTATCTGTATATTAAATTTCATTTAATATTATATAAATTCTATTATTTACATAATATATATAAATTCATTTATTAAATTTCATTTAATATACAGATATGTCGTAAAATTCCAATAATTATATTACAAACACAAGTTTTATGAAGTATTTAGTATACGGTATATTAATTTTACAAATTTTTTTTTGTATATTAATTAACATTTGTGTATTAAATTTAATATACGCGTATCCGCAAAAAAACTTCCAATACTTTATATTAATTTTCATACAAAAATTTCCAACAGTGTATATAAAAAAGCATTGCTTTAATCTACATACTAACAGTGGTACGAATGAAAATAACGAAGAACAGCGTTTGATGATTTTTACACTGTTAGGAAATATTGGAAGTTTTTATTCATAAACTCGTCATCGAAATTTAATATACAATTGTGGTATAAAAATTCATGTACTTTTGCTGTAAAATTAAAGTAAATTATTGAATTTGCTGTACCATACATTAATTTTACATCACACTTGTATACTAAATTTAATATACTAGTTTATGAATAAAAACTTCCAGTAAAAGTACACTAAATTTCAAGTAGATTTTTTTACAATGTATTACATACGTCTTTTTATGTTTTTTAAAAATCGGTTTAATATTTTTTACAATTTTTTTACAGCATTATTTTTGTATTCATTCATGGATAAAATAGGTAAATTAATTACTACGATATATTAATTAAAAAAAGGACCGTTACGTATATTACGTTAGACCGTTACCGTTATGTACACTGTAAAAAAAATCTTTCTTAAAATTAATATACTTGTATTGAAAGTACCATATGTATAAACTGTGCATTAAATTTCATAAACCTTTATATTGAATTTTTATATTAACGGTATTGGAAGAAATGTAGCTTTCGATAACAATATGGCACAATTGTTTCTGGTTTTTCCATCGCTGCAAGATATTTTTCGATGAATGTTTGAAAATTCATAGACATTACTTTTAATATTTAATGACCTTGTTTATTAAATTTCATAAACATTTATGTTGAATTTTTATATGAGCGGTATCTGGAAATTCAAATGCATATGTGTTGGAAATTTAAAATGGACATACAAACAATTTAAAAAAATATAAATATTAGTCGACATTATTTTTTTACACAAATTATGTCATCAGAAATTGTTGGGAATTGGTTTACGCCATAGAAAATTTTTCGCTTACACTGGGGTTTGAAACTACGACCTACCTACCTAAGTATCTAACAACGCACGCACGCTACCGACTACGCTATCAACGATTTAGTAATTTTGGATATCGAAATGACATAAGAGTTTTACAACTATTATTCTCTCAAGCATACTCATAATAGACATAACAAAATATTCAATTGATTGCAATCAGAGCGCAAAGTGAGTTGGAAATATTTTCAAGAGAACATAATTTCTGGATGAACGGAACCTTTTTGAAAATATCAAGTAACTTATCAGAAGTCTAAGTGCTAAGTCTAGATGCTAAGGGGTAAGTGTTAGCGGGTTTTTTTCGTTATTGGAAAATGTATATTAAATTCTAAATCAGTCACTAAAATTCCAAAAATTCATGTTGATTTTCATGTACTAATTTAATAATGATTGATTTAGTAACCATGTGTTGTAATTTTATATCACCGGTTTGGTAAAATCTATACACGCATACTAAATTTACTATGCAACTATATTAATGTTTATTTCCTATAGCGAGGTTTGTAAATGTCTCACACTTTTGTATAGCAAAAACGTAACCATTTTTAATAAAATAATATACCCATATAGACAAAATTGCAAATACTTTACTTGGTATTTTTCAATACCAGTAACTGTAATTTGAGTAACTTTGATCTTACGTTTCATGGAACAATGTATATTAAATTTCAAACCGGGTACGAAAATTCCGAAAATGTAATCATGTGTTGTAATTTCTAATCACCGGATTATCAAAATTCATATATCTGTATTAAATTTACTATGCAAACATATTAATTCCGATTTGCTATACCAAGTTTTACAAAATTCATACACGTTTGTATATGAAAAACGTGAAAATTTTTTACAGTATATATATTAGATTTTTCTGTCAGAGCTATTATTGTAAAAAATCGCCTCCAAAATTCTGTTACTCTTGTCAAGTACGTAATCATTGTTACCTGGATTAGACAAATATTCACTATTAAAAATAGAAGATTATAAGAATTTGTCTACAAGATTACAGATATTTCTATATTTGATATTTCTGTTGCCTTTAATTTCCGTAAATGCATGATTTATAATTACAAAGCGAATCTTTAAACGCTTTGTAATTGTAAATCATGCACTTACGGAAATTAAAGGCAACAGAAATATCAAATATAGAAATATCTGTAATCTTGTAGACAAATTCTTATAATCTTCTATTTTTAATAGTGAATATTTGAATCTTTAAACGCTGTGTTAATACACAGCGTTTAAAGATTTAAAGAAGATTAATTGCAACACAGATTGAAATCTAATAATTTAAATCTGTGTTGCAATTAATTTGTCTAATTTATGGATGAATTATGTAAAGTTATTGATACGATTCATATTTGAAAATAAAAATGAATGGAGTATTAATTTGTTCCTGAATTACATAAATATCAATTTTGCAATTCAAGATTACAAGGGTCAAAATAGCGAATGGCTAAAATAGCGAATTTCAAAATAACTAATGTCGAAATCTACAATGGCCATTATTATGAAATTTTCTATTTTAGCCATTCGCTATTTTGGCCCCCACCCAGATTGTTATGTAAAAATCTTTACAGCTATTAATTTTTAAAATCATGAATTAATTACTTATGGAAAAAAAAATATTATTGCAAAACATCTGGTTAGGTTGATCGAATCAAAAAATTTTAATTCTTCGAATTAAAAAAGAATATTATTTTTAAAATGCAACATCGTAAGAGCCCATGGGTGGTCCCTGAATGCAGTATTCAACGAGCAACAAACAGCAATCGGAGAGTCACCGCGGTCACCATTTCTTATCGCATCAAATTTCCCTTATCGAAGTGCGCCTTGAGAAAAAGACGTACGCGTAAAATTAGCAAGACTCATCTTTGAAACACGAACCAACAAATTTCGCAATTTGAGATGTAAAAAAACAATACATTTTTTTTCTATAAATATAATACCAGGAAATAGGGAATATCTACTTTGATGCTCAGATCTGTTACAGAGTTAAGTCATAAGCTGCTTGCACAGCAAACGCGCGTCTATTGTTCACGCTGCACAGTTTCTGTCGTACGAGACGATAGCAGTAACAACGCTAAGTAGAAAATCGATTATTCATTGTACCTCCCGACAATGTTGTTCAATTGTACGATAATACGATTCAGTACAATGAGTGCTCGTAATTTAGCACGTATATAGACCTACAGGCCACAATTGCAGGAAATTGTCCATCCTATACTCCGATCGATATTTCTATATACACGAGGCAATCATTGCAGTCAGTAATAACAAAAGTAACATTTTGTAAGAAAACTTTCGACTGAAAGTTTGTTAAACGACTGTGTAAAATGTATATTTAAATAACGAGAAGTAATATATGTCAAATATATTTCATTAAAAATTCTATGAACTGATCAATAATAGATATTCGATAATGAGACAAATAATTACGCATTAAAAAGAATATATATTTAATAAATGCTTAACAATTTGTGACATATATGATTGGGACATCTGATAATAAAAAAACTGCTATTAATTTGATATAACTGTCGTTATATCGAAAACTATAATAAAACTATTAATTTAGAAAATAAAGTGTCTTTAAAAGTGGTGTTAATGATTAGACCTTTGTTACAGTGAGTCGCCACTCATTACTTTCTAACTCGCTGTATTTGTTTGATGATCTTGTAAATAAGTTTATAAAAAAAGAGAAAAGATTATTCATAAAAATTATTTTGACAAAGAACGGTTTTTTGTAAAAAGTATTTCTTTCTATTAGCTATATGTATTTTTAAAAAAGTAATGAGTGCATCTATGTGGAAATATTGCACTGTTCTATCGTAAATTGTTTATACATTTTCTCAAGAACGTAGAGATATATTCTTTAGAAAAGTGAACACATAAATTATGGCATAAACTCAGTGAGCAGGATCCTAAACTACATTACCATAAGTAAACGTACTTAACGTTAACTTAGAATCACTATCTCTTTTTATTCAAAGCCTGCTCGAAATCTGAACAAAAACTGTACCTAATATAGCTTTTTTAACCAGAAGTTATCTTCACTCTTTACATAATCTCTGATAGTTTTGTTAACGTTTGAAGCAGTTTTTAAATAAAATGTGACGGTAACTTCACCATAAATTGAAGCAGTGAAGAGTTCAGGATCTATGATAAAAATAAATTATAGAGACTGGTGCAGATCAATAAAATTTGAATGTGATTTTATCGTATGTTATCATCTCTATCTATTCGGACTTTGATCAATCTATACAAATTGAATCGTTGTCACTAGTTTCCTATAGTTTTCGTTTTCTATGGGTTACATACAGAGTTGTAAATGCCTAATACTTATAGAAATAATGATGATGATACGATCAGCTCGATAATTATGATTTTATAATAATAACATGTAGCGATTGTAATACGATGATTAAACTTTGGAATGGCTGCAAAAATTATTGTTTTTCAATAAAAATTCACGGTAACCCTTTTGAAAAAATGAAAAAAAATAAGTAATGCATTACATATTTCTTCCATTTTTTTCACTATTTCTTGTAATATTAAAGCGAAAATTAGCATTTTTTACAGCTATTCAAACGTTTACACTCTATTTTATAATCACTACATAATATTATTATGAAATCATAATTACAAAACAAATTGTACTGTAAATTACATCTCATGAATGAATGGGGATTTACAACTCTGGGTACAGACGATAGATATGTTATCGATATGTATGGTGTGTCGACGGATTTATAATATTTTATATTGAATTTACGTTTCGTAACTTTAACATTTTTATCCGTTTGTGGTGTATCGTGTTATATCATAAATATATGATTCAAAATTAATCGTTCGCAATCTAAGAGGCATCAATAGAGTGATTCTATGATTTTCTATCGTCCTACAATTATAGAAAGTATATAGGAATAAATTGTATGTCTTTAGACTGAAAGAATTATCATAAACTATCCACTGAAAAAAATGTCATTGATTCAATAAAACCATCGTTTACGCCCCCATGGAAATAAAGTAGAATGGAAATTATATTTTTCGATGTATTGAGAAATACATTCAAAATATACTTGAGATATATTGTTTATATTTATCATATATGTGAAATATATAAAAAATAAACGTGATATATATTTCGAATATATATGGAATATCTACTTTTTCGTAAAAAAATATAATTCTGGAATATAAAAGATGTATATCTGAAGTATATATTGTATATACTTCGTATGAACTTCATGTATACAACCAAGATACGTCTGAAGTATATTGTATATGCATATGAAATATACGTAAACTATACATTCAATATATTTCATATATATCCTAAAATTATATAAAAAATATATTTGAGATACATATTAAATGTATACCAACTGTACATTCAATATGTTTTGGATATATTTCGTGTACATACTAAAGTTATATATAAAGTATATTCAGCATGCATGTGAAATGTTTCCCAACTGGACATTTAATTTACTTCCAATGTAGTCAGTATATATCCATATGGCTATATCCGTATGGCTATATTTATAATATAGCCAATTTGATATTAATTTTTCTTTTAATGCAGTGTTAAAATCGTATTATTCGTAGTATTCTTTAGTAATAAATCAACTTGTAATCAACTTTTGTTCTTTAAAGAAATTGTTCTTTAGAACAAACAAATGTTCTGACTAATTTCAAACGCATGAGACATATTTTTTTCACTTAAGGTTTTATTGACACGCGATATTATTTAACATATCTGTTATGCGCACGTTTACATAGTTAGTGAAATAATAAATATATTGAAATGACATTCTGGATATATTTAAATTATGTAATAAATATATTTTTCGTATATTGGAAAATATACGAGAAGATACATGTACAAATATATGTCGAATGAAATTAGAATGTAATTTAAATGTATATTGGAATATACTTTAACATATATTTTTGGTATATTGAAAAATATATACACATATATACGAGGAATGTAATTTCAACGTATTTTGAATGTACATTTGAATATACCTCAACATATATTTTTCTATGTGTTGAAAAATATATACTATATACAAAAGTGATGCATAATACACATTTAGAATAAATTACATATGTATATTGACTATATTTTTACTTACATACAAAAATATATATAACATATCTAATTTTTCGTAAAAAATATATGTATTACATAAAAAAAATATTTTCGAATATATTTCAAGTATACTTTTTTCCGTGGGGGCCTGCTGCCAAAAACAAGCATTATCAACTTAATTTGAATTCTAATTCCTCCAATTCCATACGAGATCGAAACAATAACTCTAAAATAAGTAAAATAATATTTTATTTCAATGTTAAATGGGATTGAACGAATGAAAACTAGAGTTTATTCAAAAATTTTTTTTTTTGGCAGCCCGCAATAGAATTTTTTTTCAGTGTCGTAAAACCTTGATATAAATTGAACAGTTTTCTATCATTTATACAATAATTGACTTGTGTATTTTCTCATCGTTTCACAGCTATAGGAAGTCTATCACAATGAATCTTAAATATGATAAATATTTGAATCCAAAGATTTGTGGATGAAACTTTTTTTAAATGAAAAATGTAATATTAATATTACTTCTGCGATCATATATTGTTTATTATTCAATTTAATACAAAAATTATATTACTTATATTAACATTATACGATATGGAAGAAATATATAGGATTTCGATCGTAAATTTATAGCATTTTTTTATCACTTATTTTTGCCAAGTCTTTTTTTAACCACAGTTTATCTTAACTCTTAAGATAATCTCCGATCGTTTTGTTGTCGTTTAAAGCTCTAAAATATGACGGTAACTTTATCATAAATCAAAGTAGTGAAGAGCTCGGGATCCGGGCCCAGGTATCAATTTTCAAGAAATTATGTAAACGTAGTCTTAATGGGTACTAAATAGCTGTTTGGAAGTTAACTTTAAGTTATCATTTGTTCAAATATTATATTGTAGGACGATTGCCAACAGGTAACTTCCAAAATGTACATTTAATTGAGGCTAATTTTGAATATCTTTTTGAATTACATTAACTGTGTAATATTTGGTTACAATTACGATCGCAATTCCGTTCTTCGGTAAGTTGGTTAAGCTCTCTACTGGCGCGTGATTTGCAGGCAAGAAATTTGCCTAGTAAGCTACTAGTACTTAAAGGAAATTTCCTTGCCGTAGCTTTCATCGTTCTATCTCTCACATACATCAGTCGTTAGACGCACGTCGCACTAACGACGCGGAATCGACTATCTTTTTCTTTTTCTTTTTTTTTTTGTATAATATGTTCTCATGCCGAGCGCTAGCGCGTGTATCTCGTCTCTTGGTTAAATAGTTAAGCCCTGCTGCTAGCGGGTGATGATTGGTGTTAATTGCTGCTGAGACGACATAGTAAACACACGTACATGCTTGGAAACTTGCGTAGTGCGTCTCGGTGCTCCAAGTCTCGAGGAGCGAAAGCCCCAAGCTACTTACTTTGCACGCTGGCCACACGAAGAGCAGTGGCTCAACAAAATTTCGATGCTCCGGAATGTACCATTGTACCGAAAGGCTCTCGCGAAGTAATTTTTTTTTTTTTTTTACATACATATATATATAAAGAGCGAGTGAAGAAATGGTTTGTTCGCTGATGCTTGCATCTGCATTTGCGATATCACCACCGGTTACTTACGCACTAGGAAAACGAGGAGGCGATATTATCAACGTATTGTGCTTCGTTGGATTGGTTGGGTTATACAGTATAGGTATATATTAGTCGTGCTCAGAGTGCGCGGTTAGTACCTGTGACCTCGTGGGTTATATTCTCACTGCTTCATCGAATTTTGTTGGTAAGTAATTAACCCACATTTCGCCGAGACTTGCGCGCGTTATGGCATACTCTATGCGTTAGGTTAGATCGCGCCAATGTCGAGGTTAAACACTAACCCACACTGTCAATCTACTCGCGATGTGTCAGTGCAAGTGCACGCGTTTTCGCGAATTTCAAGAACGTTGACGTTTCTTGTATGTTAATTTATTGGCGATTTTCTTTTGACACTTTATGAGTCTTTGTTGCTGTTTTTTTTCATTAATTTGTTGGTGAAAAATTTTGGGGAATGTGGAGAGTGAAGTTGTGAAGCAATGTGTGGTTTTTGGGATTGGAATAACCTGAACTGTCTGCTTAATAATCTCTGGTAAAAATAAATGAGAGAAAACGATTTCAAAAAATTCTATCGTTTCGAACACGGAGTTTGGGTCGAAAATTTAGGAAGTATTATCATAAATTTAGGATCGAAATCCTATGTGTTTCTTCCATATTCTATAATATTATTATAAATAATACAATTTTTGTATTGAATTTTATAATAAAAATATACGATCGTAGAAATAATATTAATAATATTACGTTATTAAAAAAAAAAAATTTCATCCACAAATTTTTGGATTCAATTATTTATCAAGATTCATTATAATAGACTTCCTATAACTGTGAAACAATGAGAAAATCAGCATGAAATTATTATATAAATCATAGAAAACTGTTTCATTTATATCAGGATTTTATACAATAACTTATGATAATTCTTTCAGTCTAAACAGATCCAATTTGTTCCTATATACTTTCTATAATTGCAAGACAATAGAAAATTATTGGATCGCTTTATTGATGTCTCTTTGTTTGCGAATCATTCATGCTAAATTATATATTTATGATATAACACGATATACTTCAAACAGATTAAAATTTACAAGTGACAAAACATATATTCTGATATATTACGATAGATAATATATCTATCGTATTTAACCCATAGAAAATGAAAACTATAGAAAAGTAATAACAACGATTGAATTTGTATAAATTGATCAAAGTCCGAATAGATAGAGATTCAAATTCTATTGATCTATATCAGTCTCTATAATGTATTTTTATTATTTTTACCAGGGATTAGTTACATGATCGACTAAATAGATATTAAAGGAATAAAAAACAGGATTCACACGTTTTTTATTTTTTTTTTTATAAAGAGAGTTTCAAAAATGATGATTATCAAAACTTTTTTTTTTCCTTTGTGGCAAAGGAATTTGCAATATATACTTGGTTTTTTATTGAGCTGCACAATTTTCTAAAAGTATCAGCAGACTTAATATTTCTATAAGTGTGGTTTTTCCTTTTTTTCTTCAGTGAAGTAATAATTTATTTCATAAATTATTCCTTTACTATATCAATTCAAGTCAATGGTTTTCCTATAATTTCTACTCTATTTTAAATTATTACGCTTAGGGTAGAGGGCTTTTCACAAAACTGTGATTTATTAAAGAATTTTTAGCCTATCAGTATTATTATAAAAGTGGGAGGTACGGAGAAATGATTCAAAATTATTATATGCCACTCATAATTGCCATGTGCTTTTGCTATCTTGTAAAAAATTTTTTGCGAGGCAGATGACAAGGACATATTTTTAATACAATCTCAATAGTCAAACAAGTGAGATATTTATTGATTAATGCCACTGATTCTGACCTAATACCTTCCTCTTCAAAGGAGAATATCTGAGTCAAAAGGGAATGTGGTATTAGAAGTTTTGTAAACTTAGAACCTTTATTGAAATATTTGCCAATTGAGATAAGCAAGTTTGTTGTGTGTATTGAAACAACAATCTTAATAAATATATGAGTACTCATCCTGTATCAATTTTTTAAATTAGTACTGCAAAAATATAAACAAGAATTATAAAGTTAAATATTAAGGTAAAAGTAGAACTACTATATCTTACCATATCTTATCATTTTTCCAGTTACTATCCTTTCATCTATAATTGCAATTTATTCTAACTATCTAATTCCTTTATTTGGAATTGCTGTTTGTACATTTTTAAGAGCAAGTATTGTATATCCATTATCTAATAGCAGTGAAGATACATTGAAGATTTATATAGGATAGGCAAAAGAATCTGTAAAATTACAACTATGGTGAGGCTCAGAATTTTTCTCAGGCGATTTGTCAATTTTTAAAAGCATTGGATGCTTTTAAAACATTTAAACTTTTAAACATTTAAAAGCATTTTTTTTTCTGAGCGAGCATCAAACAGATTTATTTGGCATCTGTTACATTATTTATTTTTATAGTTTTTAACTGTGCTTTCCTCAAATCCCATTAAGATAAAAAAAAATTTTATCATGTGTACTAGAATCTGCATTAGCCATGGAAATTCAGAGTTCCAAGGAATTTAATTAAATGCTTTTATATATAAATTATTAATATGAACAATAAGGATATGAATTATACATGTTAATTGGGATTTATTATTTGCAGAGGAATTGCTGTTTGAAATTGTAAATTTCAAAGGCTGAGCATAGGGGCCTGCAGACTTAAACCAATGATCTAACATCGGCAAAGATATATTTTGTGGGAATTTATTACATGCCAGTGGCCAAAGCGGCTATAGGCCTGTCCCATGTATCGGCATGATTGAGAAGCCAAAAATTATAAGAGTGGTAAGTTATTTTCATGATGTGTACATTGCACAAAGGGACCTGTGTCCTGGTACTTTACAAATAATTATTTCACTAGAAAAAGCTTGTATCATCATTACACAAAAACTACGGCACGTTTTAATATAATTTTTTTTTCTGAGCCAGCATCAAACAGATTTATTTGGCATCTGTTATATTATTTATTTTTATAGTTTTTGCACTGGTTGAATGTATGCTACAAATACACACCTTAAAGTGCCAAAAAAAAAATCAAGATGGCAATAGGAAGCGTTATCTGTGGAGCAAACACTCCCAAAATGAAGCGAAAGAAGGCAAAGGTATATTTTTTATTATTTATTTTGCTTCTTTTATTTTATTATTGAAAAAATTAGGACGGCTTTTAGTTTGTTTAAGGGGAGAAATTATGAGTTCTGAAATGAAGAGATTCTTCATAACAATGCTTTTTCTTTAAATAGTAGCCTTGAACCCTTTTAATCAGCTCAATAAGAGCTTCAACTTATTTAAATGAGTTTAAAATAACCCTTGACTGATGTAAGGAAGCATTGAAGGTACCTTCATTGAAATTATTAGAATAACGTTTGTGGTTTGAAATTAGGGTAGTCCCTGCACCTGGTATTCATTTCGCATAAGTTCGAGAAAAATGAGAGACAATTGCAAACATTTCTCGATGGCATAAAAATATGAAAAAAATCGTACACATTAAAGGTACTGAAAAGATTAATTTTGCATAATAATTATTCTAAAATGTCATTAACAAATTGATTAAAAAAATTGTTCAACAAATTTTCTGAAAACCCACATTTTCTTTTTAATGTAAATGATCCGTTCATTTTTCTGAATACGTATGAATTTTTTCAGATTTTTTAATTCACTTTGAATTTTTTTCTTTTTTATATGGAAAAAATATGTAAAAAAGCACAAAATTCAAAGTGAGTTTAAAAATTTGAACAAATTCATACATATTCAGAAAAATGAACGAATCATTTTCATTTTAAAAAAAGTGAGATCCTTGAACTAAAATTACGTTCAAAACTTAAACGAAAAATTTGTTAAACGATTTTCTTTTTCATCAATTTGTTAATAACATTTCGGAATTATTATTATGCAAAATTAATCTTTTCGGTACCTTTAATGTGCACGATTTTTTTCAGATTTTTACACCATCGAGAAGTGTTGGCAATTCCCTCTTATTTTTCCCGAACTTATGCGAAATGAATACCAAACGCAAGGACTACCTCAAGTAGAATCTCTTTAATTGAGATTTACTGTCATTTACACTAGTGTCCGTTTCAACATGTGTAAAGATAGAAGATCTTAAGAGTACATTTACGATCGAATTTTGCCCGTTATTTCGTTTTAGTGTACGACTCATTGAGGAAGGCATTAGCGTCTCCTTAACGATTACGGTCCTTTTTCGAGGACCGTACTTAAACGCCCTCTACCAATCACGGACAAAATGATCAGTCAAGGACTCGGGTTTTTCTTTATTCTCCATAAAATGCCTAGTGTTAAAAAAAAACATGGTGATAGCTAATGAAGAAGATGAGATAATCTTATTGGAAAATTTGCTTTTTTTTGGCCTTCTAATAGATACTAGTACCTTCAATAAGTTGCACCTATTTAAAAAAAAAGGAGTTTTCATAAAGGATTTCTTTATTCGAGTACTCATAGACAGACGGTAATAGCTAAATCTTCTCAATGCTTTTACAAAAGTCCAACATTCAGCATAGTTTACCATTGATCAGCCAAACTTTCGTTTTTATTTCTCTATAATAATGACCACTGTTTAAAAATTATAGACCACACAGCGCAGTTGGATAGAGGCAACCTTTCAGAAGCGAGAGTGCTCCAAGTTCATTCCAAGTGCTAAAGACGAGCACAGGTTGGTGATAAATTAAGACAACGCATTTGCTTGCCGTATGTAGTTATAACGATTTTTCTACGAGTCTGACAATGACAGTGAATCGCCTCGATATCGAAAGTAGTAAAGGAAGTACACGTGATCTATAGAATACCATATTCAATGGTTTAGAGAGTATAAAATAAAAGAGTGATGAAGATGATGATGATGATTTTATACAGCTTTTTCTTTGCAAATTAATGCTTTTACACCAGCATCATTTGAATGTGTTTACTAATTTGTATGTTTCATTTAAATTATATTCGTTTAAACGTATACACACACATCGCTCTCGCTCTCTCTACATATTCGTCTACTCTTCACTCGTGTCTGTTTTTATATTTATTTATTTATTTATTTACATCACGATTTTATCACTAACACATTGCGGCTCTTCGAGAAATTGGCGCGTAATTTTTACGCTATTGAGAAGGCCGACATTGAGCTCGCAATGGTGCGAGGAGGCGTATATATCCAACGACAATCTTTTTTCTCACACAAACACACATTCGTTTCCGTTTGATTTATTTCCCTTTGTTTCATTCCGTTCATAGGTTTGAAGAGATACAGGGAGATAAAAGAGCTGAATACGACGTGATCACGACTTCCAGGTGAGGTTTGACGGCGCAGCTATTCGCAAGTCGGGGAATTATTTCAAACCTGATGCTAGTGGCCCGAAAAAAAATTGTTTATTGAATTTTGACCTACATACTTATGCTGTAAAAAATATTAAAAAGTACATATTGATTTGAATAAGTATTTCATTACTTAAAATAAGCTTTGATAGGTCTAATTCAAATTTACTTTAACAAATTAAGTAATGCGACATTTTTTTTCTCTTTTAAACCTTCATGTATTTCAGAATGAAAATTGTTCAAATCTATTATCTACAATAAATATATAATCTACAATAAAGCGGATTGAAGCTAAACACCTGAGATTTAGTTACGATTTTGATGGCTGTGAGTTAAAATAATATAGAAGTGACCAAATTTCACTACATTTTCCTTATAAATAATAAAATTATCACTATAATACGATATCATTCTTGAAGGTCAAAATTCACGTGGCGATATATTTCCATAACAATTTTTTGGTCGGTACATTAATAAATTCTCAGGGCGTTCTAACGTGTAAATCTGTCGCAAATTTAAGCTCTTGCGTATTTGCAATGTAATTAATGCGGTTTACGTTTTGATGAGCTTCAGAAATTTATCGAATGATCTTCAACCAGTTATGGCTAACTCTACGTGCATATACGATTACATAAAATTTAATTTAAAAACCTGTTACATAGCAAACTTATTTCATCTTCACTGATTTATGTACTGCTTAGCAAACTATGCTTCTCTTGCCTTGTGAGCTGTGTCCACTAACTGCTTCATGGACATTTTCTTAGCAGCCTGAAAATAGTCATATAGAGCTGATATTTTCGTGTCATCCCTCTTGCATTTTTTCCGTACAAAATTCTCTTATTTTACGGAATTTATTTTATTTACAAAAATATTTTATCGTAAGTTTTTAAATCTTATAATCTTTATCGTAAATATTAACTAATAAAGTCAAGAGAATCCAAAAACGCAAACAGCGTTTTATCACCCGTTTCAGGCTGCTTAGCTGGAAGAAATCCGATTTAAAAAAGGCAATCTAAAACTACTTTGCTTTAAAGAAGAATCTGGTGTGCCGTAAAATATTTTTGCAGCAATGGGACAACTAATATTGCGCAATGTTCGTCATGATTTCATTGTTTTCCTCGCGGTTTTCAGATGTTGCTGCGGTCACTCTTACACTCATCATTGCGGAACAGGGGCAGACGTACAGAGCTATGCGGCTACAAGTGGCGGAGAAGCTGAGAGGGACCAATGGGCACCAGGAAAAAATACTCGTCCCGCGCCCACCGATGCCTATGGTACTATAGAGTTTCAAGGTGGGCCGCATCCAACAAAAGCTCAGGTGCGCAACGACTTGAATAAAAACGTATTGCTTCCTCATAAAAGTGTGACCATTCCTCAAAATGCTCTGAAACATTCACTTATGTGCTGAACAGTACAATATCCATGAAAATAAACTTGAGCGAATTAGATTACAAGCTTGATTCCTTTGCAGTACGTGCGATTGTCTCACGACACGAGGCCGGAGCCCATTCTTCAGCTACTATGTAGAGAATGGAATCTAGGTTTGCCAAGATTATTGATAACGGTTCATGGTGGAAGATCAAATTTCGAGCTACAGCCAAGCCTCAAGAAGATATTGCGAAAGGGTTTATTGAAAGCAGCCAAAACTACAGGAGCATGGATATTCACTGGAGGAACGAACACAGGTATATTTTTCCGGTAACACAAAAATTAAGCCCCGAAAAATTAGCTTCCAAAAGATTAACAAATATGGAACAAACATAAATGTGACAAAACAATAAGCCCATAAAATTCAAGAGGGCTAATTTTCCGGACCAATTTTTTTTTAGGGTGAATTTTTGAGTCCAATTTTACATGGACTAATTTTTCTAGATCCATTTTCCCTTCGGTACGAAATAATAATTCCTGGAATAGATCAACAATTTTTCAATCATTTTAGGTGTAACGCGTCAAGTCGGCGATGCGTTGCTCCTCGAGCGTTCGCAGCGACAGGGACGCGTCGTCAGTATCGGTATAGCGCCTTGGGGAATACTAGAGAAAAGCCACGAGTTAGTAGGACGCGGAGGCGAAGTACCGTACGATTCCATGTCATCGCCATGGTAAGACGAACAAAATTATTGGAGTAAATTGAAGATTCCGTTTTTTATGTGAAACGCTAATGAAGCGCCACATTATTTGTAATTTATTTGACCGAACAAAAGTGTGTAAACCGTGACTAAGTTTGAAACAGGTCTTCTTTTTAGCTTCAAGTTTATAAATTAAACGCAGCCTCCCCAGTTTTACTTACCCAACTTGTGTGGAATACTTTTTAAGCAATTATATAATAATTAAAACCTTACAAAAAAGATAATAAAATAAAAAACTAAAAATAGAATAAATAAAATTGGTAACACACCAGGCTAGAATTCTGGGTGTTCCCGGTTCGAACCCGGGTCGTGGCGACATTTTTTCACAATTTGTTTGAGATAAATTTCGTCGATTGTGGCTGCTTGATGAATTACTTTAATTTATTAAGCAGCTACAGTCGATACTTGTAAAGATTCGGATTAGTGAAATTTGAATTAGGCTTCGGTTTCGCGCGATTTGAATCTAGCGATCACTGTCTCAGACCCGAGATGTGCTTTGCAAAAATTCCATCAGAAAAAATAGACCGTAATAGTCGATTAAAAAAAAAAATTAATAATAACAATATTCGGTCACGCCTATAACATACTATGGTAAAAATAGAACATTGAAGACATCAATAGTATTTAATTATTATGCAGGTCCAAGTATGCAGTTCTAAATAATCGTCATGCCTATTTCCTGTTGGTGGACAATGGCACTGGTGGACGTTACGGTGCTGAAATCGTTCTACGACGGAAACTTGAGAAATACATATCAAATCTCAAGCTTCAGCCCTGTAAGTATTTTTTTTTCATTAAATAATCGATGTTTTCAACGAATGACATGCATATGTGAACAAAGAACGAAAATACAATTGATACTGCACAGCTTTTTTAATGGGAGTGCCTATTGGAATCACACCGTAGAATCACGATATACCGTGAAACATTATACGGTATACCGTGGAACAACTGACTGTAAAATTATAATTCCAGAGTAATTATACCGTACACGGAATATTTTAGTTTCTACGGTATACGGCAGTGGCATTTAAGCTTAATTAGAAAATGCTGTGATACCGTGTACAGTTTAGGAACAACTTTTGGAAAAATTACGCATGGTCTTAAGGAGATTCGTTCACGATTATGAACACTGTATACTTCTAAAAAATGGATCTACAGCAGGATGATCTTGATGCCGTGTACGGTTTCGCAGCACGCTGTACTTTCAAGAAATTGTATACGGTTTTCTTATTCCATTAGACAGTAAATACCCAAAAAATCATCCTTCGAGATTAATATCAAGCAGGTAAAAATGTTGTATTCATCAGCTACAAACATCAAGAAGATTATCATTGCAATAGAGGAAAATTGTATTAAATGTAATCAAGTTTAAATAATTGTTCCCTTAACGAACTTCATGAAACTCAACGTTTCACGACGATTTGTTGCTCGCGCTATTGACAAAACTACACGTCCCCCTTTATCGTGTGTGACGACGATGCGCACTCGTGATGTCACCGAACTAAATACTCTGCACATAGAAGAGATGTACACCGAGAGAAAAAGTTCCATTGATTCACGAAAATATTTGCCAATGAAATGAAATACTTGAATTTCAATACTATCTTTTCTTTGAATGATCTCAAACTCAATGAAAAGTAGTGACATTGATTCAAAGAAACATTTCTTTAAACCAATGAACCTTTTTTATTGACTTCAGAGATATCGTCTCTGATTCAATGAAACCTTCTTCTCACCAGCTCAAAATTTCGAAACCTATTTTTTCCTGAAGTATGCGGCAGATAAAGCTCAAATTTTATGAGTATGTAAAGAAGTACGGCAGAAATAGGCTAAGCTTCTGGCTCCTCAAAACTCGAAGCCGGGAGTTCGGGAGAACCGGAAAACAAAAAAGTGAGGTTAGGTGCGAGGGAGAGATCAATGAAAACGTTTCTTTGAACCAATGAAAACGTCTCTTTAAAACAATGAAACTGTTTCTTTATTATATGCTCACTAAGTAAATCTTTATTTACAGGCAATGAAATGTCTCTTTGAAATTCAAATGCACTATTTCATTGAAATCAAAGAAATATTTCTTTGAAATCAATTTTAAAAAAATCAATCCACCCATTTCTTTGGCGCCAATGAAATTTTTTCTCTCGGTATAGTATGACATTTTTATGCGCTATATGGACAGCTGTAGTGACCCAGTTTGTTAATCGCGTTGATAATATTCTCAAAATCATTGAACACCCTGCTGTCCAAATAAGCATACAGACTTTTGATGTTGGCTTCGACTTATTTGAATGAGTCTCAATATCAAGGAATGGACACGTAAATGTGCTCCCTTTATTCGGCATGTACAGGCATTCCCATTTAAGCTTCGTTAGAACATGCCGGGATACTGGGCACGGTTTGGGTATACTTCTGAAAAATTGGCGCAAGATCTCGAGAAATTAACCGTGATGCTGCGGAACACGGTTTCGTAGCCCGGTATTCTTCTGATTTGACTGCAAATGCCTTCGGGGAACGTCATTAATAAAGACACATTAATAAAATCAAAAATAACAGATCATTTGCTGCCATCTTTGGTGACGGCCGAAATTATGGCTAAAACGACGGAGCTTTTTTTTTGTTCAGAGTTTGGGTGTCATTAACTCCCCGTGATTATGTGAAAATGACAGCTAAATGATGTCCCAACGAGTTTGCGGGATTGTAATTATATTTTGGGGAAGGCAGTGGCGCAGTGGATAGAGACGCGGCCTCTCAAGCAGGGGGCCCGGGTTCGATTCCCGGCCGGGCACCAATGGAATTTTTCTATGTGCTTTTTCTGTAATCCCCGGTGGTTCGGAACCCACCTAAAACTGTAGGTCCTGAATATCCATCGCGCCGTAGTTGTTAAGGCGCTTGCCCCGTTTACCAAATAAATAAATAAATAAATAAATAAATAAATTCCTGAAATTATTATAAATTGTCGCCAAAGATCACGCAAGTTCTGATCCAGAAAAAAAGCTTCGTCATTTCTGCCGTCATTCCGATCGTGATTAACATGGCAGAAAATGATTTGTCATTTTTGCATAATTTTTGCCTTCATAAAGCCGTGATTAAACCGTCACCATTTCTGCTAGGGTTACCGCAAACTACTCTGGTAATGAAAGAGAAGCACATGTAACCGTTCTTAAACGCTGGTTTTGTTCCAAGTGAAGAAAATACTCCAGTCGCTAGAGGACGAGTTCTTCAATGCAGTTCTGAATGCATCCGCGTGTTTCGCTACATTCAGAATAAAGTAGTTGCGTTTTTTAATTCATCACTTGAATAACGATACATTCAAGCGAAGTGATGAATTAAAAAACGCAACTACTTTATACTGAATGTAGCGAAACACGCGGATGCATTCAGAACTGCGTTACAGAACTCAGCCAGCGATTCCAGATGATACTTCTTCGGGAGTCATTTAAGACTAAACATGCCGAATAAAAAGAACGCATTTGTGTCTTAATTCCTTATCATTGGAAGATTCATTCGGAACAAACGAGGTCAACATCAAAAGATTGCGTGCATATTTCGACAGCAGGTCGTTCGATGATTTTGAGACGATTACCAACGCCAACAAAAAACTGGGTCAATCCAGCGGTCCAAATCGCAAAAATAAAATGCCATGCTACATCTCTTCCCATGTGCTTGTTTTTTAGTTCAGTGGCATAACGAGTGCGCGTGTCGTCACACGATACATAGGCAAGAAAGAGAAGAAATCGACCTGCAAGGTTGAGTTTTATTTAGTTCGATAAGGAAACAATTGTTTATCTTTATTATATTTGACACAATCTTCATGTATTGCAATGACGATCTTCTTGATATTTTTGCGGCTTGAATTTAAAAAATTCACATAAGTCATATTAATCTCGAATGATTGTCTTCTGGAAATTTGCTGTCGAATGGAATAAGAAAACCTTACACGATTTCTCGAATGTATACCGTATTGCAAAACCGGGTTCGCCATCACGGTTACTTTCTTGAGATCGTACATAATTTTGTCAGGAGACGACCGAAAACTGCCCACAATATCGCAGCATGTTCTAACTCAGTTTGGATGTTAATACAGTACAGCGTAAGAACCAATATATTCCATGCACGCACAGCGAAAAAAAATATAGTTGAATGGACTAATTTAGCGTACACCCTCGTTCAAATTTTAATGGTTACCATCGTATGCCTTTTTCAGGCTTTTATGTTTTGCCCCTCTACCCTTTTACCCCGTTCCTTCATAGAGACCCCACTTTGAGTGTTGTTCGTAGCCACTCATGCCCCACTATATCGCATTCGCCATAGCATTACTGCCATGGGCATAGGGAAACTGCTGAAAACCTATGTCGATATAGCCGGTCTCGAGTTCGCCTCACGGCACCGGAGCTACGTCACGTTTCGTCGAGAATATAAACACGAACTAAAGTTGTATACATTAGGGCTGTTCAAAAAAATATAATTTCTTTATAATCGGTTGCTCCTGAAATGCTGTATTGATTATCACAAAAAAAAATGTTTTCGCGAAAGCTGGGAGTTGGCCGATGATATTAAGTACTGCCGCATCAAGGCCAAAATTCATGAAAAACGCCGATTTTTGGAATTTCTTTTTGTCGTGTTAAAGTCCTCATGGAGTTTGTGGTTGTTCTCGATAGTCTATCAAATTGGGTAAAGCCAGAAACATGTTCGATAATGTTTAGAACTGCCGCATCGACATTGAAGTTAAAAAAATAAAAAATGAAATCCTTTAAAACATTGGAATACTCATCTGATCAATGACTATTTCGCGCGATTTCAAATGACAAAATGGCTCATGAAGCGTGAGTCCTGTATGATCAAATTTAGTGCTGCCGCATCGATATCGCAGTTTCCCAAAATTCTAAAATCGCTGATCATCATCATGATTATGATCATACATGACTCCTGTTTCAAGAGCCATTTTTTCATTTGAAAATGCACGAAATGATCGATGAGCGGACGAATATTTCAATGTTTTAAAGAATTTAATTTTTTGATTTTAGTAACTTGAATGTCGATGCGGTAGTACTAAACATTATCGAACATGTTTCTGCCTTTACACAATTTCATAGTCTGTCAAAAACAACCACAATCTCCATGAACGCTTCACCAAGCAAAAAAAAAATTTCTGAAAATTGCCGCTTTTCATGAATTTTGGTCTTGATGCGGCAGTACTTAATATCATCGCACAACTCCCAGCTTTTGCGAAAACATTTTTTTTGTGATAATCAATACAGCATTTCAGGAGCAACCGATTATAAGAAAATTATGTTTTTTTTAACAGTCCTAGTATACATGTGACCCCCACAGGTAGAAATACCTGTGTGGGTCCCATGTATACATCTGGAGATTCATCGCGCCCGTATTTATTTTTCGACGAAAATCGACGGCACCGGAAATCGAACCCGCGACCTACCGATGCTCTGGACTAGAGGCAAGTACACTAACCACTGGACCATCACACCGGATTCACCCTCGTTCAAATTAATTTATTTCACTCAGTGCGTAGAACGCGGTTTTACGCACGCTTCGCGTGCGTCAAACATCGTTTACACACCTCGTGAAATAAAATTTCGTACGATCCTCATGCGAAAAACGTTTTCTTAACTCGTGTGATTGCAACACTCGCCTTCGGCTCGTGTTACAAATTCACACTCGTCAGAAAAAGTTTTTTCGCACTCGTATCGTAATGTACTATTTTGATTAGGACAACCAAATGTTTAGTTTCTTCAATAATCGTTAGATTCAGTTGTCCAAAATTTATTTGCGGTGACCAAAAAGTTTGTTCTACCAACAAAAAATTCATTTGAACGAGGGTGTACGCTAAATTAGTCCATTCAACTATATTTTTTTCTCAGTGTGGCATAATTACTCTGGAAATGTACTTATACCGTGAGTCTACGGTATAATCCCAATAGAAACTCCTTTTTTTAATTGCATCCAGCATTTTACAAAATTATTGCATTTCCCCCCGTAGATACACACAGTAGTATACCAGTGGTGGCATTAGTTATCGAAGGTGGCACCAATACGATACGATCGGTGCTAGAGTACGTGACGGACGATCCTCCCGTTCCAGTCGTTGTGTGCGATGGCTCCGGCCGTGCCGCTGACCTTATAGCTTTTATGCACAAGTATAATTAATTTATATAAATTTTACTAAATTTTGCAAACCCTCGATGATGTCAGTTCTTACAGGATTTTGTTGTTGTAGATACGCATCTGATAGTATCGATGGCGACTCTGTCGAAGGTGAGAGACCGCTAGAAGGAATGAGGGAACAACTTCTAGAAACTATTAAGCGAACATTCAAAGTTTCGCCGGAACAAGCGAGTCAACTGTACTCCGAACTTCTGCAGTGCACTCGTAAAAAGAATTTGGTATGCATTGCTTGAAAATTTATTTTACAACAAAAGTCATTTCTGTTAACGAAACAAATTGGATAAAAAATCCAAGATTGTTATTTGATGATTATTTCATTATGATGAAGTAATGACTAAAGTAGTTTGGTTTTTGTTCAGTTTATTCATATATTTTACTTGTTAACGGCTGGTATTATGAGAGGAAATATACTCTGTTGACTGATTTTCTTGTCACCTATAATATTTTGTTGTTTTGGCAATGCACACGTTTATAAGAAAAACAGTACATCAAATATTCTGAAATAAATTTGAGATAGTGCCGTGAATTGGAATAGAGACTTAAGAAAATAATTATGGAACAATCCATAAAACCAACGATCTTTAGAGCAAAAGCTAAACGTATCTCGGAAGGATATATCTTGTGCACAACTGATCATTATTTGGTCATTTTTAGCCCACCGATTTCCTTTGTAAATAACAGTATGGAGACACCATAGACATTTTCAGAAAAAGAAAAATGAAAAAAATGGAAGCGCTAGTTAATTCTCTGTCCATTCATATATTGCTTTTTTCGAAAATATCCTTTGAATGGCGGTGTTCGGAAAATTGCAGTTATCTCCCTTTCACTCGTATGTCATGTGGTACATTAATTAACCCTCTGTAAAAATTCCTCTTTTTTACGCTTGAATTAACACCCACAATGCTCTTATATTCGCTGATTGCGAATTATTTAAATATTATAATTAATGATAGTATGTTGCTGAATTGTTTAATTTAAATAATTTCAGATCACAGTATTCCGAATATCTCAAGATCGACCACAAGAACTCGACCAAACGATCTTGACAGCTTTATTTAAGTCGCAGCAATTATCGCCTTCCGAACAACTGTCGCTGTCTCTGATATGGAATAGAGTTGACATTGCTC
The DNA here is from genome assembly GCA_963970395.1 of Ephialtes manifestator. Lineage (NCBI taxonomy): Eukaryota > Metazoa > Arthropoda > Insecta > Hymenoptera > Ichneumonidae > Ephialtes > Ephialtes manifestator. The sequence continues at coordinate 27,621,567 of OZ019969.1, forward strand.
GTAGTGAAATTTTTATATACGGCCAAAAATGGCCTCCCGGTGCTCTGGAGCAAGCGATGATGCAGGCTCTCCAACACGATAGAATAGATTTCGTTAAATTGCTGTTGGAAAACGGCGTGTCAATGCGCAAATTTTTGTCGATTCCGAGGCTCGAAGAATTGTACAATACGGTAAGTTTAACAAATTAATTTTTATAATCAATATCAAATATGGAAAATACACGAATAAAAATATATTCAAGATATTAAATAAAAGCGTATCAAAAATATTAAATAAAGATACGGAAAAAAATATATTTTGACTTTGAATAACTACGATTAATCCTTAACGAAGACAAATAATACAATTTTTTAACATTACATCATTCAAATTACGATTCTTTATTACCAAAAAAAATATAAATAATTTAGATACTCTTTTATAATTACACATAGTGATTAACAACAATAATTTGAATATAGTTTTATCCGAATACTGTCCATCTCTGTTCAATAATTATTACAAATTGTCTTCCATTATTTTCTAAAAAAATTTGAATAAAACAGAAAGAGGGTCCGTCAAATACATTGGGCTATATTCTTCGCGACGTACGGCCGCACATTCCTCGGGGCTACATTTATACTCTTCACGACATCGGCTTAGTAATTAACAAATTGATGGGCGGGGCATATCGTGCGCATTACACGCGGCGAAAGTTTCGCATGATTTACGCAAAAGTAATGAAACGTTCGGGTGCGCATCACCAATATACCCATCGAAATAGTACTGCGATAGGCGGCGCTCGTTATTACTCGGGATCCGGAGGAAAAACTGATAGCCTTACGATGAGTTTACTTGCGGAAACGCTACCGGCTAACCGAGACACGCCACTCTTTGATCATCCATTCAACGAGCTACTTATCTGGGCAGTGCTGACTAAAAGACAGCAGATGGCCCTTTTAATGTGGCAACACGGGGAGGAAGCTCTGGCGAAAGCACTCGTCGCTCTTAAGCTCTACAAAGCCATGGCTCACGAAGCTGCAGAAGACGACATCGAGACAGAAGTGTATGACGAACTGCGAGGCTATGGCAAGGAATTCGAAAATATATGTAAGCAAATTCAAGAATTACGTAAAACCATTTATCAAAGTAGTATTTTGTTTATCCGAGTTTAAACGGCTATATCTCCGGGGTTTGTAAAGCTAGAGGCATTTTTACTTCGGTGGAGATTTCTCAGAAAACTTGACTTGAGTATAAAAGTCGAGTGAGGTACTACTTAGGATTTTTTTCATAATCGACAAATTTTTATCTCAAACAAAATGACAACATTCCGCAACGACCCGATTTCGGACCAGGAACATCCGGAATTGTAGCCTGATGCGTTCTGGGTGTTCTCGGTTCAAATTCGAGGCATGAGTACGATTTCCGTGGCGCCAAGATTTGATCGTGGATTTATCATTCTTGCACCGAAACACAAGAACAACACTAGTAATAATAGTAATAATAATAATAATAATAGTCCGTCCATTCTGTAGGTGAGTCAGAGGAATCCCGAAAAAATACCCCTGGAAAAAATACCCCCGGAGAAAATACCCCTGGAGAAAATACCCCCGGTATTTTATCCGGGGGTATTTTAAAGAACCTAAAGAACCTAAAGAAAATACCAAACTAACTAACTCCCTAAAGAAACGAACGCCAACCTAACTAACGCCCTAAAGAACCTAAAGAACAAATATAAGGAAAATACCAAACTAACTAACTCCCTAAAGAAACTAACGCCAACCTAACTAACGCCTTAAAGAACCTAAAAAGCAAATATAAGGAAAGAACCTAAAGAACCTAAAGAAACAAACGCCAACCTAACTAACGCCCTAAAGAACCTAAAGAACAAATATAAGGAAAATACCAAACTAACTAACTCCTTAAAGAAACGAACGCCAACCCAACTAACGCCCTAAAGAACCTAAAGAACCTAAAGAACAAATATAAGGAAAATACCAAACTAACTCCCTAAAGAAATAAATGCCAACCTAACTAACGCCTTGAAGAACCTAAAGAAGTCAGTATAAGTGGATGATTCACGTGATAATTTGTCATTGTGACTATTTCTTATTATGATATTTTGTCGTTTTTACCAAGGGGTATTTTATCCGAGGGTATTTTTACCAAGGGGTATTTTATGTGTGGGTATTTTTACCAAGGGGTATTTTATCCGGGGGTATTTTTATCAAGGGGTATTTTATCCGCGGGTATTTTGTACAGGGGTGTTTTTTCTAGGGGGTGTTTTATCGGGGGTATTTTTTCCAGGGGTATTTTTTCCGACTACCAAAGCAGACAACCTCCACGTGGTACATTCTAAGTGACGCTAATGGTCTGCGCCCATCGGAAATTATATTTGTTCGAAATTATTTAAAAATTATTTGATTAAAACTTAAATATCCCGGAAACTAAAGCAGTTAGAACCATAGTCCATATGAACTTTTTTGCTCCCCACGAGAAGTACTACCGGAAACAAGCGTCAAATCTTGACGCCACGGAAATCGTACTCTCCCCAAATTCGAGACGTGAAAGAATTGTTTCATAGTTTTTTTTATATAAAAAATTGTCGTTTGTGACTGATTGATTAATTAATTTAATTAATTAACCAGCTACAGTCAATAGTTGTAAAGATTCGCATTAGTGGAATTTGAATTGGGCTTCGGTTTACCGAAAGTAGACGCATATGATGAAAAGTTAATGTCAACAATGCACGATCGCTGCCTAAATGTTGCATGAAATGTGCATAAATGTTTAGCTCTGGAACTTCTTGACTTCTGCTATCGTCAGGATGACGATCAGACACAGCAACTCTTAACATCAGAGCTGCAAAATTGGTCCGGGCAAACGTGTCTGTCGCTCGCAGTAACGGCGAATCATCGACCTCTACTCGCGCATCCTTGCAGCCAGATAATATTGGCGGATCTGTGGATGGGCGGACTCCGCACCCGTAAAAATACGAATCTGAAGGTGATTCGGTAAAACTGTGAAATTAAATTGTAATTTTTAATTTTCGTCGAACGTGAATGCACCACTTGTGCGTGGTTGTACTAATATACGAATGCGATAATTCAGGTTGTCCTAGGATTGATATGTCCACCGTATATCACAAGGCTGGAGTTCAAAACACGCGAGGAGCTTCAACTTATGCCGCAGACGCAGGAGGAACATCTAATCGCCCTTGAGGACGAGAACGAAGACAGTGACTCCGAACAGGGCGCTCCGCCGGGACCAGATGTTGAGGTAAATCTTTTTTTTTTCATATTTCACCCTTTAATACGTCAATTCTTAAGGGGAGGGGGACAGACCAAATTGCTGATATTCATTAACAGATACCGCACTCGGTTATCCCCTGATGTTATTAAAAAAATATATGTATATATATTTTTTAAGTAAACCAAGAATTTTTTACAATTGCCCAATTGTACATAAGAAAAATTCCTCCGTCATGAATGTACGATTTTAGATATAGGTAAAATTGGGAAAATGCCATAAGGCCGAGAGTTAATTAAAAAAATTATAACTCCATTAATTTTAAGGAGAAAAAAGCTACATTGGATCTGATGCCCTCCTCTTAACTCAATACAACGAAGCCACTACACGGAGAAATATTATTATTTATAATGCAGTATGCTACAAGAAAAATTACTGATGTTGTTTGGTTAATAGTTGTTATCACTCCAGTAAATCGAGCAATTGTTGTATTTTTTTTATTTGTGTAAATCGTAATTTTTACTCCCGAGAAAAATAACAATTTCAAACGTATGCAAATACGGTGTTTTTTCTAAGAAATAAAACTGGGCATTTACTCACTAACAAAAAATGTTAAATCCGGTGATATTTCAGTAATTTTTCTGCACAAATTAAAGTATGGTATTTCATCGCGGGATGCAAAATTAATGGAAATTTCAGTTTGATCTTCTGGTGATGGTTAAATTACAACTAGGAAGCCGCCAAGTATGAAACAAAAATTAAAATGCAATGAAAAGCTTTTTTGTAACGTACTTTTCCTATTCAATAACTTGTAAATTGCTATTGAGAATGTTACATTTAAAAAATTAAAAATTCTGTCGCGTTAGAATTTAAATAAAATTATATCTTAAATATATTTTTCTCTGTGTACCTTTGTTTCGCCTATTGTAGATGCTAACCAGTGTCTATTTGTTGTGCTAACGAAAAAAACCCCTCTAATCGTATCCACGCAATTTTCTAAACGTATGAGATAACAAGTAGATAACAAATGTAAAATCAGAGGATCTTGAACCCGATTAGGCAGGCATACTGATTATTTTCTAGAAACGACGACGCAGGAGTCTCAGCATTTGCGCCAAAACCGCCAGTCCACAGGGTATCAAGGTACTCTAAACAATGGGGTGGCCGTAAAAAATAAATATTTTTTCGTAATTTCATTGTTCAAGCTCTCATTCCACTATACATTTTCATCTTGTCTTAAATACTGTTTAATATATATATATATATATATATATATATATATATTTCACCAGTCATTCTTCGCCAATTTTCGCATCTTCACAAGAATCATTAGTATTAAGAAGGTTGAAACTTCACATTAGACAAATCAGTGCTAAGTTTGTAAAAGCCTTTCTACAATTTCTGGTGGTTTAATAAACTGTTGTTTGAGGGGTTATTCAAGTAGCAACATTAGTTTTTAATATACAAAAATACCCAACGCTGTGACATGAAAACTAAATCGATTGAAATTCTGGAAATGTTCAATGTCATGTTTTATTTTCTCATCACATACAAAGTATGGAAGAGAGAAATTACTGCAATCCAAAAAAAAAATCGACACCCAGATTTAGATGGAAATACATGTTTTGAGTGTCCTAGATTCCAAAAAAGGCATTCACTCATTTCTGTCTGCCTGTTACAGAGTTGGGCAAAATTGTAATGGAAAATTACAAAATCCAATAAAATTACTGAAAGTAATTGTATTTGATTTAAAAACCAATACAATTACTGAAAGTAATTACCAAAAGTAATTGTATTTAACTTGAAATCCAATTCTGCTTTCATTACAATTACTTTCAGTAATTGTAATTAAAGCAGTAATTTCTGACTCAAGTAATTTTTGCTGCCAAACTCTGGTCTGTTACTCTGTCTGTATCGTCCGAAAACACAATAACTTTACTAAATGGCTGTGAACCGCCGCGAAATTTGGTGTGTGCCTTCTACATTCAAAATGTAGTTTTGGTATTATAATCCAATCAAAAGTCTTCACTGCATCTGACACTTTACCTGAAATATGAAGAAAAAAAATAAAGTTCTAAATTCATTTTTGGACCAGAAGCTAATATAAAAGTTATTATGCTTTGGCCTGACACATCCAGACAGAATTACCAGCAAATTAGCAGAGAACAGTGAGTGGTTCAGTACAGTGAAGAATTTATTATCTTTTCAGTCACTCAAATATACATTCTCAAATGGTTGGCTATGAAAAACTTCTATTGAATAGAATTCATTAAGGATCTTCCAATAATCAAAATGATTATTGTATATTGTAATAGTACAATAATTGGACTATATTATGGTTTGTTCTTTTAAAAAAATACACGAAAAAACATGACATCGGATATTTGCATATATCGGTTGCTTTTCTATTTGCATCAAGGCTGTGATATTATATATTAAGAAGTAATTGTGCTACGCGAGTAACCCCTCGGAAATGTTGATTAAACGATCAGAAATTGTAAAAACACTTTAAAAAATGTAGCACTGATTTGACTAGTGTAAAGCGTTCCAGCCTCCTTAATCGTATTAATTAATATGATTAATCTCGATTTTGGCATTATGTTACTGAATACATTATTTTGCTCGTCCCAACAGAATGCATTTTTTTTGTTTATTCATTCTTTTGTTGCTACGGAAAAATTCTCGATTCTATACTTTCGAGAACATTTAAGCTTTGTCATGTGCCATTTATGCATTTCACTCGATCCACAGATATGTACGTAATTCATTGCGTTTACTAACACTCCACCAGCAGATTCTGATGTTTGTATGCACTGTGTTTTTCTACCCTCAAAGATATATGATACCTAGTTAGTTAAACCTTCAGGTACCGGTGACCCTTCAGTAGAAACGAACAACCTTGTTTTTTTAACAGTACGGAAAAGGTGTAATTAATCCTTCAATTATAATCAAATTAAAAAACATTTTTAAAGGCATCTTCTTAAACGGTAATCCAAAAATGTTGCAAAATGGTCATAAGCTGCGAAATTTTATTAGGAATTCATCCTACAGTCAAATAGTATGAAGGAAAAACATATTAATGCGTAAAAAATCACAGCGTAATTTTTAAAAAAATTGTCGTTTTCACGATTTTCATTCAGAAAAAAGGTCAATATTTATGAAAAAAAAAAATTTAATCGGAAAAGGATGTCGGCTGTCCATAATTTTTTCGACTATGTCTACAAATGGTTAAAAAATTGTTGAGACCAAAAGACAGTGACTTATATGTACTTCGACGGTACGTGGAGGGCTAAAAATTTATTAATCATTGTATTAAACTCTATTAAAAATTATAGAGAAATGTAATTTCCGAAAAACTGCAAGTTCAGAGATGTCAAAACTCTGCAGAAGGTATCATGTAATCTGATAAACCGTTTTTCCCATCGCAGGAGGTCTCGGATTGGCACATTGATAACTATACCAAGATATTAAACTGCTCATTTCTGTCTTAATAAATGTTCGATGATTTCTTAGGTCTCTCTCTCTCTTTCTCTTTCTACTCGTACAACTTTCGTGCTCGTCTTGCGGCTCTATCTCGAACATCTTGATACGTTTTGTCTCTCAAATCTCTTCTCTACCTAAGCTTGCACTTCCTATCGCTGTGCATCGTTGCATCGTTACGAATCTCGCTGTGCTTTTCTTCAGGCTTTAATTGGCAGCGAGCACAATCCGGCAATAGTGAAAGAGACGATAGTTCAGGAGAATGGCAAGGTACTGACTGACATCGACGATAATCTTCATCGTGCCTATGGCCTGCTATCCGAGTACTACAACAACAAGACCAACAGACCTCTACGCTTCAAGAAGAAATTGTGGGAATTCTATACGGCACCCATCACTAAATTCTGGGCGAATGCTGTGAGTAATTTGTCACTTTTTCTGAAATTAGCTGATAAACTGCTACTAAATTAGAAATAAGTATCATACACATGGAAAAGCAACAAAAAATATTTTCTTTTATCCTTTAAATCTCGTCATTATTTTTCGCAGCATAAAGCAATTCTCCATCTCTGATCAATGTTATAAACAATTTTAAGACAGAAAATGAAAAAGAAAGTATGACAAAATTTTACTGAACGTTTATTTTTTTTATCAATTTTTCGCGCTTTTCCAATAATAATTCATAATTAGAATAATTATTTTTTCCAAACAAAGGATATTCCAGTAAACCCGCTTAAAATGATAATTTTTATAGGTTGCCTACATGGTATTCTTGCTTCTCTTCTCGTACTGCATCCTCGTGCGTATGGGAGACTGTCCTTCATGGGCAGAGATCTACGCAATCGCCTACATATGCACCCTCGGTTGTGAAAAAGTCCGAGAAATTGCAACTTCTGAACCAGCAAAATTATCTCACAAATTTAGCGTTTGGGCGTGGAACATGTGGAATCCGTGCGATGCAGGAGCGATAATTTTCTTCCAAATTGGTCTCATATTACGTCTTCGCACCGCGACCTTCGATATTGGTCGGGTAATTTATTGTGTCGACTGCATTTACTGGTACCTTCGGATCCTGAATATCCTAGGAGTCAACAAGTATCTTGGTAAAATTTAAAGAATTTAAAGAATTTAAATTCATTTAAAGTTTCAACAGTGCAAAACAATTTCGTATTTCTAATGCTTCTAATTACATTTACAGGTCCTCTGGTTACAATGATGGGCAAAATGGTGAAAAATATGATATACTTTGTTGTTCTATTGCTGGTTGTCTTAATGAGCTTCGGTGTCGCACGACAAGCCATACTTAATCCAAATGCGGAGCCAAAATGGAGAATAGTTCGAGATGTAAGTTTACACATGATATATTATCCCTAAATTTGGAATATTTTTTAAGCTCCTTAATTACGAAGTACTATTCAAATTGAATTATTTACTGGACGATAATAATTTCTCCAGGTTATATGTAATTATTGCAAAACCTTGCAAATTGCTATTTTGGAATAACAATCCGTGATAATTAGCTTAAAAAATATTTCAAATGCCAGCCCCAGTTTTTACCAGAGCCAGAGTTATAATTCTCCACCACTTTATGAAATAAAAAAATTATGGTTCAATGAATTTCATAATTATGATTTCGCAATTATAAACTGCAGTGCTACTGAAAAAAATTTCAGCTTTTGAATAACTGAATATTTATTTCTAATTCAATTTTAAGTAAAATTATGCAAAATAATAGAGAAATACAGACCTTGATTTACTTTCAGTGCATTACATATATGTCCTGTGTTTATAAATAAAATTTCCACTAAATTGTATATAATTTTTTGTTTCCTCGCAAAAAATAAAATATAGTGAAATAGATAAAAAATAGTGAAATAAATAGTGAAATAGTTCACTATTTGGATGTATATAAAAATAAAAGTTGCAGAATGCTAATTATTGAGTCAAATATTTACTAAATTTTGATCCAATATAATAACGGATGTTTATAACCCTAATCAGAATCCTTTTGTTCAGGTTCAAAGTTTTATGTAAATTATGATAATTACAGGTTTTTATGGAGCCGTACTTCATGTTGTACGGTGAGGTTTACGCGGACAACATAGACCCTGATTGCGGTGCTGAACCGGGAATGATTCCATGTTTACCGGGTCGTTGGATAACGCCGGCCGTAATGTCGGTTTATCTTCTCGTCGCTAACATACTTCTGATAAACCTTCTGATAGCCGTATTCAATAACATATTCATCGAAGTAAACGCGGTTGCCCACCAAGTTTGGATGTTCCAGCGTTTCACCGTTGTCATGGAGTACGAGCAGAAACCGGTTTTACCTCCCCCACTCATCGCAGTCTGTCATGTGTATTTGCTAATTAAATACTTATTAAGGTACGTGACGCAGGGGGAGATGCGATCGGGTGAGACTTACGATAATGGTCTCAAGCTTTTCCTCGAGGCAGATGATATGGAGCGATTGTACGACTTCGAGGAGGATTGCGTTGAAGGTTATTTCAGAGAACAGGAGCTGAAGCTTCAGATGTCGACCGAGGAACGTGTCAAAATCACCACGGAACGCGTTGAGAATATGCATCAGAAAATTGAAGACATCGACAAGAAAGAAAACAGTCAGCACGCTTCTATGCAGGTACACATTTTTCGGCATTCAATTAAAGCTTTAATTATACGCTATAAAGGTTGTTTGGAGAATTAAATTAAAACAATACGTGAATGAGGAAGCATGCTTAAGGGAGGCGAAACCTCCATGAGTGCGAGTGAGATAGCGAATAATTCAGGAATTCTCAGTAACTTAATCCTTTTTGGTAAAAATAAAAGCCTTACATGATGCAGAAATAAAAGACGATTGATATAAGATTTTTTTTTAAATGAAGAAACGTTCTGCAGCCTTGCACAAATCGGTTACGGTTTTTATTACTGACTGCGGAAGTTTTGCCTCCTCTTAAGGTGATGTGCTACTGCTCGGTCGGTAACAAAAACTGTCAAGCTTTGTTCTTGGTCACAATTGATGTTTCAGGCAAAAGACGAGAAGTACTGACTGCATCTTGGCAGTCTGCCGTCAGTACTTCTCGTCTTTTGCCTGAAACATCAACCGTGGCGAAGAATAACACTTCGGGAAGATTCAGCTATCTCACTCGCACTTATGGCGATCTGAGAGAGACAGACGATATGTAACACATTCCCTTAAGAGGCAGTGATACACCGCTGAAAATTTCTTCGCCCAATGTTAAACGCCTATAAGTTTCAAAATTTTTAGATGTCGTGGGGGAAGTACCATTGCCTCTTAAGGGGAGGTGAAGCATGTATCAGTGCAAGAGAGATAGCTGAAAATTTCCGAACACCGCCATTCAGAGGACATTGTTATTTTTAAAAAAGCTCTATGTCACCGGACGGTGACATATTCCTTTTTCTCAAAATGTCTACGGTGTCTCCATACTTTTGTTTACCGTTTTCCCCTTCTTTCGTTCCCTTTAAGATGATGTGCTACATGTCGTCTATCTCTCTCAGATCGCCATAAGCGCGAGTGAGATAGCTGAATCTTCCCGAAGTGTTATTCTTCGCCACGGTTGATTTTTCGAATAAAAGTCGAGAAGTACTGACTGCAGAGTGCCAAGATGCAGTCAGTACTTCTCGTATTTAGCCTGAAATATGAATTGTAACCAAGTTGTTCTCGGTAACAATTGATGTTTTAGGCAAAAGACGAGAAGTACTGACTGCGCCTTGGCATTCTGCAGTCAGTACTTCTCGCCTTTTATTCGAATAATCAACCGCGACGGAGAATAACACTTCGGGAAGATTCAGTTATCTCACTCGTACTTATGGCGATCTGAGAGAGATGGACGATATGTAACACATCACCTTCAGGCGAGGCGAAACCTACTCAGTTGGTAACAAAAACTGTAATTAATTTTTCAGAGGACACCCAACGTTTTTTGATAAAAGAAAAGTCTTACATCATTAGTCTCTTAATTCTGCATGATGTAAGACTTTCGTTTTCTCCAAAAAACATCAAGTTCCTGAGAATTCTTGTTCCGGAAGGATATTCGCTATCTTTCTAGTACTCATGGATGTTTCACCTGCCCTTAAACATGGTGGAGCGCGTCACTGTTGTCAAATCCGTGCTGATTAAAATAAAGTTTCATAATTTTTAGTAATTCAATTTAGTGTTTTGAGAGATATTTCATAGGTATTGCACATACGGAACATAATAAGGAACTAAAAAAAATTAATTTTAAGTGACAAGTAATTTTTTAAAAAATCATATGCAGATGGAAAGATCAGCGACGTAATTATTTTTAAAAAAAGTTTAGTTTTCAAATGTTTTTCGAGTGAAGACTTTTCTCATGTGTTCGAATCATTAAAATTGTTTTTCGTTCACCATCAGCAAAGAATCGTGAATTACCTGAAACATTAAAATTAAACAGTAATCAAACGATCCATTAACTTTCAGTCCGTCGAATTCCGCATTCGCAAGCTCGAAGAGCTAAACGAGCAGACCTTGGCGCATCTGGGTGTGATTCACCGATTCATGGCAACGCACATGTCAAACGACAGCCTGGCAGGATCCGACATCGAGGTTCGCCCTCGTCGAGTGTCCGAGCGTTCAGAAGTCGTTTCAGAAGTCGAGTCGAGTCAGATGCCAACAGTAACGACTTTGCGGCAGCGACGAATGCTGCGATCTCTAACAGATGCAACAGTTGCTCACATGGGTCAGCACTTCGACGATGACACGCTAAAACAATCAGAAACGTCGCGTGAAAATTTGAGTAGAAATGAATCGTCATCGAGCGGTGATATTGTAACGGGACTTGACGATAAGAAAACTACGAGTCGCGAGAGCGAAGGAAGCAAAGATGTCGAAGATGCAGCAGGAGGTCCACCGACCGTAAAGCCAGCGGACGTCGAGAGGGACGCGATAAGTGACGTTCCTCTCTCAGAAATGCGTCAGGATTCCGGCGAGCGTGCTACTCGACAAAACAGCAGGACTCGTTCAGAATCTGACGACGTTGTCCTTCTCGCACCGCCAGGAATGCAACGAGCCGTAAAATGGGCTGAACCAAGAGTTGCGACAATCGCTGGCGGCGCTTCTAACCAAAGATCTACTCTTCTAGCGATGCGAGCGGAGTACACAAGTATAACCGATGAATTAGAAAGCTATTGCGGCCTCCTAAGCCCTCCGCGAACTCCTCCGACTTCGCCGCCGCCTTGCAGAGGAAGAAACGTCGGTGAACTATCGGATCCTGAAATGGCTTGGCATATGGAGAACGAACATCTTCGCGACGCTGAAAAATGTGACTATCAGCAGATGGAGGATCTTATTCAGAGGCGATACATGCAAGGCGATGATTCTAGCTCCGGTAATGACGATGCTGCCGCTGGTCCGTTTTTTACCGCAAGCGAACATCGACATTTGCGGCGAGCTTCCGCTATTGATCGAGCTGATGAATCTCGAAGGCCTGGACCTACTATCAGTGTTACCAGGGAAATTGAACAGACTTTGTCGAGACCTTTGGCCACGAGAGATTCTGACGAAGTTCAGGAAACTAGCGACAAAAACGTACCCGCACCTGCTTCGGAAACTATGTGCTAGTACGTTATTTTCTTTTTTTAAATTATGATCATTTTCTCGAAATGCTCTGATTTTTATCTGGAGATTCGGGCATAGTTGTGATCAATCCATGGATTTTAAACACACTGATTAAAGCTTCGTTGTCACACTTTCTGAAAGCTCCACTTGTTATACCGAGGTCATTTTTTGAGGTGATCTCAAGAGTATGACTCTTTGATTAATACAATTGTTACGTGGCGTGCGTTAAAAACGAGGAGAAAATTACACAAACACTGAGACTTAATTTTTAAAACTGAACGTCTCTAATAAATTGTAGATATTTGTCTCCATATTTAGACGTTGCAGCAATTTCATCCTGTGTGACAATGAAGAGATAGTTATTTCATAAACAAGTAAATATTCATTACTTTTTTACAGGTCCTACCAAATTTATTGGAAAATGTATAAAGTTTTGACTGAAAAAACCATATTTCACATAAATTCAACGGTGAAATAAGGCTGCAAAGTACAACTTTGCAAATTGCTTCCTCATTATTGTTGGATTTTTACAAATCTACCTCTATGAGGAAGCATGTTAACAAAGCTTTGTAAAAATCCAACAATAATGAGGAAGCAATTTGCAAAGTTCTACTTTGCAGCCTCGTTTTTTACATATTTCATATTTTTATATTGGCGAAAATTGTTTGCAATTCCCTCCCATTTTTTGAAAACTTACTTGACCTCAGCTTGATGGTCTACCTTAATCGAAATAACGAAAACGGAGTTTATCCTCCACTTTTGTGTAAATGTTCATCTCGATTCGTCACGCCGTTCGAGAGTTATGAGCAATTTTATTTTGGGACAAGCGGTCATTATAAATTTAAAAAAATAAAAATTATATATGAAGCAATGTGTAAAGTTCTACTTTGCATTCTTATTTCCATTGAGTACAAACTTTTGTCTCGCATTATCAACTTTTGCTGATGCTAGAGCGAAGATCGTTTTTTTTTGTAAATTTCAAAACTTAAAATCTGAACCACTTTACCGATCATCGTCAAATTTGGTACGTGGCATAGCTGCATGTTCCGTTTCGTCTGTAAAACATTTCAGTTAAATTGATGAAATTCGACGTGATTTATAACAAAAAATGATTTTTTTCGAAAAATTCAAACATCTATAAAATCTGAACCGCTTTACCGATTTCGCTCAAATTCAATACCAAACAACATTGAACGTATATTTATTTATAAACAACTATTTAGCAAAATCGTCCAATTTTTACGAAAATTAGAGCGACCACGCCCTTTTTTTTACAAAAAATTAAAAGAACCATAAAATCAAAATGGCTGATTTTTTTTTTAAATCTCAACATTCAAAGCGGGGCAACTACTCCACTTGCGTGCCAAATTTGAGCCATATCGCTCGAACGGTTACTGAGTAAAAGTTCATCGAATTTTCGGAGCCCAGAACACACACACACACACACTCTATGAGGAAGCAAAAGTAAATAATGAGTAATGGATTGTTAATAACATGTCTCTTTATCCATTATTATGATTTTTATGGCTTCTTAAAAATAAATTCTTATCAAAACCCTGATTTTATTTTCCGGATAAGGTTTATCTATTCTTTTTATCAGGATGTTATAGTATCTTCTAAAAAATATATCAACTTATTTATGAAATAAATAAACAAATAGTAGCCATCTGGAAATCAATGGGATGGTCACAACTCTGAATTCGGTATATTGATCTTTTTAGCATTTATTTTAAAGTTTCGTGCTATGCAATTGAAATTTGACTATGTTTGACTATGTTAAGAGAATTTGCTGGGGTTTTTTTTTACTGATTTTATAGAAGTGATCGTTACCTTCTGAATTATATTCTTATCAGCAAGCAAGTCGAGTACGAGCTTGATAAGTACATAAATCATTGAAGGATTATTTTTGTTGATATGACTGAGCATTGTTCTTGGAGAAAAGGAATCATTCGGTGCAAACAAATACGTAAACTCCTTTTTGAAACAAGTATTTTGGAGATATTTTTTTTATATACATTTTCAGGAATAAGTGCTTAATTTAACGGAAATCAATTGACATTTTTGCTTTATTCAAAGTTCAAATAAAGCTTTGCAAGTTCCTAAACATAGTTTCTTCGATACAAATACACGATGAATTGAATTGATTTTAATCACTATAAGTAAACTTATTCCTGGAAACGAATGAAAAAAAAAATCTTTTTACAACGTCTTGCAAAAGAAAGATTCGAATCACTTCTATAAACAAAATGATAGTACTGATGTCGAAAACGATATTAACTTATCGCGTATATCAGTTATTTTAAGGATCCAAGATTTTTCCTCGGAGGGAAAGATCTGTGCGTGTCGTCGTAGATCGAATGAAGAACAAGCGCAGAGTCTTGATTTTATTTTAAGTAAATTCATAAGCCGAGGTATGAATCATTTTAGGAGAATTTGAGTGTTGAGCATATATGCATTTCTTACTTAATTGATCCTTCGATGCGGCCTAAGTGAATTCGCCACGAATTCGTTGACTAATATTTCACTTAATGTATCATCAATCTTTCGAATTATCGACTTCGAATGTAGAGATTTTGAGAAGAGAGAAAGAGATGTTTTTACGACTTACGCGATATCCAAGTCATATCGAACACACGTCCTGCACATGAGTACATCGAAAATATAAATCAAATATTAACGTGATAACGATCGAGGTGAGGGTGGCTTATCGATCGCACGGCCAACGCACAATTATTCTCACTCGTTCGTACGTATCACCGAAACGTTGTACCCACTGACCTAATATTGAACCAATATTCTTCGTCGAACTGATTGTCACTGTTGGTGTTCCTTGTCACCCACATCTTCGGTACTATTTTCTTTTTCTGATTATTGATTGAGGTTCCACCGAATTCCAGTAAGAAAGCGTTTTCTAATCGGTGAACAAAAATGATAGAAGATGCATTGTTGAGATACAGGACAGGATTCTACAACTTGTTATTTGTTATTTCGATTTAGAGATTTTTTTACATAAGTAAAATACCGTTCGATTTTTTATGACCTATAAAAAATACGCTCTTTCGCCTGGAATCGCCGGAGGCTTAAAGGATGCATCACACACATACATTTCTAACCAAAAGTTTGATACGATTAAAATTTGAGAAATTTGCGATAAAAAAAAATCTGAAAGAACTCTACGACATTGTAGCAAATAAGAACATTGATGTTTATTGATAACAAAGTCTAAAAGTTATCAATAAACAGGCAAAAATTTGTTAACTTACTTGACTTATTGTCAGAAAACTTTATTTTTATTCTTATCCAACATAGACACTGATGTTGCTGAACAGACGTATGAATATGTTTTAGTTACATTTTTAAACATCCCGCTTTCAAGAATATTTCAAGACTATTTTTATAAAACTATTTGATTAACCATTCTGAAATTTCTTACATGTGGTACCTATGGAATTCTTATACGAAAACACATCCATAAGTTGTAAAAAAATAAAATTTCCCAAAATTAAGAGATTCTAAGAACGTAAAATGATTGAGAAAATAATTTTTCTTTTATATGAAATTTCCGAAAAATGAGTTCAAACATTGATTAAAACTTATCTATTAATAATTGTTTGTTTTTACTATTTTTCAATATCAATATTTCCAGCCGCTTCCATTTTGATTCGGATTTTTCTCTTGTCGCAAATTGCCTAGATTTTCCAATCCACCAAAACTTTTCTTTGATAATGTAAGTGTAACACATCCTTAACAAATATCAAATAACTGTCACAATTTGTTTCTCATTAGCACAACGACAATAGAAAAATAGAACACAACTATAAATCAGAGGTGGCTTTTTCACGGTACAAACACTTGCGTAAATTCGGAAAATGTCTAAACCTCATGTACTTAGAAAAATCATATCAAGCAGATGTGTACTGCGAAAAAAAAACAAACAAAAAAAAATACGACTAAGCCATTCTGTGTCTATACATTTGAAACTGTTAAAAAAAACTCTCTTTGATATGAATCTACATTTTGATTATACACAAAGCCTACGTTCGTAGGATACTAATAATGCACGATCGAAGAAAAAAACGTGCAACGGAATGCAATAACACTCGTGCGACGTCGCAACATATTTTCGCGACTTACGAGAACGCTCAATCGTGAAAACGATCACGAGCTCAAAAATTACAAAATAATGATTTCGTCTTTATCAGAAATAGGAGGATTATCGAAATCGATTCTTCTAAAGTCTCTCGCTAGGTAAAATATTCTCTTCTGCAGTTGCGAGGCTATTATCATAAGCTCCGGCAGTCGTAAGCCAGAAAAAAAATACTATCACGTAAGAGCAGAGAAAGGCACTAAGTAGATAATTCAACTAGGCTAGTTTAACTACTCTAGTCCATATTGAAATTTTAAGGAATATTTAACTGAAAAACGATCACAAATATTTTTATTAGGGAAATTTGTGGCTTTTGTTTTTTGTCGAGCGTAGACAATGGAATGAATTGTACAAATACTTAAATGGAAGAAAAAGAAAAAAATATTAACGAGATACGCACTATTTTAATGATTCAAAGCAGAGAAACCAAAAGCTTCATGAATGGGCGAGCGCGTTATTTCGTTTTGCGTCCATTTGTTGACCGAAACTCATTTAGGAAAAGCGAATAAAATCTTCGATGCAATGATTCGATATCGTTAGTAACGCAAACGAATATTCGATTTTATTGCTCAACATGTATACCACAGCGCTGTATTGGCCAGATTATATTATATTTTTGAAATGAATTTGCCCGCCGCCTACCAGGTTATTTGTACATATGAATTTACGGATAATTTAACAATTAATTTTTAATGGACGATTTATTATAACACATGATTCTCTTAGTCGCAACGTTTGTCTTTTGTGCATCGTCAGCCTAATACATATGGAGCATTCTCTGTCAGTTGAAAATCTTTTTCATCGACCTTCTTAGAAATGTCTAAAAAATTGTCAGATATTATTACTACTTAAAAGTACACGCAGTGAAATTTTTCACTATTTCTTTACACAACGTGTCGTTCTTTCGACTTTTCAGATCCTGGCGGAAATTAATAGGACAAGGAATATAGAAGGCAAAAAATGTCAATATTTCAATGAAGTTTTGCATGTAATGTTTATTATTTCTTTTTGAAAACTAAAAAAACTTGATTATTTCAATAAAATCAAATTAACATTGTTTTTATTCAATCGGACATCTACAATAAAATTAATTTGATTATGTTCAGGAAAAATCGTTTTTAGTTTAGGAAATAAATAAGAATGTAACTGGCACTGCATCAAAAACTTGATCACAAATGAACATTCGTCGTCTTATATGTTTCTATTCCAAGATGTAAACAATTGAAAGAAATCAACTCTTAAATTTGTAGAAAAAATATCTGAGTAATCATGAACAATGTCTAAAAGAGTTGAAATAAGTTGCCAAAATGACAGAGAATATCTTATATCTTGACAGCGTCGGTGCGCGAATAATATAATTAGTTTGCTCAATCTTCATTAAATTGCGGATTCAAGTATCGAAACTCTAGTAAATGTAAGCAAATCGCGTTTCCGCGATTTTCGTTGGTGTACAAAATCGTTGCAGCTTGGAGTCTCATTCTTCCAATTGATATATATATATATATACTTCATTCGTTCATCGATGAATGCGTAATTGTTATACATAATATAAAACATCGCGGTAATCTTAAGCCGAGTTCGTTCGCCCTAGATTACACAAATGTTTCGCGAAAATGCGAGAGCTACGTGCCTGTAGTTGCCGAACGACGATACTTTCTTTTTTTTGCGTGCTCACGCGGCACTCTGTACTTCCGTCGAGAAACAGCCATTCTTCGAAAATAACACTGGCTGCGCGATCACGTTAGAAAACGAGTTATACATTATTCTCGCTTCCTTTCGGGATTATTGAAATGTAATTTTAATCGACGCCAGACGATTATGTTTTAATAAACTTGAATGAGAGTTACAAAATATGTCTTCTTTTTCATGAAATATCCGCCAACCTATTTCCTTGTTACTGTATTCCAGATGGACAAACGTGCCGTGGATTTATCCTATCGTGTCACTGTGGCAGCATAAACGCGTCACACAACGGCATGCTATGTCGGAAATAACGTAGCGATGTACGTCCGAATTGAACTATTATGTGATGGCATACCGTGCCATGTAGGCTTAGTGACATTCCACTGTCGCCATGCTGTAAACTCAGATCGTGTCTCCATGGTGTCATAATTGGTCCATGTCGTGGTGTGAACGTCTGAGGTGTAAACGTTATTCTGTTACTATGGTGTCATTTTTACACAATTTTAAAAATGATAAATGCAGTACGGTGGCAGTATAATGGTGGCACGCTATGCTGTGCTAAAAGTCGTTATGGATATTTGTTTATTGTGAGCTAGACATTTTTATTTTTATTTTTTTTCTTGTCTAACATTTCAAATTCCGAGTCAAAAGAATAAGATCGAACAGATTCTTTTATCTTCTTCAATATTAAGGGTGCGTGCCGAATGACGCGCTGTTTCGTCGATCGATGCGCATGCGCAATAATTTCTGTCTAGATTTACGGTGAAGTTTAAGAATTATAGTAAAAGTTAAAGATAAGGAAAACAATTTTTTCGTTTCTATTAATTCCAAAGTATCGGAATTTCGATTACCCACGGATTACCCTAATTGTTAATTATTGAAATGTATTATCCCCACCTCGCGTTCGGACAACAACTTTTTGCCATACCTCACGAGTAGGGTGAATAGTTGTCGACCAATCAAAAGACGGGGGTAATATTTGAATTCTTTAAAAAGAGGCAAATGCATGAGAAATGTAAGTATACTTTCTTTAGTACCGGAATAAATAAAACAATGGTTTTTTCAAGCTTCCACTTTCATTATACTTCTTAAAACTCAATGTAAATCTCGGCAAAAACCATTGCGCATGTGCATCGGACGACGAAAGAGCTCGTCATTCGGAACGCACCCTAAAGGGTCGGTAAACCCAAGAGGTTTGACACATTCACAGAGTAGACCCCTCGTGCGTAGTCGATCACAGGAAAACTTTGCATTCTTATATACGCTCATGCTTCAAAACACTTGCGAGAAACGCTCCGTCCGTTCGCCATCTAGCGGAGCATTAGGCACCAGTGTTTCGTATGATACCACTAGATGGCGAACGGACGAAGCGTTTCTCGCAAGTGTTTTAAAGCCTCGACGTATATAAGAATGCAAAGCTGCCTGAGTTCGACTACACACGAAGGGTCCACTCTTCGAATGTGTCAAACCTCTCGAGCGTACCGACCCTTTAATATCGGAGAAGATAAAAGATTCTGTTCTGTCTTATACTTTTGACTCGCGATTTGAAATGTTAGACAAGAAAAAAAAACTAAAACAAAACATAATGCAAGTAACAGATGCAAAGAAATAAAACGCTTACGATTCCTAACTGACAGTCAAAAAAGGTCGATAACGACTTTTAGCACAGCATGGCGTGCCGCCATTATGCTGTCACCGTGCTGCAATTACCATCCCAAATATTCTGCAAAAATGGCACCATAGTAACAGAATGTCGTTCACACCTCAGACACTCAGTGATACGACATGGAGCAATTATGGCACCATGGAGACATGATCTGAACCTGAAGCATGGCGACATTGTAGTGCCACTAGTGCACCACGCCATAATATTTAAGTACCACAAATATGACATTGCCTCGGCGTCATGATAAGATGGCAAGGTATGCCGTCATATAATAGCTCAATTGAGACGTACATCGCCACGTTAATGCCGCCATAGCATCCGGCAATACGTCAGTTCAACAGAACCCATCTCTACACAGACCCATCTGTACACGAGCATCTGTACACCATTTTTTTTACACGCGTTTAATTGAGCACACCGAAATTGTACACAACACGAACTTGACAAAGCGGAATTTAAAACGGATAACCTTGTCACGACGAAACCTTGCGGAAATTTAGTTCGACACGGAAAAATTGATCACGTCAGTAATCGTTATGACAAAACTTTGCACAGCATACTCTGGGTACCATCAATCTGCTCACAGCACTAGTTCGACACAACAAATTTCTTCGTAGCACAAGATCGAAATGGTAAATCTCGACACGGCACCATTTTGTAACGACAAATCTCTACACAACGTGAGTACGGCCCGGTAAAGTTTGCCACGACGAACCTTCGACACGACACAAGTTGTACACGACGATGTTCTACACAGACCCATCTCTACACAGACCCATCTCTACACAGACCCATCTCTACACAGAACCGTCTCTACACAGACCCATCTCGACACCGACTTCCGATTTAAATCGGATAATATATTTACCGACTGGCAATTTTGCGTTGAGCCTATTTTGCCGGCTCAACGCAAAATTGCCAGTCGGTAAATATCAAATTACCAAAAATATTACCGGTTTTTTTTTCAATTTTCATCAAAATGAAATTAAGAATTGTAATATTATGCCGTTTCAAATTTTGTGAAAAATGGCTACAGTCTAACCCTAACAGCTTCGAATTTCGATCGACAGCCTTAATACACAACCTTAATAGACAGCATTAATAGCTTATTTACATCAAGAGCTGAACAAATTAAAATAAATTTCAAAGAACTGAATCAATGCATAAAAGTGTTAAATATGATTTTTAGTCGTAGTCGGTAGATGATTTCTCAGCTTTTATTTTTTAAATAAATAATAATGGACAGTAGTATCTTGCACGTTGCGACTTGATTATTTTTTATTTTCTACGAAGCCACATTCATGTGGAAAATGTGTAAATCAATGTTCGCTTTTCATAAAGGAAGCTTTGTGAAAAATCTAAAATAACAAGGAATGGGGGTACACATCTTCTATTTTGTATCCTTTCTAATATATCTAATAGCATTTTTTTAAACATGTAAAACACATTATGTAAAACACAAGGAAATGGCGCATAGCAACGATTTTTGCCTTGAACTCCCTTTCGACACTATGTCATTACTTTTCGGAATAGAACGAATTATCGTTTCGTCCCCTGTTATTACGATAATAATAGCTTACGTTATGATTGATAGAACAAACATGTAAGCCACGTGTGGATGTATAAATATCGAAAATATTTCAAATCTCATAGGTAGCAAAATATTTTCTAGACTTCATAAACTTATTCGACGCTAAAGGTTGCCATTCAGCACCAAAAGCAATTACAAGCATTCCGCAAATGAGTAAAGTGCAAGTAATGCCACAATCCGGTCGTACCACAAGGTACAGTAGTTGGCATCCTATTGGGAAACCGATAATGCATCATATTGGTCGGGAAGGACACGATCTTTTGTCAAATTCGTCTACAAAGATTACAGAAGTGAAAACTGGGCGAAACGGCAATAAACACCACTTGAATACGTAAGTCGTAAAGATAAGAAACAAGATTTTTCTATTATGTGATTTTTTAATGATATTTTTGCTTTGTCATAGAAACCTTTTGTTTACGTAACATTTTTTTTCGAGTTTTTCATGTCCGGAAACTCAGAATAGTAAAAGAAAAAATGACAAGAAAAATGGTTTAGAAAAAATGGGTGTATCTCTGAGTATATAATAATTAATTTTTTACTAAATATATGCAGTAAATTTTATGAATTTTATGAGGATTTTATGCAGTTTTAAATTATTCTAAACAAGGTTTTTATTTCTTCAGTTTTCGTAAAATTTTGGCAGTTTTGCTAAATAGTCCTTCACGAGTGCAGGTGCACTCAAAATTGTCTGGTATTGAATTTCGGCAAAGTTGGCGAAGCGTTTCGGATTTTATGGAGTTAAGAAAAATTTACGTTTTTGTGTTATCTTTCGGAAAACATGAGATAGTAAGCCCAAATTTTCTATGTAAACGAAATGATATTCATTCAAGCATCATTTAGTAAAGATGGGGATAAAAGAGTTCGAATTTTGTAGGAATTTGAAATTTTCTTTATTGTCTTTTGAGGAATAAAATTTCGTTAAACCTCAGTTTTGAAAATTTATTTCAAACACGTAAGTAAAGTAGAAATATGCACATTGTTTTCCATTATTTTTCACTTTTTACAAACCTTTGTTTGGTCTTTATTGTTTTATATTGCAGGCATCTATCAGTGGCGATACATGTTGTTGCACTGGCAGCTCTCTCATACATGATAGCATTGGATACGGAAACCTTTATACAGCATCCCACAGGAACAAGCGTCGCAGACGAAATGTACGCGGTGGAAAACATCGATTTTCCGGGAGTTGCGATCTGCAATCTCAACGTCATGAGCCGCGAGGCCGTGATGCTTGTCGTAGAAAAAATGTAATTTATTATCTTGTGGTCCATATAGTTAATATGAAGCTGTAATATCTTAAATTAAGATCTGCCAATTTTAGATAACAAAACGTATTTTATGAATGTTATCAATTAAAAGAAGGCATAAAAATGCCATGCAGTTTATGGTTCCCAATAATGTTCACATAATGCAAAAAGTCCACAGAATACAATATGTAGAAGGTTTTTCCCCTTCATTTTTTCGAAATTCAATTTCCTTTGATTTTTTGTAATAATCAAAACATAGTATGAATGAAAATTTCTATGAGAAATGAGTATGAGAAATAAATCATACTTTTTTACCTGAAGTAAAATGCATTTTTTATAATTGTGATGAAAATTTGCAAGTGTAACCATTTTCGAGCAAATAGCAATTATTTTTTTCTCTCTCCATATCTAATTTAATAAATTATATTTTGTTAACAATCAATTCGTTCACTATTTATAAGAAAGAATGTGTCGAATCCATTTTTTGCTTGTGAGATCATACAAGGTGATGATTCTTATGTGAAAGTAAGAAAGTGAAAAAATGTATAATTGAAAAAGAAGTAAAATGTATTCTGGTCATCTACTGCAGATGGGCTCAAGAACAAGTTCAGGCGATCGGTAATTTGACCCGCGACAAGATACAGGATTTGCTGACATATCTGGGGCATTTGATTTTATTCGAGGATGAAGAAGTTGTGCCAGGCGATATAATGCTTTGCCAAGAGATTCTCGAACTTAGCCTCAACACGGATAGCGTCTTAAAAGACATGGAGGATATGTCACCCAAGTGTGGAAGTTTTATGGAAAAATGCTATTGGCAAGGCTCGTATCGCAAATGTCACGAACTATTTGTACAGCGGTGGACTCAGGATGGTTATTGCTGCACATTTAATTACGTCAGATGGACCGACAGCATCAGCAGGTTCGCTTATTCGAATGAAACTGCATTAAAAACACTTTTTGCAATAAATTACTATTATAAATTATCATGATAAATTTTGAATTTTGACATTTCTTTATTACTCACTGATAATTGCAATAAATTATTCTTTTACAAAAATAGTGATATTTCATCGGCGTAATTTAAAACCCATAATTATTCAGTCATTAAGGGGCCTGCATAAGCTTGGGGCCCAAAAATCAGGGCCATCCGCTAATTTTTTTCTGATGATAGCATTGAAATTTACGCACAATTTATACATAATCTTACTGAGATATAGTTTCTTTTAATCGTAAAAGATTAATAAGCAATGAAGTTATTGTGATTTAAACAAAGTGCCGTTGAATAGTCAGATTCACTGCAAATTTAGACAGATCATAGCTTATAACATTTTTGTATTGTTTGACCGGACAGATTAAAAAAATGTCGAATACTACGCAAATGGCAAGTTGTAAACAAAAAATTTATTTTCGACCAAAAAAACTACTCTAATTATTTGTTATTGAAAAATTGATAACCGTATAAAAAAACATCCGGTCGTACGATAGAAAATATTATCGATTATGCTCTGTCGTAATTTGAAATGAATGGAACGAATAGATCATTCGGCGGTATTTTGTTTAAATAATAGTAACTTCATTGTATATCAATATTTCTCAATAAAAAAGAATCGTACTTGGCAACTCTTCTTAGAAAATCCTATTTAGACCAATAGGATGGACAAAAACACCATTCGTACCGGTAAAAACCGATACGGTTTCAATAGGACTTTTTGAGTTTAAATGGGATCAATGGGATTTTTTAAACAGGGAAGACTATGTATTGATTGCCTCAATCGACTTATACACACCCTTTAAAGTATTCTAAAAATATTTTAGGTTCAATACTAAATATATCTTAAAACCCTGTATGCAAGTTCATGAAATTCATGCACACACTTGATTTTTAATTCCACTACGTATTCGCGAAATTGGCGATTTTAATGTTTATTAAATTCTTCTTTAATTTTAGCCAACAAGACACAGATTTTAAAGTTAAAGTTGTACGCGCCCAGATCATAGGACAACAATTTGGACTTCGGGTCCACTTGAGGCCTCACTTGAATGACCAGTTCTATAACATTTTACCAGGAAGTGGCTTCAAGGTTTTAATCTACAAAGCTTCGGATTATCCAGATGCGCCGAGCGGTGGATTACGAGAAATTCTCGTAACTCCTGGAACTGACAATTATATGACGCTTAGAGCTACCTCATTTTATTCGTCACCGGTAAGTGTACGATCAAGGAATGCACATTGATTCTGAACCTGAAGGCAATTTTTTTCTTTTTCATAAAATAATTACGTGTTGTCCAATATATAATTTGAAAAACTTCCGACTCAAAAAATGAGTTTAATTAATAAACAAATTGGGTAAATAAAAAATAGTAAAATAGTGATCATTCCCATATTATAGTCAGGATTACCACACCCTTAATAAATTAATCTCCCGATTGTGATATCCCTAGCAGATTGAACCACGCCTGGAATTGACGGTGTTCACGGTCGAAACATGGTGAAAATCATGCGTGAGTTTCGACACCGAAAATCACGGTCGTATCATGGCAGAAATCACGGACCCTCTCATACCGTTTAAGCTTTTGAGCTTGTGGACCGTGATTTTACAATAAATAACACTGTAAAAAATGTTCGCGTTTTTCCTATACAAACGTGTATGAATTTTGTAAAACTTGGTATAGAAAATCGGAATTAATATGTCTGCATAGTAAATTTAATACAGATATATGAATTTTGATAATCCGGTGATTGGAAATTACAACACATGATTATTAAATCATCATTTACTAAATTAGTATATGAAAATCAATATGCATTTTCGGAATTTTCGTACCCGCTTTGAAATTTAATATACATTGTTCCATTAAACGTAAGATCAAAGTTACTCAAATTACAGTTATTGGTATTGAATAATACCAAGTAAAGTATTTGCAATTTTGTCTATATGGGTATATTATTTTATGAACAATGGTTGCGTTTTTGCTATACAAAAGTGTGAGAAATTTACAAAACTTGCTATAGGAAATAAACATCAATATAGTTGCATAGTAAATTTAGTATGTGTGTATAGATTTTACCGAACCGGTGATATAAAATTACAACACATGGTTACTAAATCAATCATTACTAAATTAGTACATGAAAATCAACATGAATTTTTGGAATTTTAGTGACTGATTTAAAATTTAATACACATTTTCCAATAACGAAAAAAACCCTCACTACATCGCTAACACTTACCACTTAGCATCGACTTCTGATAAGTTACTCGAGATTTTCAAAAAGATTCCGTTCATTCAGAAATTATGTTCACTTGAAAATATTTCCAACTAACTTTGCGCTCTGATCGCAATCAATTGAATATTTTGTTATGTCAATTATGGGTATGCTTGAGAGAATAATAGTTGTACAACTCTTATATCATTTGGATATCCAAAATTACTAAGTCGTTGATAGCGTAGTCGGTAGCGTGCGTGTGTTGTTAGATACTTAGGTAGTTAGGTCGTAGGTTCAAACCCCAGTGTAAGCGAAAAATTTTCTATGGCGAAAACTAATTCCCAACAATTTCTGATGACATAATTTGTGTACAAAAGTAATGTCGACTAATATTTATATTTTTTAAAATTGTTTTTATGTCCATTTTAAATTTCCAACACATATGCATTTGAATTTCCAGATACCGCTCATATGAAAATTCAACATAAATGTTTATGAAATCTAATAGACAAGGTCATTAAATATCAAAAGTAATGTCTATGAATTTTCAAACATATTCATCGAAAAATATCTTACAGTGATGGAAAAACCAGAAACAATTGTGCCGTATTGTTATCGAAAGCTACATTTTTTCCAATACCTTTAATATGAAAAATCAATATAAAGGTTTATGAAATTTAATCCACAGTTTATGCATATGGTACTTCCAATACAAGTATATTAATTTTAAGAAATATTTTTTTTACAGTGAACGGTTGAAGTCACGTCCCGAATCACGGCTCGACAGGATTTTCAGTGCCATGGTAATTCGCAAAACCACGTCTTTTTATCTTGTCGTGATTTTTCTTTTAATCACGGCCTATATGACGGTTGAATTCACGGTACTGAAATTCGTCGTGCTGGAATTTTTCCCAGTAATCATGGTCGGAATCACAGCTGAAATTGCTGTTGGGAATTTTTCTGAACCCTGGCATATATTGTACCACTCATAAAAGACAGTAAAAATGACCCACGTCAGTACATGGGTGGACGGTAACTAACGATAGGCCATACTTATGCATGGAACGACGAACAATCACTTGCGAGAAACGTTTCGGGTCGTTGACCATCTAGCTAGATGCCTTTTCCTGCATATAAACACGCAGCTATTGCAAGTTGCTATGCTCTCATATTCTGAAGGACCCCGTTTTGGAGAAGTCCTAATCATTTGACATAGATGGCTTAGCCATTTAGAAAAGAGGACCAAGAAAAGACGACGTTGTCTTCTCTTCAGAGTTTCAAATGTTACACATTTTATATAATTAAAAATTAAATACCAACGGTAACAGCATTTCATTGACATCACGGCAACGTGACTCTGCCGTGATTCTGACCGTGATTACTAAAGAAAATCACGGCATGTCGGATTTTAGGGCCGTGATATCAGCCATGGTTAAAAGAAAAATCACGACAAGTAAAACCCAGAAACGTGAAATCTGCCGTGATTTTGCGAATTATCACGGCACTGAAAATTCCGTCGGACCGTGGTTCGGGCCGTGATTTCAATCGTTATTTATTGTAAAATCACGGTCTGCAAGCTCAAAAGGTTAAACGGTATAAGAGGGTCCGTGATTTCCGCCGTGATACGACCGTGAATTTCGGTGTCAAAACTCACGCGTGAATTTCACCGTGATTCGACCGTGGTCCGGACGGCTAGGCGAATGATTATTATTTCACCAAGTTCCCCATGTATGTCCTCCCCTGGCCCAGAATATTTTAAGTCCCTCGACTTAATTGTTTTCGATGGAAATTCTATTGGCAATATGAGTGTCATCCTCATTTATAATGAATCACTTATACTGACCAAGTCTTATGACCTTTGACAGATTGAAATTTGTCGAGATTGCAAAATAGTAGTTTTCGATACGAGTACGACGAAACTTTTTCTCAACGAGTGTGAGATTACAGCACTCGCCGAAGGCAAGTGCCGAAGGCGAGTGCTGCAATCTCACGAGTTGAGAAAAAGTTTCTCGCACGAGTTCCGAACAAAATGTTATGCTACCAGTGTGCGAAGTGCGATTTCGCACACGCGACGCGAAGCGGAGCATGCGCGAAATTCGAAAAATAGATTCGAAAGATTTAATCGAGATCTGCTAGGCGCGCCCCTAGTGGAACCGATGCAACTAGCCATTTAGAAGTCGCAGTCACACAATCTTTTTTTCGAAGTTTTATGAGAGTTAAAAAAAAATGAAAATATTCACAAAATTTCGGAAAAAACTTTTCCACTGTGGGACAAAAAATTAGGAGTGGGACAATTTTTTTATGTTCTTTTACGAGAATTTTAATTTTTAACTCTCATTACAAAATTAAAGAAAAGATTGTCCCACTTTCTGTTTAGAGTTAAAATGTTCGTCTTCATATGTAGTATTTTAGAGATTTTTTCGGAAAAAAATAAAAATGTTCAAGTTTTTGAAAAATCGATTTTTATGTTTATTAATTAAAAATCGATGCTTCGGAAGAGTTGAAGAACTTTTAAAATAAATTTGCATAAAAGTATACTTCAAAATATCAAACTTTTATGTACGTTTTTTTACGATCCGACTTATATCAAAGAAGATACGTGCATTCGAAAGTTTTTAAACGCAATTTTTGGAGCAATTTTCGAAAATTCACTAGTGCGCGAAATATGCGATGAGAAATTTGAAAAAAAATTGAGTATGCTCTGTCCATTGGGGTGAATGACTAAAAAAAATAATCAAGTATATCGACGATGGTCATGGTAAAAGTTGGTCCAATCGGTGTATAATGCTCTATATCAGTTTCAAGTTTGCCTCATCTTCACAAACTTTCTTGGAAGTAGTTAGGTATTTCATAAACATGAATACTAATAAGAAAGCCACTTAAGTTGTTTGCCAGTCACTGTCTATCGACGGTACCTGTAGGAAAACTGAGGTAAACACAGCTCCATACCCGTATATGCGCGCAGGCCTTGGCATCGCACCATGACTTGCCCGCATCACACATTTCAGCTACTGAAGCCTGGCTGCCGCTACGCACAACTGGTATTAACATTCTTTGAACTGATGCATATTAATCTTAATATTCAAATCACATTAACTCCATCGCTCGATTACGAAATCTACTGTAATTACGAGATTAGCATCAAATGCGCCGTTTTTGCACGTCTGTATTCAGCAGACGTATCGCGTCAAACTGAAATAGATTTAATCGGATCTGTTATATTTTTTGCTTTCTCGTAGAGGAAGCTTTGTTTTCATGAGAAAAAAAAATGTTCGAGATTTTTATGTCAGGACACTCAGAATGGTCCAAAACGTCGAGAAAAGCGATCTAGAAAAATCTATATGATTTTGAACAATTGAAAAAATTAACGGAATCGCATTAACTGCGGCAAAAATCACAAATTAGATATGTGAACGAATTAATATGCAGCCATGATAGATATGTAATTTAGTCGTAAACTGGAAAAAATGTTAATCTTATGAAATTTCGGATTATCAAAAATCTAACTTTATCGCATTAACTTTTGCAAAACTTAAAATATTAAGCCCAAATTTGGTATGTAAACGAAATCATATTCAGTCATTATAGATATTTAATTTAATGAGGAAACGTAAATAATTATGATTTAATGGAATTTCTAATTATTTCAAATATTAACTTTATCGCGTCAGCTTTTGAAAAACTTGAAATGAAGCCCAAATTCAATAGGTGAACAAAATCATACTCAGGCATGCTGATTTATTACATAAAACAAAGATGCAAAGTAGAACCTTGCACATTGCTTCCTCATTATGTTTCACTCTATTCAAAGCTTCCTCTATGAGGAAGCCAAAATCAATCACCACTATTCCTCATAGAGGTAGCTTTGTATAGAGCAAAATATAATGAGGAAGCAAAGTGCAAGGTTCTATATTTTGTATATTAAACTCTTGCTAATATAATAGTCAGCAACTCCATTATTTCTCGTTGTTTCTTAGATAGCCCAGATAGACATTTGGTGGCACAGGAACAGCATGAACGCGTCACACAACGGATGCTATGTCGGAATTAACGTAGCGATGTACGTCTGTATTGAGCTACTATGTGACGGCATACCGTGCCATCTTTTCATAACGCCAAGGCAAAGCCATATTTGTGGTATTTAAATATTATGACGTGGTGCACTAGTGGCACTACAATGTCGCCATGCTTCAAGTTCAGATCATGTCTCTATGGTGCCATAATTGCTCCGTCGTATCACTGAGTGTCTAAGGTGTGAACGTCATTCTGTTACTATGGTGCCATATTTGCAGAATATTTGGGATGGTAATTGAAGCACGGTGACAGCATAATGGTGGCACGCGATGCTGTGCTAAAAGTCGTTATCGATCTTTTTTGACTATCAGCTAGGAATCGTAAGCGTTTTATTTCTTTGTATCTGTTACTTGCATTATGTTTTAGTTTTTCTTTTCTTGTCTAACATTTCAAATCGCGAGTCAAAAGTACAGGCCTCAGGCGTATCTCGCTCTAGCGGCCGCTGAGTGCGTAACATGATGATCAACTGTTCTTAGTTCGTGCGCACATTGGTCCGATTTTCCAAGCTCCAAGGAAATATGGCGGACAGGGCGGAGCTTGGAAAATCGGACCAATGTGCGCCGAACTAAGAACAGCTGATCATCATGTTACGCACTCAGCGGCCGCTAGAGCGAGATACACCTGAGGCCTATAAGACAGAACAGAATCTTTTATCTTCTCCGATATTAAAGGGTTGGTGCGCCCGAGAGGTTTGACACATTCGAAGAGTAGACCCTTTGTGTGTAGTCGAACTCAGGCAGCTTTGCATTCTTATATACGCTGAGGCTTCAAAACACTTGCGAGAAACGCGTCGTCCGTTTGCCATCTAGTGGTATCATACGAAACACTGGTGCCTAATTTTCCGCTAGATGGCGAACGTACGGAGCGTTTCTCTCAAGTGTTTTGAAGCCTGAGCGTATATAAGAATGCAAAGTTTTCCTGTTTTCGACTACACACGAGGGGTCTACTCTTTGAATGTGTCAAACCTCTTGAAAGAAGTTAAAAGCATCTGTTCTGCCTTATTCTTTTGAATCGGAAGTTGAAATGTTGGACAAGGAAAAAAACTAAAACTAAAAATGTCTAGCTGACAATAAAAAAATATCCATAACGACTTTTAGCATAGCATAGCGTGCCACCATTATGCTGCCACCGTGCTGCATTTATCATTTTTTAAATTGTGTAAACATGACACCATAGTAACAGAATGACGTTGACACCACGACATGGACTAATTATGGCACCATGGAGACATGATCTGAGTTTACAGCATGGCGACAGTGGAATGCCACTAACCCTGCACGGCACGGTATGCCGTCACATAATAGCTCAATTCGGACGTACATCGCTACGTTAATTCCGACAGAGCATGCCGTTGTGTGACGCGTTTATGCTGCCACAGTGACACGATAGGATACTTCCACGACACGTTTGTCTATCTGGGAGAATTCCTAGAGGTAGCCCAACTCACGACGCTAAATAATCTCGTTGTTCGCGATTTATAAAAGCAATTAGATTAATGTTTCGCATAAGATAGAGCTAGGCCGATAGATTTTTTATTGGTGACGGAGCATCGGCGGCGAATGACCTCTTCAATTAATTATTTCCTTTTTTACGTTTCGCCCTTTGGTCGGGGCTCTTCAGAAACAATTTATTACTCGTATTATTTCATCATTTTATTCTATCGTCTCCGGTTGTTTATTCTACAATGTTGTTCTTGGTAACCTGGCTCTATGATCATCGGTAGTATGGGAGGTTATGTCTCCGGTAATTTTTCCGCTTGAAGCCAAAATGGTTTGTTTAATAAATAAAACCATCTAAAAACTATTTGTAGACCGGAGAGTCAGGTTAGCTGTGTTATATTAGTGTGGTGGCGAGTACCACACTAACATAACATATCGCTACATATCGCAGGTAATTACCCGCGATATGTAGCGTGACACAACTATTTTCGGGTAATAACCCGCATAAAAACCTTTATCATTTAACACATAGCCGAATTCATTGAGATTTTCTCACGATATTCATTCGCTCGTTTAGCGATTCATTCTCCACGTCCCAAAACAACAAACCGATGGTGAACTAAATATCCTGTCCTTTGTCGCCCAAACGGATATATGAGGTTTATTCCATTATTCATGAGATTCACCTAAATACCTGAGATTTTGTTTATTAGCACTTCGTGAGACCTCCGTCTCCCTGATATTTCCTTCTTAAGAAAACCCGCAAAATCTCAATTTGTTTCAAAACATACGTTTTCATTTAAATATATTCTTTTCGCAGGATGTGATACAGTACGATAAGAACAAACGTAACTGCCTGTTCAAAACGGAATTGTATGAAATCTATAATGGTTTTTATTCGTACAGTCAGTGTATGATGTTGTGTCGAGTACGCGATATTTATAAAATCTGCGGTTGCGTTCCCTTTTTTTATCCGATTCCATCCGACATAGGTAAGATTGATAGCCGTATCGTCTGACGTTGAAAGCTAAGTATTTTATAATACCATTTTCGTATCACCAGGACACGTAAGACGATGCAAACTGATTGATGTAAAGTGTTTAAAGCGAAATAGATGTGAGTATAAGAAGCCTGTAAAAATTATAATACATTAATATTTACTTCACTCGGTGCGAATTTTCACACCTTGTGCAGTAAAATTTTATTCAATACTTGTTGGAAATAGTATATTATCATACATCAAGTGCGGAATAACTTTTTCTGACGAGTGTGAGTAGTGATGCTGCGTCTCGGATTTCCCCCGACTGATTTTTTCCCGACTCGTCTCGTTTTTTTCATCTCTCTCGACGAATATTTCCTTTATCATTTTCTCGAGACAAGAAAAGGTTACGTGAGAATTTCGAGAATCTCGACTTATCGAAACAGTAAACTATAGTTTATCATAATTCCGGAATGTTGGACCAACAGTTGAAGTCAACAATCATTTTTTTAAATTATATAAACTTGTTTTGATATTTTTGTAAATTACTGATTACAATTGAACGTGAAACGTGCGTAAAACGTCTATTATCGTGTCGAGTACAGTAAAACTTTTCCTGGACTCGTCTGCTTGGAAACATTCGCGATCGGCTCGGACTGCAAACCCACACTCGTCACAAAAAGTTTTACTGCATTCGTCCCATAATATACAATTATGAAATTACTTTTTAACGTATGGAATTAATTATTGCGCAGATAAATGGTGGAGCGTAAAGCCAGAAAATACTGTCTTAGATCAAAATTCCTATGACAGCATCAAAGAAGGTTACATCAAGGAAAATTTGGATTGCGATTGTTTGCCGACTTGCGAGAATATCTATTACTCAGTTGCCAAGACGAGTACTAAAATTACTAATTATGATGCGAATCATTTGATGGAGTTTGTATTAATAATTTATCGATATTAGTTTACGAATGGGCACCATTTGAATTTATAAGGGCTTTTTTCCACTTCTATGATCGATTAATAATGGATTATAACATCCTCGAAATATAATTAATCGTTAAAGAATAATAATTTGGACGTATTTCGAAATATTGCTAAAGTGTTATTTTTTTGCCTAATGTTGCTCATTCCTACTGTAGTTATAGATAATAGTAATACTAATATGAAAGTGTTTTAACGCTTTTTACAATTTGTTCCGGTAGAAATAAAGAAAATTTGACCAAAAACGACGTAATCCTGACCGTGAGCTTTCAGGCTACTTCAGCGCAGCGCTTGAGACAAGACGCATTGTTTCATTGGTACGACCTCTTAAGTTAGTATACGATTTTTCTAAAATATTTTTGTCGCTGCTGCGAATTTTTCTCACAGTGTATATTTATGAATCTGTTGTGTGAAAAAGAAATTATGTGCAAGTAACATTTATAGCAAGAAACACAATTTTTCAGTAAAAACTAAATTGAAATTTCATTTCGGTAACTGGCATTTTTTATCCACAAATATCCACAAAAACATTTTGTTAATTTTACACAACAAATTTGCAATTTTTCCAAAAAACTAATTAACTATTTAACCTTTTGTTTTTGCAATCTACCCAAATTAACCAAATTTGTTAAAATATTTTTTAAATTAACCCACAAACTTTACGAATACAAACAAATGTTGTCTAATAAAACACGCTCGTTAGTTAGGAAAATTGGCAACCTATTTTGGCAAAATGATTTTTTATTGTGTATATTATTTACAATACCACGTTTCGTATTTAAAGGTAATTATGGCGGCTTGTGCAGTCTCTTTATCGGCATGAGCATCATAAAGCCGGTCGAAATTTTGTACCTGGTCTGTTCACGATTGTGGAGACGATGGAGAAAAAATTGTCGAATGCAGAAACAGTGTTCGCCAGCAGTGCCAGACGAAATTGAGTTGCGTCAGCGACCGATCTATTGGATGGAGATAATACCACCAGAAAGATTTATAATTAAATCTGGAAGATGAGTCACGGTGTTGCATAACTCGTCACTCGTATTCAGGGACATTCTACATAATTTTCTTTGTGGCGGACATAATGTCCGTCGTACAGTTGACCTTGATGACTAGAAAAATACGTAAATTATTTAATGAATCAACAGATCTTCGTTTATTCATAACGTCATTATTACGTTTTCGGAAAACCAATGAAACATTATTATTTCTTAAATAAATAAATAAAAAATAGTAATAAATATTGTTGCATTTTATATAACACCCTTTTTCACGTTTTCCTTAATTAAAATGAATGGCTTTTTTATATGAAATTTTAAGCCTTTTTATTGGATTCCTGATTGGGTGTTAATGAGACTAAAATTGCAGGAACTGCTAATTTATCTGTTGCTACAAGGCAAAAAAAAATTATTGATTTATTTAGTTTTCTTTTAGGAAAATATTTTGTTCCATCTTTAACTAATTCTTAATTAAGAATTCACTTTTAACTCCAATTCTATTTTTTATGACCTCATAGGGATATCGAACCATCTTTTTGTCAATAGTTACATCAGATACCTCCTGACAAATGCGAAAAACTTAATTCGTAAGCATTTGATTTCCGATGATTTGTTCTGCGTTTTTATAACATCACCATCATTATGACTTACGCCGTAATTTGCAAATGTGCCAGTCACAGGTAGGTTCCTTTTTTTAGATGTTTCCAAAACATTTATTTTAATAAAAAAATAAAAAAATAAAAAAAATGTTATATTTAGTTTATAGTACCTGCGTACAAAACAAACAAATCCAAGACGAAGGCACGAGCCTCTCACTTCAGAAAATTAATATTTCAAAATAAATTGACAACCATCGAACACGTTTCAAAAATTTATAAATGCATATGCCGGCCGCTCATAGAATATGGACACACAATTTCACTCAACCTCCGCAAACCAGCCCTAAACAAAATAAAAACAGCGGAAACCATATCGCTTCGATGTCTCACTAAACTACGTCACCCTAATGACCCGCTACATAACCCCTCAAACGAATTGTTATACGAAACCACTAAAATAGAACCAATAACGAACAGGATACGAAAACTAAGCACATCATTTTCAGAAAAACAATTACATTCAATAAAATCACTTTGTATAACAAACCCACAAAACTACGCTCCAAAGTTCAAATTCCCTACTATCACAACACTAGAAATCCTAACAACATTAAAATATAACCAATAGCTCACACCGTATTATTATAGTATATATTGTAAGTAACGTGTATTTATCTATACTTATGCGAATAGTTATAAGAAAAACAAACAATCCCGCGTAGAAAAAAAGAATCTTTAAAGGAATCTTGAAAAGAATTACGTATAGGATCCGGCGCAAGATTCTTTCCAGGATTCTTTTCAAGATTCTTTCTATTCGAAAGCGTTCTGAGAATGTTACAAAGAATCTTCGAAAGAATCTTGAAAAGCGTCTTTAAGAGAATCGTGAAAAGATTCCATCCATTAAACAGAAAAATCGTTGAAAATTTTTTAATGAAATTCTTCAGAGGAATCGAGCAAAACCTGTTGTGGCTTTCCCGTGGTGTCGAGACAGTATATTTCGGTACGTCAACGAAGGGTAAACCCCTCGTGTGTAGTCGAATTCAGAAAAGATTTCCAGTCTTATATATACGCTGAGGCTTCAAACCAATTGCGAGAAACGCTCCGTCCGTTCGCCACCTAGTGACATCATACGAAACACTGGTGGACAATACTCCGCTAGATGGCGAGCGGTCGAAGCGTTTCTCGCAAGTGACTTGAAGCCTGAACGTATATAAGAATGCAAAGCTGTCCTGAGTTCGACTATACTCGAGGGGTTTACCCTTCGTTGACGTATCGAAATTTACTGTCTCGACACCAAGGGAAAGCAACAACAGGTTTCGCTCGATTCCTCTGAAAATTTTCATTAAGATTCTTTCAACGATTTTTCTGTTTAATGGACGGCATCTTTTCACGATTCTCTTAAAGACGCTTTGAAAGATTCTCAGAACGTTTTCGGATAGAAAGAATCTTAAAAAGAATCCTGGAAAGAATCTTGCTCCGGATCCTATGCGTGATTCTTTTCAAGATTCCTTTAAAGATTCTTTCAAGACTTTTTTTAAGATTCTTTAAAAGATTCTTCACAAGATTCTTTTTTTCTACGCGGGATGTCATGAAAAAAAAAAATTAAAAAACGGGCTGAAGGACCTCGGTCGATGGCCCATTGGCTTCACCAATCTGTGCAAAAATACGCCCGCACATTTATGCACACAAAAAAAAAGTATCGCATATGTAGCCAATAAAAAAAGTTTACTACTACTACTAGTTTATAGTATTGTAATAGTTGTAATTTGTATCCACACAGCTTGATTATGCAATTAAAATTCTGAAGAAGGTCCACACCGAGGACCAAAACGTTAACTCACACGGACGAAATTAATCACCTTTCTCCCATACACTCACGGAGAAAAATCATTTGTTAACATAGTGACAGCAAACTTTATTTGTTGGCCTAGAAAATATATTTGCTGGCCTAGCAAATTTTTTGACAACCCTAGCAAATAATTTTTGTTAGGCTAAGAAATAAGGCTTTGCTGTCACTATATTACCAACTGATTTGTTTATGCAAAAAAAGTTTTCTCTCCGTGCTCCAATACATCCTAGGAGATGGTCGAATCGTAGCCGCATCACTCTGAATTATGTTTAAAAATGCCTATCACGCCAATTTAGCAAATATGCTAAATTTTCACATTATATGCCAATTACATAGATTGGCAGTGAAAGCATTAGAGTTGAGAAAAAGAAATAACAATTAACCTTCATGCCTTATGATCCTTAGAAAGTATATAACTCTCATAGTAATAATGTAAATAAAATTATTGTTTCGTCACCTATTATCGTTATAATGATCGATCATACAATGATTGATGAAGCAAATATGCACTCACAGAGTCATTGAACAAATATTGTCGACCTTCTAATTTCCCGGCACGCACTTATTCGAGGCACGATTGGGTCTCTCAATCTCAAAGGCTAATAGTCGGCCTCAGAAGAATTTAGTTGAAGTCACACCAAGAAATGGCTAAGTTGCAAACGGTGCAACATTTCGTTGGGACTACAAGTGCATATCGTCGACGTGTCGCCGTTAAACCCAACGTTAATACTTTTGATCAAAGGGGACGAACCCGTCCGTCAAATTGGGCAGTAAATAATAGAAATGTCTATAAAGATAAGAAAAGTTTGCTGCAACATGTACTTGGATTTTATGGGGCAAAGTATGTCTCAGTCTTCAAGGTTGAATTCTATTATTTATTTTTCCGGGTTGTTTTATAAAAAAATTGTGTTTCAGAAAGATGTCAGTGGCAGTTCATTGCGTCGCGCTTATAATTTTGGCAATAATGATAATGATGGAAACGGAGAGCTACAGATTACATCCAACAGCAACTAGTGTAGAGGATGATATGTATCCTGTGCAAAAGATAGATTTTCCGGGAGTATCTATCTGCTCAATGAATGTGATAAGTCACAGGGAAGCAATGAATTTTGCAGAAACATTGTAATTTACTCATATTAGAGTATATGTTTTATTCATTTCACATAGAGAATCATTTAAGCTGTGATATAAAAATATAGTAACGCCATCCCTGTCGGAATTGATCACCCAAAGATTTACCGTAATTGATTAGCTGGTGCGAAACATGAACCATAAGCTGACAATCGGAAAAATGCACTTTTTTTTTTAATTTCACTCATAAATGCATTTTCTGTTTATAAAATTAAAATGTGAGGGGGGTTTCTACTAGAATTCCAGAGCTTGTCAATTTTTCTTCAGAATTTCTGGGTGAAAATATATAAAGATGTTCTGAAAAATAGTTAAAGGTTAAATACGGTTCATCAAAAACAATATATAATTGGGGATATTGATAGAATATTGGAATCGAACTCGGGTTGAAATTTCGCTCTAATCAGTCGATCAAGTTAGTTTTTTAGTCGGACCAATTCGAAATAAAGATACGACTATAAACCGTGCGAAAAAGAAACTAAAATCGGATCTGTTCGTGTGGAAATTTCATGATAATCTTCGACTAATACTATGATTATCTATTGGCTTCAGTATTTCTTTTGGTATTCGTTTGACATTAAACAATTCGTTCATTATTTTAGTTTCTATTCTGAATTTGTTATGCTTTTAAAAAATCTTTCACCACATTGACGCATTGATTATAGATGGCTGAAGGATAGTGTCCAAGAAATTGGTAATCTTACTCTTGAAACGGTTAAATATTTGGTGAGGTACTTGGGAGTGTTGTATCAATTCGAACATAAAGCAAAAAAATCAAACCATTTGATGCTTCTCCATGAGATACTTCAAAAGGCGTTCAATAAGGACTACA
Source organism: Ephialtes manifestator (assembly GCA_963970395.1). Lineage (NCBI taxonomy): Eukaryota > Metazoa > Arthropoda > Insecta > Hymenoptera > Ichneumonidae > Ephialtes > Ephialtes manifestator. The sequence continues at coordinate 27,660,301 of OZ019969.1, forward strand.
ACGTTATGGGAATCATGAAAATGCTTGCGCCCAAGTGTCGATCTTTTCTAACAGATTGCGCATGGCAAGGATCTTACCGAAAGTGTCACGAACTTTTTACTCCTCGCTGGACTCCAGAGGGTTATTGTTGTTCTTTCAATCACGTGAGATGGAACGACCGTTTTAACGGGTAAACACGACATTAAAATCCTTCGCAAAACTGCAAGTCTCCAATTATTTCTTAATTCAGATGGTCTATAAATTTATTGCATAAATTATTTCATAATAATATTTTCTTTTCCATGTGAATCTCTTTTGCAATAATATGTTTTTGCCTTTATTTTAAAAAAATCAAAGATTTTTTCTCAAAAGATAATGAACAAGTACCACAAAAGAAAAATAATGGAACAAAAAAATAAGTATTTTCTGAGCAGATTTATTTAGAAAGATAAATTATGAATTCGTAGGAAACACGTTTTTTGTTCTCTATCAAACAAATAAATAATTTACGGGACAAATAAGAAAATAGAAGAAATTGAATAGCAATGGTAGGCTGAAACTCTGCTACTATCTTTCTCTTTTGGAAATATTTGTGTAATAAAGAATAAAACAGTTAAGTACGCTGAGAAAAACTTGGTAGGCAAGTTATTGTTAATATAATTAATCATTTCATAAGGCAGTCAAGTATTTAGTACGCCTAATAACTTGGTTCCACCTACCATATTTTTCTTAGTAACATTTTTAACCAATATCTTAGGAAACCCAACCAAGCCTTTATTTCAGTGTATAGGTTTCGTTTTTGTAAATTGCAATTTTCATATTTATTTACAACAATGTGTAATTTTGATCATAATTGATTTTATATATTTTTTCATCAGTGAAAACGACGCTGGTTTTAAGATTAGTGTGGAACGTCCGACGATCTCTGGACCGGAGTACGGACTATTAGCCTTCCTTAAACCTCATTTGGATGACTATTACTATACTCTTATACCGGGACGAGGCTTCAAAGTTTTATTTTACACGGCTTCAGATTATCCTGATGCTCCAAGTGGTGGATTGAGAGAAGTTCTCCTTAGCCCAGGAAGCGAGTCAATTCTAACCATAAAAGCCACTTCATTTTATTCATCGCCTGTAAGTGTATATGCATTAGCAGTTGAACCAACTTTTTGTAAAATTCAACTTGTGATTTATGATCATATGTTAATCGAAAAATATAGTATCGTTTTAAATTGAGTTTAGTTTCATACCTTTTTTTTTGGTGAGAACGGTAAAAAAATGTATTTGATTGTTATAGGACGTCAAAACGTACGATAAGCGCAAACGCAAATGCTTGTTCAACGATGAACTTGATGATATCTACGGCGGTTCCTATTCTTATAGTCAATGTATGATGTTTTGTCGCGTTGCTGATGTCCGAAAGAGATGCGGTTGCATTCCCTTTTTTTATCCGATTCCGGACGAAACACGTAGGTATAATTGAAGTTCTACTAATATTTCTAATCGGTAGCTGCAGACTAACTGATACATTATCTTCGATAAACTAGGTGGTGTAAGAATCTGTACAATCAAAGACTTGATGTGTCTGGATCGATATAAGTGTGAGTAGAAATCGAGATTGTATGTTGTGATTTTAAGAGAAGAAACAAGCACTAAAGTAGCGCCTCAATTATAGAAACTGTGAGAATTTTATACCACCAGAAAAAAAAAACTTTATTTTTTACAATAGCAAAAAATGTCGTCAAAACTGGCTCTCCCCAGATAGACATTTGGTGGCACAGGAACAGCATAAACGCGTCATACAACGCGGATGCTATGTAGGAATTAACGTAGCGATGTACGTCTGAATTGAGCTATTATGTGACGGTATACCATGCCATCTTTTCGTGACGCCAAGGCAAAGCCATATTTGTGGTATTTAAATATTATGGCGTGGTGCACTAGTGGCACTACAATGTCGCCATGCTTCAAGTACAGATTATGTCTCTATGGTGCCATAATTGCTCCAAGTCGTATCACTAAGTGCCTGAGGTGTGAACGTCATTCTGTTACTATGGTGCCATTTTTGCAGAATATCTGGGATGGTAATTGCAGCACGGGGACAGCATAATGGTGGCACGCCATGCTGTGCTAAAAGTCGTTGTCGATCTTTTTTGACTGTCAGTTAGGAATCGTAAGCGTTTTATTTCTTTGTATCTGTTACTTGCATTATGTATAGTTTTTTTTCTTGTTTAACATTTCAAATCGCGAGTCAAAAGTATAAGACAGAACAGAATCTTTTATCTTCTCCGATATTAAAGGGTTGGTACGCCCGAGAGGTTCGACACATTCGAAGAGTAGAACCTTCTTGTGTAGTCGAACTCAGGCAGCTTTGCATTCTTATATACGTTGAGGCTTCAAAACACTTGCGAGAAACGCATCGCCTGTTCGCCATCTAGTGGTATCATACGAAACACTGGTGCCTAATTCTCCGCATAATGGCGAATGGACGGAGCGTTTTTTGCAAGTGTTTTGAAGCCTGAACGTATACAAGAATGCAAAGTTTTTCTGTTTTCGACTACACACGAGGAGTCTACTCTTTGAATGTGTTAAACCTCTTGGGTTTACCAACCCTTTAATATTGAAAAAGATAAAAGAATCTGTTCTGTATTATTATTTTGACTCGGAATTTGAAATGTTAGACAAGAAAGAAACTAAAACTAAAAATGTCTAGCTGACAATAAAAAATATCCATAACGACTTTTAGCACAGCATAGCGTGCCACCATTGTGCTGCCACCATGCTGCATTTATCATTTTTTCAATTGTGTAAAAATGACAACATAGTAACAGAATGACGTTCACTCCTCAGACGTGCACACCACGACATGGACCAATTATGGCACCATGGAGACATGATCTGAGTTTACAGCATGGCGACAGTGGAACGCCACTAAGCGTGCACGGCACGGTATGCCGTCACATAATAGCTCAATTCGGACGTACATCGCTACGTTAATTCCGACATAGCATGCCGTTGTGTGACGCGTTTATGCTGCCACAGTGACACGATAGGATACTTCCACGGCACGTTTGTCTACTTGGGTCCAAGATCCGTTTTGAGACTATAGTAACATCTCGATTACACTGAGAGAAAAATATAGTAATTTTATAAAAAATATAATTAGTCCGACGATAATCTAATTAGAAACTATAATTCCCAGGAGGAACGTTTCTATTTTATGGTTATAGCAAAAATAATTATAGTATAGCAATCATCAAAATGATAATAATTTCAAATATGCCGTTTTGTTGCATATACAATTTCAACGTCTGTTTCGAATAACTTTGCAAGTATCGTTTATTGAAATATATTATCATCGCTTCAAACATAAAACATTGCAAGCCTATCTACATTCGTTTTGTCATGTGAAATCGTTAAATCAATGATATGCTTTTCTGCCAGTGTATCCACTCTTCGGATAACACGGAGAATAGCATGCGTTTTCCGTCTTATTCGACGCCGGATAATCGAGGTCTTGCTGTACTTTGTTACCAGCGAAATATATATTTTTTTAAAATCCCAATCAAATGTACGTTTTAATCAACCTTGTTGCCTTCATAACGCTGATAGTATATCCCTAGCAGATCCGGTCACCGAACAAACCACCGTCGAAATCACCATGGTGGTTTTGTACAAAATGTTCAGTTAGAATTTTGCCGAAACTACCAAGTAAACCACCACTCCGAGATTTAAACGAATCTCGGAGTGGTGGTTTACGTGGTGGTTTTATCAAAATTCTAAGTGAACTTTTTGCACGAAACCGCCATAGTTGAAATGACCGTGGTTCTATGGTGGTTTGCGCGGTGACCGCGTCTGCTAGGGATACGATTAAATCGAAGACATATAGTTTTGAATCAATTCAGTTGTAGACAATTTTGAACCAATGTTGTCTTGCTGGTGATTGCTGTACACTTTAGACACAAACATACCAGCTTTATTAAAGCAATATCGGTATAGTTGATTCAAATATGCCTCGTTTGATTGAAACTAATTTTCTGCGACCGCAGTTGCGAGGTAAATGTTACTAAACCTTTTTCTCGGCGTAAACGATTAGTCCTAATTTCATTATTCACCACTAATTAGTTTAAGGTTCGAGGTTCCTAACATCGGGATCGTATGTTATTTCGTAAATTTTACGTTTTGTTGAATAAAAATTTTGAATTAGATAAATGGTGGACAGTTGACCCAACCTCGATTGAATACCCGGAGCAACCTGGTCTTAACATCACCGAGGACAAACCTCTTTCAAATTTGCGATGCGATTGTTGGCCATCATGTGAGAACATTGGTTATACGGTTTTCAAGTCAAGCTCCCACCTTCATCTGACTACATCGGCCTGGAAAGGGTTTGTATAAACTACTTTGTTGTCGATGAAACATAATATTTTATCTGCCCATGAAAACGAGTTCCTCGTCTACTATGCCATTTTTAAGAGACAATTTTATTATTCTATACATTACGAATAACAAAATTGAAAATTTCAACCAATTTTGTCGAAATTGACTCGATTTAGAATGTCAATTTTTTGGAAATCCAAGATTCTCCAAAATTCGAACATTCTTACCAAATTAAATTTCACACATATGCACACACATACAGACATTTATCCAGAAATTTATTATGAACCACTTTTTTCGGTGATTTGGATCATTGTGAATAACTTCCCGTGTGGAAATTCCAACTCGCCATCACCTAGAAATCGACTCGTTTTCTTATTTTCTGTACCAGATCTAGGTCGGAAAACGAGCTAGGTCGTTGTACAGAAAAACTGTCTAAAATCTGGCTAAGATTCTATTAATTCGCCCAGTAAACTTAGCTAGTGATTAGCCAGTACGGAAATCGGTTAACCCTATAGCATAAAATTGACTAGGTGCTAGACCGGATTTCTCTATTGAACCCAGATACCGATTAAATAGCCTAGGATAAATAAAAAAACAGAATTAATATAAAACGTCATTTATTGGATCAGCACGAAACAGGGAAGCTGTTTAACACTATTTAAACAAGGAACACTATTTAATAACGTACGTAATCACTTTTTCAATAATAATCAAATATCTCGATAAGGCCTATCGCAAAAAACAAAAAAAATATTTAATCTTTCGCGTCGTACAAAACAAAAAAAATCGTAGTCCTCTAGAACGTATTATTCACGAACATGCACGTGCCACTCTACATCATGAGTCGCGACAGCGACTCGACGCCAAGTTAAAAAAGAAATTAATGTTGCCTTCATAATAGTAACTCGCTGCGCAGCGTGTCACGACTGGACCCTGTATCGGAATCTCCCTGTATCGGAAAACGCCCGCGTTTCCGCCGAAAATACGCACGGTGCCGCGTAAACGGCGCGCATTGCGGCGTTAACTTGGTTAACGTATATATTATGTCTAGCCTCTAGTCAGGTAAGCTGTACCATGACAGCTAGATAGATCCTAGATAGATATGCTATCTATCAGTGCATTCTGGCTAGATTATGTCTAGGCCCACTACAGAAAAACTTGATAGAAAAAACTAGCTAGACGCTAGGTTCAAACCAGTTTATCCCCAACAGATTTCCACACGGGTTAGCATGAAAATCTGGCATTAAAAACGTTTCACGAAAATAAAGCTTCTTCTATGAGAAAGTAAAAAATCAAATTTTTTGTTGATAAAATAAATGATTTACAGTTGCTCAAATGCAAACATGTCGAAGGACGATATGGTAGTGAACATCAGCTTCGAAAGTACAGGAATAGTGCGGTTGAGACAAGACGTGATGTTTTATTGGTACGACCTGATGAGTAAGTATAACATGACTTTACGTCATCTCACGTTTGACCGAGTATATCTTTAATCAAGTAAATGAGCAAAAATAATGAGTATATGCACACATACGATAACGCCATACAGTAATACTCCTATAAGCGTTCGACGACAAATTTGTTCAATTATCTGCACCACTTAGAAACATTGCACGGGATAATATCAAGTTTCCACGAGCGTTACACTGGTTGAAGTTGACAAGCGCGGTTACGAAATCTTTCATGCTGCGATAGATCCACCGTTGGTGTCTATCTTACTGCGCGCTAGGCACCGATAAATCGACTGCAGAGTTGGAAAAATTCTATTTGTTATCAATTCGTTAAAAACCGTCACTAAAATTAAGGTTTGGAAAAAGTAATAGGCCATTATTTTACTCATTAGTATTTTTTTCAGACCTTTTAAATGAATCTATGTGAAAAAAATTATAGATTTTATAAGATATAAAAACTAAATAATAAATATTAAATCATCTGTTCTTTTGTCAATTGTCATACCTTGTGTATCTGTATATCATAATCAACATGTTTGTAACAGTATAGAAAATTTAACGTCGGTCTGTTTGTCTATAAAAACAGACACTAAAATAATGTCATTGATTAAAAAAATATTCGTTTGCGGGCTACCCAAAACGAGCGTTGCCTATTCAACTTCACTTCTAATTTCCTCAATTTTAAAACAGATGGAAACAATAACTCTCAAATGGGAAAAACAATGTTTTATTGTTTCAATGTTAAATGGGATTTTAAGAATAAGAACTAGAATTCATTTTAAATGAAATTTTACATTAATATAATTTTATGATCAACTACCGCATGGAAACGTTATTTCCGTTAATGGAATGTTTTAGATACGGCTAGTTATTCATAAAATTACTCATGTTATATCATTCGTAGACAGACGTGAACAGCAATACTCCAATCCAAAGTAAAGCAAAACAAAAATCGTCGTTACTCGATAGCGAGAAAATAAAAAGCAAGGTCATAACAGTGCACATTTGTCACTTTGAATTATTATATTGCGCGATATATGTTCACGCCATACGGAAGGTTTCAATGACATGTAACGAGATTTAACGAAATAAAAAGTGAACATTAATTTTAGAATATATCGACCATATTTCGATAGTATAGTTAATACTTACGTTAAAAATAATTCTAAAATTTATTTTTTAAGGCAATTACGGTGGATTGTGCAGTCTCTTTCTTGGCATAAGCCTCACAACGCCTATCGAGCTTATCTACTTGCTGTGCTCGCGATTATGGCTGCGAAGAAAACGAAGCAAATTATTACGAAGTCAACGTTTGCCAGCTGCGCCTATAAAAATTATGAAACACGATCAACCAATTTATTGGAGCGAACTGAGGCAACTAAAACGACCTATCTAAATTAGGTGTTCCATCTATGTTAGTCTTTTGACGGCCATGATGCTTTTGAAACGAATTGTCAGTGACAGACATCTCTCATACAGCGTTAATAATAAATTACTGCTAGTGATTTTCTTTGCATTACTAATAGTCTCTGATAAAAATATTTCATCAACAATTTAGTTGAATAAGTGTAACAAAACGATTTAAAAGATTTCCACATATTCTCTAATATATTTATTTCTATTTATCTGATATTTACTCGTCTTATATTTCGAAAAATTTTCAAGACTTTTACAAGAATTCACAAGAATTTTCGAAAAAAATTTAAGATTCTCAGAAAAAGGTTCTGGAAAATGGCTCTGATTTGCCGAAAAATATTTTTATCAACAAGTAATGTTCGATGGTTAATGATCTCGAGATGATCATTTATCTCGATTTCCAACATTTTAACACATTTTTCAAGACCAAGCACGAAATCGTGAATATTCGACAGTATTAAATCTCTGTATACATCAATATAATAAACAACATTATATAATCTGGAACAAAAAATGTGTTTTATCCGATAAAACCCGCTATCATGTCATTACTTCCGCTCTTGATTGAATTCGATAACGTCTGGTTGACCTCGCATGGATGTGTAGATGTAGTGTGTAGGCCTCGAATGAATGTGTAGATGTAGATGACGTAGTCGACCAGGAAGTACAATCATATATCCATTATGAAATTATTGTGACTCGACTGTAAAATGGCCTGAGAATTTTTTAAATGCGCAAGTACAACTTCTTTGTCTAACTGCCACGATAACAAAATAAAACTGAAATCGGGTAATTGTTGATAGCTAACAACTCGAATCCTAAGTACATATAATAAAAGTCAGTTCTAAATAACCGAAGAATTATGATAAGCTTGCAAATATGTATGTCAACATCATATACTACTAGATAGGGACATAACGATGCGCTTTACCTACATTGAGAATATTAGCAATGCGGGCCACACTGATTGCAGCTTTGCGTGCATGATCGTCATTGTTTGGTCCCGACGCCTCTAGTCATCATGACGTAGCTGTTTTATATTGGGCCCCACCATGAATTTATTCCAACTAAATATCTAGGAACCGTATTATACATCACTAGATACAGTAGTCGAACAGAACATATCTTGCGGTCGAATGTTCATCTCAAAGCATTCAACCATCAAAGATCAGTTATGATTTAGTGTTCAATCAAGCCAAGGTTACAGGTTGAGTACTTTCGCACCGTTTCCGTTGTGTAATATCCCTGCCTGCCTCGTGTTTCATCAATAGACGAGAGTACATTTTCACGCTATACACAGTCAGTGTGGTCACCGTTCGCGAGCGCTATCGGTCGCACTTGTTGAGTCTCGGAGTTTTCAAACACGTTATTTTATCCGGTTTACAAATGATACCAATAGTGAGGCATTAAAAGCCACATAAAAGTAAATAGACATAAGTAAGAATAAATAAACTTGCTGAAATAAATTTGGTGATATACTGGACAACAGAAAATGTCGGAAAAAATCGAGAAAAATTCTGGCCCTGACCCACCAAGTATTTCCGAGTTGGAAGCCTTGCTAAGGACGACGATGGGCAATAGTCTCATTGTGGAGAAGTACACCGCCACGGATTTTTTGCCACCCGGCGAAAACTACGGTAGTTTGATCCTTAAGGTAGATGCAGTGATCAGGCGAAAGGGAAAAGATTCCAAGAGCGAAGAACTACATATGATAGCGAAGGTGCCACCTTTATCACAGGCTCAACGTGAATTCTTCGACACCCCCTTTACCTTCAAGAAGGAGACTTTTATGTATGAGACTATACTGCCAACCTACAAACAATTCGAGCGGGAATGTGGCATCAAAGAGGAAGATGTCTTCGATGTGGGACCGGCACTTTATGGATCACGATTAAACCTGGAGTTCGGCGACGTCTTTGACGACGACGCCGTTATTCTAATGGAAAACCTCAAGTATCGTGATTACTACTCTGGCAATCGGTTTAATGGGCTGGATATTCATCATTCGAGAGTTGCGGTGAAAGCTATTGCGAGATTTCATGCCCTTGGCATAGCTATGAAGACAAAAAAACCGGATTTCTTTGAGGTGCTAAAGGTGCGATCGAAGTGTTTGGATCTAAAAAATCCGGAGGAATGGGAAACTATCACAAAGGAGATGTTCAGGTCTGTATTATGAGAGAAATTATGCCTGGATTATATTTTCCAAAAATGTTGTTGCTATTCGCAGTATTTGACAATAAATTGCGTTTTTTCTTTAGCTTTAAATATTTATCATTAAAAAACGATGTTAAAAAATATTGAAAAAAGTTATGCATGCATTTTTCATGTGAAAGAATAATATAAAAAATCGCGAACCATATTGCTATATACTAATGCCCCATATACAAATATATACATTGAGAAACAAAAAAAAAACTCCAGCAAAATAGAACGTTGTAAATTGCTTCCTTGTTGTATTATTTTTGGTCTCATAAAGGAAGTTTTGGTGAACAAAATAGAGCAAAAAGGTTAAAAAATAATATTCCTTGATAGTATTTTAAACAAAAGCCATAGTTGTACAAACCAAGGTTTTTGGTTAGTTTATTTTGCAGATGTGTTGAAATATTATTTTTGCCTGTATATTTTTTAATTTAGCGAAACAAAAATTTATAATTTGATATAATGATAATTCTTATAAAATTTAAATTATTTTATTGATTTTCGTCAAATTCCATACCAATTATTAGTCAATGTTAGTTCATTTCGATAGATGATTTAAGCCCAATATCTCAAAATTTGCATGAATGACACTTTGTACGAAATTGGAAATGTCCAACATTCAAACAAAACGGAATTTTGAGATGGTATGTCAGAAGAAATATATTGGTCGGAGAGCATAAATGCTTATTTTATTATTAGACTCAATAAATTATAGAGACTCAAGTGTGAGATACTGATAATCGTTCAGATACACGCAGGACAATAGAAACCACGTTTTAGCGGACAATTATCATCATAATTTTGTATACATACAAGACTAGCCACAGCTTGTGATAATATGTAATAACAATCGTCGTCATAAGTAAATGGAAACTACATCTTGTGATTCTTTATTATTGGTGATTGCTGGGTTAATAACCCTTAATCTTAAATATTTATCGTAAAATACCGATATATTAGCTATATTAGTAAACATTCAAGGCAACTGAAGAGAAAGTCATATTTCTTACGAATGCTTAATAGTAAATAATTGTGAAAAAGAGTTACATTAATAAACGAGACAGCAAGTTATTTGAAAACGTAAATTCATAAACATTTTTTTTTATGAATCGACAGAGCAGTAACAGAGTTGCAAAGATTAACTTATGCGTTTTACGTCATTAACAAATAGTACAAATAGTTTATCATAATTTATTTTTTAAATATTTATTGAGAAATGAGAGGAACACCTCACTCAGGTCAGTTTGTTGAAATGCAACGTAATAGAAATTAATACAATAATTTCTTTTTTATACAAAAATGGCAGAGTTAATGTAAAATATTCTTTTATTTATTACAAATGAAGGAAAACAATAAATTAAGGAAGCTACTTTACAGTCAGAATAGTACATGTCATGCACAACATGTAGAATAGTACGCATGTCATGCACACGGAAAGAAATGTTTGGTTATGGCAACTACGTTTTCGATTTGCTGTACACAATGTCTAAAAAATTAGTTGCCTCAACCATATCGAATAGTAACCTCAACTATAAACGATTAGTTCTCGATTGGATTAGTTAGGTTAACTAATCCAATCGTTGGGACTACCACTCAAATCGTCGGTATTATCATTCGAATCGTCGGTATTACCATTCGAATCGTTGGTATTACCATTTGAGTTGTAAGATAAATAGAATAATCGATTGGTTGTGTCAACTCATTTCTTGGTTATGGCAACTAATCTTTTTTTTCCGTGTACATTAAAACAAAGCTTCCGCCACCAGGAAGCAAAGTATGAGCAGATTTGATATCACATCCATCTCTTACGTACATTTGAAAGTTTTTAGACACAATTTTTATAAATTCATAAATTCGCGAAATATGCGATAAAATTTTTTAAACAAATAGAGCATGCTTCATCCATTGGGTTGTATGGCTAAAAAAATAATCAACTCTATCGTCGATGGCCGTGGTAAAAGGTGGTCTAATCGGTGCATAATGCCCCATATAGTTTAGTGGCAAAATGAAATATAACGTATGTAAAAATGAACCGTTAAAATTAATTATTCCAGATGTATCAAGGAGGATCCCGTGATGTCAGAACATTACGAATCTTGTGTGAGGGCGTTTGAATCTGCTTTAGGCCCAGGCGGATGGACCGTTGTACCTGAGGAACCTTGGTCCACAATAATTCACGCGGATTTCTGGATTAACAACATTTTGTTTCATCGAAACAAAGAGAGCGGGTTGCCCGATGACATCAAATTCGTTGACTACCAGAACTATCTGTTTCTAAGTCCGCTACGAGAATTCACTTTCTTACTTGGCAGTCTTGTTGACCATGACGTTAGCACTAATAACATACCCGAGCTCATTGATCTATATCACAAAACTCTTATCTCCAGATTGGAGATTATGGGTTGCGATATATCGCCTTACTCGAGAGATAAGTTCGATGAACGACTGCCGAAAGATGCGCTTTACGAATTTAGTCACTCAGTTTTCATGCTAAAGATTACCACAAAAACAGTCCATCCCGATGATCCAAATTCAAAAGACGTAAGGAACGGCTTTTTAGGCCCTGGATCTGATGAGTATTACATGCGAATGAGGGATCTCATCACTGGATATGCGAAGCGAGGATGGTTTTGTTGAGGATGGTTTTTAAAATATCGGCTTTGATCATGGTCGCGACAAGTTTTTAGGCAAGCCGCACGGAGAAAAATAATTTTGTTGTTGCAGCTAGTCTTAGTTTGCTAGGTCTATTTTGCTGCAATAGCCTTTCATTTAGCTCATGCAGCAGCTAATTTGGTCTCTCAGCAAATAAGCGTTAGTTGCGGAAACGAAAAATGCATCTTCCAGATTATTTGCGGACCCACCTAATGATTTGTTGGTGGAACTTATACATTTTGCTGGAAAAACAAATTAGTAAAAAGAGCTTCGCACCGTTAGCAACTGAATATTTGCTGTAGCGACGGCGTTTCGTTTATCGAAATATTTGTGCATATAAACAAACATTTGCTACTACCACAAAAAAAATTTGGCACTCGAGCAAATTCGTTTAAATTGCTAGCGTAACCAATCGAAGAAAGTTCCGCCAGCAAATGAGCTACTGCAAAAAAGGCGGGTTGCGCGTCCTAACACTAGTGATGCCGTTCGAGACGAGAAATTCTCGGCTAGACGAAACGAAAACGAGAAATTTCTCGTCTCGACCAAAAAAATTCTCTTCTTGAAGAGTCGAGAGGAGACGAGAAATATTTCTCGTCTCGACGTTAATATCTCAACTTCATGTCCTGTAATGTATATGTGCCGTCACTGTGTTGCTTACTAAGCCATTAACGAAATGGCAGTGTAATGCCACAGGGGCGTCCGAGCAGTACGCACGGTACCACGCCAAATTGTGTGTGTGCCTTCACTGTGCCGGATTCTCAGCCGGCAACGTGTCAATATTCTGACTGCACAGTGAGTCCATCGCGGGGATAGCACTCTGTTTCGGCAATACCCTGGTTCTACAGAACCCATTTCTACACAGACCCATCTGTACACGATCATCTGTATACCTTTTTTTTATATGCGTTTAATTGAGCACAACGAAGTTGTACACAGCATGAACTCGACAGAGCGAAAACAGATTACCTTCTACATGCCGACCGCTTGCGCGAATTTAATTCAGCACAGAAATATTGATCACGGCAGTAATCGTTGCGACGAAACTTTGCACAGCATAACGTGGACACTACAAATCTGTTCACGGCATTAGTTCGACACAACAAATTTCTTCGCGGCACTAGATCGAAACGGTAAATCTCGACGCAGCACCAGTTTGCAACGACAAATCTGTACACAACGCTAGTGCGACGCTGTATAATTCGACACGACATAAGTTGTACACGACAAGATCTACACCGCCCGAGTTCGACACAGCCCCATCTCTACACGGACGATATTCGTTCGATGGTAAATCGGAGAACATGTTTACCGACTGACAGTTTTGCGTTGGGTCGACTAAAATAGATATGCGAATGAGTTTACATCGTATAATTAATAATAATAATTAGTATTTTCGTACTAATATGAAAATAAATGGGTTTTAAACGATTATTTTAGCCGTCTCAACGCAAAATTGTCAGTCGGTAAACATGTTCTCCGATTTACCATCGAACAAATATCGTCCGTGTAGAGATGGGTCTGTGTAGAGATGGGGCTGTGTCGAACGCGGGCGGTGTAGAACCTTGTAATGTCGAACATACGTTGTATCGAACTATATAGCGTCGTAGTAGCGCTGTGTACAGATTTGTCGTTGCAAACTGGTGCTGCGTCGAACTTGGCAATACCCTGGTTCTGTAGAACCAGGGTATTGCCAGGTATTGCCTCTGTTTCGCACATGATTTTGATCTACTGCCACGCCGTGTCCGTCACAAGCTGACACGGTGCCTGTAATGTGCTGACATTTCATGCCACGACGGCACAAAATTCTATCTGGGATTCTTCAAGACAGTTTTTTTATTCGCTGAGCTTTTTCAATGTTATCTTTTCAGTCGCTGAGCATCTTTGAGACCATTTTTTTTATTCGACAAGATATTTCAATGTTATCTTTTCAGTCACAGAGATTTTTCAAGACATTTCCTTTAATTCGCTGAACTTTTTCAAGGTTTGCTTTTCAGTCACAGAGATTCTTTAAGACAGTTTTTTTATCCGTTGAGCTTTTTCAAGGTTATCTTCTCAGTCGCTGAACATCTTTGAGACCATTTCTTTTATATGCTGAGCTTTTTCAAGAGCAACTTTCTAGTCACAGAGTCTTTTCGAGACGATTCTCTTTATTCGCTAAGATTTTTCAAGGTTATATTTTCAGTAGCAGCAAAACTGCAAAATTATGTTCAAACACACAAAATAATTTGAATTCGAATTTCGTAAGTTTCGCCGAGAGTCTCGTCGCGTTCTAGACGAGACGAGAAATATTTCTCGTCTTGTCTAGATCGCGTCAAATCGCAAGAAACACTTTAGCCATTTGCCATCTAGCGGCATGCACGGTGGTACCGTGCCGTCTTCGTGTCGTCATATTCCTATCTGGGTGATTAGCCGTCACTTGCTTCGTGCATCGGTGTTTCGCATAATGCCGCTAGACGGCAAATGATTAAAGCGTTTCTCGCAAGCGATTTGAAGTCAGAGTGCTTATAAAACTGCAAAGATATTTAGGATTCGACTACACTTGAGGGAGCTACCGTGTGAAGGTGATGACCCTTGGTATTGATTTTTGTATTCCTTCGATGAAAAGAGAGACGCTAGCAGGGTGTCTTTTTTCCTCAACTCGGAATTTTGGATCTCAAAGAATTAATAAAACTAAAAGATGATTTTTCATGGCGGGCTCTGCCGACATAACAAAGCACAAATAATTTTAAATTTTCGGCGTGGCACGCCGTGATGGCATGATGGCAGCACAGCGTGCCATATCGAAAAATTTTGAACGCACGCTGTGCGTGCATGATGATGGCACGTGACAGTACTGTAACGGCACGATGCCGGCATGTGTCTATTTGAGGCAGGTAATGTGGCGACACAGTACCATACTACCAGAACAAACTGTGGCTCGCTGTACTGGATGTATACTATCACAGTGCTATTACCGCGCTTTTTTGTGAAACTGTATTGGACTGACAGCGTGATGCCACATCTTAACTTCATGTCCTGTAATGGATACGTGCCTTCACTGTGCCGGTTTCTCAACCGGCGACGTGTTAGTGGATCCCTTATGCGATCAGCATTCTGTGCCGACACGAAGCTGATTAATGACGTTGCACGTGACCGCGATCTACCGCCACGGTGTGCCGGCGCAAGCTCACATGGTGCCTGTAATGTGCTGACATTTTTCTATCTGGGATCTCTGCGACTGGAAAGATAACCTTGAAAAAGTCCAGCGAATAAGAAAAAATTACTGGAAAGATAACTTTGAGAAAGTAATTTTCTGGAATTATTCACCTCAAGATTGTGAAAATATCTTTTTGCAATAGTAGCCAACGGACCAGTGACGTAGTGAGTGGGTGGGCCCGAGGGCCCGTCTCCCGTCGAAAGCAGTTCTCCCCCCCCTAAATCCTCGTTACGCCACTGCAAAGGACCAAGTGTTATTTTCACAAAACGAGAAATAAAAATTACTCGTCTTATCTCGAAAATTGTTTGAGATTCTCGAGATTCTCGAAAAATGTTTGTGATTCTCGTAAAAAGTTCGAAATTTTCGCGTTTCTCGAGATGCTCGAGAATTTTTCAAGATTATCGAAATTTTTTCGAGATTCTCGAGAATTTTTCGAGATTCTCGGGTTTTTCGAGATTCTCGAGAATTTATCGAGCGTCTCGAGAATTTGTCGAGATTTCCGAGAAACGAGACGAGAAATATATCTCGCCATTATTTTCGAGACAAGACGAGAACTTGATCTCGTCGGTTTGAGACGAGACGAAAACTTGAACTTGTCGAGACGAGAGGAGACGAGAATTCGCTATTTCTCGTCTCGTCTCGACCGCATCACTACCTAATACGTAATGCGCAGCGCCATTGTTCTGCCGCGATCTATTTTCAATACTACTTTGTTAGTGCGAAATTCGTTCATGTCCAGTTCGCATCCTCAGCGTATTCTGTCTTGACGATGGATTTACCAAAAGCGCCGGGATCCTTGCGATCTTTCTTCAAAACGTGGGGCATTATCGGAGAAGTTATACAAAGAAGTTATAAGTGTAAACTGTTTAAAAAGTTCAAAGCTCAAAATGACAGCTGCAGAAACGTCGTGTTTCGTGAAACTATTCGAGGTGATCAGAAGGGATTTAGTTTCGGAAAGTAATCCGTATTGAAAACTTTACGTGTCATTGCGTTAAATACTCGACCTCACCTATGCTAAACGATTGCCGAAAAATGTTAGTCTTCTGTTGCGAGTACTAATACAAGAGCATCTTGAACTGTACGTCAAATTAGGTGGTCCAATCCTGAAGCCCAAACATCACATTCTCGCGAGCGCGTTTGCGCTCTTAGGAAATCACTATTGCTGCAACAGCAACTTGTTTGTGCTACCAGAAAAATACTTTTGCTGTAACAGTTGCTGCTTGCGCTGCCAGCAAACTACTTTTGCTGCAACAGCAAACTGTTTGCGCTGCCAACAAACTACAATGGCTGCAACAGCCAACTGCTATTACTGCAATAGAAAATTGCTATTGCTACTGTAGCAAATCAGATACAGAAAATACATATCGATGTAAGAGCAAGTATTTTTGATGTCGCTATATTTGCTAATGATTTTTGCTGCGGTAGCTAATCTCATGCTGCTGTAACCAATTATTTTTCTCCGTGCGCTTATCCTTCTGATTTTCATATATATACCAGGGTCGGGGTTACGACTGCTCTGACGGTAATAAATGAGATAATACATAAATTTGTCTGCTTCCCTTGTATTATAGATCCAACCCTTAATAACGCGAAGTATGTTTTGTCAATAAATTTATTATATTATCATTTAAAATTAATTGCGATTGTATTAACCCAGATAACAAAACGTGCTGCACGCCGTATCGGCACGGTGCAGTAAGGTGCTTTCAAACGAGATGGCATTGTGACGGCACGGCGTGTCGACTAAGCACTATACCCGCACGGCATCAACACGTTTTGCAGTGGCATGCCGACATATTTGAAGCACCTAACGGCACCGTGCCGACACGGCGAGCCTTTCCGTGTCGCCACCGTGCTGTCCCCGTAACCATATATTCCTATCTGTGAAGTCATGTGTTTGTTTATCTAGAAAAAAATAATAGCAAATATCGAAGATTGTGTCTTATTGAAAACGTGTTGGTGATTGATGATTGTGAATGTTACAAATATTTTAGAATGTCCACAAAGAAATATATGTGCAACGATTAACCGGCGAAGATGTCGGAGCTAATAGAATATTATTTGGAACCTTTGTTTTACATTTAATAACTGAAATGCTGCGAATAAACAGAGTTAAGGAATTTTAAGATATTGAATAAATTATTCTTGGATGTGCATCGTCATGTTAATCCATGTATGATATCAACATTTTTCATTTGATCCTTTAGAAAAGTTAAGGCTTTAGAAAATAATTACTTTCTTGTGACATCTACAACTGGTAAATTTGTTTATTTGGTAATAAGTCTGAATAAATTATATTGATTAATAAAAAAATTCCTACGATTAAATGTGATTAAAAAATGTACACCTCAGAATCGATCGAATATGAATATAATTTATTATTGTGGCTAATGTATTATAAAACGTGATAGACATTTTATGAATTCACAAAATGTTATTGGCTCAGCAATGGCTGCCCTGGGGGCAGGCATCAGAGCACTTCTGAATGATTCAAAAGAACCAGTCGATAAGCATCAGTTGTTGGAATATTTTTGGGAGTCAGGAAAATTATTGTCCGTTGCACATCATCAGGAGAATATTGCTAGAAAAGCCTTCATTGTGCGAGGCTTCGACAAAAAAGTACAAAATATGCTGAATGAAGCAAAGGCTGACATTTGGTTGTTCGGTGAGGATCTTGCAGACAGAATAAAGTCTGCAAAGACCATTGAGAAAGTTGGTTCAGATCTCAAGCTGCAGGCTTCAGTTTTCAAACCTCGTCAGAATTCAAATCAGGTAAACTGGAAGGGCCCACCTGCAAAGAACCAAGGAGCATCCCAGGTGGGCAACAGCAGCAGCAACGACAACTAAGGTAAACGTCCCAGTGATCGACACGTTAACCAAATTGCCCGACTTTATAAAAACGTAACTTTCACATTAAGATACAAAATATGGTCATTCTAGGTAATAATGAATCAGAATAGTCGTATGAAAAAATAACAACCTCAAAAATTTTCGTAACTTATCTTGTTGTAGAGAAAACTTATTCTAAAGCTTCAGAAGTGCAAGTGTACCAGTCATAGACATACTAAAGGTGTTGTTGGTCCAGTAATCGACCGTTATATGTCGTAGTAATCGACACATTAAGAACAGTCACAAATTAAGGCCTCAATAATTGTCATTGTAGGTTATAAAGAATCAGTATAATCTTGTCAACAAATAGAACGCTTAACTTTTGGTCTACCTTATCTTCTTGTAATAAAAAATTAACATAAAACTTGAGGTGTGCAAATGTCCCAGTCATGGACATACTAAAGTCACGGTTTGCCCAGTAATCGACCCATGACATGACATGACCCAGTCATGGACATATGCATGGCCCAGTTATCCACATGATTTATTTTGCTGCTTAATTATTTATAGAGAGCCCAATACCCCTGTCCATAACTACTCCTCGCACAGTTCGATCGATGAATGAATTATGACATTATTTTTTATCATCTAATTCATAAAAACAGTACGCGATTTACACTAATTTTCTATCCACAATTTTGCCCTAGTGATCTACAGTAGGTCGACTACCCGGACATTTATGTGTTTTTCTGAACCAGTTATCGACCTCCGCGATTTTTTGCGCAAACAACAATTTTACGATAAAATCATATTCATTTAGTAATACCAGATTCTTCATATGTAATATCAAATTAAACTTACTTAGCCAAGTCTTCGTGCATCGCAGAATTTAACTAAATGTCACGAGACGCACCTTAACCTCCATATCAAGGATTTCGACAAATCACGCTCGACTCGGTCACTGCAAGTTTACGGTTTTCTTATTATCACTGTTGTGATTTTACAAGCCTCAAATTTTCATATAATATTGTACATAAATCGGAGGAAGTGTTGTTAATTTATTTAAGCGTCGAAAAGCACTCACAGTCTTATTTATTGCTCTTTTACCACAGACTGGTCAATTACTGGTACATGGTCGATTACTGGGACATTTACCTTACTCGAAATACCAGGGGCAGACCAGTCACTACAAGTCACAGCGAGGCAAGTCTTCGCAGAGCTATCAGTGAACTCAGAATTCAGTTCGCATTAAAGCAAAGAGTCAGCAGAAAAGACGTTAGAGGTAAATCCTATTGCAGGTCGTCTCAAGAATTTCTACTCTAAGTGGAAAAGATTGACACAGGACAAATTTATATTGAGTTGCATTAAGGGATATAAAATCCATTTTATACAGGAGCCATATCAGACATGTAGTTCATGATCACAGCCGTTAGGTTCCTGAAGTGAGTTGGGTGATTTTGAAAGTGCGATTAATCGCCTCTTGGCACTAGGTGCAATCGAAACGTGCAAGCCGGTAACAGGACAATTTTTATCTAGTTAGATGGAACAAAACGTTTTGTTCTCAATTTGAAGAATTTGAATAAATTCATTGAAGTTAGTCATTTCAAGATGGAAGATTACCGTACAGCATGCAAATTGATGTCTGAAGGCGATTTCATGGGCACCGTCGATTTACAAGACGCGTATTTTCTTATTCCTATGCACGACAAAAGCAAATTTTTTTTGAGATTTGCGTTCAAGGAGTAGCTCTATGAATTCGTGTGCTTCCCGATCGGACTGAGTACAGCCCCATATATTGTTACTAAAGTCATGAAACCTGTCGTGCATTCGTTAAGGTCACGGTGTTTTCGTTCGGTAATTTACTTAGATGATTTGCTATGTTTCGGATTAACCGTAGTCTCTTGTTTAGAGAATATCGAGAGCACAGTTGAGACGCTCGTATCTCTCGGTTTTGTGATTAACCACAGGAAAAGTAATTTTACTCGTCGTAATAATTGTAGATACCTGGGTTTTAATCTTAATTCAATTAATATGACGCTCGAGTAACCCGAGGAAAAGAGAATTAGAGTCTTAAAGGATATCAAGTGCTTTGCGGGGAAAAAACCTGCAAATTGAGAGATTTCGCACAGTTCCTTGGGATATTATCGGCATGTTGCCCGGCGGTTCGTTATGGACGTCTGTATACTGTTACAACCCTATGAATATAGCGCCTGAAAATATGCAACCCTCCGCGCACCGCTGCATGCCCCGGAAAAGGGCCCTGCAGTCGGTGGTCGGTAAAAGGGAAAATAGATATGCTTGCGTAGGAGAGGAAGCTGGAGCTAGTTGCCAAAGAGGGGTATGAGGCCCTCCACTAGCTCGCAGACTAGGGGAAGCTCCACACAAGCCCAAGAATGGCCTAAGAACTAACTCGTTAGCTTTAAGAACAAAACTATTTGAAAGTGGGAGACGGGAGTTTTTCCGACCAATTAGGGTTCAAAGAAACTGCCCTCCTTACTCTGCGTAACACTAGAAGTCAACTGCAATAGTATATAAGGTTGCAATTTTTCTATTTTTTTGTCAGTCTCAAAATTTTAAATCAACGTTCAACATCTACAACCAGGCATGTGAATAAACAAGTGGTAAGATGAAAACTAAAAGTTTTCTGGTTCATCTGTCGGACTTAGTCAAATGTGCGAGGTCAACCCCCGACATTTCTTCTGAGTTTTCTTGAACATTTGACTTCACGTAAAATAATCTACGACTCTATCCTCTAAATTTATCAAATGGGCAAAAACCGAAAGAATGGTGGCCGAAAGAACCAATTAAGAAAATTAGTCAAGATCTATCGTGGGGAAATTAAAGGATCTGTTTATCACGGCTATTTGACGACCGAGTATTGTGAAAACCAACAAATAATTAATTAATTAAAAAATTAAATTATTCAATTAAATGTTTGAAATCTAAATATATTCCAACAACTGATCCAAGACACGCATTTTATCTTAACAAAGAAAGTTCAACTCTAGATGTTAGTTAATCAAATCGTTCAGCCCGTATCCCTGATCAATTAGCCGTAGCTAAGGTCAAAAACAGGGCAATTATTTTTTGTTACTTCGAACGTAACAATACAAAAAATGTAGAACGAGCAAAATATTTAGCACTGCTCAAAAGCAACGGTGAATACGATGTCCAGGTTATAATCCCTACCTCCTTACAACCTGATTTGCTTTGGTGGAAAACGAACGTCACAACATCTGTATCTCCTATAATTCAATATCGATTCGAAAAGGTTATATTCTCCGATGCTACGCCATCGGGGTGGGGAGCGTTCTGCAATGGTGAAGGTGCTCGAGGATTTTGGAAAGAGTCTGAACGGGAATAGCATATTAATTATTTAGAGTTAATAGCTGTATTTATGGCCTTAAAATCTTTCGCGGCAGATTTGAGATCGTTTGAGATATTGTTAAGAGTAGACAATACAACTGCCATCGCTTATGTCAATACGAGGAGTCCAATATCCGGGACTAACTAATATTGCGCGTGATATTTGGAAATGGTGCGAGTTGAGGTAAATGTGGATATTTGCAACAGACATTCCTTCTATGGAAAATGTGGAAGCCGATAGGGAATCTCGAGAGACCAGCATCGACATCGAATGGGAAGTGGCGGACTCAGCGTTTGGCCAGATAATTCAAAATTTTGGGGCACCAGAAATCGATCTGTTTGCAACTTGGAGGAACGCGAAGTGTCACTGTTTCTGTGCATGGCACTGAGACCCAGAGGCATGGTGAATTGATGCCTTTACCGTTGATTGGGGTCAATTTTATTTTTACGCATTTCCTCCCCTCGCGCTAGTTCTTAAGGTATTAAGAAAAATTATATCGGATCGAGCACTCGGACTCGTGGTGATCCCGGACTGGCCAGCTCAGCCATGGTTTCCCATTTTTAACGCTTTGCTAGTGGAGAAACCGATTTATTTCGAACCTTCAAAAACTCTTTTGTTGTCACCGTGTAGGTCCCAGGAACATCCTTTGTCGAAGAAGCTGAGACTGATTGTCGGCAAATTATCAGACAAGCATTCCGAAGGAAACATTTATCGGAGTCCGCCATTCAAGTCCTCATCGCATCGCTAGCAGATAGCACAATAAACCGTACCACGGACCGTTAAAATCCTGGATGCTTTACTGTCGAGCCTCGCAAGTGAATCCTTTCAATGCAGATACTAGTAAACTTCTCGATTTTCTTACCGCAAAACTAAACTCTGGAGCCTCATATGGAACTCTAAATTCAAGTAGGTCGGCGATATCGTTAATATCGATTAATAAAAAGGCGTCTGAACCCGATGTAAGTCGTTTCTTTAAGGCGGCATATAAGATAAGGCCAACAAAGCCGAGGTATGATCAGGTATGGGACGTCAGCGATGTACTAAATACCATCGCTAAGCTATTCCCACTTGATTCGTTAGAATTAAATATCCTTAGCGAAAGGCTAGTGACACTGTTGACATTAGGGATAGCTCATAGAGTACAAACTTTTTCTCTAATCGACTTAAAGAACATTAAGCAAGTCATCAACGGCTACGAAATCAAAATTACGGGTGCAATAAAGACCTCACGAGTAGGTGCGTCCCAGCCTTAGCTGTGGGTACCATATTTCCGTGAAAAACCAGAATTATGTATACCGAGTACTCTGCAGAGATACATATATGTCATAAACATTCGTTGCGAAACAAATGTGAAAGTTTGTTGATCACAACAAGAAAGCCATTTAAAGCGGCGTCAACGCAATCTATTAGTAGATGGATTAAGTTGATGTTAAAACGTAGCGGATTCGGACCAGAATTTTGTGCGTACAGCACGAGGCACGCGTCAACCTCTGCAGCTCTAGCTTGAGGTATAGATATTAATGCAATCAAAGAAACGGCTGGATGGTCCAGCGAATCAAAGGTCTTTGCAAATTTTTATAACAGGCCTATCAAGCCAAACAGAAAGGACTTTGCTCCGATTATATTTAAATAGTGACCTGTATATAAGCGTCATTTCCGACTCAAGTCGGTTTATTCCTTAATACCTAGTTACACTGTAAGTTTATAAGACTTTGGAAGTTTTAAAGAAAAACTAAAATGTTTGATTTTTTGTTTGTATTCAATAACCCGTTATGTCGGGAATTAAACTGTGAGTTGCTTTATGAGAAGCTTTTAATATATACACAAAAAAAAAGGAATGAAGTTTTGCATTCTCTGAACATCTACTATTGTAATCTCGCAAACGAGACTTACAATATAATTAATCGATCAAACGAACTTACTTGTGAAGTTCGATCGAAGTTATATTTAAGGTCTCGTTCGATTACATCCCACCCATAATTTTCTCCCAGTAATCATTATACAGAGATTTATCGAAAAAACTTCATTGGTATGGTGAGGTTGAACATTAAACTGTATGAGGGCTAGGTGGCGAGACCGCGGTCTAGATGGGTACCGTGGTAAAAAAATGTACAGGGAGTTCATGAGAAAATAGGACAGGCCAACGCGACTGCACAAGAATCGGGAAGCCTGATAGGCTACGGTCTACGACCGGCAGTGCATCTCAACCGAGCGGCGATCGCGTCCTCATGTGGCAAGAGATGGGGCAGTGCGGGTAGTGGTAGGGGCAAGGGTTGCTAAGGGGATGCCAGAAGCCACGTGGGCTATGTGTAACAAGTTAGCTAGTTAAGTAAATTAAGTGATCACCATCTCAATGCGATCGCGTCACTTAATCGCGAATCGTTATGAAAATAATTAATAATAATTAATACACTGAAAAAAATGTCATTGATTCAATAAATCGATCGTTTGCGGGCTGCGAAAAAAAGTATCAAGAGTCGCGGTAGCGACTCGACGCCAAGTTAAAAAAGATTAATGTTTTATGAATTAACTCTAGTTCTTATTCGTTCAATCCCATTTAACATTGAAATAATAAAATATTATTTTGCTTATTTTAGAATTATTGTTTCGATCTCGTATGGAATTGGAGGAATTAGAATTCAAATTAAGTTGATAACGCTTGTTTTTGGCAGCCCGCAAACGATGGATTTATTGAATCAATAACATTTTTTTTTTCAGTGTACTAAATGAAGTAATTAAAATTTACAATTCGGCCCTGGCAAGCTGTGTCACCACAGTGTTAACCGAAAATAACTGAAGTTGACCGACTTTTTAACCGAGAAAAGATAAGTCTCGATTAGCCCTCTGTTTCACCGGCTTTAACCGACAATTTAACTGTTTAAAAACGTTTCGTTCGGTTAAATTGCCAGTTAAAATCGGTTGAATTCACCACACAAAATTGATTTCTTTTTTAAAGTTCGGTAAGAATGTCGGTTACAATCGGTTAATTCACCAGTAACAATCGCTTAAAGAATAACATTTTCGGTTAAAAGATCAGTTAAACTGGGTGAAACAGAGGCTAATCGAGACTGGTTAAAACATCGGTTAAAAAGTCGGTGACACTGTTTGCCAGGGAGATCTTAATTGATCTGGTCCAACAGATCTTTCAAGGTATCTTAACAGTTTACGACGATTTGCAAAAGCGAGTAAGCTATTACAAACAAAACGGGTAATTTTCTGCAAGTCACAACGAACTACCCGGCAATACGTCAGTTCTACAGAACCCATCTCTACACAGACCCATCTGTACACGAGCATCTGTACACCATTTTTTTTTACACGCGTTTAATTGAGCACAACGAAATTGTACACAACACGAACTTGACAAAGTGGAATTTAAAACGGATAACCTTGTCACGACGAAACCTTGCGGAAATTTAGTTCGACACGGAAAAATTTATCACGTCAGTAATCGTTATGACAAAACTTTGCACAGCATACTCTGGCCACCATCAATCTGCTCACAGCACTAGTTCGACACAACAAATTTCTTCGTAGCACAAGATCGAAATGGTAAATCTCGACACGGCACCATTTTGTAACGACAAATCTCTACACAACGCGAGTACGACCCGGTAAAGTTTGCCACGACGAACCTTCGACACGACACAAGTTGTACACGACGATGTTCTACACAGACCCATCTCTACACAGACCCATCTCGACACCGACGCTAATCTTCCGATGGTAAATCGCACTCCCACTGCAATTGACGAAAACTCTGTCGCATATCTATTTTGCCGGCTCAACGCAAAATTGCCAGTCGGTAAATATATTATCCGATTTACCATCGGAAGATTAGCGTACGATTAGAGTACGTCGGAGTCTGCGAAAAGGAATGTTATCGAAATTACGCGGAAAAACAAGGGAAAAGCACTCGAGAGTATCGAGAACGGTAAATCGATTGCGAATGTCGCTAAAAGTGTCGGTCTACCCGAATCCACCATCCGACATTGGAAACAACAAAAAACAACTTTGTACGAATGGTATAACAACTGTAACAAATGTTGGTGGTACGGAAAAAAAGGCGACGATGCGGAAACCGGTAAACAAAGAACTCGATGAAGCGATGTGGATCTGGTTCTGCCAGCAACGAGACGATACAGTTCTACT
Organism: Ephialtes manifestator; assembly: GCA_963970395.1. Classification (NCBI taxonomy): domain Eukaryota; kingdom Metazoa; phylum Arthropoda; class Insecta; order Hymenoptera; family Ichneumonidae; genus Ephialtes; species Ephialtes manifestator. The sequence continues at coordinate 27,685,925 of OZ019969.1, forward strand.
TAGTGGCCCAATACTACGTATGCAGGCTCTGAAAATCCACGAAAAATTAGAAGATCCAATGTTTAACGCCAGTTTAGGATGGTAACTTCGAACATGTAATAAACTGTATTAATCATCAAAGGTGATGAATATCACATTTGAAATTTTTATCCAATCATTTCCCGCGTTGTCAACGACGCCCGAAAGGTCATGGTGGGGGGATCTCTCTAGTAGGCCATTCTCTCTACTAGCAGGGAACTTCGGTCCCGACAGCGTTGAGTTAGAGGGAGTGGACTATATCAGACTAAGAAAATCATGCGACCTCAAAAAAGGACCGATCGTTTTGAGCCATACATTTATTAGACAAATGACTATAAAACCCGAGTAAAAAAATTTGTACCGTTACATCTGAAGCAGCATATCTGCCCTGATAGAATCAGGTACTTAGCTGTGTCTGATTCGTGCCAGATGTAATGCTACAGATTTCCTACTAGGGAAACGATCACATGTTTATAAGGACATTTATAAGAAATAATAATTTTACAATAATTAAAAATACTCCCCACTAAAAAAATTAGTTTAATTAATAAACAAATTGGGTAAACACAAAGTTTGGAAATAATAATCATTCGCATATTGTAGTCGAGAGATGTACACATCTTACTCGTTGCGAAAACGTTTTCTTAACTCGTGTGACTTGTCTTCGGCTCGTGCTGCTCATAATCTTATATGCTCAAGATCACCACTTTTATCTTCAGACTCAAGATAATGGGTTGCAAAACTTTTCTTGAATTCTGTCACACAGCTTGCATAGAAATGATTCCAAAAGTGTTGGATTTGATGATTTTCATACGTGATTCTTTTAATTGCGGTCCTGATAAAAACAAAATCTGGATGGCAGATTCTTTGCAACGGGGTATTTGCATGAGAGGCAGTGTGTACTTTTCATTATTACGCGCACTTTAGTAATTTGGAACACGGCGTAAGTATGCTGAATCCGACCATATATTTTACCATCTAAATAATTAAGAAGACCTCACGTATTTATGTTCTAACAGTTACTGTTGTTTTACCCGTTGCTGTTTATGACGACCGAAGGTATTTAATTAGCAGACATCAAATATGCTACGTTCACTGAAGTGAAGGTTGGAGACGGAGCACATTTGTCCTCATTCTTGATGCTGCAGTTCGGGCCGTGTTCGCACTGAACAAATGTAAGATTGTATGCTGGACGCTCCGAGAGTGATTTTGCATTCCTACGCAAAAGTGATTGGCTGCGCGTTTTTAGCATCGGAAGCTAAAAACGCTAATAAATAAGAGTGAATAAAAATAAATTTAAAAAGTAAATCGAAGTAACTTAGTGATAAACTTATCAACGAAAAATGAATGAATGCAACCACGAACATCACTGTATTCCCGGTTTGGAAGCTTTGCTGAGGACGAAGTTAGGCGACGATCTTATAGTGGAAAACTATACAGCCACGAATTGGTTATCTCTTGGCGAAAACTATGGTAGTTTGGTCCTGAAGGTCGACGCAGTGATTAGGCGGAAGGGAAAAGACTCAAAAAGCCAAAAACTACATGCCGTCGCGAAGGTGCCACCTTTGACACAGGCGCAACGCTGTCTATTCAACAGTCCTTATACCTTCAAGAAGGAGGCGTTCATGTATAAGACTATATTGCCAGCCTACAAGAAATTCGAACAAAGCTGCGGCATCAACGAGGAAGATATCATCGATGTGTGGCCAGAATTTTATGGTTCACGACTAAATCTCGAGTTCGGCGATGTCTTTGACGACAATGCTGTTATTCTTATGGAAAACCTCAAGGCACGAGGATACTACTGCGGCAATCGGTTTAATGGGCTGGACATTCATCATTCGAGAGTTACGGTGAAAGCTATTGCGAGATTTCATGCCCTCGGCATAGCTATGAAGATGAAAAACCCGGATTTATTTGAGGTGTTGAAGGCCAGATCAAAGTCTGCGATTGTAATAACTCCCGAAAAATGGAAATTAATCTCAGAAGAAATCGTCAGGTGTGTATTATGAGAGAAATTATGTCTGGATTATACACCGACTAAATGGAGCAAACTATTTTTTTCATTCTGGAAGCAAAGTTAATCACTGATTTAGAAAATAGCATACAAATTATTTAGTAATAATTATGTCACTTAAAAAAATATTACCTTTTATTAACATTTGCTCCATTTAACTGGTGTATTTTTTCATGAAGAAGAAAATGTGACGTGAACCAGCCCAATCTGCCTAGCAGTTTGGTCTGAATCACACGCAGAATAGGTTTAAAACCAAGTTTTGGGAAATGGCATCTAAAGTTTACCACTCAAAAAAAATTGTTTCCGCTGCTTTCACCTTTGGGGCACGTTAGTACCTTTAATGAACAAAATAAAAATATTATTTTCCAGTCAGATTACAGAATATTATTAATAATGTTATTCATACATTTTTTTTTACAAATAAATAAGTAAATGAATGCATAATTAGAAAAAAACCTGTAAATAATATGAGGGTGATCATTCTTATTGATAACATTACTGTAAATTTATCCAGTGTTGACACATTCATAAATGTGCTGCACAAAAATTAAATTATCACTTCATAACAAATTATACATATCTGATCATTTCTGATGATTGTTGATTCTGTTCCAAACACTATTGATTGAAAAAAAAACGTAAATGACCAACGGAACTAAACTAATAGCATATGAACGAAAAATAAAAACGTCAATTCGAGGTTATGTGTCTTGAGTGTAGCAGAAGTAACTTTTCACCATACCTGCGCGGAAAGTTCGACTTCCCGCCCTACGAGCTTTACGTGATTCGAACTTTCCGCTGCAGATATGGTGAAAAATAGTATACTCCACTGGGGAGTGAAAGTCGGCTATCCCCAACCGCGTGTTTATCTTACACGCGGTTGAACATAATCTATTTTCCCTTCCTAGTGGCGTAATTTACTATTTCGCGGCAGTAACACGCTGCGCATGCGATACGCGCTAAGATATCACGGCGCATGTCCCATTATTCGCGCGAATTCGAATATAATGTAAGTGTTACATGTTGCGTCGGAGACATCACACTGTCATCGTATCATTTATATCGCATTTTACTAACTGGTTTAAAAAATGGTAAATAAATAGTATATTACACACCTAGGGCAGTAAAGTAAGAAATGTCTCAGATCACATGTAATTGTCGGCCGAGGCTAAGCCGAGGTCGACGAACATGTGATCTGAGGCTTTCTTATTTACTGCCCGAGGAGTGTATACGATTTTTCTTATCGACGGAGCCGAAAACCGGGAACTTCGTTCCGCGCAGCGGAACGAAAGTTGTCGCTTTCGGCCCGGAGGTGAGAAAAATTTATTTTTGTAACACGTGCATGAACAGCGGTGCTTTTCATGGCAGTTTTGCGGGCCGAAAGTGGCTAGTTTCATAGCAGTGTTGAAACGATAGGTTGGCGCATGCGCAGTTCGCGATTTCTTCACTTTCGACCCTGCTGTTTCACATTCGACCCTAGGGTGGAAAGTTGATAACCTCACTTTTCACTGTTCGTCTCGCAAAACTACCATTCAAAGCACCACTATTCATGCACTTGTTACAAAAAATATGGTGTGCAACAACGGCCGAAAGTTGGCGATTGCGACTCGTGTGATTGCAGCCCTCGCTTCGCTCGGGCGGCAAACCTCACACTCGCCGCAATCGCCAACTTTCAGCCCTTGTTGCACAATATACTATTACAAATACGTAACAAATTCTTTAGTATACAGAAAAAAATCATAAAAAAGCAGGTATATTGCAGAAATCAACAATTTTTTCGGCTTCATGTCTAAGATTTTGCAGGTGCAGAAGTTATACTTAACTAAACAAAACTGCCGAAGAGAAAAAAAAATATATATATTTTATTTTTTTTCAGTACCCTTCATTATCTTGTGTGAACAAAAAAATGGCCATAATGTCTGCATATAACAATAAATAAATAAAATAATTTAAAATTCAAAAAAAATATTCTGGCAATTTTTTACGATTTTTGAGAAAATTAAATATGAATAAATATAAATAACTTTATTAATACATAGATTACATGGAAATTAATGTTTTCACAGAAAAAAAAAATCGATTTTTTTTTTAATTTTTGACCTGACTCCCCCCCCCCTCCCCCCCCCCTCCCCCAAATATACCTGTACTAGTCCTCCTTTAAAAAGTTCATGAGTAACGGAAAGCATTGGCATCGTTTTATTCGTCCTGTGATTGGTTGCTAGGAAAGCCCGTGGTAAACAAGTTCAGTTTGGTGTCAAATTTGACATAAGAGGACGGGCGCTGCAGCGTCCGTAACCTTTTAAAGTTTTGTAAGAGTGCAGCAGCGCAAAAGTTTTTCAGGCACGCGCGCCAGCGCGTGTATTTAGCCTAGTCTGTTAAAAAAGGCTAATATTTTTTCATTTGGTTACTCATCGAGATTCTTGAAATTTTATGCAAAAAAAAATTTCGTCAAAGGTGATGTCTGCAAACAAATATTTAGCACTGCCTATTGACACTTGAAATGTTTAAATCACCAAAAAATGTCACAAACCGCATTTTTCAAACAGCTCGTTGCGCCAAACAATAAATATATTGCAATTAAATTTGCAATATATTTATTACGACAAAACAGTACTAAAAAAATCGCATCGTCTCGGAAGTTCACAAAACCTTTCATTTCCTATTGAACAACGAACACACCATGCGGTTTGGCGCAACGAGCTTTGTGAAAATTGTAAATTGTGGAATTTTTGTTTAGTTTTTAAACATTTCAAGCGCCACCTGGCTGGGCTATATATTTTTTAGCAGATATCGCGTTGAGCGAAAACTTTTCTTCTGCATCAAATTTCAAGAATCTCGATGAGCACCGTAATAAAAAAGAATATTAGACTTTTTTGAAAAAGTCTAACCTGCGTTTATGTCGAACTATTTAATAAAATATCGTAAACTTTACGAAAGTTAAAGCGATCATGACCTTTTCTCAAAAAGCTATTAAATCTAAATTTCTGCATGTATTTTGTCAAAAATTGCAATAATCAAACACGTACTGCCGCTCCACTTGAGTGCCAAATTTCAGCTCAATTAGTTGAACAATGGATTTTGAACTCCTGCACACACACACACACACACACACACACACACACACACACACACACACACACACACACACGCACGCACGCACGCACGCACGCACGCACGCACGCACGCACGCACGCACGCACGCACGCACGCACGCACGCACGCACGCACGCACGCACGCACGCACGCACGCACGCACGCACGCACGCACGCACGCACGCACGCACGCACGCACGCACGCACGCACGCACGCACGCACGCACGCACGCACGCACGCACGCACGCACGCACGCACGCACGCACGCACGCACGCACGCACGCACGCACGCACGCACGCACGCACGCACGCACGCACGCACGCACACACACACACACACACACACACACACACACACACACACACACACACACACACACACACACACACACACACACACACACACACACACACACACACACACACACACACACCCACACCATACGCACTTACGTACAGAGATTTTTTCTAAACCATTTTTCATGATGTCTTCGACTATTCCTTCCATCCCTTATTCATAGACAGATAAAAGATGTGTCATTTCTTACCTTAATTATATAATTGGTTCAAATAAACCCATGCATTTGAATATTCTCAAATTAATGGTTTATTTGAAAATTCAGTGTATTGAACTATATATTTTTCTCAGGGTAATGTGAGTGAAAATGAACCGTTAAAATTAACCATTCCAGATATATCAAGGACGATTCCGTGTTGTCGGAACACTACGAGTCCTGTGTGAGGGCGATGGAATGTTATAAAGGCTGGACCGTTGCACCTGAGGAGCCTTGGTCCACAATAATTCACGCTGATTTCTGGATTAACAACATTTTATTTCATCGGAACAAAGAGAGCGGGCTGCCCGATGACGTCAAATTCGTTGACTATCAGAACTACCTGTTTTTAAGCCCGCTACGAGAGCTCACTTTCTTTCTTACCGTCGATGTTAACCATGAAGTCAGCACTAAAAACATACCGGAGCTCATTGACCTCTATCACAAAACTCTTATCTCTAGATTGGAGATTATGGGTTGTGATGGAACCCTTTATTCGAGAGATAAGTTCGATGAACAATTGCCGAAAGATGCGATTAATGAATTTCGTCACTTACTTTTCATGCTAAGGATAACCACGAGAACTTTTGATGTCAATGATCCGAATTCAAAAATCATGTGGGCCGGTTTATTAGATCGTGGTTCTGATGAATTTTATGTGCGACTAAGAGCCCTCGTCACTGGATATGCGAAGCGGGGATGGTTTTGTTCAGAATAATTTTAAAAGTATCAGCAGTTATCATGGTGACGTTATGTTTTTAGGAGGGATCATATCCTTTTGCTTTTCATATAAATACCAGGGCCGAGGTTACATTGAGAAAAAAAAGTGTACAAATTAACTAAATCTAGGACAACCAAATGTTTAGTTTCTCCAATAATTATTTGATTCAGTTGTCTAAAAGATATTTGCGGTAACAAAAATATTTGTTATGCCATATAAAAATTCATTTGAGAGAGTATACGCTGATTTATTTAATTGTAACATTTTTTTTCTCAGTGTGCGGATGCACTGATGGTGATGAATGAGTTAATACGCAAATTTGTCCAACCCTCAGTGACGCAGGGTATATTTTTTCAATAAAACGATTTGATTATCATTCTAATCTAATAACTTATTGGTCTATTTACCTAGAAAAATAATGAAAATTATCGAATAACTTATGGAATATGTATTGTTGATTGATGATTGTAAATATTGCAAGTGTTTTAGAATGTCCGAAAATAAATATATGTGTAATGATTACTAATCGACGAAAATGTGGGATTTAATAGAATATTATTTGGAACCTTTCATTTATATTTAATAACTGAAATGCTGCAAATAAAGAGAGAGTTTAGGAATGTTAACATATTGAATACATTATTCTTGCATGTGCATCGACACATTAATACATGCGAGATGTGGGATTTTTCATAGTGAACCGTTGAGGTTTTACGAAAGAAGTTTATTTATAGCGGTAGGTATCTACAACTGGTATATTTTGTTTTTTTCTAATAAGGATGGCTACAAAAACTATACTTATCTTGTTTACTGATCTAATCTGTTTTAATATATCCAAAATCATTATACATATAATCATTTCCATACAGTCTTTTTACAAATAAACTCTTCCCTACAGTCATTTCCATCAAATTCCTACCTTTTCGACGATTGCTCTTAATAAAACACTCCGTTCGTGTCCGTCGATATCATCCAACTGCCTTTGGATCGCAGCTCCACGTTTGTTAACTTGCCGATTTCGCCCAGTCCCTAGCAGATCGAACAACCGTGAAAATAATTGTTAAAACTCGATTTACACCGTATTTCCAACCGGGTTGATCTGAGTCACTAAAAGAACCAATGATTTTTATCGACAACCCAACAAGTCAACCAAGTTTTGAAAAACTCGCAGCTTGCGGTTAGGTTAGCCCCAGGTTGTTGAAACACGGGTTCAACCGGGTTTCCAACCGTCGAACGAATCATTCATCGGTTGGTCCCCAGGTTTTTCGAACTCGGGTCTAACCGGGATTTCAACCGCTGACCGGTTGATCCCTGAGATCTCGAACCCGGCCCCAATCGGGATTCCAACCGTTTTATTTTTTTGTATCTTATAACCGGCTTCCCTTTTTATTAGGAGGGGAAGGGGTTAGTGAAAAGACGGAATAAGAATAAAATAATTATAAGAAAAATAACCAAACTCGATTTAATAACGCTACAAAAATCTCAATAAAAAAAACAAAAGAAAAACTCAATACAATAACTCTAAATGGGCGCCAGCTACGTGACGTGTAGCACCGTTGGGGGGGGGGGGGGGGGGGGTACGGCGTAGGGCAGTGGAAAAATTTCAGAGTCCGGAGGACGTCGAAAATTTTCTAAGTCCGGCCGACGTCGAAAAATTTCAGAGTCCGAGAGGAGCCGAAATTTTTCTAAGTCCGACTCTGTCGAAAATTTTCTAAGTCCCCAAGACTGTCGAAAATTTTCTAAGTCCGGGCGACGTTGAAAAATTTCAGAGTCCAGCACGGTCGGGTGGGGGAAATGGCGGGGGTTACCGGTGGCAGGGACTCTGGGTGTCACGGGGGGGAAATATGCAAACTACAGGGGACAAAAAAAAAGATTAATAACCAAACTATGGCCAAATGGGGAAAAATTAATAACAAAAATATGGCAAAATATGGAAAAAATTAATAACAAAAATATGGCAAAAAGTGGGGTAACTCGGCTAGCCAAAATAGAGACGATTTCAGGGGGAAGGGTTCCCGAACTCTATGGCTTCTTAATTATTACCTCGGTATGGCTGAAAGGGGGGGGGGGGGTGGCATGGGAATATTCGCTAATGGGGCAAAAATATAAATAAAATCGGGGAAGGAAATTAATGTTAAATATCGCCGAGATAGTCGCGATCACCACCACACTACCTCGCACGCAGAAAACACCAAATAATCGCTAATTACGTCTGATGAAAACGTGCCGGTCTCCACGGGGTGGCAGCCGGTTGACTCGATATAAGAAATGAAAAATACAAACTCTAATAACTTAAAAAATACAGGGCGAAAAGGGGTCTCACAACAAATAAAAATTACTCACGCTAATTATCACACACACACACACAATCCTAGTCCCGTGGACAACTCCCACGAGGACTCGCAAACTTTACTATAATGTTCAAGGGAGGACACGGCGACGGCGAAGCTCGAAGTGATAAGAAACTGTCATCCTTCTTCTTCCTCGATGTTTTCGGAGACCCTCGTCGATCCTCGGGACTCGTCGGCTCCCGAGCACTACGGAGCTTCGACATCGATCAACGGATCGAGTGTGGCTGGTCAGTGGCGCTCGAGCAGTGCAGTGGCGAGGCAGCATAGCACTGGAGCTGGCTGGAGTGATCGCCGCGGGCCGTTTGAGTGCCACTGGCGATCCTAGTAGTGCGAGTACACCCACGCAGTTGGGCGGCTAACTCCAACTTATGTCCACACGCGTGTGGAGGCTACTCGTGTGATGCGGGGTGTACTCATCAGCTGGCTCGGAGGCTGTCCGGGGTCAGATGGTTTTTCCAGCCCACACTCTCCCCACGTCACTCTGTCTAAGCTGCCGTAGCCTCTTATCTCGTCCTTGAGGGCCTCCATGGTCTTCGGGGGGGGCTATTACTCATTTCACATTCATACTAGGGATGGGAAGGGGGGTAAAGGGGGGGAATTTCTACACAAAATATTCCTATAAACTAAATCCAAAAATACTGCTCTAAAATACTAAAACAAAATATAAGCGGAGTGTGATGGCCTTCGAGCCAGCCTTGCGGGGTGGAGCTGGTACAAAATCTACCGTGTTACAAACTCCCCCCCGCTTAAACGAAAGTTATTCCTCGAAAACTTGAGCATTCACACATCACTCCGGGGGTGGTGGGGGGTTTGGTAGGGAACGCAAGGGGTACGCAAAATGGGGTTAGAGGGGGGAATATAATATTGGGTCAGGTCTGGGGGCTAGGGTTTGCGAAAAAAGAAACGGGGGTGGCTGTAAAACACAAAAGGGGCTCTTCACCAGGGGTTGGGTCTCCTTAGACCAAAAGGGCTGTGGCCGGGGCGATCAAAAAGACTAGGGACGAAGTGAGGGGTGGTTATTGATAAGGGACGGGTCTCTCTGGACCAAAAGGGCTGCACCTGGGGACCTTGGGGACTTCCTGGGCTCCAGGGACCCCGGGGGTGGGTTCTGGGCCCTGGTTGGAATCCTGGTGGTGTGGGGAAGGAAGGGTAAAAAGGCCGAAGGGGTTGTTGGGGTCCTGTTGGTCCCGAGATCCTCTCAGGCCAACTTCTGGGTCTTGGTGGGCTGGGTTGGTGGCGAAACCTTGACTCCTCGTGACGATAAGGGGATTGGTTCAGCGAAGGGGGTCGTTGCGGTAAAAAGGGTGGCTTTAAAAATTTCCGGAGGGCCGGGACTTCCGGGCACGGGGCAGGGCATGGCACGGGATACGCCATCAGTGGGGAAATTTTGGCCGCTGGGGCAAAGGGTCGAGAGTTTGGGGGTCTGGGAGGCGGGGGTGACCTCGAGTGGTGTGATGCCGGGCTATGGGATTTCGGGTAACCTAGACACTTCGAAAGGGACTCACAAAACCTGGAACGTCCGCTGCGGCTTCGGCAAGCGGTCGTTCCCAAAAACCTCGAACCAGTGCCTTTGTGGGACTCCCCCTGGTTCCTTGTGGCATCCTTGCCAGATCCAGGGAAGCTCCCTCTGCTGCCCTCAAACGACGCCTGGGCACTGGATCGACTGTCTCGATGACCTGGGATTTGCGGGACGGGAGGGCCTGAAAGCGGTACCAAAGGGGTAGTTTGGGCCTTCCTAGCTTCCGGAGAGTTACGGGGTTGGGTAGGGGCAACTCTCGAAAGGCACGCAAGGCTCGGGAGGGGTGTACTCTCTATCGGGGTTGGCTCTAGATGAATTTCTGGGGTTTGAGGACTCAATCTTTCTTGTGGGCCTTGGGGTGGGGACTTTTCATGCGGGGACGGACTGGATCTTCCTAACGCCGCAGCCCTTAGCTTCTTGGCGTTTTGAATTCGGAAAATTCTCGCGCACTTGGCGAGCAATTTTCCTCCTTCCTCAAAACTCTTTCCAAATGCTCGGGACACTAACTTTTGGGCATGATCGAGGGGCCTCTTCTTCCGGGTGGTACAGGGGCGTAGGGGAACACTCGAAGTTGGGGAAGGGGGTTCTTCAATAAGGGTGTGGGTTGGCTGGGGTGGTCTTGGGGCAGACTCCGGGATGGTTTGCTCTATACTCAGCTCGGAGGGATACAGTTCCGATGCTGAGGTAATTTCAGGGTCACCTACAGGGGAGGGTTCAAACGACACTGGCCGGGGGTATGGGGCCATGTTCCTCAAAAGGCGGGCATACTCGGAACTGTCAAGGGAACTGTCAAGGTTACGCAAAGCAGCGTACGTAGTAAAGGGCTTTTCATCCCCGCGCTCGTCGGCTGCAGGGTCCCAGGGGACGGAAAATTCGGGGTACAGGACACGGACTTTGTGTCGCCAATACCGATCACCTAACTCATCTTGGGAACCGGCGGTACTGAAACCGGCATCGTCGCACAGCTGTAGGAGGTCGCAGATGTTTTCGATGGCTGTAACATCTCTCCTGAGCTGTGCAACTCCTTCGCAGATAACAGGGCTAACCAGGGGTGTTGGTGTCAAGGGCGGGGGGACGTTGGAAGGGGTGGACCACGTACTAGTGACATTAGTCATGCTAGCTCTGCCCATGGTCAAATTTAACAAAGGGAAAAAAAAAGAAAATACTCGAAATCAAGAAAAAGGTACGGGGGCAAGGCTTAAGGGTCGGAAAAGAAATCGAAACAATACACGGAATCGGGTAAAAGGGCACTCAATAAAAAAAAATAACAATCCAAAAAAAATAGAAAAATCCAAACGGGTCTGAAACTACAAAAACAGGAACTCAAAATCGAAAATCTTATCAACGGGGTCAGATTACCAGAAGGGAGGGAAAAAAATAGTACCAAAAATAATCACAAAAGAGCTCGAAGGGCGAAAGCACGGTTGTGGGGGTGGCGTATAATCACGCAAAAGGGAGGTTAGGTTTGGGGCAAAAAAAAAAAACTCGAATCCCCAAGGTCGATAACGGATGAGGGGAAAAAAAAACAAAAATGAGACAAAATAAAATGAAGAAAATCGAATAATAATGCTAAAAGTACGGGCAGGGCTATAAAAACGAATAAGATAATAAAAAACTAAATACTAAAAAAAACACGGGTAAGAGGGTGACTCAATATCACGCCAAAAGAAAAAAAACTTAGCTAAAAAAAAAAGAAATCAATCGGGGGAGGGAAAAAAAAGAAACAAGAATAGAAAAGAAAAATAAAATACAAAAAATATTATGAGGGGCAATGGGGGGAGGGTACCGAGGTGAGCACTTAAAAAAAACTAATAAATTTCGGCGCGATTTTTTGGTAAAATGCGGGAGAAATTTTTCGGGCCCCACGTTAGGCACCAATTTATAACCGGCTTCCCTTTTTATTAGGAGGGGAAGGGGTTAGTGAAAAGACGGAATAAGAATAAAATAATTATAAGAAAAATAACCAAACTCGATTTAATAACGCTACAAAAATCTCAATAAAAAAAACAAAAGAAAAACTCAATACAATAACTCTAAATGGGCGCCAGCTACGTGACGTGTAGCACCGTTGGGGGGGGGGGGGGGGGGGGGGTACGGCGTAGGGCAGTGGAAAAATTTCAGAGTCCGGAGGACGTCGAAAATTTTCTAAGTCCGGCCGACGTCGAAAAATTTCAGAGTCCGAGAGGAGCCGAAATTTTTCTAAGTCCGACTCTGTCGAAAATTTTCTAAGTCCCCAAGACTGTCGAAAATTTTCTAAGTCCGGGCGACGTTGAAAAATTTCAGAGTCCAGCACGGTCGGGTGGGGGAAATGGCGGGGGTTACCGGTGGCAGGGACTCTGGGTGTCACGGGGGGGAAATATGCAAACTACAGGGGACAAAAAAAAAGATTAATAACCAAACTATGGCCTTCGGGGGGGCTATTACTCATTTCACATTCATACTAGGGATGGGAAGGGGGGTAAAGGGGGGGAATTTCTACACAAAATATTCCTATAAACTAAATCCAAAAATACTGCTCTAAAATACTAAAACAAAATATAAGCGGAGTGTGATGGCCTTCGAGCCAGCCTGCGGGGTGGAGCTGGTACAAAATCTACCGTGTTACAATCTGTTGCATTAATTTTTTAAAAGTTTTTTTCATGTCTAACATTTTCAATCCGTATCATAAGACTAAGATAGAACAGGTTCTTTTATCTTCTCCGATATCAAGGGGTCGGTAAACCCAAGAGGTTTGACACATTCGAAGAGACACACAGAGAGAAAAAAGAAATTGAATACAGCCAATCATTTATATGAAATATATTTAATTGACTCAAATATTTTGGTATTTGAATCAACTATACGTGTAGTCAAAATACCAATATATTGCGCTGAATGAACTCTATATAAGAGACCAATTATTTAAATGAAAAGAATTAGTACAATTAAAGCAAATATATATTTCTATGAGACCAATAAATAAATGATTACATGCATTAATATATATAGTTGAATCAATAGAACCATTTAGTTGAACTTAAATCCATTAATTAAATCCATTTAATTGAAGCTATTGAATATTAAACAGGTTTAAATAAAATTGTCCACATTACAATAACTATTGTCAAGATTTAAACAAATATGGTTTTGTTTCAACGATAAATTTAGTTGGTAGGATTGACGATATAATATGAATAAGTATATTGTCTGACGTTTTCATAGGATAGTTTAATTGCATCAACACAATATTTAGTCAAAAAAATTGAATATTTCGTTGAGTCAATAAAATTTTTATTTTATTCAACAAAAGGAGCAATTATATGTATAATTGGTTCAAATAAACCCATACATTTGAATATTTTCAAATAAATGGTATATTTAAAAATTCAGTGTATTCAGTTATATATTTCTCTTAGTGCAGATTTACCCCTTGTGTGTAGTCGAACTCAGGATAACTTCGCAGTCTTATATATACGCTGAGGCTTCAAAATACTTGCGAGAAACGCGCCGTCCGTTCGCCATCTAGTGGCGTCATACAAAACACTGGTGCACAATACTCCGCTAGATGGCGAACGGTCGAAGCGTTTCTAGTAAAAAGGTTGGTTTTCGAAAATTGCACTAGATAGAAAAATTGGAAAACCTGAATACATCGAAAAACAAACTGCTCACGAGATTAAAACGTTCATGATCCAGACTCTAAAAATCTACCTATGTAATTTCGAGAACGAGGGCATCTTACCATAAATTGAAAATCAAACGAACTTACCCATGTAGAAATCAGTCTGCGCATCTCAGTTTGAGATTCGATCCTGGTTGGGATTGGCTCGGGTTTTCTTAAATGGGTTATCCAACTTGGAATCCGAATAGATCCCGAATGGATTTCCACTTCCTCACTGAATGACAGTTTATCATGCACTGAGAAAAGAGTTTATCTGTGGGTACTAGGGATTAACTATTAACAAATCATAATGTTAAATATGGCGAAATGAATATTTTGTTATAATTAACAAATCGCTTATTTGACCCTTTCAATTGGCACAAATATTGATTTATTAATGCTTAATAAACGTATATTTGAACTCCTAAATTGGCCCAAATAATGATTTGTTAATAGTTAATAAATTTATATTTGAATGAATATTTCCCTTATTGGTGTCCACAGAACATTAAGTTGACTCCATATTGGATTGGCTTTTAATTTAAACAATACTTATTAACAGTTACCATTATAATAATTTGAATCAATTAATGCATAACTTGACAGAACGGTACATCTAGTTCGATATGCTTTCCAATCGTATTGGTTCAAGTGAAGGTAAAACTACAAATAAATAAACGTATATTTAATGAGAAATATTGTTGTGCCCAGAATTATTTAAGGAAATTGTTCGCTCGTTGACCGAACGCAATCGGCAATCGAACGATTTCGAATGAGCTCGCGCTTTGACTCAGCGCGGAATCGGTATCGTTCGATGAAGCAATGTACGCGGAAGCAATAAATGCATACGCACCGATTTTAGGCAAATTGCTGGAAGTTAATCGGGAATAAGTTTAGTCTTCAATCGAACATCAAAGTGACCAGTCGGTCTTGGGTCAGACTCGCCCATAATTAACGAAATCGAGACGAGCTCGATATTGTAATACACTATATTGTTATCTGTTTAAATAAATCTTCTTAACTTCACGTTATTTACTTGAGTCTAACTCTTTTTTGGCAAGCGATCCCAATAAATAAAATATATGTTAAATTGACCCCCTGCGGGCATAACATTGGTGGAAGCGGTGTTTTAGAAGTAACAATAACAATTATAGTGCAGCGTAACCGACGCAAGTGTAACAGTCATTACGCCGGAAATTCACCTAAGTTGGTGAAGAAGATCCAGAGCCAAACTCAACTTGTTGACGTTACGATGAGGGCCTGGTGCAACTCAACACGCGGACGTTGGATTGTAAGTAAATAGTGGAAAGATAAAGTGAAGTAGCGGCTCGACAGCAAGAGTCAGCAAAGTAAAATTGAAAGAAGATTTGTGTGAAAAGGGACATCGACGCATATAAATGCTCCCAACACGGTAAGGCCGGACAGAAGTTTTGGTTCAGTACGAAGGGCAAACTCGCTGGACACGACTCTACCGGGAATACAGGTTGACGTGATAGGCAGACTGGAAGGTGCCGTACAGGATATCGCACATCGCACCAGCCGGGCGCTGGGCGAGCCGTCATCGAGATCACCATACAACCGAATACCACTTAGTGTTCAAAGGGCAGTAACACGAAGTCAAACATTCGAACGTGGAGTTAATATAAGTCGAGGCTCCAAGTTTAACGAGGAAGAGATTGACTTCAGTCTTTTTGAACGACGAAACGAAATGGCGAAAGCAAACGCCGAAGCAGCACCAGTAGCTAACGAGGGTTTGCAGCCAGAAACAACGAAGCATCGGAGAGACTTGTGAACGATGAAATCCAACGTCTCATGCAACTAACGCCGACCATCGGAAACGGAACCCTGCACCAAGCTGGGCATAGGCAAGAATTTTCTCCAAGAAGATCAACGCTCAACGTAGGACGGAACATCCACGATTGGGACTGGGACCCGAGCGTCCTGGGATTTCGAAGGGAAGGAGAACATAGAAACCTTCCGAGATTCGCTGTTCCGTCGACTCGAAGAGAAGGCAATTCCGCTGCGCCGAATGAGATAATGGCGTCCGACAGAGATGAATTGCAACGAAGAATACAACGATTAGCAGAGGAGGTTGCAGAATTACGTGGACAACCCGTACGAGGTGATAGACATGTTGGTGCAAGAGGAAACAGTGAGCTATCAGCAAGGGCTTGGACTTTGGAACCAGGAGAAGCCTTCAAGCTTATCAGAAATTTCGATGGAAATGACCCCTCAAAATTGAAAGGATTAGATCGGTGGAAGCAGCATTTGGAAAAGTTGAACAGCGGCATCACGCAGATTTGCTTGAATTTCTACTCAGTAGTAAGCTCGACGATCATGCTATGCGAGAAACAGAACACAAGACTATCGAGACTGTCAAGCAGTTACGTGACGAACTTGAAGCGCTCGATGGTAAGCAAAAATCTTTAGCAGCACTACAGATCGAGTTCAACTCGCTTCGTCAGGAGCCGTCCAAAGCAATAAGTGTTTACGCCGCCAGAGCAGAGCAGATTACAATGGAGGCCGAAAAACTGTATGAGATCGTGAATACGGATATTGAAGCGCGAGCAGTTGAAAAAGTTACACGCAAGTGTGGACAGATGAATTTTGAGAACGATCTGCATGGTCAGGTGCAGACTTTGGTAAGGTCAAGAAACTATTATACATTGCACGAGTCAGTGAACGGTGCAATAGAAATAAGTAAAATGGTGCAAACGGGTACTGCGAAATCTGACAACTCGCGCCCGCCAACAAGAAGAACTTTGTCATCTGATGCGTTCGCAGAACGTAAATGTTTTTTGTGTGATAGGACGGGACACATTGCACGTGATTGCCCGAGTGCTAAAGAACGACGGAGCTTGCCAGTACCGACGAGGAAGAGTGTAAATATCGTGAACGAGAGCTGCCACTTTTGTCTAGAGATGCCAACCGTGAAGGCGAATCCACAGAGGGACACCGTCGATATCAGGAAGGACAGCAGCTCAGATAAAACATCTAGTAGCAACAACGGTAAAAACAAAATTAAGACACTAGGTATGCTGAAGATAAATACCATCACCGTATTACCTAAGACTCGTAAGAGGAGCAAGGACAGAAGGGAACCGCCGCAAGGTATTTGGGCAGCCGACGTAAATCAAAATCAGCAGCAAAACAAGAAAGCGACAATAAGAGAAAAGTATAGCGACCGCCGCTTAGCCAGCGATCATCAACGTAGCCGTGGCGTGGGACCGAGCGGCAAGAGAGAGGCCATCGTGAAACATAGTGTGTGTAGTGCATGTGGAAAGAGAGAGCGCGCTACAGGCAACCGTGGTAGTGAAAAACCTATGTTTAAAATGGGCGAAGAGAGAGAGAGAGACCAAGAAATAAAATAGTGTCCGAAAAGTGCTTCAACTGGAAGTAAAATGCGAAGATTAGTAGACATTAAGAAATTTTACACGAATTAATCAATTGTTTTACAATGTATGTGAAAAATGGGAAAAGGGTAAAAGTTTGCATCTCATATATGAAATTGGGAAAAACGTCCGAACTTATAATAAAAGAGAGAAAATTTGTCAAAAACGTAAACGTGGGTAGTGTTAATAGTAAATGAAATATGTATTTGGAGATCCGTAATATGAATAGTGTATTAAGCATACGAAATGATAATAATGTACGGAACGCAGTATGAGTGAGACGCGCAACGACAATCATTGTACTCGAGTGTGAAATGTGAATCTACCCCCGAGTTATCATCTGGTAACGGAGGTCAATGTTCGGAAATGTATGGTAGGAAAAGAGGGAAAAAAAATCTCATATGCGATTTTCTTTTCTTTAAGGGGGGAGGGATGTTATGCCCAGAATTATTTAAGGAAATTGTTCGGTCGTTGACCGAACTCAATCGGCAATCGAACGATTTCGAAAGAGCTCGCGCTTTGACTCAGCGTGGAGTCGGTATCGTTCGATAAAGCAATGTACGCGGAAGCAATAAATGCATACGCACCGATTTTAGGCGAATTGCTGGGAGTTAATCGGGAATAAGTTTAGTCTTCAATCGAACATCAAAGTGACCAGTCGGTCTTGGGTCAGACTCGCCCATAAGTAACGAAATCGAGACGAGCTCGGTATTGTAATACACTATATTGTTATCTGTTTAAATAAATCTTCTTAACTTCACGTTATTTATCTGAGTCTGACTCTTTATTGGCAAACGATCCCAATAAATAAAATATATGTTAAATTGAACCCTGCGGGCATAACAACATATTTATTATACATTTTCCTTATAAATAAATGAATATTTTTGTGATTCGGTTATAACAATATAATCGACGGTTACATTTACATTAATGCAATTGTTTTTTTATGTAATGGTTACATATCGGATTATGCGTTTACTCGAAGCCATGTTACCTCGAAACTTGGAGATTCAGTAACAGGCAAATTGACGTACTGAACGTTTTCGATTAGTAGTTCTACGATGATACGTCCGACATCGATTGAATGGGCAATTCCCATCTCGCTGAAAAGACGATATGCAAGCTGCAATTGTAACGTGTCAACGTTAGACTTCCTTACTTGTATCTGCTCGAACCTATTCATTAGTACATTACTTTTGTACTTACATTTGAAGACTTTTTCCAATCCGTAGTGCAAGCCCCACGAAATGAGGAGGTCATCCATCTTATGCACTGTTTCGCTACTGCCACATACGTCACATGGCCTCACTACCAAACTACAACTATGGCGTGATTGCGTCGAGGATCGCGCGAGAACGAATCCTCTGAGGATCAACGGTTGTAAACAAACGTAACAATCATGCCAAACAGACGGTATTTTACTCAAATATAGATTTGTTAACTATTAACAAATCTTCGTAACGGCAAATAATGATTTGTTAACTATTAACAAATCCGAAGTTGTCCTGACTATGTTTAATCTTATTGTCCCAAATCGTTTTTTATTTATAACAAACATCGAACGACTTATGTCAAAAAAATTGCATAAGCAAATCGTACATTTGACGGAAATGCCGTCAGAATAAGAATTTGTTATGAGAAAACTCATTTTTATTTGCTGTTAATAAATTTTGTAACTGTTAACAAATATTTTAAGAAACAGCTCACCTAAATATATTTTGTTGTAGTGAATATAAACTCTTTCCCGTGTGGAAATTCCAACTCGCCATCACCTAGAAATCGACTAGTATTTTCTGTACAAGATCTAGGTCGGAAAATTAGCTAGATCCGAGCGCTATGTGTAATTTCTCGCTGTCTAGTCGTTGTACATAAAAACTGTCTAAAATCTGGCTAAGATTAATTCGCCCAGTAAACTTAGCTAGTGATTAGCCAGAACGGAAATCGGTTAAACCTATAGCATAAAATTGACTAGGTGCTAGACCGGATTTCTCTATTGAACCCAGATACCGGTTAAATAGCCTAGGATAAATAAAAAAAACAGAATTAATATAAACCGTCATTTATTGCATCAGTACGTAACAGGGAAGCTGTATAACACTATTTAAACAGGGAACACTATTTAATAACGTACGTAATCACTTTTTCATTAATAATCAAATACATCGATAAGGCCTATCGAAAAAACAATAAAAATATAAATTCTTTCGCGTCGTACGAAACAAAAAAAAAATCGTAGTCCTCTAGAACGTATTTAATAACGTACGTAATCACTTTTTGAATAATAATAAAATATCTCGATAAGGCCTATCGCAAAAAAACTAAAAAATATAAATTCTTTCGCGTCGTACAAAACAAAAAAAATCGTAGTCCTCTAGAACGTATTTTTTGGTACCTTTCACGAACATGCACGTGCCACTCTACATCAAAAGTCGCGGAAGCGACTCGACGTCAAGTTAAAAAAGAAATTAACGTTGCCTTCATAATAATAACTCGCTGCTCAGCGTGTCACGACTAGACCCTGTATCGGAAAACGCCCGCTTTTCCGCCGAAAACCCGCACGGTGCCGCGTAAACGACGCGCATTGCGGCGTTGACTTCGTTAACGTATATATTATGTCTAGCCTCTGGTCAGGTAAGTTCTGCCATAAAAGCTAGACAGATCCTAGATAGATATGCTATCTATCAGTGCATTCTGGCTAGATTATCTCTAGTCCCACTACAGAAAAAAATTGATAGAAAAAACTAGCTGGACGCTAGGTTTAAACCAGTTTATCCCCAACAGATTTCCACACGGGGAGGGTCATAGCTGTGTCTGTTTCGATACATATTCAATGATATTTCCATATATTCAAACAGGTTCTGATTCGATATATATTCGATGATACTTCCATATATTCAAACAGGTTCTTGGTAAAAGACATTTACTTCACCCGGTGCGATAATAGACCTTTACATCGTTCGGTGCGGTGATGGACGGTTTACGCCGCTCGTGCGTGAAAACTCCATTATCACACCTTGTACCGTAAAATATTGTACAACACCCTTAGCATTTCTTTTTCGTATTTCTATCGTAATATACTTATCTCACCGAGGTAACCAATCTGTTTAAAAATTATCTTTCGTTTTTCGGGCTATTATTATTGCTAGGTTTTCTGATGTGTGTTGTTTCTCATCCTTTACATTACGGTCCCATTTTACCCACTTACAAGCGTGGTTCTTTTACGTATCATTACAATGTAATAGAACTCAAGCTCTTGGCTGTATGCACCACCCAAAGCCTTTTCCTGTAACAAAATAATAGGTAAAGTGGGTGGAAGGGATCTGCAAGTAAATTAGTAAAATCCGCTATTGAACTTTAATGGGCTTATAAATCGAAGTTCAGATAAAATGCACCCTGTAAGATGATTATGTATCGTAGGTGAACTTTAAAAAATCACATCAACAGATAAATGTACTTTTGCTGCATTCAGCTAGTGAGAATTTGGAATTCTGTTGTAGTTTGGGAGCTAAATACAGCTGGAGCTCATATTCTGCTGTTACGTACGGTACGGTGCAGAATAGATTGTAGAATGTATTCCACGTGTATATCTTGTAGATGGGTCTATGAGACTTCAATGATAGAATTAAATGTTTTTATGTCACTCTTAAAATAATTAATACTAAAATGAATCAATGCAGAACTATCAAGGAGGATCCAGTTATGTCAGAACACTACGATGCGTGCGTGAAGGCATTGGAAGCTGGTGAAAACGACTTTATTTCAACTGCTTCACCTGAAGAGCCATGGACCACAATAATTCACGCTGATTATTCGGTTGGCAATATTTTATTTTATCGGAACAAGGAGAGTGCACTGCCCGATAACGTCAAATTAGTGGAATTTCAGGCTGATTTGTATCACACTGATTTGTATCACAACACGCTTATCTCCAGACTCGAGATAATGGGTTGCAATGTAACTTTTTACTCAAGCGCTACATTTTACGAGCGATTGCCGACTGAATCCCGTGTGGAAATCTGTTGGAGATAAACTGGTTTGAACCTAGCGTCTAGCTAGTATTTTCTATCAAGTTTTTCTGTAGTGGGACTAAACGTAATCTAGCCAGAATGCACTGATAGATAGCATATCTATCTAGGATCGGTCTAGCTTTCATGGCACAGCTTACCTGACTAGAGGCTAGACAAAATATATCTAGCATACATGTATAGATGCCCAAGCAATCTAGAATTTATCTAGCTTTCATGGCACAGCTTACCTGACCAGAGGCTAGATATAATATATCTAGCATATACGTATAGATGCCCAAGCCATGTAGGATCTATCTAGCTTTCATGGCACAGCTTACCTGACCAGAGGATAGACATAATATATGCGTTAACAAAGTTAACGCTGCAATGCGCGTCGTTTACGCGGCACCGTGCGTGTTTTCGGCGAAAACGCGGGCGTTTTCCGATACAGGGTCTAGTCGTGACACGCTGCGCAGCGAGTTATTATTATGTAGAGTGGCACGTGCATGTTCGTGAAACCCGCGTAGAAAAAAAGAATCTTGTGAAGAATCTTTTAAAGAATCTTAAAAAAAGTCTTGAAAGAATCTTTACAGGAATCTTGAAAAGAATCACGCATAGGAGCCGGAGCAAGATTCTTTCCAGGATTCTTTTCAAGATTCTTTCCATCCGAAAGCGTTGTGAGAATCTTTGAAAGAATCATAATGAAATTCTTCAGAGGAATTGAGCGAAACCTGTTGATGCTTTCCAGGATTCTTTTCAAGATTCTTTCCATCCGAAGGCGTTCTGAGAATCTTTTAAAGAATCTTCGAAAGAATCGTGAAAAGCGTCTTTAAGAGAATTGTGAAAAGATTCCGTCCATTAAATAGAAAAATCGTTGAAAAAATCTTAATGAAATTCTTCAGAGGAATCGAGCGAAACCTGTTGTTGCTTTCCCTTGGTGACGGGACAGTAAATTTCGGTACGTCAACGAAGGATAAACCCCTCGTGTATAGTCGAAATCAGGACAGCTTTGCAGTCTTATATACGTTCAGACTTCAAGTCACTTGCGAGAAACGCTTCGACCGCTCGCCATCTAGCGGAGTATTGAATATAAGTGCCACTAGATGGCGAGCGGTCGAAGCGTTTCTCGCCAGTGACTTGAAGCCTGAACGTATATAACTATAACGTATATGACTGCAAAGCTGTCCAGATTTCGACTATACACGAGGGGTTTACCCTTCGTTGACGTACCGAAATGTACTGTCTCGACACCAAGGGAAAGCAACAACAGGTTTCGCTCGATTCCTCTGAAGAATTTCATTAAGATTTTTTCAACGATTTTTCTATTTAATGGACGGAATCTTTTCACAATTCTCTTAAAGACGCTTTTCACGATTCTTTCGAAGATTCTTTAAAAGATTCTCAGAACGCCTTCGGATGGAAAGAGTCTTGAAAAGAATCCTGGAAAGCATCAACAGGTTTCGCTCGATTCCTCTGAAGAATTTCATTAAGATTCTTTCAAAGATTCTCAGAACGCTTTCGGATGGAAAAAATCTTGAAAAGAATCCTGGAAAGAATATTGCTCCGGCGCCTATGCGTGATTTTTTTCAAGATTCCTGTAAAGATTCTTTCAAGATTTTTTTTAAGATTCTTTAAAAGATTCTTCACAAGATTCTTTTTTTCTACGCGGGAAGAGACCAAATAATACGTTCTAGAGGACTACAATTTTATTTTGTTTTGTACGACGCTAAAGAATTTATATTTTTTTGGTTTTTTGCGATAGGGCTCATCGAGATATTTGATTATTATTGAAAAAGTAATTACGTACATTATTAAATACGTTCTACACGGAAAGAAAGGCTTGGTTGAAACAACCAAGTGCTATGGTTAATCGGCTGGCGCATATATAACCATAGCACTTGGTTGTTCCAACCAAGCATTTTTTTCGTGTAGATTACTACGATTTATTTTTGTCTTGTACGACGCGAAAGAATTTATATTGTTTTGTTTCTTTGCGATAGGCCTTATCGAGATATTTGATTATTAATGAAAAAGTGATTACGTACGTTATTAAATAGTGTTCCCTGTTTAAATAGTGTTAAACATTTTCTCTGTTACGTGCTGATGCAATAAATGACGGTTTATATTAATTCTGTTTTTTATTTAACCGGTATCTGGGTTCAATAGGGAAATCCGGTCTAGCACCTAGTCAATTTTATGCTATAGGGTTAACCGATTTCCGTACTGGCTAATTACTAACTAAGTTTACTGTGCGAATTAATAGAATCTTAACCAGATTGTAGATAGTTTTTCTGTACAACGACTAGACAGCGAGAAATTACACATAGCGCTCGGATCTAGCTAGTTTTCCGACCTAGATCTTGTACAGAAAATAAGAAAACTAGTCGATTTCTAGGTGATGGCGAATTGGAATTTCCACATGGGAAGCTTTTCTTGAATTCCATCACACAGTTTACTTGCTAAAGATCATCACGAGGGTTGCAGGTCCTAATGATCCGGAACTAGTAAACCTATCAAAAGATCTCATAAGCACAGGATCTGATGATTTTCATGCCCGATTGAGAGACGTCGTCACTAGATATGTGAAACGTGGAAGGATTTAAAAGACATCGAGAGTAATCGTGATGGCGACGTACCAGGGAGAACCTAAAGACATGTTAGGCAGAACCTTCAGCAGGTCATCCCTAGCAAACGTTCCAACCACACTAATAACCCGGAAAGCAACCAGTCGTTTTCTGTAAAAACGCAACCACCCATGACAGTGGCGCTTCGACTGGTTTATTCAGCGGTTAATGTGGTAATGGTACCTCGACTGGTTGTTTAAGCGGTCACTTGTTCGGTTGCTTCCAACAAAAGAAACTGCATTGTAACGAGATGTTGCTTTCCTGGGCGTTTGAGTGTTTGCATTTTTGCACAAAGCGACTGGTTGCCTTGCCGGTTATCCTTAAGCAATGTTAAGGTCTCCTAGTGAGATTTACAATAAACAGGGCCCTTTGAGGTTCCGGAAGCGATATTCATAGAATATCCACTAAAACTAATAAAGACGTTTTCACATATAAGTTAAGTGAATACTAGCAGTTGTACTCATAATTATGTGTCTTGTATATGCAAGTTGCAAAATCCTTAAGGTCATGAGAATCAGTATGGCTTTATGTAATTTACTATCCCCACCTCTTTGTTCCTTATTCCATTCCTCGATATGCTTTTAAAGTGTTGCCCGCAGCCACTCTTCCTGATGATACCACTACTCGTTTTCGACCATCACCGTATTCCCGTTTTGAAAGCTTTGTTGAAGACGAAGATGGACGACGATCCCACAGTAGAGACGTACCACCGATTTGGTCCTGAAGGTTAACGTAGTTATGAGGTGGAAGGGAAAAGACTCAAAAAGCGAAAAACTGCACGGAAAGAAATGTTTATGGTTATGACAACTACGCTTTCAATTTACTGTACACAAGGTCTCAAAAATGAGTTGCCTCAACCATATCGAATAGTAACCTCAACTATTCACGATTAGTTCTCGCGAGATTAGTGAGGTTAACCAATCCAATCGTTGAGACTACCACTCGAATAGTTGGGACTACCATTCGAATCGTCGGTATTATCATTCGAAACGTTGGCACTACCATTTGAGTTGTAAGGCAAATAGAATAATCGATTGGTTGTGTCACGGGGTTGTGTCAACTCACTTTTTGGTTATGGCAACTATCTTTTCTTTCCGTGTACATGGTAGCGAAAGTTGCAAATATTCGACAGCTCTGATTCCTTCAAGACACGAATTTCATAGCGAGTTTCATAATTATGAATATTCTAGTTTGAGACGTTCATTATTTTGAAATTCGTTATTTCAGCTATTCGCTATTTTGACCCCCCACCCCAGCATCTCCTTAAGGATATACTCTATTAGTTTTTTACTCCGAAAGGACAGAAATTAGCAGAACAAAGTGGCTACATTTTATTATTGTCGACGATCTTCCATACCTTCCTATGCACTTTTCTGAGAAACTATCCTGTGAAAAAATAATTAAACAATTGTGAAAGATTCAGCATACTTTTATTTGCAAATCAGAGGAATTTTAACATCATCGAACGGAAACACGTTTTGGTAAGGATATCCTTGAAGTTGTTGTCTATGTAAGCTGAAAAATAATGAAGATCATACAAATTCGTATATAGTAAAGTGCTCGTTATTATTTGATAATTATAATTCGTCTATGTTTAAGGATGGCCAAACATTTATATGCGAATATTTTCTTATAAGAAAACGTTGCGTTTGCTAAAATATTATTTGAACTTTTTTGTATATTTGGAAACCAAATAAATTTAGAAATCTTGGCATTAAACCGTTATTTTAGTATTACTGTAATTTTTGTTTTCTGAATCTATAAAAGTATATGCTATGAATAGACCAAGTGTTTGTAAACAGTATAACGGTGAATAAATTATCCTTGGACGTACAACGTATATACATACATTATTATAAAACAAAAGTGGGGTATGTAAATTTGCACCTTAACGTAAAGTTTTATGCAGTTATAAATTATATATACGTTTCTTATCATCCAACATAGTTGATCTCTACGAAATGCTATTTAACTTTTCAGCTTTTTTTGTTATATAAGTCATTTAACGACATGCGATAACTATGATTATCATTACAGTTCATTGATTTAATGTGATAAAGAAGTTATCGCTGTGATCAACAGTGAGTACAATTTAACCGAGTTAAAAATGTTATTTCAAAATTTTTACCGATAACAGGTACAGACGAAAACGTACGACTCTGTAATCGGTATAGTCGTTCAGAACTTACCATCCCAATAATTTATAGTCATTGGTAACATTATGTCTAACATTACATGTTCCACAAAACAATTTGGAGTTAAGAGTCTGTTCAATATCAGTATATTTTATTATTCCAGATCGTCCATAAATCCATACACTTTTAAATTTAGGACAAAAGCGAGTCTTCGAATACCAGCCAATAAAAAAATATAGAATATCGATATCAGTAATAATCCTGTTGATCGAAGCTGTTATTATCGGTCCCGATTTTTGGTAGATGCATAAAAAATCGTTCATGAACCTTTTTTTAGATTCTACAGATATCCACAGCTAAAAAAGTAGAACCTTGCACATCGCTTCCTCATTATTTTTCGCTTCTTACAAAGCTACCTCTATGAGGAAGTATGTTATTCAATTTTTGGCTTCCTCATAGAAGAAGCTTTGTAAAACGCGAAAAATAATGATGAAGCAATGTGTAAGGTTCTACTTTGCATCTTTGTTTTAATTAGATAAATATACATGTTGTGGATTCGCTTTTTCTATTTCGTTATTGCGTTATTTCGTGATTATTAGAGCGTTTCCGAAGTGAATGTGATAATGTACATTTTTTTAAATAATTCAACATTCCATAAAATCAAAAATTTCATACCGTTCGTCACTAAATTATACATATATAATGGCTGAATATTGTTTCATTTATATACAAAATTTGAGCTCGCTATCTTAAGTTTTGCAAAAGTTACAATAGAGCGATAATGTCAATTTTTTGAAAAATTCAAAACATCATAAAATTTTTACGGCTCAACCGATCTTAACCAAATTCACTAGCGATCACCGGCATATGAAAGCTCAAATTCATACCAATTTTTAGATCAATATCTCGAAAATTGAAAGAGTTATCGCGTAAACAGACATTTTTCAAAAAATAAAAAAACGCGTAATAATTTAACGATGAAGTGGATTTTAACAAAAATTTGTATGAACGATGAGGCTTGATCCCTCTATCTATGGTCCAAATTTCAGCTTGATATCTCAAGGCATTCTCGAGTTATAAAGGTTTACATTTTTCGATTGTGTAACATACACACACACACACACACATACAGACATTTTTTCTAAATCACTTTTCTCGATGTTTTGGACCATTCTGAGTGTACTGACATGAAAATCTCGAAAAAAAAAATTTTCACGAAAACAAAGCTTCCTCTATGAGGAAGCAAAATAAACTATTTTTATTTAAGTTAGGGAACAACACCACAATTAACAACCACATTGGTCCGTGTATTGCTTTATATTCTTCACATTGCCGTCGCTTTGTACACATTTATAAGCGCGTGGCTTTCACTTATCATTGCAATGCAAAAGCAACACGTTCGTAAGAGTCTAAGAAGTAATCACAATGTAAGGATAGAAAGCAACACGTTCATGATAAAATATCATTCGCACATTGCTGATTTAATCAGGAGTTTCAGGAACAGGCATTAAAAGCATCAATTTTATAGATGAAGTCGATCGTAAGGATTATAAATTAATCCATGTATGATTCATGCGATTACTACCATTCTTGTAACATTTACAACTATCCCAGTAATGCACTTTTCAATTTTTATAAAGTAATGAAACTCCATTGGTTGGCATGCTGAAGACCTTAATCTTGCATCGAGCAGGAACACTGACACAGCAGAGATATAAGAAGCCATCAGAGTTTACCTCAATTGCCTTTTAATCCAGCAACGGTTTACAATCGCGACAAGCTCGTGTGTCACGTTTTTTCATTTTTATTCTTTAAACGTTCCTCGATCCAGTTCTAAACGATAATGCTCTTTGATGATAAGCGCTTCTATTACTCCTATGGCAAATGAATCGTGAGACGAAAGTTGGGAGCAACTCGAAAAACAGTCTGGTGCTGGATACGACATGGCAAAATTGCAGAACGGAACCGAAGTGAGTTAACATTTTTGATTAGTTGCGGAAATCCGAAATTATGTGAGGATTTAAGAATACGTGGATGAGCATTTTCGTGTTGTGTTTATGCCTGTTGATTCTACAGAAACTTCGGTAATTATTGTACCGTTCTTGGTTTTGCAAGAGATAATAAAGATACGAATCGTTTATGCAAAGTGTACATAAAATATTAAGTCGAAAGTAAAAATCACCCTCACTTTCTCGTTGAACTTGAATGTTGAATTGTCAAATATTCGATTTTTACACAGATTTTTTAAATTCGAGCCAGAATCTGAATTTTCTAAAGTTAACAATAAAATTCAGTGGCGCTTTTAAAAACATTGTGTAAATTCGTGTTTATTTTTTCTTGATGTTTTTGGCCTTGATTTGACTATGTGACGAATCGGGAGGTGTCAAGGCCACACATTTATCAAGTCGGCAAAAACTTTACTGCGGTATATTTTTTAAATACCTACGTAAAACATCAAATACTTTTTTAATATGAATACAAAAATCAATCAGTATAAAAGTGTCCACCGTAGTCTATGTTAGATTTATCTGCTATCTGAATTGCCCATAAATCTTCCTTCATTACATCAGAGAAATGGAGGTGAGTCGAACGATGGATACATCCAGGACTCGGAATCCGAGGAGCATAAGGATTCCAATGACTTTGTTGAAGTACCGACAACCATCGTTGAAACGAGTATCACGGGCGAGGTAGATATTGATGTGAAAAATCGGATGCAATTTAACGACCACGCTCCAAGTTTTGTAAATTTATTATATACAGCCAACGACCGAAGCTAAGAGAGCCGAATGGGAAGGAGGACTGGAATTTCTGATGGCTTGCATATCCTCTTCAGTTGGCCTGGGCAACGTCTGGAGATTTCCCTACACAGCTTATCAAAATGGTGGCGGTGCTTTTCTGATTCCTTATGTAATCGTACTCATCCTCGTTGGAAAACCGTTTTACTACCTCGAAGGAACTCTTGGACAATTCACCGGCAGATCCTGTGGTAGAACTTTGGCTATGTGTCCAGCTCTCAAAGGTATTTATGTCACATTAGACGCATCAAAATTCATATTTAAAACATTCTTATCAGATCCTTTAAATTTTCGGCTGTGATTAATAAAATTATTGGATGATGTTCCAAGTGTATACATCAAACTGATCGGTAAATGAGAATTGGAAATTATTCAAACTGGCTGGCGTTGTCTATTGCCTTTTGAAATCTGAAATGAGATAAGACGTTGGCTGTTTCAACTAAATTCACAGATATGGATTATTAAGTTAATTTTTACTCGACGCTGTGACATGTTTGTTCATCGCAAACGTGGTTTGCATACCCGGAAGACTGCTTGACTTTTGAAGAATTAAAAAATTTATTCGGTCTAACTTAAAATGAATTTGGAAATTCCTGTTTGCTGAATTTAGTTGAGCTCTTCTTGAGCGATGTGGAGAATGCAAACAAATTCAAATAACAAATTGTAAAGTCAGTGAGCTCAAAGTAAATTTGATGGAGGTACCTTGAATTAGCCCTATCATACAATTGTCTCAAGATTTAGTGAGTTTATCTGGTTGGCTCATCCAACGAAATTTGCTTATTCAAGATAAAATCCTAATCACAAGATCCTACGTTGTTCAGATACCGCAAACTTATAGAAGTCATATAATTTGACGAATAAAAAAGGAATACTTGTGTGGTATTAATTTTTTATTACGCCCAACAACAATCGGGGACGGTTTAACGGCTAGGCCGACTAGGCCCAGGCCTAGGGCGCCGCAGTCTGGGGAGCGCAAGCGACTGAACTTTTTTTTCTAATTTTTTAAATTGTTGTAAAAACGATAAAAGAAAAAAATCGTTGCGTTAAGGTTTTTTATGGTACGAAGGGGACGCCTCGGATCTTCGAGCCTAGGGCTCTTGCATCGTTAAACCGCCCCTGACAACAATAATAGGAACAATGTAAATTTCAGGTGTCGGCTATGGACAAATACTCATAGGATTCTATGTCGTGACGTACTATTGTTCGCTGATGGCGTTGACAATATATTACTTGATATCCAGTTTCGCAAATGAGCTGCCATGGTCTTACTGTCGCGACGAATGGACAAACTGTGTAGATGCCGAAACCACTGTGAACCAATCCGTATTGACAAACGGTTCTTTGAGCAGTTCAGCCGAGATGTACTTCCGGTTAGTGTCCAACTTCTGTCTTCAGGTTTGCCAAAATTTACGATGTTATTAAGATCGATAATCAATCAAATTAATTAGAAATATTGTCTTGCACGAAGCTGAAACGATCGACGATGGCTTGGGTTTGCCATCTTGGAAGTTGATTCTCTGTCTAATGTTCAGCTGGATTGTACTCTTTGGGATACTTTGTCGAGGTGTAAAGAGTACTGGAAAGGCTGCTTACTTTCTCGCCATATTTCCCTATGTCATAATGATCGCCCTGCTGATACGAGCGGTAACTTTGGAGGGAGCTGTCAATGGAATACTCTTCTTTGTTACTCCCAAGTGGGATAAGCTTTGGGAGCCGACGGTCTGGTACGCCGCTATCACCCAGTGCTTCTTTTCACTTTCGGTCTGTTTCGGACCGATCCTGACTTATTCGTCTCACAACAATTTTAGGCATCGAGTCGATAGGTAATGTTTATAACTCCATGAGATGGATAAGGTACAATGCACGGAGAAAATGTTTTTTTTTGGTCCTAGCAAAAAGATTTGTTAATCAAGCAAGAAGATTTTTTAACATAGCAAGATCATTTCTAAGATCAACCGATTTTTTATTTTAGTTAGACTAGCAACCAATGTTATGTTATCATCATTTTAACAAACGATTTGTACGTCTAGAAAAATCATTTTCTCTGTGTGGGATGAACGAGGAGACGTATAAGTGTCGAATGGTGATCGAAACGTGGGGGAAGGGAGAGTGTTAAAATTATATATATATTTGTCGGTTACTAATAAGGTAGTTAATACCCTGGTTCTACAGAACCCATCTCTACACAGACCCATCTATACACGAGCATCTGACAATTGAGCACGACGAAGCTGTACACAACATGAACTCGGCAGAGCGAAACTGAAAACAGATTACCTTCCACACGCCGACCGCTTGCGGGAATTTAATTTAGCACAAAAAAGTTGATCACAGCAATAATCGTTGCGACAAAACTTTGCACAGCATAACTTAGACACTACAAATGTGTTCACGGCATTAATTCGACGCAACAAATTTCTTCGCGGCACTAGATCGAAATGGTCAATCTCGACGCATCACCTTTTCGCAACGACAAATCTTTACACAGCGCTAGTACGACGCTGTAAAGTCCGACACGACGTATGTTTGGCACGACATAAGTTCTACACCGCCTGAGTTCGACACTGACCCATCTCGACACGAATGATATTCGTTTGATGGTAAATTGAAAAATATGTTTATCGCCTGACAATTTAGCGATGGGATTTACCGTTTTGATCTAGTGCCGCGAAATAGTATATTACACTACAAGGGCAGAAAGTTGAGATTCCTGCACTGCGCGCAATGAAGCCCGAGGCGTAGCCGAGGGCATGCAGTGCAGTTCAGGGCTCTCAAATTTCTGCCTGTGTAGTGTATACTATTTTTCTTTATACTTGGCCGAAAGTACGAAAAAAATTGCATTTTTGTATTGAAAGATATTGATGCCTGCCCCGACATATGCGGCACGAGCGAAGCGAGTGTTGCTGGTCGGGGGCGAGCATCAAATCAAATACATCTGAATAGACACTACTTTTCTAAAAAATATTAATTTGATTATGGAAGCCTAATTCCATTAGTATGTTTTCGAGTATATATCACTTACTGATTTATCTTAACTATTAAACTTTATCATACCTCAATTGTAAATAAACTTTGAGGTTATGCAAACTTTGAAGTTACTACTCCCGTTGTATAGAGGGCACGTGTATAGCTTGACCAACACATGAATGAAATGTGTATAAACACAGTGAGCGACTCTTGACTTTCGGCCGTCTTGTGTGTGTGTGGGCCGGTCTCAGTGCACGAGTAATTTCTTTCGGCCCCCTGTCGCAGAGCGCATGCGCGTCTCTACCGAGATATAAAAGTTGGCCTTTCTGCCGTGATATCGCGGCAGGAGGGACGTACTTTCGGCATAGTGTGAAGAAAAAATTTTTTGGGTCGAATTAGTGTTCGATATGGCACGCCGTGCATTCAAAATTTTTCGGTTCGGCACGGTGATGGTATAGTGACGGCACGGTGCCGGCATGTGTCTATCTGGGGTATTGCCATAAGGCAATGGTTACCAATAGGTATATCCACCTTATTCATGATTGCCACAATCGAAAACAGAGTCAACATCGGGAAATTATCATACTTAAAAAAATACGCTTAGTGCAAAGAAGTAATAAACTTCTTACCCACTTACAATTAGAAGTCGTTTTTATATGTTCATGATAGGGAAAAGCAACATGCTTGTGTGTAATACGGGACTACAATGAAGAATTAGAAAACGACGCATTCGGTAACACTTTTAGGCGATAATATTTATTAATTAAATGTTAATCACCTAAAATATATATTTTTGCAACAAAATTTTCGTTAATTCATATATATATTGGAATTCGAGAAATAAGTCCAGTTCGTACGGTTATTTAAATACATCTGGTTATCGAAGCATTTCACAAAATATTTAGCACATTTTCTATAGGGTCCATAATCCAATAAAATTCCGGAAATGGCCCTACTGACATTTCAATGTTTGGTTATAATTAATTGAAATTACTTTTAAAAAATGTGATCTATTACGTAATCAGGTTCTGACCACGGTGAAAAATGTTGAACTTTCATTTTACTAAATATCTTTTGCTATTGTTGAAAAAAAAAATTCATTTAATCCTGACTGCGCTGAAATAACGTCATTCCGTCCCTGAAAAGCGGGAGGAAAGTCGCCGATATCTGACCGCGAGCAGTGCGCATGTGCAGCGGGCAAGATATACGAGCCAAAACTCCCTAGGGCATCTTGCCCCCTATTTTCGCCCACTCCGAGGTTCGCAAAAACTTCCCGCTGCCCATGCACACGGCTCACGGCCAGGTATCGTCGAATTTTGGCTCTCGCTTTTCAGCGACAGAAATCACGTCATATTTCAACGCAATCGGAAGAAAAGAATCGTATGCTACGCGGGAGGGAGCGCAATTTTCACCTCGTGCTCGAGCAGCCCTCGCTTCGCTCGGGCAGCTAACCTCGCGCTCGGTGAAAATCGCGCTCTTCCATCCCTTGTAGCATAATGTACTATTTTCTGTAACAATATTTATTTTTTTTTACATCTTTTTCATTAAAAATTCGACAAATTTACCTTTTTCTCACTTCAATTTAACAAATTAAAATTTGTAAGTTTTCCGATATTTTTTGTCATTGTTCATTTATTGCATATTTTACCATTGCTTTTTCACTTTTCAAATGTTTTGGTTACTTTTCAAATTTAACAATGGAAGTCTTTATTGATTCCTCTAGGGGTTACAAGGCTTCCGTTTTTTATCCTACTTTTACATTTCTCTTATTTCTATTTCTTATTTCTATTTACATCTTTTTACATTTTCACTCTTTTATGCCTCCTCGTCCTTCTGTCTCCGTTTTCCCTCTTTACATTTCTCCTTTCCGCCATTTACATTTTTCTCTCTCCTCCCCTTCGCAATCCCGCCCGCCTCGACGCTCACGCTTACGCATTTTCGCTCGCTCTCTCGCCTCGCCCTTTTACTATCTATTATTCCTACCATCTCTTCCTTCGTCGACTTCGTTTCCGTCTCTTTCACTCCATTTCTTCTTTCATTCTCCTCCTTCTCTTTCCCTTCTTTTCTTTTGTTCTCTCATCCACTCCTCTCCACACCCGGTTTCTCCCAGTATCTCTCTTATCCTTTCTGCTATCCCTTTCTCATCCTCCCGTCCTCCTCGACACCTGCCCAACACATGCTCCCATGACTCCCCTTCTCTTCCGCATATTCTACACACTCTCTTTTCCTCCTTTTCCCAGTATCTGCCATCCTTCACCTCGTTCCCTAATCTATACCTTGCCACCTTTCTATACCTTTCTTTCTTCCATCCTCTTTCTAAGTACTTCGGTATTCCCTCCGTTCTTATCTCTCTATACCACTTGTTATACCTCGACTCCCTTGTCTGTTCCCACCTCTCTATTTCCTGCTCTCTCCTGTCTTCCTTTTCCATCTTCTCGTACTCCTCTTTCTTTCCATTCCTTTCTTCCCTTTTCCCATTTAGACAGCCCTTCTTCCCCTCTCTTTTATTTCCTCTTTCTAATTTTTCCTCGTAGTTCCATGCCCTCCTTCCTACTCTAGTCCTCAGCTTATCCCTTTTTGCTTCATCTCTTACCATATCCCCTGGTGTCCTCCAATCTACTCCTAGTGCCCATTTAATATATTTTTCTTGCATCCTTTCTACATCTTCTCTCTCTTTCTATCCCCATATTTCCACACCGTAACCCATCACTACCCACACCATCGGGTCGAATAGCCATATTCTTCTTTTCCAGTCCTTCTCAAACTTCCTCTTCCCTATACTCCATGCCTGCTTCATTACCACTCCCATTTTTCCTACTCTGTCTCTCAGGTGTTCCTCTTGTCCTCCATTCCTTTTCAACACGTACCCCAAGTATTCGAATTCCTTTACTTCCTCTATTCTCTGTTCACGCCATTTCCACTCCATTTCCTTATGTCTTCCTCTCCCTTTCCTAAACCTTATGATTTTCGTCTTCCCTACATTCACCTCCAGTTTCCTCTTCTCAAAGTATTTTTCCAGTCGCCTAATCATACTTTCCCTCTCTTCGTCTTTTTCTGCCAGTACCACCACGTCATCGGCGTATGCCAAGGAGCAAATCCTCCTTTTCCCTAACTTTATTCCTCCCCACCTCCCCTTTTTTAGCTCGTCTTCCATATCCGCCGTCATTATATTGAAGAGTATCGGGCTCATTGGGCATCCCTGTCTAACTCGTCTTCCTGTCCAGAATCCCTCCCCTATTTCTCCCCCGTTTCTACCTTGTTCACTGTTTCCCTGTATATCTCTTCCACCATTTCCCTTAGCCCTTTCCTCACCTCTCTCTTTTCCATTTCTTCCATCATTACCCTTCTGTCAATCGAGTCGAATGCCGCTTTCAGATCAACAAATAGTGCAATCACCTTCTCTTTCTCCCTCGCTATGTTTCTGTTGACCACATAGTTCAGCACGTATATATTGTCTACCGTCCGTACTCCTCTCCTAAACCCTGTTTAGTTCGGCGGTATCATTTTGTACATCGACGGCATCAGCGTCACTCCTCTGTACTCCTCTACGTTTTTTCATTCTCCTTTCTTCACTATCGGTGCTATTATACCCTCTTTCCATCCTTGTGGCCACCCTTCCCCTCTCCATACCCTCTTGCAAATGTCCCACGCCATTTCTGCCGCTTTTCTCCCCTCCATTTCCATGCCTCGTTTGGGATTTCGTCTATCCCCATTGCCTTTCCGTCCTTCATTTTCCTTATAATTTTCCCAACTTCCTCCTTATCTATTTCCTCTTCCTCTCCTTCTCTCTGCGCCCTTTCCGTTCCCATCCTCGCTCTTCTCTCTACCCCCCCCCCCCTAGTAGTCCCATAAAATACTGCTTCCATTCCTCCTTCTCTATCCCTTCGTTCACCTTTCTGCTTTTCCTTCCTCTATTGACTATTTCCCATATGCTATCCTCCGTTCTTGCTTCCGCTATTTCTCTGATTATCCTATCCCTCTCCTCCTCCTTCTTTTTTTCGCATAGTTCCTTATATTCCCTTTTCTTTTCCCTGTATTTCACATTCACTCCTCCTCTCTTCCGCCCCTCTCCCAGCTCTGTTCACACCTCTTTCGTCATCTCACTCTATTCCTCGTCCCACCACCCTCCTCCTTTTTTCTTTTTTTCTCGTCCCCCGTTCTCTTCACTTCTTATGATCCCTTTCTTAATTCCTTCTTCTACCCCTTTTATCACTTCCTCCGGTCCCTCTCCTTTAATCTCCATTGTTTGCATTCCTCTTCTATATTCCTCTACTTCCTCTTCCCCCCTTTTTCTTTTCTTCGTTTTCGTTTTCTCCTCTGCCCCTTTTTATCGTGACCACCAACGGTTGATGGTCCGATTCTACTCTGTCTTCCACTTTCATGCTTTTCGTCCCCCTCCTTGTCTTTTCATCCCCTAATATGTAATCTATTACTGACTCTCCTCTTCCTTCTGTATACGTGAATACCCCGTCTTCACCTCCCTCTATGTTTCTGTTCATTATTTCCTACCCTGCTTCCTCCAATCCTTTAACCAACTTTCTTCCCTCGCTATTGCTTTGCGAGTCTTTGAACCGTCTTCCCACTTTCCTTCCCTCCTCCATTATCCCTATTCTACCACCCTCCGTCCCAGTTCATGCATTGAAGTTCCCCCCTGTTATTACTGTTTCTTCTTCATTCTGTTTTTCCATCCAACCTTTCATTTTCTCCAGCTTTCTCTCCATGTCGCCGTTTACATACACTGCTACCACCTTCCATCTTTTCTCCCCTGCTTTCACCGTCCTGCACATCAGTCCCTCTTCCTCTTCCTGTATCTCCTCCTCCTCCAATGCCATTTCTTCCCTCACCCCAATTAGCATTCCCCCCCATTACTTTTCAAATTTAACAAAAAAACACGAATAATAAAAACTATTATCACATAAACAGAACAGATTTTTAGTACTTCCTGGCACTGTCATTCCGATTTGATAAAATTATTTTTTAATGTGGAGTGTTGTAAATAGGTCCCTCTATTGAGTGGCAATAGAAATCCATAGGATTGATTCGTATAAATAATTTAGCTGTACTTATTAATAGGGATGTCATGATTGTGACAACTCTGGACACATTCACGAGTTTAATGGCAGGTTGCACGATATTTGGAATCCTGGGGAATCTGGCTCATGAGATGGGAACCGATGATGTCTCGAGTGTGGTTCGTGGTGGTACCGGACTTGCCTTTATTTCCTATCCCGATGCACTGTCAAGGTTTACCTTTGTACCGCAGCTCTTTGCGGTCATGTTCTTCTTCATGATGTTCGTACTCGGAACTGGAAGTGCTATGGCACTTTGTGCAGCAGTGCTCGGTGTCCTTGGTGAACATTTTCCAAAAGTAACGCAGTGGAAAATAGTTGCTGTTGTCTCTGTGGTCGGCTGTCTCTTCGGCCTTATTTATGTTACACCGGTAGTTTCTTTTTCATTCAACCATTTCACTAATTAATTAATCAACGCTATTACAATTTAAATATGAATAATGATAATGAATTTTTTACCTGATTAATTAATTAGTGAGTTAATTAATTGAGTTCTGCATCAGCTTAGAGCAGAAAAAACAGATCGATTTTCAATATTTTTTTTCTAATGAGAGTATTCTAATGAGGCTGGGTTTTACACACAATTAATACATAGTCTTGCCAAGTTTCAGTTTATTTTTTTAAATTGAAAATATTGATTAACAATGAAGTTATCATTATTCAAAAAGGCGCCGCTGAATAATATAATCGTCCGATTCACTTTAAAATCGGATAGAGCATATATGACGAGATATACGTATAAAGTTTTTTGGGCTCCAATCTTGTGCAGACTTTTGAATGAATAAATATATCAAAGTCGAGCTCTCGCTGAAAATCACTTAGTGATTTAAAAAATATTTACTGCTGTCAATGAGAAAATGTAATTACCTAATTTAAAAAAAGCCTAAATAAACCAAAGAAACTAAAGAACCTGCAGAAATATTATTATTTATTATAAGGTTCTTATAGCTTCTTTAGGTTCTTTTAAATTACTTACTTTAAACTTGCATGAGGGTAAATAACGCAACAAGAAAGTTCAACTTCGGTACATTTGTTCATTAATTTATTGTTCGTTTAAAAAACAAACATAATCACGCAATTCAATTTCTCTTAGGGAGGTCAATGGTTCGTCACTCTGATCGATTATTACGGTGGTACTTTCCTGGCTCTCATAGTTGGTGTCTCTGAAATCGTCACCGTATTTTGGATATACGGACTTCACAATTTCCTCAATGACGTCGAATTCATGCTTGGCACACGACCAGGGATTTACTGGAGAGTCTGCTGGTCGTTTATTACTCCCGTACTAATGATCATTGTTTTTATCTACACGATTGTCGTCTACGAATCACCGACTTACGACGGAATGGAATTTCCTGTTTACGCAAATGGTAAATTGATTGCGACGAAGCTAACCCCTTTTCAAGTTACAAGAATATCCTTACTCATTAGTTTATCGTGATAACAATATTCACTTTTTTGCCATATTGATATTCCGCCGGGGTATATGCCCGTGTGGAAATTTAAACCGTTACATCAGGCGTAAATTTGACAGTGGTGAGGCCATTTTCCGGCCTAGCCAGGGATATCTCAGGGCCTAGTAAGCGTTGTCCCAAGGCCTCGTTAGCGCCATGGCCTAGTAAGGGTTGTCCCAAGGCCTCGTTAAGACCATGGCCTAGTAAGGGTTGTCCCAAGGCTTCGTTAGGGCCACGGCCTCGTCAGGACCATCTCAAGGCCTAGTCAGGGCCTGATTTGTGCTTAATGTAACACTAACAATGTCTACTGCTACAGTTTAAGTCGTACTCCTTTATTGTGTACGTCCTTGAAATTTCGCAACTATGTTCTACATTTTCGAAGTAATGAACGAGATGGGAGTACTAAAGCATTTTGAATATTCCGGTCTGAATAAGAAATATTATATAGATCAACACTTATATTAGGTAAATGAAATTTACCGTTTAGTAGCCGCGATATTGGCAATTGAATTTTGACTACGTAACATTTGCTGTTATGGAGCCATCACTGATTTTTAGTATACACACTGATGCTGCAAAAAATGTGTAAAGATTTTCATTTAAAGAATGTATTGATGGTAAGGGAATTCTGTCAGAAAATACACCGTCAAAGTTCAAAGTAATTAACCGTTTGATTTTTGAGATAGTACGGGTGAAACCGACGTTCTGAGTTTTTGTCTCGGAACACTTAAGTTTTCACACCGCGGACCGCCGCGCTCACGACCTGCTCTGCTCTTCCTTAAATTCGTATAATTCGTATAATGCAGTCAATATTTTTTCGAGATTTTCGGCAATACGTCAGTTCTACAGAACCCATCTCTACACAGACCCATCTGTACACGAGCATCTGTACACCATTTTTTTTACACGCGTTTAATTGAGCACAACGAAATTGTACACAACACGAACTTGACAAAGCGGAAATTAAAAC
Organism: Ephialtes manifestator; assembly: GCA_963970395.1. Classification (NCBI taxonomy): domain Eukaryota; kingdom Metazoa; phylum Arthropoda; class Insecta; order Hymenoptera; family Ichneumonidae; genus Ephialtes; species Ephialtes manifestator. The sequence continues at coordinate 27,725,255 of OZ019969.1, forward strand.
GGATAACCTTGTCACGACGAAACCTTGCGGAAATTTAGTTCGACACGGAAAAATCGATCACGTCAGTAATCGTTATGACATAACTTTGCACAGCATACTCTGGGCACCATCAATCTGCTCACAGCACTAGTTCGACACAACAAATTTCTTCGTAGCACAAGATCGAAATGGTAAATCTCGACACGGCACCATTCTGTAACGACAAATCTCTACACAACGCGAGTACGGCCCGGTAAAGTTTGCCACGACGAACCTTCGACACGACACAAGTTGTACACGACGATGTTCTACACAGACCCATCTCTACAGATCTCCACATCTTGCGTTGAGCCTATTTTGCCGGCTCAACGCAAAATTGCCAGTCGGTAAATATATTATCCGATTTAAATCGGAAGATTAGCGTCGGTGTCGATATGGGTCTGTGTAGAACATCGTCGTGTACAACTTGTGTCGTGTCGAAGGTTCGTCGTGGCAAACTTTACCGGGCCGTACTCGCGTTGTGTAGAGATTTGTCGTTACAAAATGGTGCCGTGTCGAGATTTACCATTTCGATCTTGTGCTACGAAGAAATTTGTTGTGTCGAACTAGTGCTGTGAGCAGATTGATGGTGCCCAGAGTATGCTGTGCAAAGTTTTGTCATAACGATTACTGACGTGATCAATTTTTCCGTGTCGAACTAAATTTCCGCAAGGTTTCGTCGTGACAAGGTTATCCGTTTTAAATTCCGCTTTGTCAAGTTCGTGTTGTGTACAAATTCGTTGTGCTCAATTCAACGCGTGTAAAAAAAATGGTGTACAGATGCTCGTGTACAGATGGGTTCTGTAGAACTGACGTATTGCCAGATTTTCATGCCAGTATGCTTAGAATTGTCCAAAACGTCGAGAAAAGTGGTTTAGAAAAAATGTCCGTATGTATGTGTGTGTGTGTGTGCGTGTGTGTTTGTGTGTATCCTGGATTCCGAAAATTCGATGAACTATTACTCAGTAACCGTTCAAGCGATATGGTTCAAATTTAGCACGCAAGTGGAGTAGTTGCCCCGCTTTGAATGTTGAGATTTTTTTAAAAAAATCAGCCATTTCAATTTATGGTACTTTTAATTTTTTTTAAAAAGGGCGTGGTCTCTCTAACTTTCGTAAAAATTAGACGATTGTGCTAAATAGTTGTTTATAAATAAATATACGTTCAATGTTGTTTGGCATTGCATTTGGGCGAAATCGGTAAAGCGGTTCAGATTTTATAGCTGTTTGAATTTTTCGAAAAAAATCATTTTCTTAAATAAATCACGTCGAATTTCACCAATTTAACTGAAATGTTTTACAGACGAAAAGGAACATGTAGCTATGACACGTACCAAATTTGGCGATGATCGGTAAAGTGGTTCAGATTTTACGACATTTTGAAATTTACCAAAAAAAAAACAAACGATTTTCGCTCTAGTATCAGCAAAAGTTGATAATGCGAGACAAAAGTTTGTACTCAATGGAAATAAGAATGCAAAGTAGAACTTTACACATTGCTTCACATATAATTTTTATTTTTTTCAATTTTTTTCGGGACCGCTTGTCCCGAAATAGAAATAACTCTCATCTCGAATCGAGATGAAAATTTACACAACAAGGATGCAAAGTAGAACCTTGCACATTGCTTCCTCATTATTTTTCGCTTTTTACAAAGCTTCCTCCATGAGGAAGTCAAAATTGAATTACGTACTTCCTCATAGAGGTAGCTGTGTAAAAACCGAAAAATAACGATGAAGCAATGTGCAAGGTTCTACTTTGCCTCCTTTTCTTTTAATCATGGCGGATATCACGGCTGAATTCACGGCCTAAAATCCGTTGTGCCGTGATTTTCGTTAGTAATCACGGTCAGAATCACGGCAGATGTCACGTTGCCGTGATGCCAATGAAATTTAATTTTTAATTATATAAAATGTGTAAGATTTGAATGTCTGAAGAGAAGACAACGTCGTCTTTTCTTGGCCCGCTTTTCTAAATGGCTACACTGTAAAAAAATGTTCGCGTTTTTCCAATACAAATGTGTATGAATTTTGTAAAAATTGGTATAGGAAATCAGAATTAATATGTTTGCATAGTAAATTTAATACAGATATATACATTTTGATAATCCGGTGATTGGAAATTACAACACATGATTATTAAATCATCATTTACTAAATTAGTATTTGAAAATCAATATGCATTTTGGAAATTTTCGTATCCGATTTGAAATTTAATATACATTGTTTCGTTAAATGTAAGATCAAAGTTACTCAAACTAAAGTTACTGGTATTGAAAAATACCAAGTAAAGTATTTGCAATTTTGTCTATATGGGTATATTACTTTATGAAAAATGTTTGCGATTTTGCTACACAAAAGTGTGATAAATTTACAAAACTCGCTATATGAAATAAACATGAATATAGGTGTATAGTAAATTTAGTATGCGTGTATGGATTTTACCAAATCGGTGATATAAAAGTACAACACATGGTTACTAAATCAATCATTACTAAATTAGTACATGAAAATCAACATGAATTATTGGAATTTTAGTGACTGATTTGAAATTTAATACACATTTTCCAATAATAATAAAAACCCGCAGTAGATCGCTAACACTTACCACTTAGCATCGACTTCTGATAAGTTACTCAAGATTTTCAAAAAGATTCCATTCATCCAAAAATTATGTTCACTTGAAAATATTTCCAACCCACTTTGCGCTCTGATTACAATCAATTGAATATTTTGTTATGTCAATTATGAGTATGCTTGAGAGAATAATAGTTGTACAACCCTTATGTCATTTAGATATCCAAAATTACTAAGTCGTTGATAGCGTAGTCGGTAGCGTGCGTGCGTAGATAGATACTTAGATAGGTAGGTCGTAGGTTCAAACCCCAGTGTAAGGAAAATTTTCTGTGGCGAAAACCAATATTCAACAATTTCTGATGACATAATTTGTGTGAAAAAATAATGTCCGACTAATATTTATATTTTTTAAAATTGTTTTTACGTCCATTGTAAATTTCCAACACATGTGTGCTTGAATTTTCAGATACCGCTCATATGAAAATTCTACATTAACGTTTATGAAATTTAATGCACAAGAAAGATTTTTTTTACAGTGCTCAGATACCATTTATGGATATTGTCAAATTTACATTAAATCTTAATAACATTGTATATTAATATTCCTCTAAATGTCATGACTTTTCATATACACATGTATCGAAATATTAGATCAATATTTCCGATCTTGAAATACCATACTTCAAAATTAAATGACGTATTTAAAATTTCATATACGGTATCGGCAAAAAAACTTCCAACACTTTTGTATTAATTTTAACAGATTTTTTTTACAGTGTAGGCTATCTATGTCAAATGGTTAGGACATCTCCAAAACGTAGTCCTTCAGGATGTGAGAGCACAGCAACTTGCGATAGCTGCGTGTTTATATGCAGGAAAAGGGGAACAATCACTTGCGAGAAACGTTTCGGGTCGTTGGCCATCTAGCGGAGCTAAGCCGGGTCTCCGCGTGGCAAAAGGGAGGCGTCCGTAGTTAGCCCGCTAGATGGCGAACCATCTGAAACTTTTCTCGCAAATGATTGTCCGTTGTTCCATGCAGTCATTTTTACTGTGTTTTCCCTAACACTCACGAGAACGGTCATAATAACAGGGAAAATGACACAGTCATTTTTGTACACTTTAATAACGGCGCGTTTTGCCAAAATAACAAAAAAAATGACGGTGACCATGAGAAAAGTCATGGTTACCATCATTTTTTTACTGTTACACCGTTATTATGACCAAAATCGCACCGTTATTAAGGTGTACAAAAACGACTGTCATTGTTTCTGTCATTATGGCCGTTATATCACCGTTATCGTGAGTGCTAGGGTTATGAGTAGTACTGAATATGCTAGGGTACAGAAAAATTCCCAGCAGGAACAGTAATTTCAGCTGTGATTCCGACCATGATTACTGGAAAAAATTCCAGCACGACAAATGTCAGTACCGTGAATTCAGCCGTCATATCGGCCATGATTAAAAGAAAATTCACGACAAGATAAATCCCAGAAAGGTGAAGACTGCCGTGATTTAATACGTAATTTGCCGTGATTCGGGACGTCATTTCAACCGTTGTTTATTTTAAAATCACGATCCGTAAGCTCAAAAGCTTAAGCGGTATGAGAGGGTCCGTGATTTCCGCCGTGATACGACCGTGATTTTCGGTGTCGAAACTCACGCGTGATTTTCACCGTGATTCGACCGTGAACAGCGTCAATTCCAGGTGTGATTCAAACTGCTAGGGATGTTGTCAAAGATCATTCGGAAATTGCTTAAGGGAAGAAAGTCGGGTAAAAAATCAGGGCAAAATCGGTGGTAATTGTTGACGGACATCTCACTTGTTCGGTTGATGGTATTATGCGAAAATCATATTAGAAAATGTTGATCCTTTAAGTATCTTATTTTTTTCTGTAGATAAAATCATTTAGCTACTTTGGATCAGTTACAATATTTTTGCTTTGTTTTTAGACTCTAGACACTTTTGAAAGTGTACCAATAGGTAAAAAAATACCCAAACAATTATAAGTTGTGTATAAGGTTAACCTTTCGGCATAAATTTAGCTTATTTTCTTTAAAAAAATCGTTGATCTTATCATTTATGACTGAATGATTATGGATTATTATGCCTTCAGAATGGTATTATTTATTGTAAGTCAACGACCTTTCTAAATTATTCATTATATTTGAAAAAATATGAAATTATTTTTTTTCCCTTACATTTAGACATTGTTGTTCATTTCAAAATGTATTTAGAATGCTTTTTTCATTTAATGGGGCCCTTTTGAACAGGGTTTTTTTTGTGCTACGGGGAAATTAGTTATTCCAATTATGAAAGTTCACAGGTAGTAACTGCTACACAAATGGCATAAAGAAGTTTAATATGATCAACACTCAGGCTATTAATATTTATTGATTATTTTTTCAGTAATCGGTTGGGGTAGCGTCGCTCTTGGTTTGGCAATTATGACAGGCTGGTCAGTTATTAAAATGAGGAATCACCGGAAATCATCTCTTCTAAAGGTACGAAGGCATACCCAAATAACTATATTTACATTTTGATAACATCGGGATACTTATATATCATCTGTTTTTTTTTCAGACGATCACGAACGCCTTCATACCCTCCGAAAAATGGGGCCCACGTGATGACAAAACGAAAGCTGAATGGAAGGAATTCATCGCGACCAAGAAATCCAAATATAAGCGCAGCTTTAAAGAACTTTATTTTGGATAATAGACGCCAACCCAATTCTCTCTGTTACTAATCTTTACCACCTATGTATAAAGCAGCGTTAGGGAGCAAATATGCGCGACAAGATTAGTGTTTTCATGTCACTTCGTGATTCAATCTTATGTCATATGTAACATATGTTTTGTCGTACACATGCAATTACTAAAACGATTAAGGACTACGTATATCTCACGTAATTTTTCACACGAAGATGCAAACGTTTCAAAAGATTTATTTTTCCTTGATCTTATAAACAGATTGCAGAACGAAAAGCCTGTGGTCACCTTTTTTCGCATCTTTGTGGGAAGTAATAATGGAATATTTTTTACCTCGACGGAAACGGCCATACAAATAGTCGGCTTGAGATAAAGGACTGTATAATTTTATTATGTATGACGCCTTGTCATTTCAATGCTATATACCTTCTATTCTTGCTCACGTTTTTATCGCTCTTGACGATTAACAGTTGAGCACCGAAACCAGGAATATACGGAATATTGGCATTGTTTTTCTTTGAGCATCGCCGTCGTTAAAAAAAGAATGACGATTTTATTACGGCTCAGATAAGTGTCGAATTATTTTGAACCCCACCATCGACACGTATATCCGTATTGTATGATTAATTACGTATGTAACCATCCCAGAATTTCACAAAACAAACAATTTGTGCAAATAAAATATAAATAATTGATTGCACTGAATGGTGATTTCAACGTCATTGGCGTTAAAGAGGAATTGAGCTAATTACTTGCCTTTTTTATTTATTGATTGATGTGTCTGATAAGAATAAATAAAATATGTATGTATAAAATAAAATATCAAACTAACTTTAAATATTGTTTTATTATGACAGAGGTAAATGGTAGAAATTTTTTTTAAATTTCCGACTATACGTACAAATTAGTATTTGAAATACTTTGACTTAATGATTATAAATTATTATGCCTTGGAAAAATGTATATTTTTACATAAACAATAATCACTTTCAGTGATTATTACTTAAAATAATGGATTTTATTTAGGAGTTAGTTGAAAATTTATATTTCAGTGGAATAATCCGTCATAATGAGTCATTTACAAAAATATTTTTAATTTTCCATTCGAATCGTTCTTATATCAGCCTGTTACATCAAATATTAGCTTGCTCAGTCATTTCCACTCATTTAACCAAGTTTTTAGGGTAAGTAAAAAAATAAGTCAAGCCCAATAAAAGTTCGTTCGGATTGCCAATAGGCCATCGACCGAGGTCCTTCAGCCTTGTTTTACTAGTTGCGTGGACGTTTAATATATTATTCTTACATAAAATCCATATACTTCTTACGTCTGTCTGTCTTCAGCCATTAAATTAAGTCGTTGTTGTATAGTTAGAGTTGGGTGTTTCGGTAACCGATTTACATTTGGGGTTGGAGTGAAATACAGTTCATTAATACTAACGATCTGATTTTTAGCGAATTTTTTTTAGAGTTGCTCGGCTCGGGTTACTATTGGCGTAATGCCTGTGAGTTTGTATAGTAGTGTGTTGACCGGGTGTCGTATTTGCCGGGTGTCGTATTCGCGTTAGACTCCGGATTGCACATGATTCCGCGGTTTTTAGTTTTTTTATTGCGTTTTCTTTGCAATTGAGGAAAATCGGATGAGCATATTTAATGATCGGTCGACAGATGCATTTATAAATTTTCGTTAGGTGTTTGATATGAAGGTTCTTATTTTTGAAAGTAATGCTTCTAAAATGAGTCGCTCTTGTTTTAATATTGGCTTTACATTTCTCAAGGTCGAGGTTAAAGTTTAGTTTTTGGTCGATGTTGACGCCTAAATATTTGGCCTGGTGAAGTGGCGTGATTTCTACATTAAACATGTGGATTTTAGGTGAACGTGGTTCTATTTTGTGGTTGAATATGATCAGTTGCGATTTTTGAAGTTCATTTGTTGAACCAGGTTATTGTTTTATGGACCGAGATTTTGAGTGCATTGATGCTATTGTTTACATTATTATTGTGGGTGACCCAATAAAAAATATACTGTTTTGAAAAATAAAGCTAAATTGGAATGTAAAATGCGTTGTTTTTTGGGCTGTCCTTATTGAGGTGCCAATCTGTATCACATCCTTGAAGGTGTCAATGAAGCGAGTTAGGTAATTGAGGTAATCTGTCGATGACAAGACGAAATAAATAGTGTGCATTTTTTCAAGGAATAATTTTGGTAAGAGTGAATAGAATTTACATTTCGATACAATATTAAGTAATAATTATTAATTCAAAGAAAGATAAAATAACGTATTCAAACAGTCCTTACATCAGCTTGATAAGTGAAATATTAGGTTGTTCAGTAATTGATACTTATGGGTCATTCCACACCAAGTGGGCCATTTTTTTGCCATTACGCCAATTTTTCTGTAGTTTGTAAGCATAATAATGGAAATTCTGTGAAATTTTGAGAAAAATTGAATGGTCTGTTTCAAAGAAAAAAATATGATTACTTTATTTTTACGAAAAATGGCGGAATTTTTTTTTGTTCGACCATGGAAAATTTTTTCTTAAAAAGTAAATTCAAAAACTTACATTTATACAGTTATCAATTTTTTGTACAATTGGTAATTTTTAATGTAGAGCAAATTGAAAAAAGTTAAATAAAAAGATCATTATTAACATTTAATAATGATCTTTTTATTTAAATTTTTTAAAAACTTTTTTATTTAACTTTTGGGCAAACCAAAAATGCTAAAATTCTGACATAATTTATGGATGTTCGTAATACTCTGAACAACGTTTGAAAAAATTATGAATACTTTTTGCGACCATGCTAAATTTGGGTGGCCCACTTGGTATGAAATGACTCTTATATAATAAAATATTAATGATCTAGGAATTTTTTAAAAAATCTTAGTACAATAAAAAGGCTGTATGTTTAAAAAAAGATTAAGCAGGATCGGAATACGTCTTAATTTGGACCGTCTACATTGAGGTATCGTTTTACATCACGTCCTTGAAGATCTCAAATATCCAAATGAGTTATTTGAGATGATCGGTTAAAGGCGGTATAACATAATTGAATGAATTCTCTTCGATTCGATAGTTCCATTATAAATTAACTTCGATTTAAACTGAATCGAAGAGAGAAACAAATCTGTAGTGAGTCTAACAAGTTTACGAGGTACTTTACCTGTTAATGACAGCGCGACGTTTGCGCGTGCACACACTTTGTGGAACGTGTGTCAATGCTAGAAGATTTGTGATACGCTTGCTGTTCTACCATTCAGTCATTCAACCGACGTTCTATTCTATGGACGTGTTCACTGCACGACGCGGGATTTAAACTTCAGTGACAATAGATTAAAGTATTTTTGCACTGAAAAGCGAGGATATGAAGGATGGGTAATAAAATTAGCTACAAGGTTTGACATCTACCGTATAATCTAATTTTTAATTTTTTTAAATATATGTATTTGATTAAATTGATGACATAAATTATAAAAAGATGAAATAACAAATTTTGATTCGTGGATGATTGGAAGTTAACTCGCTGTGAATAATGCGAGTTCAGCTGTGAAAATATACGAAGGTGTAATTTTTTGTATCAGTAATGACTGATAAAAATTCCACCCGGAAATACACAAAGTGCTTTAAACTCTATTTAATGCGTTGAACGGTGAAGGAAATACAATTCGTGCTTAAAAGTGATTTTTTTTTGGTTCCTAGATGCACTCGAATAATTATGTTTGGCTGCCACATATCAATTTATAATATTACTGATAAAATATTTAAAAAATGATTCAAACTTCCATGTGTAATAACCCTGTAATTGATAATTAATAGATAAAATAAAATTATAATTTTTACTTTTAAAGACATCTTTTGTAATTTCAACCCAGAAATTGAGGAATAATTTCACAGACAGTGTAATTCTATCGGGAATGTCACCTACATTTTAAATTTACGAAAAAAAGTATTTGCACATTAAAATTTAAAGTCAGTACTTTTCAAAAGTGCCGTGTTTAATTCACCTTTTGAACTCTGAAATGTGTTCAGTGTTTGAGAAAATAATTTTTTTTAGAAAATAGATTTTTTATTATAGTGACATTTAAGAACAAGTGATATAATTTATAATTTCCATTATTTTAAATAAATTGTTTTTTTAGATTTCGAAAAAACCGGATACCGACGGAATGCCTGGAGTTTTCAAGATCTCAATGTCAGGAAAACAGGAAGTTGATAATGAAATTCAGGAGGTGATTTACAGAATATTTAGAAAAACAAATAAAAGCCCGCATAGCACAAAATATTGCAAAGAAATAACAATATTTCATTGAAATTGTATTATCACCGCAAATTTTAATGTAAAATATCCGACAATATTTAATCGCGAAGTTAAACTTTCATGAAATATTGTTGAAAACGACAAAAATTCAATCACTTAAAAAATATTTCGGATAAGTATTTTTCAAATTTCTGTTCTTGCCCGTTTGAAAGTATATTTGAAAAAATATGTCAATCAGTTTCGTGTAATATTTTCTAACATTTATTACGACATACACAATTACGTTCCAAGGATAAATTTGAAGAGTTATTTGTTGATATGTTCAAAATTTACACGTTTTCTTAACCGTAGTAATTACAAAAAAAAGTGAGTGGATTCTAAAAGATATTAACTCTAAAAATGTTGAATCCAAAAATCAGCAAAGCTGTATTGCACATTAATAGTACAGATCCAATATAATAGCAAAATTAATTAAAATCCATTTTCATTATATAACTTTGCTGATTTTATGAACTATATAAATTTGAACATTACATTTTAAATCAGCGATCTTCAATGGAGTAGGATACTAATTTTTTACTTTTTTTTTCAATATGACCATCATAGAAATGCGTCATTTAACTGTTTTTCTCGTCATTCAACAATAACTCAGTTAAGTGTATGTTTAAAAGCATACCTCGAATTAATGCTAAAATTTAATTACGAAAATGCTATTTAATTTTTTTTTACATTTTTTAAGAATATTTCATAAGTATCCCGCGTAGAAAAAAAGAATCTTGTGAAGAATCTTTTAAAGAATCTTAAAAAAAGTCTTGAAAGAATCTTTAAAGGAATCTTGAAAAGAATCACGTATAGGATCCGGAGCAAGATTCTTTCCAGGATTCTTTTCAAGATTCTTTCTATCCGAAAGCGTTCTGAGAATCTTTCAAAGAATCTTCGAAAGAATCTTGAAAAGCGTCTTTAAGAGAATCGGGAAAAGATTCCGTCCATTAAACAAAAAAATCGTTGAAAGAATCTTAATGAAAATTTTCAGAGGAATCGAGCGAAACCTGTTGTTGCTTTCCCTTGGTGTCGAGACAGTACATTTCGATACGTCAGCTAAGGGTAAACCCTTCGTGTATAGTCGAACTCAGGACAGCTTTGCAGTCTTATATAAGTTCAGGCTTCAAGTCACTTGCGAGAAACGCTTCGACCGCTCGCCATCTAGCGGGGTATTGTCCACCAGTGTTTCGTATGATGTCACTAGGTGGCGAACCGACGGAGCGTTTCTCGCAAGTGGTTTGAAGCCTCAGCGTATATATAAGACTGGAAAGCTTTTCTGAGTTCGACTACACACGAGGGGTTTACCCTTCGTAGACATACCGAAATATACTGTCTCAACACCAAGGGAAAGCCGCAACAGGTTTTGCTCGATTCCTTTGAAGAATTTCATTAAAATTCTTTCAACGATTTTTCTGTTTAATGGACGGAATCTTTCACGATTTTTTTAAAGACGCTTTTCAAGATTCTTTCGAAGATTCTTTGTAAGATTCTCAGAACGCTTTCGGATAGAAAGAATCTTGAAAAGAATCCTGGAAAGAATCTTGCTCCGGATCCTATACGTGATTCTTTTCAAGATTCCTTTAAAGATTCTTTCAAAGATTCTTTCAAGACTTTTTTTAAGATTCTTTAAAAGATTCTTCACAAGATTCTTTGTTTCTACGCGGGATGTTATCGCAATGTTTTTGAGCATATGTTGTTGGAATAATACATATGTTTTTGAGAAGGCAATATTTTGAAGAAATATTTCTGTAATGTTTGCTAAATATTTTGGTACTATTTTGAATGAAAAATATTATAAACAAGTGTTATAATGATTTTGCGTTATCAGAATATAGGTTATCAGGATCGTGTGGCACAGAATGAGAAAGATTCTCGTACAGATCGAGCGCAATGGGGAAGCAGCGTTGAATTCCTGATGTCTTGTATCGCTTTCTCAGTTGGATTTGGAAACATATGGCGATTTCCAAATACAGCTTATGAAAACGGTGGTGGAGCATTTCTTATACCATATCTTGTGGTGCTTTTCATTATCGGCAAGCCCTTTTATTACATGGAAATGATTCTCGGACAATTCACAAGCCGATCTTGCGTGAAAATTTGGTCCATTTCACCAGCGTTTAAAGGTATGGCCTCATTTAAAATTAAATATCACCCGCGTAGAAAAAAAGAATCTTCTAAAGAATCTTTAAAAAAGTCTTGAAAGAATCTTTTAAAGAATCTTTAAAAAAGTCTTGAAAGAATCTTTTAAAGAATCTTTGAAAGAATCTTGAAAAGAATCTTTGAAAGAATCTTGAAAAGAATCTTTGAAAGAATCTTGAAAAGAATCTTTGAAAGAATCTTGAAAAGAATCACGTATAGGATCCGGGGCAAGATTCTTTCCAGGATTCTTTTCAAGATTCTTTCTATCCGAAAGCGTTCTGAGAACCTTTCAAAGAATCTTGAAAAGCGTCTTTAAGAGAATCGTGAAAAGATTCCGTCCATTAAACAGAAAAATCGTTGAAAGAATCTTAATGAAAATTTTCAGAGGAATTGAGCGAAACCTGTTGTTGCTTTCCCTTGGTGTCGAGACAGTACATTTCGATACGTCAACGAAGGGCAAACCCCTCGTGTATAGTCGAGCTCAGGCCAGCTATGCAGTCTTATATACGTTCAGGCTTCAAGTCACTTGCGAGAAACACTTCGACCGCACGCCATCTAGCGAAGTATTGTCCAGAGTATTGACCAGTGCTTCGTATGATGTCACTAGGTGGCGAACGGACGGAGCGTTTCTCGCAAGTGGTTTGAAGCCTCAGCGTATATATAAGACTGGAAAGCTTTCCTTCGTTGACGTACCGAAATATACTGTCTCGACACCAAGGGAAAACCACAACAGGTTTTGCTCGATTCCTCTGAAGAATTTCATTAAAATTCTTTCAACGATTTTTCTGTTTAATGGACGGAATCTTTTTACGATTCTCTTAAAGACGCTTTTCAAGATTCTTTCGAAGATTCTTTGTAAGATTCTCAGAACGCTTTCGGATAGAAAGAATCTTGAAAAGAATCCTGGAAAGAATCTTGCTCCGGATCCTATACGTGATTCTTTTCAAGATTCTTTCAAGACTTTTTTAAAGATTTTTTAAAAGATTCTTTGCAAGATTCTTTTTTTCTACGCGGGCAGTATAAAATTTTAAAAAAATTATCAATTTTTTTTTACAGGCATTGGCTATGGCGTAACCGTTTCAGTATTCTGTGTGGTATCTTACTACTGTATCTTAATGGCATTGGCTCTGTACTATCTAGTTATCAGTTTTTATTCGCCCTTACCTTGGACTTCTTGTTCGCAAGAATGGGGAAATACGTGTTTTGATGCTACTACTTCTGGAAAAGAAGTTGCGATTACCGGTACTAATGCCACTCGGCAAAGTTCTGCCGAGCTTTATTTTCTGTGAGTTGACGATTTTAAAAAACAGTTGATCAAGTTATACTTCACTTGAAATCATGAAAATCATGTAAATATCGGAATATATCATTTATTTCTATTCGCCATCTTTTAGTTTCTGATTATTTCGAACAATATTCCGTGTCGTAGTCGAAGAGAATTTTATATATACAGAAATTAAGTAAATAGGAAAATAAAATCCTAGCAAAATTGTTGGAGTGTTTATACAGAGTCGCAAACCTATATAATTTTATTTCATAAATATTTATCATAGAATGGTCTCAATTGTTATTATTTCACATCAATTATGTATAGCTTTTATATAAAAATGTAAATTTATTTTTTAACAATTGATATAATCATTTTTTTTTCATACAATAGAAAACATTCAATTAATTAAAAAATAAATATATGTTCTGTCGCCTATTTTTGTGAAATTTCATAGAAAGCAATTTCTCTGTGCAGTTCTTCACATCTTTTTATAATTATTGTAGCGTATTATTATGGAAATATAATTGTTACTTTTTATTAAGGTGCTCCTATGGACGATGCACTTTAAATGCCATCGTTCTGAAATTCTTACACTGAAAAAAAATTCTATTGCTGGCTGCCAAAATGAAGCATTTTTTAATTAACTCTAGTTCTTATTCGTTCAATCCCATTTAACATTAACGTAATAAAATATGATTTTGCTTATTTTAGAGTTATTGTTTCGATCTCGTATGGAATTGGAGGAATTAGAATTCAAATTAAGTTGATCACCCTTGTTTTTGGCAGCCCGTAAACGACGGATTTATTAAATCAATGACATTTTTTTTCAGTGTATAGAATGTTGGCCAATAATTTTTAAAATTTTCTGCAGATTTTGAATCTGATCGTCTACCGTATCGGAAATATTCAATGTCAAAGTTGTTCATGCAGTATATGCCATAGGTTACACTCGCTTAGACAGAATAGATGATGAAATGAAAACAAGCCAAAAAATTGTATCGAGAAGAGAATTTTCTTCCCTAATTGTGTTCAAATTTCAAGTCGATTGCCTACTTTAATTTGAAATATCATCAGAGAAAGTATCTGTTCTCTCTCTGACTCATACATTTTCGGGTTATCGCACTTTCTCGCATCAACGCGGTGATTGTTTGTCTTGCACGGAAAACAATTGATATCCACCCCTCTGACCCCGCGTAGCGGGCGTCCATGGGAACACCTTAATGTGTGCTTCGTAGCTACATAAGTTATGGGATGATTATTCAATTTGTAATAATTTTTAATAACTATTATATTATTTTCATAGCAAAGTGGTATTGAACGAATCGAATATAGAGACTGGTTTGGGAACACCATCCTGGAAGCTCGTGTTGTGCCTTTTGGGCAGCTGGTTGTCTGTATTCGCAGTCGTGGCCAAAGGAGTAAAAAGCTCTGGAAAAGCTGCTTACTTTCTGGCATTATTTCCCTACATAATCATGATTTGTTTGATGGTCCGATCAGTCACATTGGACGGTGCAATCGATGGTATAATTTACCTCTACAAGCCAGATTGGGAAAAAATTCTTCTTCCTAGTGTTTGGTACGCGGCAGTGACTCAAGCTTTCTTCTCATTGGGCGTTTGCTTTGGCGCCGTTACAATGTACTCGTCCTACAACGATTTCAGTCACAACGTTGCCAGGTATGTTTTTTTTATTTGCTGCGACAATATCTCCAGCCATAATCTGAATTACAAATTAATGCTTACTGATAAAACGGTAAAATGCACATAGCGCATCATGTTGGCAAAAGAATTTACTTTTAAATACGACGGGTTTTTCACCTGAAGAAATGCTCATTTTCTTCTAGAAATTATCGAATAATTGACATTTTCGTTGATTGGGAATTCTTCACTGATTAAATATTCGGCATATTATTTATGCAAATATTGATAAATAGAATAATAGTGATTTCTAGTTCTACTCATAGCGATTGAAAATCACAATATCAAATTATAATTTATAAAATATGAAAATAATGCCAAACTCTATAGATAGATTTTCGGAATTTGTTTTTTTTTACTAGAAAAATTGAGTAGTCGTTCGAAAGTGGTTGAAAAAGGACCTTTGTCATGAAAATGGAAAGTATTCGTAGTATCTGTACCTAGATTGTGCGAATAATGTTATCTATTTTTCGGGTTATCTTTTTTTCGCACACCTATTTTCAAGGTGTTTTTTTACCGAGCGCCTTTTTTCTGAGTGACCTTTTTTCCGGGTTTTTTTTTCAAGCTCCTTTCAACCGGGATTCGCCACCTGACAATAATTGTTTGTTTAAGGGGGCAACGGCATATATTTTTTCATGTAGTACCGGCAGATCCATACAATTCAAATATCTAAGGGAGAGTGGGGATACAATGTGACATTATTTTCCTTAGAATTTAAAAAATATTCTAGCATAGTGTTACGAATAAATTCCAATTATAATTGGTTTCTCTAAATCTTTGGGTATACGAAGAAGCTGCAATGAATAGTTAAGATGGGTTGATGACATCAAAATAATACGAACGAAAAAGATTGGTGGAATGTCACATTGTGCCCCACCGGTGGGGTAGAGTGTGACCACGGTCTTACATACAGGTCTGGAAACTCCTACATATTTTAAGTGGCGGGGGGGTACCTCCTAACGAAGATGTTTTTCATAATTCACCTTGCGACCGCTCGGGTCACTGCGATCGAGGGATGTTCGACGCGCATGCGCATTTGTCCATTATGTGGCGCGCGTTTTTTTAAAGCATTTCATATGAAAAGAAATGAGGAACGTGAATAATTACATTTTTGTAACGCATGCATGAGAAGTGCTACTTCTCGTGCCTGCCGCGCGTGGCGTAAGTGGCGCTTTACGGCCATCGATGCTATTTTACTTCTCGCACGGGAATCACTTGTCGCACGCACTTCTCGCACGCGCGCGACGTTACACTCGGTAGCACTTCTCATGCATTTGTTACAAAATAGTACATTATGCTACAAGGGAGGGAAGAGCGCGATTTTCACCGAGTGCTCGAGCACGAGGTGAAAATTGCGCTCCCTCCCGCGTAGCATACGATTCTTTTCTTCCGATTGCGTTAAAATATGACGTGTTTCTGTCGCTGAAAAGCGAGAGGAAAAATTCGACGATACCTGGCCGTGAGCCGTGTGCATGGGCAGCGGGAAGATATACGAGGCCAGACTCGCTCGGGCATCGTGGCCCCTGTTTTTGCACGCTTCGAGGTGCGCAGCGCGAGCGCCGCGGTACGCGGCGGTCCGAGTGGAAACCTCGAAGTGGGCGAAAATAGGGGGCAAGATGCCCTAGAGAGTTTTGGCTCGTATATCTTGCCCGCTGCACATGCGCACTGCTCGCGGTCAGATATCGGCGACTTTCCTTTCGCTTTTCAGGGACGGAATCACGTTATTTCAGCGCAGTCAGGAGATAAGTACTATTAAAAGTAATACATGATGATAGGAAATTAAATGAGTTTAAGGTAGTATGAACAGTACAGGCCCGCCAAACGTGATTATCAGATAAAATTTCGAACACTTCTTGATGGGATACACATATCCAACAATTTGCAAATATATAATTTTATAACTATGCTCACTTCTTCGGATGATGAAACTCGGATGATGAAACGGATTTTCGGATGATGAAACTTGGTTCAAAATGTCTTTCACAGACAAGTTGGCTCGATTTTAAAGCACTTTGTTTCGGAAAAGCGGCAGCAATCGCAGCTTGCCATTTTTGACGTAAGATATGATCCGCCGGCACTGTGAACACTGATCGTTTCACAGTTAGACTCTTGTTTCCAGTTTTACAAGTCGAAATTACGCACGATCTCTCCTATAATTAAATATGCTTGACGTTGACTTGGCGCTGTTTTAATAAAATCTGCATAATAAGAGAAGGTTCTTAAAAAAAACAAATGTCAAGGTTACGCGAAATTCGGATGAAAGTAATTTTAAGTTTTGTAGAGTTCAAAATTTTGCAGAGATTGCATAATCGTTACAACGCTGGATCTATTCACGAGTCTAATGGCAGGCACTACGATCTTTGGAATCCTCGGAAATTTGGCCCACGAAAGTGGTAGCGACGATATCAGCACGATAGTTCGTTCCGGCACTGGTTTAGCTTTTATCTCCTACCCTGAGGCATTGTCCAAATTTACGGTAGTGCCTCAGCTGTTTGCGGTTCTCTTCTTCCTTATGCTCTTCGTTCTGGGCGTTGGATCAGCTGTTGCATTTTCCAGTGTGATAATCAGTGTGATAAAGGATCAATTCCCGAGGATCCAGCAGTGGATAATAGCCTTTGGAGTTTCCATGATGGGTTTTCTAGTCGGAATCGTCTACTGCACGCCTGTAACGTTGATTACATCCATTTAGTACTAGTATCAGAGTTGATCAAATTTGGCTCGAATAATTCTTAGAAATCAAAAACAATAAAGAATTCTTTTTTTATTGAATAATAAATTACAAAAATATAAACTACGCTTGAATTTGGACATTAATAGATTCATAACAGGCTTTTAGAATAAACGCTCAACTCTGATTCTTATCGTGCTATATTTACTACAAAGTTATAATAACCACTTTCGAAATAACATTATTCATTTATTTGTTCCATAAATAATTTGGTATTCACTACTTTTCAGAATGTTTAATTATATTAATAGGAAAA
Source organism: Ephialtes manifestator (assembly GCA_963970395.1). Lineage (NCBI taxonomy): Eukaryota > Metazoa > Arthropoda > Insecta > Hymenoptera > Ichneumonidae > Ephialtes > Ephialtes manifestator. The sequence goes on from OZ019969.1 coordinate 27,742,946, forward strand.
TGTAGAAATATTTTATTAAATCGAAGTAATAATTTTTCATGTTCATTAGCTTGAAATTGTCGTTAATAAATTCAAATGCCCATTACTTTGATTCTTATGTCATATCATAACTAAATTTTTATGAAAAATCTTTCTATAGTCTGCAAATTGTTTAAAAGTCGTATTAAAAATACATGTGGACATTAAACAATACGAATATCAAATTACTTAAGGACTGAATAACCGAACAGTGGGTCGTATTAAAAGCGAATGACGACTAAGGAAATCTAATTGAATTTAATATATTTTAGGGAGGTCAATATATACTGAATCTCGTTGATTTCTTTGGAGGAACCTTCATAATCGTATTCCTGGCATCGTTTGAAGTAATAGCAATCGCCTGGGTTTATGGTAATAAAAAAAATACCAGAAATAAAAAAAATGTAGTCAAAGAATGATTAAGAAAAATTGAAATTTCTATAAAATCTGAACCGTTTCGCTGATCTTCACTAAATATAATATTCAGTATCAGTGAACATTTTTTCTTTTTTACACCATTTTGAGTTTATCAGTACAAAAATTTCGCATACAATTTATTCATGAAAACCAAGCTTAAGGTAGTTCTGTCGTGAAGGCAATCCAAACTCATATGCATGAATTTTTGACATGTTGTAATTTAGCTATTCAATTTTGCTTGCACAAAATCTTGAAGGCTTTTACCGAGTATTTGAATGAACAATTAAAACTTTAAAATCGATCTTTTTACACGGCGCTCACGGGAGGGCTGGAAAAATTGATCTTTAAATGGAAAATTAACATACTTAGATCAAAGATAGAGAAAAAATCAAAAGTACTAAGGATTTGTAAATCATTCAGAAATTGATGCATCATGAAAAAAGGTGAAGTCTCCGGAATAATGCTTAATTGAATCAAGGTCAAAATGCACAATACCGAGCTAAATGACGTTTCCTAACCTAATTATCGTAAAAATGAAGTCAAATCCGCACGAAACATATCAACTATTTAAGAATAATCATTTTAATTTGATTACGACAACTTCGAAGGTTTCTCGATTATTTTTTATATTATTATTGAGGCAGTCAAAGTGATGCGTATGATTATTTTTTAATGTCATATAGACTCTGAGATTTATGACTCCGGCGTACCGACAGAACTACCTTAATATATGAGGAAACGATGCAAAAAATACCATAAAACCTTTCTCGATTTTTTACAGGTATTGATAATTTTCTGGACGATGTTGAATTCATGGTGGGAACAAGACCCTCAGCTTACTGGCGTTACTGCTGGGGCTGCTTAACGCCTCTTATGCTCTTCGTAATACTGTCATATTTTTTGGCAACTCTGACACCTTTGACATACAATGATAGTTTTTATCCAACCATTGCCTACGGTATGTAATTTGTCTTCTCTAATTTGCGAAAAAAAATGTATTTCCTCGACACTTTTATTTTTACAGCTGCTGGCTGGATGATACTGGCAATAGGCATCATACCATTTCCAATATTCATGATTATCGAAACATTCAGTAAAAAAGACAAGTCCCTGTTCGAGGTAAATGATTTTATTCAAATATATGAGGCATTCCATATGAAGCGGGCCACCCTGATTTTCAATGTTCGTAGAGTGGGTTCATAATTTTTTTCCAGAGTATTTAAAATTCCCCGAACACATACGAGTTATTTCAGATTTCAAATCCCCACAGATTTTCCACAATAAAATACACTTTTTTTATTTTTTTCATTTCGCTGCCGACTTAAAACTATCTACTTATGACACAACGAAATTGTTCCGGGATAAAATGTAGGGTTTCGCGTATACTTTTTGATAAAAATATTTCCAAATTAACCTACATCATTTTTCAGGCATTTTTTGGCAAAATAATGCCACATCATTTTTTTTCGTTGAGAGGGACCATTTTTATTTTACTCAAAATTTCACAGAATTTCCGTCATAATGTTTAAAAATGACGAAAAAATCAACACGATGGCAAATTGATATCTTCAAAATGTACGGCTCGGTTATTTGCTGAATCACACACAATTCACATGTTCACATTATGAAGGTATGAATTAATCATCGCGCAAATTTTAGTGTAGTTAGTGGACATAATAACGGAAATTCCGTCAAATTTTGAGCAAAATGATCCCTCCCAACGAAAAAAATGGTATAACGTTTTTAAATAAATCCGCAGCGGAATGAAAAAAAAAATTCTCCATTGTCATTTTTATTTTTTTTTTCATTTCGCTGCGGATTTATTTAAAACTATCCATGACATAATAAAATTGTTCAGGGATAAAATGTAGGATTTCCTGTATACTTTTTGGTAAAAATGTTTCCAAATTATCCTAGATACATTTTCAATCACTTTTTGGCAATACAAAGTCATACCATTTTTTTTCGTTGGGAAGGACCATTTTAATTTTGCTCAAAATTTGACGTAATTTCCGTTATTATGTCCACTGAATACACCAAAATTTGCGCGATGATCAATTCATATCTTCATAATGTGAATATGTGAATTGTGTATGATTCAGTAAATAACCGAGCCGTACATTGTGAAGATATCAATTTGCCATCATGTTGATTTTTTCACCGTTTTTTAACATTATGACGGAAATTCTGTGAAATTTTGAATAAAATAAAAATGGTCCCTCTCAACGAAAAAAATGATATGGCATTATTTTGCCAAAAAATGTTTGTAAATTTATCTAGGTTAATTTGGAAACATTTTTATCAAAAATTATACGTGATACCCTACATTTTGTCCCGAAACAATTTTGTTGTGTCATAGATAGTTTTGAGGATAGACACCTCGTACTGTTGAGTCATTGACCAACTGAACTGAAGAAATTAAAAAACGCATCTCAAGGTTAACTAAAATCATTAAATGGTTCAAGGGATCTAGACCTACACCTTTCTATGCTGCAGAATTAACAATTTCTCAGATAAGTTCGATTTTATCATTTTTTTCTATCAACTTTGTTGCTGATTTGACGCATATGTTCCCTGATGCAAACTGTTAACAAAAATAAATAAATGTTCGGTATAAAAATATGAATCTATGAATCCATACATCGTATTGAGTGTAAAATAACATCTTTAAGATGTCTCGAAACAGTAACAGTCAATATTCTACTTATTTTTGTAAAAAAGTCGTCCATAACCTCACAATTTGTGAACGTTGTGTTCATGTGTTCCTAATAGTCCATTGTGACATTGGGAAAAAAAATTTACCGATACAGTAATCTGGAAATATGTATTTTTTACGTTCAAGAAGCGCTTTCTACTCATCATGACATGCAGCCCATGCCAAAGAATATGCATGTACATAGAACTGCAGATCCTATGCTTCGCCTGAAGCTGCGCAAAAACTGGAGTACGCACCAAAAATAACGAAAATGCGTGGTACTCCAGTTTCTGCGCAGCTTTGGGAGAAGCTAAGGATCTGCACTTTTATGTACATCCATATTCTTTGCCCATACTAAATGTTTGAACTTTTTGCTCGTATATCTCAAAATCCGTATGGGCAAAAAATAATTAAAAATTCTTAAATAATACTTTGTTCATTATTTCATAATTCCTGCAATTTTCAGTTTGAGAAGTAGAAAAAGGCAACTGAGGTGTTTATCCTTAAATCGGAAGCGAAAGGAAAAAAAAAAAAAAATAAAAAAAGCGTATTTTATTGTAGAAAAACTCTGGGGATCAAAAATCTGAAATAACTCGTATGTGTTCGGGGAACTCTATACACTCTGGAAAAAAATTATGAACCAACTCTATAAACATTAAAAATCAGGGTGACCCGCTTCATATGGAATGCCTCGTACATCTTTTTTTAAACAGTCTTGGTAATATCATTTCTTTTAGAGTTTCAAATCAACTCATGAATGGGGCCCAAAAAATCTTGAGATACGTGGAGAGTGGAAGGCTTTCAAAGAGATCAGGCGACGGGACAGAATAAATACATCGGAGAGCAGCAAAATGACGAGAATACTCAAAGTCATGTTTAATAAGTAACAACCTCACGAAACTTTGAAATAAGTTAATTTAATTTCAAATATTTGATAATATTGACCTGTAAATAAATTACATGCATTAATTATATATTAAATAAATATTATTTTTATTATTTTTTGTATTAAATTACCTGAAAACGAATGTAATGTCAATAAGGGATAACGATCTATATAAGCTTTTCTCGTTAAACCACTATAAAGTCCAGCAGAATTGCATTTCTCAATTCAAATTGAATTAGTGGTTAGTACACCCACCAAATCATCCTTTTGAGGGGAGGAAAAAGCTGTTTTCGTAACACATGCATGCAAGAAAGTCTATCTTTCATCTCGTGTTAAGCGAAAAGTTATTATCAATTTAATTACGTACCTATCTATACATACCTTTATATTTCCACTGTGACTATTATTTTAGCATTAAAACGTTCCATCATTAAACGAAACATTGAAACTTGAGATTGGATGGAGTGAAATTCGTAGTTCCTCTGCGTCTTCAGTTAAATGTAATTATTTCAAGAATGTATGGAAGTCTTGTAATGTTATAGCTTCTCGAACGTGAAGCTCCTGAAGCGAATTGATTGTGCAGTTGGGATTCCAGTTAAGGCATGACTTTAGGGCATTGAGCCCAGTCGTTAATTATAAGACATTAAAACCTTTCTATATACGATGTAAATTCAGTACGTCAAAACTTAAAACTTATATGATGTTCCGTATAGTAATTTAACGTACTGTATTTTTACTGAACCCATGTAGTAAATTCAATTTAATATACGAAAGAAAATGAAAATTCAATGTACGTGTAGTAAAATTGAATTTAACTTATTTTGAGAAGACGACTTTTGTAACAAATTTAGGAAATTATACGTCAATTTTAGTGTACTGTGCTTCAATTTATACGATTTTTGTAATGAATTGAGCAGAAATGTACAATTTTATGTTATACTCGTGTAGTAAATTTTCTATACCCATTTATGTGTAAGAGCTTCCTACACAGTATTGTAATTTTACCTTAAAAATTTTTAACAGTGTAATGCATACAGTTTTGTGAACACATACAGTTTCCTTTGCAAAATTGATCCCGTGTATTTCATCGCTGTTGCCTGTTTTTGAAAATAAATAAGTACGTCAATCCTGCGAATGGCTGTTATAAAATGTTTATCAAATTCTGAACTATTGTTCTTTGTATTTTTAAATATCCGTGGTTTGAACCTTGAAAAATATTTGTTTTCTCGACTTCGCTAAAAAAAACCTCATTCCGTGCCCGTAACGCGGGCGCAAACACGTTGATTTTTAACCTCTGACGCGCACGCTTGTGCAATCCAGATTAATTACACCCAACTACACCATTCATTACATGAAAATCGTACTGCATATGCGTACTCGTCATTGGCTAAAAATGACCACTTTCGGCATTCTTATTACAAGCACGGAATATGGTTATTTTTAAGCGAAATCTGGAAAAAATTATCAGTAAAAATCATGCATTTTCCTCCCTTGTAGCATGGTACACTATTAAGAAGTTGTGTAAGAAGATATGTCAACAAAAAGGAGCAATTGTCTTTGCTTTAATATAATTAAGAAACATCCTGTCCACGAAGATTTGTAATTAAGTTTTATCCCAGCGGTGAAAAATATACAGGCCAAAATTTATGCAATTATCTGGTTCAGATGATCAGTGAAAAAAATGAGCACATATATATTAACATAATTTGCCAACATTAATGTCTCGAATAAGAACGAACTTTGCTTAGTTAAATTACCAGAGTTCTGTTAGTAGTCGTTGCATAATTGGAGACCGGTTGAAAGTTTTGCACCATTCTAAATGACATAAAATAAAAAATGCTGATAGAAATAAATTGTGTATGTGCATCATTTTTTCGAAAAAATCTCGTATGTTTCTTTAAAAGCTATTTTCTCATCTGTCAACTTTTGAGTGTTGAAAAGTAAATGCAACGAGTTACATAAGTTTTGTAATCTTTTTTTTGTCAATACGATTGTAAAACAATTGCTTCCGATTAAGTAATGTGAAGTTAGAACATGCGGGCCTTTCCTATTAAATAATTATTAATAAATGAGTCATGACAAGATACATAAAAACTAACTATATGTGCCCTTCAAAGAACATTTTCGAACATTAAGCACAATAATATAAACACTTTTTACTATTCCCAACTTTTTTTAAATACTCGGCATCAAGACGTATTCCCAGTTTTTGAAAAAATTCTTCATTCATGACACAGGAAAATTATACCCCATAAAATGTCGTAGAAACTCTTTTTTGTCAATACGATTGTAAAACAATTGCTTTCGATTAAATAATGTGAAGTTAGAACATGCGGGCCTTTCCTATTAAATAATTATTAATAAATGAGTCATGACAAGATACATAAAAACTAACTATATGTGCCCTTCAAAGAACATTTTCGAACATTAAGCACAAAAATATGAACACTTTTTACTATTCTCAACTTTTTTTAAATACTCGGCATCAAGACGTATCCCAGTTTTTGAAAAAATTCTTCATTCACAGGAAAAGTATATCCCATAAAATGTCGTAGAAACTCTTCTCCTAGGACAACAATTGCAATGACAGTCGATGGACATCATTTTTTATGTTTTCTTTATTATTAATAAATTAATATATTATATATGTCTTGATATATATACATAATATATGTATGTATATATATATTTTTTTATATGTATATGTATAACAGCGACAAGTACAATATATCATCATGGTTCGTTACTATTAATCATAGTCGAAGATCCTTACCGTTAATACCTAGATTTAAACGAAAAAGTGTCGAAGTTATAATGGTATGGCATTCCCGCTCTCATTTTATCATTTTATCGCTCTCGCCCTCTCTCTCACTCTCACGCTTTCTCTCTTTTGTTTCGTTCATCGTCGGTAATCCAACTTACATGTAATCGCAATATAGATACAGGGATACAGAAAAATAACACCGCGCGACCACGGTGGAATGAACCTTAAAGAATACTATTAAGCTGAAAGGGACTGTGTCCTTCCAGATCGAAGGGGAAGACTACGTGTCCCATTTTTTTAAATTCATTGAATGGCTTGATCGTTTGCGTAACCCGTTTTTTTTTTAAATCGAGTTAGGTGCACGCACATGTCTGAAATATATACTTATTCATACTCCATTTTTCTCCAGCTCGAATTAAGAGTTTGGCAAGGTGCACACGTTAATTTTCTCGTTTGCGGATTTAGTTAATTAAATTCTTTTTTTTTCTTTTTTTTCTTTCGTGTATTATTATTATTTATATTAATTATTTAGGATTAATTGTACCTTTACTTACAGATCCTATCTACCGACCTTGCCGATCGCGACGCGAGAGTTTTCGGTGATTCGGAACGTTACAGGTCCAACGTGACACAATTTTTTAATTTTCTTATTTTTTCCCTCTATTATAGATTCAACCTTGGTCCATTTTTTTTTTTTTTTTTTTTGACGCATACGATTTATGTACAGTTTTATCGAGGACGGAATCGAGAGGACGACTGAGTGTCCTCTCGATTCACGACCGATTTTCTTTCCTCCCATTCCCCACGAATTTACGGAATCTCATATTGCACCGTTCGACATTTATTCGCTCCGAACACATTGAACAGATCCAACAGCCGCAGGGCCATACGGTCTTTCCGTGACTATTACTTTACTTCGAGAAATTTACTCCGAATTGAGATGCAGCTTCCTATCTAACGGCGAGAAATTCTACGGTCGTAAAGTTCGTCTTCTTTTATTTTTCTTAGCCCCTATATGTTTCCCATTCTCGCCGTCGTTTATCGTCCTCAATTCTGGGAGAACATATTCCACCGCGTCGTACTCGATATATAGAAATATTCGAGTTTCTCAGTTCGTTACTTTGTTTCATAGTTTTTGATGCACGCTATGTATAATGACACATTTATAGTAGATAACAGTATGATTTTTTGTTCAACTTCACCCCATTGACAATTGTAACACTTTCTCTTAAGTCGTAACACGAAAAAGTGTCTGTGATGTGTTTTTTTTGTGGATAAGTTTAAGTGTTTTTTTGTGTGTGTGTGTGTGTGGTTTTTTTTAACAATTCGTGTGCTGATCTGTACGTATTTCGATTATGTCGTATGTTAGATGATTTCGTGCCAAGATGACCCTTTCATGCAGCCTTCTAAATCATCAAAATTGCAACGTTACGAACGAACTATGTAAGTTACATGAAGTTCTACATTTTATGCATATCAGCTACAAAAAAGTACAATAAAAATCGATGGGCTACAAGGATATGAAAAAAGAAAAAAATGAACGTCACATTACTGTTGTGTATGGTACGTTTTTTTCATATTCTATTGTTTTTTTTTTTTTTTTGAAAATGGCATTGAAAATATTAAAAGCAATAAACTGATGATACAATTTAGGGCAAACGCACGATACTCACATTACATATTTGAAGGGGTGACCAAAATGGTAATTTTTATGTACCATTAATTTTAAAAAAGAATTAATTCTCTCAAGCAAGTGGTACACGTAGAAAAAAGATTTGAATTTTTTGAAGCATTTTTTTTTAAATATTTTATTTCTGGTTTTTGTACTACTAGTTTATCGTTTTTTAATTCTTAATCGAATTTTATCAACAGTAAAGTTTAAACGTGAAAGGGTCTTCTTCTTGTCTTTTCAGTATTCGATGCTAGATTTCCTGAACGTTTCTCATTTCTTTCTTCACGAGAAGTCGCGTTATTAGCTATCCCTTGCGGCGAGCTCGTGCGATTCTCAAGAAAGTTTGTTTTTATATTGTTTTACTCCTTATCTTCGCAATCTCTTTAGTCCGGACTTTTAATCCCTTAAGAACGACGAAACTGTCTCTCTCTCCTAATATTTACTTTCATCGGTTGATAAAAAATCGTTCGGCATCGCCGCAGAAGAACTATATTAACCGCTTAGTGTTTTTGTGTGTGCGTCCTACGCCGCAAACGACAACGCCTTTTGTTTTTAATTTTTATTTAGGGACACGCAGTTACACAGTATTTTTAACACGCTATGCTTCAACCTGATTTCCGTTTCGTGGCACATTTTTCTTTTATCGCTCGTCTTCTTTTTTACTTCATTAAAATTATTTCCTTTCGTTGGATAAACGTTGAAGAGTTGGGAAAATGAATTACCGGTGGTGGCGCTGTGATCAACTTTAATATCGGCTTAAGGCCTCGATTTCTCGGTTCTGAAAGCTTTTGCTGAAGACATAAAATATGAATAATTAATGCTGAAGTAAATAAAGTAAATAAAGATAATAATCGGGATACAATCTTAAGTCGGTCGATGGCAATTTTTATCATCACTGGTAAAGACATTACTCTGACAATTTGTCAAAAACATTTTAACCGGACCGTCTCAACAAAATTCCCATATTTTTATCTACATTTTTCTGATATTTTACGAATATCTCGGTCATTTTAACCGAATTCCTTCAGAATGTACAATTTATTAAAGGGTTTCAGAATTATCCAGAATTTTGTGGAAAGGATTCTTCAAAATTCGGAATTATTTAAAAATAAAATTGTATTTTTCAGAGAAAATAAAATTTTTCTGAAAACACTGATTCTTTCGTATGCGACAGGTTCAGAGTATTTCAGAAAAAAATGGAGTTTCTCGCAAGCATCTAACTAATTTTCTAGCAAAAATAGAGATTTTCAGCAACTTTCGAAAAAATCTTATTGACGATGCAGGCAAAGAATTTCGGAGAACATTCCGAAATTTTTTGGAACCATGGAAAAGTGATTCAAGAAAGGCAGAATCAATTTGATGTCTTCAGAAAAACGTTTCGCAATATAAAATGAAATGAATCGATAACTTTTACTTTTTATTAAAATAAGAAATTTACCGAGATATTTTTAAAGGAATTTTTCAGATTTCCCGAAAAAATTGCAAAGATTTTCACTTGCAGGAATATTTTCAGCAAGTGAATATTCTACTTGAAAGTGAACTAACATGAAAAAATTAACTCATTGAAATACAATTGATCAATTTCTCCTTTTTAGCACTATTCAATATGTTATTTCAATGTAATAACGCCAGTATTTACAATTGGTATCTTACAATCTTCATTTAAGTAAACTACAGCTTTGATCACCAGGTGTCGAACTTTCAAATTCATGTTCCCAAGAATCTCGTTCATCTTCGATTATTAACGTTTCGTTTTCATAGCCATTTGGTCAAAAACCCGACCCTCAGGCTCCATGTACTTTCGCCAATAAATAATAAATACATATCGAAAAAATGTACGACAGTTGGCGCGGTATTCGATCGATCGAGTGCGCGCTAACCTTCACCGTCAGCGGCGCTTAAAAACGCCTAAATATTGCACGCACCCAATTACCTCAATTTCACCGTTCCACTTTTCCATACTTATATTTACAATTATTCGCTTAACAGATAAGAGAGAGTTTTATCAACGCTATCTTTGTCGTTCACACCGTTTATAAAAAATTTATTTGCAATGAACCGTCTTTCACGTTCCTCCAGTTCTCTGATTAGTTTTCGATTTTTCTTTTCCCTCGAATCGTACACACGATTCATCGCCGAGGGGCTTCGAGCTCTCTCGACGTAATCCTATATCCTAACGATTTATTAATCGTTTTTTTTTCTTATTTTTAAAGTAATATTTTTTTTTTTCGTGAGACTGAGACCTCGATACTTCGATTAACGTATACGTTAGATAAATACACAAGAAGAGTGTCTCGTTTTATATACAGTGTTTCAGTGTTTGTGTGTTTTTATCGTTATAATATTAACATGATCGAATATCCGATAGGTTCGTCAAGCATTGCGTAATCGCCTGACGAATTATCGGTAATTGTCAGACGTCATCATGTGGCATCTGAAAGGAAAAAAAAAGTAAAGAAAAATACATATTTTAGCGTAGTACGTAAGACAACATCCACCGTGGTCGCAGAACGGGTTTGCAGAATCGACGAGAATTCCCGAGAGTCTGTCCTGTCGCACTCTCTCTCACTCTCTCTCTCTTTCTCTCTCTCTCTCTCGCTCTTTTTTCGAGTCCATAACGTATTACGAGCCTAAAAAGTATTTACATTTTTCCCCCATCAACGAGTCCACACGATTTTGTGGAGGCGTCACATCACCTCTCAGTGACGTCGACGCCTCGATAGCGTTCCCGTCGTTAACGCTCTTCATTTCCCTTTTTTTTATACATATATAATTTTTTTTGTTATTTTTATTTAAGGCATTACAATTATCCATGCTCGGTGAACAAGCGCGAATTAATATTTGTTTTTGTTTTTTCATTTAATTTTCATTCATTTTTTTGTGTTGTTCTTTTTATTTATTCAATGGCAGTAGAGAGAAAAGGTCGAGGGTGATCCTTCCCGTATCTTTCATCTGTACATTTTTTTTTTCATTCTCTTTTAATTTTTAAAAATCACTATCGTCGATTGTGCACGCAATTGTGGGTTTTTTTCTTTTTAATTTTTGCCGCACTAATCGTTGCATCAGTCACAGGGTACCATTTGTTTTTGCATCTGTTCTTAATTTCCGGGTTTCTTCGTGATTTTTTTAGTCACGTAGTCCGTGGATCGTCGTTGCTGTGGCGATAATCGCGAGAGCAAGTCTCTCGTCGAGAAAATCGAGAGTACGACGATCCGTCAACTTCTGTGCGTATCGGTGACGAGCGTGGATTTGGGGGCCGAACGGTACTTCGCGCTCGACTGGGAACCGCGGCCCCGTGTGTCATACGGGCTCTTCCTTCTTGAAGTTGATGTTCTGCGATGCGCAAAAGTCACGGGTGAAGGGTATGCAGTTAAAGAGCTTGCATATCTCGCACTCGTAGACTGGCACGTTGTAAAAGAGAGCTAGAAGCAGGGCGAAAAGGCCGATTATCAGGACGAGACAGACCCAGATAAGGAGGATCTTTCGGCGACGATCGTAGTGACCAAACGAGATGAAGGGCATCAGCGCGTAGGCCGCGAGGAAGCCGAAGATGAAACCGAAGAGATGAGCGTAGTTGTCGACCCATGGCAGGACACCGAGCATCAGGAGGCCAACCAGTATCATTATTAGTTTCGACAACGCTCGTCTCGGATGCTTTAGCATTGGCCAGCAGTTCAGTACCTCAACTACCAAAGTCGCTAAAAGGGCGAAGTGTGCTCCTGCTGGACCAACCTGCGAATATAATAATTACTTAGAAATGTGCTGTAGTAAAATGAAAATACCATATAATTATAATATGGGAAAAACACAAAAAAATTATACTGTATTTTAAGGAGGTTCGCCTATTAGTCGACTTCCAACTTAGGGCTTTCATTTCTTTTTTGATTACTAAAATAAACACTTAATATACCCAATCCCCAATACCCAATCGATTTTTTTAGAGATATTGACCGTGTAGTTACGTTGGAATATGACTCAGAAGTTGACCGGGATAAAGCATTGAATACATGGCAAAATTCGTTTTGGAGACAGCGTTGACCGATTTTTCATATATCTAGAGCCAATTTTGGACTTTGACAAACTAGTGTCACGATTATCAAGTAACTGGCTGAATGATAATTCAAGGAATGTGTAAAAATGGATAATTTAGATTTTATCGTCGATATTTAACGATTTATCGTTGCGAAGTTCAGTTTGATACCCTGGACTGGAGTTCACATATTATTTTAAGAGTTTTACTACCAATTAGGAGTTATCGAATGAAAATTATCAATTTATAAATTATTCTGGAGCTTCAGTACTGTCTGAGAATTGTTTTTATAGGTTCTGGAAATTATTTTCAATTTTTTGTTCACTCCTTGATTTTATATAGACAACGGCTCCCGAATTGTTGAACATCTAAGACTTGTGATTATGTATTTTTATATTCTATAATCCAATAATTGGCGAGAAATGTGGTGTATACGTAGCATTCACAATTCATCATACTAATATTGCATATAATTCGTGATGGATGCATTCACATTTTTTCAGTCATATTTTTGACTCACAAGTTATAAACAATGCCCTTAAACGAAATTTGACGTCGATGTTTATTCTGGAAGTGTCATGTAAAAAAATGATCACGAGATTTTTGGGACAATTTGACGGTTTGACAATTTGGAAAAATTAGCCTATACAGCTGCAAAAGTATCGGCCAAAATTTATGTAAGTAAATTTGTCGTTACAAAAAAAGGATTGCCCGTCATTTATGGGTTCCGTTTAATTTTTTTAAGTGTCTTAAGTGGAGTCTTCATAATCACAACTTTGTTGAATTAATTGTAATAGAGATTTTTTTCCTCAGGATGAGGTTTGACGGACTAAAGCATCTACATGGTCTATCATTAGGTACACAGAGTTTTTTAATTCTTCAACGTGACTGTCAAGCAGTGATTTAATGTTTTTTTTTGTTGCGGGATAAACTATGCCACTATCAAAGTAATTTTTTAAGTTGTCATCACATATCATTAAAAATACGGTAAGGTTACTGATCAAGAATGCCGCCTACATCTCTAATTCCAATGATGGATGTTCGCTCAGTTTTACATTCTGAGAAATGGTGGTAGTCTAGCAATTATTGAGTGACAACTGTTGATTATTAATCCATGCAAGAGTTTCGAACTAGCGTAATTAAATTTTATAAATAATTGATTTAATGCGAGAGTTTCAAACCAACGTAATCCAATTTTATAAATAATTTATTCAATGTGAGAGTTTCAAAACAGCATAATTTAATTTTATAAATAATTAATTCAATATAGATTTGTTCGCAAAAATGACCTGTATCTTTTATAAAAGTTTTTCAAACTTATTATCAATTGCCATGAAAAAAAATTGACGATATTTATAAAAATATATACTGTATTCTTCGCTTTTTTCGTAATTTATCATACCTTTTTTCTTTTTGTTCGGATTTCGTTTGTCACATTAAATGAATAATTTTATTAAATAAATCAATTAATCAAGTTCCCATAAATCATTTTATTTTTCTAGCGCTGGAGTAACTGTTGGTATTCAACTAATTTTCTCAGTGTAGTTTCGCGCGAATTAATTAATATTTATTGGATGTTAACTTGATTAGTCACCAAATTGAATGAGTTTGTTACGTGATCGACTATTAAATATCAATATTCCATTGTAAATCAACGTTTGTTACCAAGTGCATAATTCACTACCTTTCCAATCATTGTAACTTAATATTCATTATTATGCAATGCTCGTTGTTGGACATTAATTTTTTAGATATAACATTAATTTTTTAGACATAATTTAAAGATTGTTACTTTAACGTAAAAATAGTATGAGAAAATAGCACACGTTGATTCACAATGTTTTCTCTTAAATTTCCTCTAATTCCAGAAACAGAGTGCATCACAATATAAATAACATAGTGAAAGCCATAAAAGCTCTGCAAAAAAAAGTAAAAGTTGAGGCGAGTAATTTATCATTTAAAATCCTCGAGTGACCACTTAATATTGAAGAGTAGCTGTCGTTTATACAGATCGAGGAAGTCAGTGTTACGAAATAATACAGGGTAAGAAGAACCACGTACTGCAGACAAATTTATTTTTAACGAATAATTATATTTTATGACACTCTCAGTAACCTTTGAATAATGATTGTGTCATATAAACTAAAAATTCATAGTGTTTGCTAAATAGTTGTCAACGCAACCACTATTTTTTAGTATAAAACTTCATACATAAATACATGTACAAAAAAATATGATATTTTTTAAGGTATTACAAAATATTTTTATAGAACGCCCTTTATATAAAAATATTGGTTACATTTTTTGTAGCCAACTCTCATTCATGTATTCGTGATCTTCATTGTATTTATCGCAATCAGTTAAGAAAAATCAAAAATATACATAGTAGAAACTAAATTGAATTTTTTTTTGTAAGATCAACAAATTCCTGTTCGCAAAAGAAAAAGTTTGATAATACTGCATGAAAATTTTGGTAAAATACTAGTGTAGCAAATAATATTTCCTACAGTACATTTTTTTACATTTGTAGATAAAAATTGCAAATTCCATTTTTCTGATTAATCCAAAATTACGTAATTTATATAATTAATAATTTATAAATAATTAAAAATTTCTTGTTGAAAGTACAAAAATTTCAATTTATTTTTTACTGCATAGGAATCGTTCTGACGAAAGAAATAGGGAAAAAAAAGAAATACTTTACCTCCGCTCTGTGAGGGATGAATATTGCACTGGCGAGATTTCCGGCCAGCGCACCCACGAAATAGATAAGAGCTATTCTGAGTGAACCGGTCAGTTTCTCGAGATCCCGCATGAGAAAGTATTGGACGAGGAGAGTGATGGCAAGATGAAGAATACTGAAAAATATAATTATTAGAAGGAACGAATGATACCAGTCGGGTTTAAGTGAGCTATAAAATAGTGATAAAAAAAGAGGTACTTCGCTAGAATGAAGTTGGAACTTACCCAGCATGCAGGAAGGTAGTCGTGAACAATCTGTAGAATTGATCGGGCCATTCTGGATGAAGAAACGGTATCATGCCGCACACGTCGTGAAGACACTCGACCTGGGAGCACAGCGACGCTTCCTCGTGGAAGTAACCGTGAACGAAGTCGCAATACTCCTTGGTCGTTATTCTGCACATTCCGTGAATTCCGATGCAACATGGATGACCTATCACTTCGCAGACCATGTGCTCCGCCATTTTGTCCTTGTAACGACCGATTGGAAAATTGTTGTTGTTGTTTCCTGGCTGATGTCCATTGTTGCTCCTAAAACCAATCAATATCAACATTGCATGACATGAATGGTATCATTGATTAAAAAAATGATTTTTATTCGTCGTATAATTTTTTTTCCAAGTGCGTACAACATATTTTATCACACCTTTTTAGTGAGACCTCGAAAGACGCGAAAAACGAGACAAGACGAGAAAAAATCAGTCGAGACAGACTCGCGGCGATACGAGAGACGAATATTTCATTTATCGTTTTTTTCGAGACAAGACGAGAGAGGCTACGCGAGAATTTCAAGAATCTCGACTTATCGACACCGTAAACCATAATTTATCATAATTCGGGAATGCTGGTCCAACAGTTGAAGACATTTACACCATTTTTTTTTTAACTATATAAACTTGTCACGATATTTTTGTAAATTACTGCTTACAATTGAATTTACGTATGCACAGACTATTGCTGTACTTCAGCTTTTATCATAGACGTATACGAAAACTTTGAAACCACGAATTTAAGCATGTTTTTCCCCATCTTTTCCCCCATCGTAATGTAAGCATAGAGAAGTAAAAAGATTTTAAATGAATAAGATTATGTAGAAAGAAAAAATATTGTTAACGTACGAGATCTTGAAGAAAGCAAAAATATGTTGAATAAATGAAATTTTTAAGAAGGTCATAAGATTTTGAACAAAAAAGATTTAAAAGAAAGTGAAAACGTTGTGAATGAATGAGATTTTAAAGAAAGCGAAAATATTTTGAATAAGTAAGATTATGAAGAAAGTAAATAAATTTTTATTTACTTCACAATCTCATTAATGCAAAATCGTTTCGCTTTCTTCAAAATCTCTACTCTTCCTTCACAGTCTCATTTATTGAACATTTCTTAAAAATGACTTTCTTAAAAATTTTACTCATTTAAAATTTCTTCGAAATCTCATTCATACAAATTTTTCTCACTTTCTTCAAACGTCAATCATTCGAAATCTTTTTGCTCTCTTTACAACCTGATTCATTTAAATTCCTTTTACTATCTTCAAAACGTTATACCTTTGAAATGTGTCTTGTCGTTCGAGAATATTTCGAGACAAGAGAACATTTTTCTATCGACCTTCGAGACAAGACGAGACGATATTGTTATCGCTATTTGTCGATATGAGACGAGAGATGCCCAATTCTCGTCTCGTCTCGTCTCGTGGCAACACTACACCTTTTGCTATGCTCATGTATTTATTTTGTTTAAATCCGATAATTAGAGGGATAGACAATATGAGAATAGAAATATATTCAGAATACATTAATTTAGTAATTTTTAACATAATGTATAAATAACCTGTTTGAAGATTAATTGTTTCCGATTACTTTTAGTCATACAAGAAAATATTTTATAATTCTGTGATCCCTTATAAGTAATTACTTATAAGTATTCGGGACGAAAAATATTTAGAATACATTTTTATTCGAGCATTGTCTATCCCTGGGCAATTATAATAAATTACGGGTGGTTTGCAAACTTCAAGACATCGTTAAATTTTCCGCGTGTTTCATCGATCAAAAATATTCGAATCTTGTTAAAAACTCGGTGGTGGTTTACGAAAAATCAATAGATACTTGGGTGGAACTTTTTTTCTGAAATATTCTAAACCTGTAGTATACCAGACAAATCGGCATTTTTTATGAAAGCTGATTATTCTTGTATAACGTAAAAAATAATAAATACCATCAAATTCAGGTAAGCAAAACTCTTCCAATTTTTTTACCGTATTTAGTTTTTTAAAAGAAATCATCATCCAAATCACTATCCAGGCGATGTTATCCTCTCTTCAAAAAGACATGGCACATCGAACTCGAAAGACTGAAGCCGCTTTTCGAGTCTTCCGATTGGTCGGCGACGGCTATTTCAGAGCCAACTTCAGTCTGTCGAGGCTGCCGCTGTAAAGTCGCTGCGTATGGCGCGCATTTTAAACTATCGCTTTCGCTGTTCTGCCATGGCTGCTACAGAACCACGTATCGCCAGTGACTTCAATGGCTGTCTTTTTCGTAGTTGTGATATTGAATAAAACTATCTCCATACAAACAAAAAGTAATCAATGAATAGATACTTATTTTGTCAAAGAGGTTTGTAAGGTTCTCTTTTTTTGTTTCTAAACAAATGCGACGCTGATCTTGGTAATGAATACAGTTGTAAATCCGTAATTTTTTTGGAAATAGAATTTATAATACAATTGACTGTGTTTATGTTTTTGAAAATAATAAGTTGCAGCGATTATAATATACTCTCTTAAATACACAGCACATTGAAAGTAATTATTTTGTGGCATGAAATAGGAACGCTATCCATTAGATATATCAGTTCTGAGGAATGTCTAATAAAATTGCCTTTTTATAGCATATGAAATTGATGGTGATTGGTAGGTTCTAAAGAGGATATGTAATGATTATATCAAAAGTATGTCATGAAAGTACCGTCATTCTGACTACCAGCTATTTTGGATAGGCATATACATTGATTCTTCAGGATCGTTTTAGCTAAAAAAAGACGCAAAGTCACCAAAGCATAGGACGCGTGGAGCGCGGACGTTGTTGCTAGTAGCTCTATAAACCAATGAAAAGCGTATTATTAATTTATTCTATTTACCTGAATCTTTGACTGAAGGGATTCGTTTTTCTACAGATTGGCCATTTTGTGATGTCATCCGGCCATTCGTAGGGCGCAACACTAGCAGGTGCGTCGCAGAACTTTGGGTCGAGTCCGCAAACAGAACCGCTGATCCGACCACCTGGTCCGCTGTCCCCTGGACCCCATTTCTTCCAAGTCGATATGGTGTTCTAAAGTTGATGGTTATCGGTTAAATGTCGTACAACTTTTTTTTTCACGAATGAAAATGAAATTTGGGATATATTCATCTTTTTTTTGTTGCGGTTAATATAGCTACTTGTAATAATAACGTACGCTAAATTTCTGGCGTGTGTTGGACTATGAAATTGATTAAGCTTTCCAATATATGTAATGTGGGAAGTTAATACGTGGATGGGAAAGGATGATGTATAACATGCATACAAGGAGTTGAAACGACGAGTTCACGAACTACTAGGCTACTAAAGGTGCACTATATCCAACAGCACGTACACATACATATTCTAGTCAACGAACATAATGGGGAATTTATAACTTTAGCTAACAAGCTTGGGAACTTAAACCATGAGGTAATTTAAGCTTGATTTACCGTGACGGTCGATCTCAGTCCACGGACCAGTTGGTTTGCAAGAGGGTAAAAGTCATATTATAATAACGTACGAAGAACCCATAGCATACATAAAGATGATATTTCGAGTAATTGTTAGATTAAAGTTAAAGCTAATTTTAGTCAGTACAGTGGATCTGTGAGACTTCATGGTAATTTTTAAAGTACAATCGATTTATTGTAAATAAAATCCCAAAAACCAAATGTAGTAAATTTTCAATAATATAATTCTTAATATTTTATTATTTCCGGATCGGGTTTTTTTTTGCATAATGAAAAGACGACATTATATACATTCAAATAAATGAGATTGTTTATATAATTCATTTTGCCGATAAAAAATGTTATTTTTTAAAACTTATTGGCCGCTAATTGACTGGCTGCAGATGTTTTCGTAAATATAGTCTATAGACAATTTGTATCTTAGCTAATTTCAATTGGCTGTAATTATTGATTAGTTAATGTAATTATAAAAATAATCGTGGACTACGAATGATATTTGCCACTTCATTGGTTGAAAAGACTAATACGAGTTAATAAAAAAAAGCTAAATAAACTTTTAGAATACGTGTCAAATTTATATGCAGCTCTAAAGAATAAAAAAAATTAGCTAAACAATTCCATTTTTTAATTGAGTCGTGAAAAACAAAACAGATTAATAATTCCTATCCGTATTTCTACTATTATGAAAAAAAGAATAAAGTTATAATTTGCAGCCCAAAGTCTCTGGTACTTATGTGTCGAAGCCATAAATTTGGAAAAAAAGTAAAAACGATTTTCAAAGAACTAGTTTCCATATAAAACCACTCTTTGTATTTGTCTTTTATTGTTCAGTTGTTATTTTTAAAGATGAAGACTCTCAGAATACACTGTAGGATTAATGATATGTAATATTACTGTGTTAGTAAGGCACCAATCAAGAAGAAGAAACATTAAACTCACTGAACAGTCTGCTTTGCTAGATTGCACGCATCCCGAGTCGTCGTTTCTAATGCAACAGGCGGTATCACGTTCCCTTTCCCGCCAAACGTCGATTTCGTTGAGGATCTTGATGTCACGACGCATGCAGGGACCAAATTTTGCTCCTAAGTGGATAAGATCAGCGGCCCGAGGGCCTAGCCAAAAGTTCGCAGGTTCGTCGTAATCCACTTGTTGCAGCGACAAACTCGTTACGAGTACCTGTAACATACGACCATTGTTCCCATCAAAGGCATTGTCCTTAACAAGGATAAACCTCTTGAACGAGGTCTCATGCAAATTCCAGATATTTGAAATACCGAAAAAAAGCTAACTAAAAAAACTCAAGCTGAAACGTTGATTTCGTCATCAACTTTGATTAGAAAAATAAAAAGAATGGTTATGGCCAATAGTAACTTTTTATTCTCACTTATAGTGATGAAAAAAACCCCTTTTTCAAATCAAATCATGCATCCGTATTTATAGTCGCCGATTTTTATGGCTTTTTTTTATGGACACGATTTTTTTTTCTTGGCTTCGTATATTGCACCAACGTAGTCGTGAGTCACACAGTACGGATCCGGTCATGCGTGAGGCATAAATATCGAACGAAATGTGCATCTGTTCGTAAATTGCATGAGCCAATGGGAAATACCTCCACGAATAAACATGAAGCTTCGATTGTAGAAACGACAGAGACACCTATGGTAACTCTGCAGTAAACTGCAGGCGGTTACATAAATTTGTGACGAAGTGATCGTGAATATATTGTGCACTTTGATTTCACTACTAACACTTTTTATTTTGTGAGCGAAACCATTGGAGCGGAATTATATTGAACTTGATGGAACGATACTATTTCCTGAAATAATTTTATAGTACGCTCGGAGAAATCATGGCAGTGATGCACTAAGAGAAAAATCTGATATTGATAGCTAATTAAAAGTAGGTAGTTAACGTAAAAAAAGTCGTTTAGTTTGTCACAATTATTAAGGAAAATCTCAACTACGATAGAAATAATTAACGATCAATAATTAGGTAATAGTCGTTACTTAAAGTAACTACAATTTTTGGACTTTTTTAATGCAAAGTTGAATATATTGGTTGATAGAAGTGAAGGGCTATTTGTATCAGGGCATGCATTTTTATACTAGAGGATTATCAATAGGGGCATTCACAGGAGTCTTCATTGATAAATCCAAATTCCTACTGAGAAACGTTACCTTTGGTTTTTTTTTTCAGATAATAATCTATAATTTCTTATTCATTCTGTTTCTGGAAAGTTATTCCACGAATTTACCACGTGGATTGTACAGAAATCACCTATTCAGAATAATAACTTATTGCTTAAGGGGAGGGAGTCAGGTCAAAAAAATTGATTTTGGGAATTCAATATCATCCAAATCCTATTGCATATAAAAATCCCCAACGCACTATATTGTTGGTGCTCGATGAAAGGATTTTTTACTGTCGTCTGACTTGCATGTGCTTTTCAATATTATCTTAAGCAAAGTTCTTAGGTTTTCCATTCTGCGCATGATTCAGATCAAACTACTAGGCAGATTGGAATGGTTGACGTCCCATTTTCTTTTTCATGAAAAGGTACACCGGCTAAATGGAGCAAACTATTTTTTTTTCATTCTGAAAGCAAAGTTAATCACTGATTTAGAAAATAGCATAAAATTTATTTATTAATAATTATGTCACTTAAAAAATATTACATTTTATTAATATTTGCTCCATTTAGCCGGTGTATCTTTTCATGAAGAAGAAAATGAGACGTCAACCATTCCAATCTGCCTAGTAGTTTGATCTGAATCATGCGCAGAATGAAAAACCTAAGAACTTTGCTTAAGATAATATTGAAAAGCATATGCAAGTCAGACGACAGTAAAAAATCCTTTCATCGAGTACCAACAATATAGTGTGTTGGACATTTTTATGTACAATCGGATTTGGATGATATTGAATTTCCAAAATCAATTTTTTTTACCTGTCTCCCTCCCCTTAACCGGTGAAAATAATGTTTCATAACTAAGTTCCTGTGACAAGTATTCGATCAATTGTACGTGACGAAATCGCAGAGCAATTATTGTGAAACAAAATAAATAAATATAATAAAATCGGTAGAAAATTACGACGCATTCATCATTATACGATTTAAGTATAACGAAAATTATTTGAAAATTGACTTTTTCCAACATAATCGAATTCCTATTATTTTTAAGAAAATTGTTGCTTTCGAATTATCCAGAAATTTGGTATATACTTGAAATCATGTTTTTCTAAGATTAAAATACGCGATTCCTGCACAACAAGTTGTTATGTAAATATAAAAGTTTTCATTTAAGCAATGTTTATCTTACCAGTCCCGATCGACGATTGAGGTCAAGCCCAACAGGCCCAAAACCGTAACAGGCCAGTGAAATAATCAGTATGAAAACCTGGACCGTGGTGATCCAATATGTGAAAAAAGGCCTGTGATCCTCGATGTCATCCAATTGTTTTCTCACGTCCGGTTTGTGGGCTACGCTCTTTCTGAACGACCTCCTGTAAATGAATCATGCGTTACAAAAAATGTCACCCGACAACATCATTTTTTAAATGGAGATTTTCAGAAATTAAATATTAAAAAATTATTTTCAGTAAATTACTTAAATTCAGTAAAACTGCAACTCGAGCGAACCGCAATGATTTTAGGCGTATGCAGAATTTGTTTCCGACGCGACATTCATTCACTACAAACATTGTCTTCCTACATTGTACATTAATTGGCACCGTAGATATAAATTCGATTACTTATCATTTTTTTCGACGTTTGTTTATACAGGTGTTTATGTATATTTTTAAAAACAGAATATTCAATCATTATTTTTAGCAAATGACTTCAATTAAGTAAATTGTCCATTGAAGCTCATGGTAATTATTTGGAGGCGTCTATTTAAGGGGTATTTGTCGCCGGATTAACTTTTCATTTACTGGATATTTTTTCTTCCCCACATTCGATGTTAATTGGCTCCTTGACCTTAATGCTTTATTTTATTTTTGGTATTCCCTACAGATATAAGAATTAATGTAAAATTTACAGAACCCCGCTATATTCGTTATTATCGCTATTTTCTGAAATAGGGCAGCCATCGATTAGCGTAATTCGTGTTAAATAAGCACTATACTCATATGTCGGATAGATAAGTGAAATTTGCGTTCTGTCAGTGTTAATGGATGCGACCTCGTTTTGAACGAAGCTTTTTAGTAATTGATTCGCCAATTTGGTAGTATTATTGCACATCAAAGCTTCAGCGATGAGTAGGGAGGCAAAATTGTCATACAGGACAATCTTGAATGGTGACATTTGATGCTCCGCTAACTGCGACGACATTCTTTATTTTTACTCCACCGTTGCCCTTAAGTTTCATGGATATAGATGACAAATCTCCGGAGACTCAAAGGGACACGCAACGCGATCGTTAACATTAAGCTGAGAAGCAGGTCGTTTGCAAGTTGGTAGTAAAAGTACGAGGAGAAAAAACAAATGGCTTGCACAGAGCCATTACACTGAGAAAAAAATTACAAAATTCAACGAAACAAATTTTGTTATGCGTTTATAGTATTGTTTTAATAATATATTTATACCGGAGTTGCAAATGCCTAATACTTATAGAAATAATGATGATGATACGATCAGCTCTATAATTATGATTTTATAATAATAACATGTAGCGATTCCAATACGATGATTAAACTTTAGAATGGCTGCAAAAATTATTATTTTTCAATAAAAATTCACGGTAATCCTTTTAAAAAAATGAAAAAAAAAGTAATGCATTACTTATTTTTTCCACTATTTCTTGCAATATTAAAGCGAAATTAGTATTTTTTTCAGCTATTCAAATGTTTACACTCTATTTTATAATCACTACATTATTATTATTATATTATTATGAAATCATAATTACAAAAGAATTTGTACTGTAAACTATATCTCATGAATTAATAGCGATTTACAACTCTGATTTATACAGACGAGAAAATAAAAGTTGATTTAATCAAATATGGCTCCCAATTTGTTACGATTTCTCGTGAAACGTCAATTTAAACGAACCAAATTGGGGTGATATTAATAATTCATAATTAATAATATAAAAATTGGACTAATATGAATAATGGAAAATAGATTTCATTATGTAAAGTTAATTCTGGTGCGACATTTGAAGTAAAAATGGATCGTTTATACCGTAGAGAGAATAAAAAGAATCAATTTCATGTTTGATGAATTTCATTGAATTACTCTTTATTAATGAATAATTAATCTTGGGAATAAAAAAAATGATGACGTTCAAACCAATAATATGCTCGTTTATTAAGTCTGCATATATAATCCAAATTTTATCAGAATATTTGATCCAATATTCTAACAGCATTCCAAGACCATTACATAAAATATTCCTAGATTCGAATTCTTGGAATACCACAGAATTTTCTGCGCATCACAAACATATACAGATAGTTTAACGTACAATACAAAAACATTAAAAAACAATTTTTACATAAGATGCATTCATTATTTTTTATCTTATTTCATAACTATTATTATTTAAATGGAAACTAGATCGATATTAATTTTGTATTCACCAAATTGATAATTGTTTTAATTACTTGATTAAAATAAGGAATAAATTATTTAATAGATCCAAGTAAATATTTAATTAACTCTATAAAAACAGTTTTTAAAAATTGATTAAATCTTTAATAGAATCCATTAGCTTTTTCTTTTACTGTGGAACCATGTAAAAATTCAATTAATTCAAAGCGCATTTGGTAGTCACAGGTAAAACGCATCTCTTTCTCTGTCATTATTTCTCCTTGCCATTTTCTCCCTCAAGCAAACAAGGGATCGCGGTAATCATTCACTTGCGTCCTGAATTATGTGAGCTGCTGCTCCACTTCTTATCGCGTGCTCACGCGACACTGCAACTACGCGAGTTTGACGTCATCGTAATTACGCGACTCGACGACGACGACGACGACGAGGACGATGGCGTCTAAGTTCCTCGAGGTTGTTTCAAAGGATTTTCATGTTACTGGAGGGTAATACTTTGTACGTATAGAGCCAGAAGGGCTCTGTCGACCCTATCAAAACTTTTGAAACCGTTTAACGAGAGGGGAGGTTGGGGGATAGAAGATTGCTAAAAATATAATTCGTAGGCAAGTACGTGGCACGGATCGACTGAATTTACGCGGTCAGTACCACTATATTCATTTTTTTATTATGAGGCACCGGTGGCTCGTGAAATATTTTATGTTCCAACTATTTTACGTCATTTTTAGTACAAATATTTGTTGCCAATAAAATCTATTGAATGTTAAACTCATTTTATTTGCTTCCTGACTGATTATTGTTAAGACTTAAGCGTGTTTTCGTTGATTTCAGGAAAACCGGGGTTCTCACTTTATTCTTTTATTAAAAAGTCATTGCATAAACAATCGCGTGTAGCTGATGGGGGAAAACGGTGTTTTTTCCATGCAAATAAATTCCTGATCCGGAAATTCAAAAACAGTAAACGGAGATCGATATAATATATATGTACAGTTTTTATTACATTGTTTTAAATTTTTCACGATTCGTTATATTTGGATCCGGGGTTATTTTTTGCCGTTGACGAACATCGGAGACTTTGAAATCGTAAACAATTAATAATTCGATACACGGCATTTATCAGATATCCAATAATAATGCAATATAATTCCTCGGAAAAAAGTAGGTCATATTTGTAATATAATTCCATTGATATATTTAAACAAAAAAAATGTTTGTGATTTACAATTGCAAAAATGTTTTGGAAAATAGCTATATTCTTTCGATTTATCAAAAATGTGACGTTGGCAGTAAAAGGATTACCATCGGTTATATATCTTGCAGACGTCTGCAATAAGTATTTTTGGTGCTTCGTTTTCCTAATATAATAAATTATGGCGAGAATACATACTCATATTTGCCAGATTTAAACATATATGCAGACGTAAATGTTGCCCGATATTACGGATAAATTAATAATTCGATACACGAAATTTATCAGATATCCAATAACAATGAAATAAATATAATTACTTTTATTTAGCGGATATATAATTACCCAAAAAATCGTCCGACTATTCCCATTCCGTATTGACGTCGATTGCTGTTGTCAAACACCCGATCGATGGTGCTGGGTGATATTCTTGTACCGCCGGATAATTCCCGTTGTAGAATAACTCCGGCCTCTTGTTGAGATCCCGTTGCCGGGTCACAGGTCACCCTCGCCTCCTGCTGCCTCGACCTGCGCCAACTCGTCGTTCTGTAAACCCTTCCGTACTCAATAGATGCTGATCTAACGCGACTTTTTTACTGCCCTTAGCAAATCATACGACGAAGACTCTAGCCATAATTGGAGTTTATCTTAAGGAGGTTTGATAACTTATCACGATAATATTCGTAGTTTTGCATCCTCATAGAGGAAGCTTTGTTTTCGTGCGAAATTTTTTTTTTTCGAATTTTTTATGTCACTCAAAATGGTCTAAAACGTAGAGAAAAGTGGTTTCGAAAAAAATGTATGGATGGATCTGTGTGTGGCCATCACTTAAAATTCAAACTAACATATTCTCAAAAACTACTTTAACAATAGGGCTGAAATTTAGCAAATATGTGAAGCAGATCGATTGCCTTCGTTTGTGGCAATTTTCAAAAAAATTCCAAAATATGTTCAAATTTGATTTGACTTTGCAATTTTCGGAAAATGTATTTTCGCTCTCTAGAATCCGCAATTTTTTAGCTACTGAGCTAAATAATTTTTGATGAGCAAAGCTATGTTAACGGAAGATCGATATTGAATTTGGAATGAATCTGTAAAAAAATTCGGTTTATATGGAATTCTGATTTTTTTTTTTAAATATTCGTTTTGCTCCACCAAATCAACTGAAATTTTCTGCAGATGATAAATAATATTCAATTTTCATTATGATCGATAAAGCGGTTTCGATTTTACGTGCTTTTGAATTTTTCAGGAACTACATAACGAAAAAAGTTGTAAAGTAGAACTTTACACATTGTTTCCTCTTTCATTTTCATTTTTTACAAAGCTTCCTCTATGAGGAAGCCAAAATTAATTATAAATTAATAAATAATCTTACTTATAGAGGGGGCTTTGTGAAAAATGAAAATTAATGAGGAAGCAATGTGCAAAGTTCTACTTTGCAACTTTTAAAATAAGTTAATAATTATGCATGTTGTCGAAATGATTATACGAAACAAACAAAGTAAGTATCTACACAAATTATGTATAAATGGATGTCCATTTTTTTAAATTAATTTGAAAACAAAAAAAGTAGAATCTTGCACATTGCTTCCTCATTAGTTTTCGCTTTTTACAAAGGTTCCTCTCTGCGGAAGCAAAAAAGTATGTTATTCAATTTAGGCTTCCTCATAGAGGAAGCTTTGTAAAAAGCGAAAAATAATGAGGAAGTAATGTGCAAAGTTCTACTTCGCTATTCCATTATTTCGTTATTATTAGAGCGTTTTCGAAAGTAAATGAGATAACGTATATTATAAAAAATAATTCAAAATTCCATAAAATCACAAATTTCACACCGTTTGTCACTAAATTATACATATATAATGGCTGAATATTGTTTCATTTATATACAAAATTTGAGCTCGCTATTTCAAGTTTTGCGAAAGTTACAATTAGAGCGATAATGTCAATTTTTTAAAAAATTCCAAATTTCATAAAATCTGAAGCACTTTACCGATTCCAGCTAAATTCAATACCAAACAGCATTGAGTGCACGTACACTTATAACCAACTATTTAGCAAAACAGACTAAATTTTACGAAAGTTAGAGCGACCACGTCTTTTTTTCAAAAAATTCAAAACGGCATAAAATCGAAATTTTCGGACAGATTTTGTCGAAAATTGGTACAGTTGAAGAGGGTCTGCTGCTACACTAGTGTACCAAATTTGAGTGCGATATACAAAACCGTTCTTGAGTTATCGGCGTTCGAATTTTCGGAGTTGTATATATACACACACACACACACACACACATATATACATACGGAAATTTTTTCTAGATCTCTTGTCTGGACGTTCTGGACAATTCTAAGTGTCCTGACATAAATATCTCGAAAATTTTTTTTTTCACAAAAACAAAGCTTCCTCTATCTTCCTTTTTGTCCGAGGAAGCAAAAAGATGAAATTTCGTGCCAACGTTTTCTGGTTTTTACATGTGTCAATAAAAGATAAAAAATATTGATTGTACCACGTTTTATCAAATTTTAGAAAATGAACGAAATTATTCGGAAGTTCTGTGCCGTAAACCGGATATGATATTAAATATAGAAAGCAATGGTAAACTACTGTAATATTGAACATGTTTTTTCAACAACTTCAGTATGTCATTAATTAATGAAACATCCTACTTATATATTAATTTTAATTCACGAGGTTTCTGCGTATCATTATCCTATACAAATACAAATTATTATGATGAATTTTTTTACAGTACCGGGAATAGCTCCGTAATGGACAAGATTCTTTTCCGTTGCAAAAAGAAAAAAACCAGAAAACATTCCTGATACGGAATTTCATTATTTGCCGAATTCTTTCAGAATTATTTGATAACAATATAAAAACTTGTTTTTAAAAATAGGTATTTCTCATATGTATCAAATCACTTATGTTGTCAGTTCAAATGATAAACAACTTTCCAGTGAAAAAAAATATAGCATATCCATAAAAATGTATTAATATCCGTAATTACTGTACGACAATAATTTAATATAGTTTTGAAATCATTAAAAATGTAGAAACAAGGTTTTATCCATTTAATTTCAGCGTTAATTGATTTAATCTCACGTAGTTATACTGCTACATCTCTTAATGATAACACTAATTAAGTTTTCACAACGTATCATATTACGTAGGCGTAATTACTCATTATATTCAAATAACAGAGTATGCAAAATATTTTGTTATTCCCTTTTTATTAATTTTTATACCAGTTTTTTAAAAATATTTCTCTGAATAATGATCAAACCTCCTTGCTTGTATGTCGTTTAAGTATGCAACGAAAAAGCGCGCATCATTGCCAGCACTTTATCTGGCGAAAAAAAAGTGCCGATCTTTCAATTTTTTTTACCTTGAGGTGTAATGGTCCCTCGTGATTGCCCGCGGTCTTCTTATTTGTTGTCCATCAACGACCGTCCTGTCTTCCTTGTGCGGTGTGAATCTGCCAGAGCGATGGTACAGAGAAAAAAAAACGAAGAAAAGAAATGTAAATTTCTCCACTTTGCACGTTTTAGTATAGCTGATAACCGTACAACCGGGGTGTATGACGATTTTTCGCAAGGAGACCTTTAATTCTTGCTAGTCTGCAATTCTCGACCCTCATCCCTTGTCTCTCTCTCGCGCTTTTACTCCGGAGACAGAATTCGCTTGTGCCATTTTTTCCGTTATTCCTGGTCGTTACTATTCATGTTATTCATCATTATTCATGGGACGAACGACGCCGGACGTCCCTTCAGGCACTTTGAGTACTGCATATCTGCTTCGTCAACTATACGACTCTCGATTCAATATTTTTTTTATTTTTATTAACATCCGCAATTATTTTATCGTTTCGAAAAAAAAGCATACAATGGCTTAAATGTCATTGAAACTTCATTTGGAAATATGTTCCGAAAAATTTGCAAATTTTTTCACAGAATTAATATTCAGGGGTTATACGGTTTTCCAAAGTTAATTTTTTTTTCTCTCAAATTCACAGCCAAATTGGGCAATAAATTGAATATTCAAATTAACATACCTCACGAGCTCTTCTGATAGGTCACGTTCTGCGTTGAGTCCTGTTTCTGGTCGAGCGGATGAACCAAAAGTGACTTCGCCATCTTCGGCTTCCTGTGCCTCTGATTCATCGGGAGCCGGTGATGCTGTTACTGGTGGAGGAGGCGGAGGTGGCCTTTGAAAGAAAGCTTCCTCTTCGGCTTCATCCTCAACAGCTACTGCACCCTCTCCTGTCGAAGCCACTTCCGTTTGCGATATCGATGATATTACGCTTGGTGGAAAGCTCCGTGACTCTGGTCCTGTCATCGACCTCTCTCGTGGTCGTTGTCGCGTCAGAGTCTGCAAAGAAAAAAAAAATCCAAAAATATGTAAATGTACAATTCAATTGGATTTATTCCACGAAATTAATTCAATTAATATAAAGATACCAGGATTAAGGTAAATGTACCAATAGTGGGACAGGTCCCAATTGAGGGACACTAAAGGGATATCTGTAGATATTAAGAGTTTATTGGATAAAATATTAAAAATTAACTCTTACAATTGTACCTGTTATATATAATTAACATACGCGAAAAAATTTCATGTTTTTAATCGTAAATTGAAAATTTAAATAATAAGTATATTAACGGACCTATGGTGTTCGAGCTTTTTCAGCAAGTCCCTAAGCCAATTAACTAAGGAGTGCCGAATAATCATTAATATGATATCGTGGACATTATAGTTCATTCGGAACTTTCCATAGGTATTTCAAATTCAGAAATTCGTAAGGTTTAAGATTACACTGTCAAATATTACGTACAATCCCGCGCAAAAAGGAAAGTATTAAAAACGTATGAAAAGTATAATATCTTAAGTATGATATATTGGTCTGAATTAATACTAAAAAGTATTAGACCGTATTATTAGTTTTAAGGGCCCGGGTCGATATGTCCATGGTTTTCGGTATCCAGGTCGATAACTCCATGATTTTTGGTGTCCAAGTCGATATCTCCATGGTTTTTGGTGTCCAGGTCGATATCGCCATGGTTTTTTACGTCCAGGTCGATATCTCTATAGCTTTTGGTGTCCAAGTCGATCGCTCAATAGTTTTAGGTGTTCAGGTCAATTTTTTCATAGTTTTCGGTGATCAGATCGATTTTTTCATAGTTTTCGGTGATCAGATCGATTTTTTCATAGTTTTCGGTGATCAGATCGATTTTTCCATAGTTTTCGATGTCTAGATATACTTCTACTTGTTTTTTAAGTATCTAGACCGGACTGGATACTGAAAATTGAGGCGCGTTTAACCTACAGCTCGAAAACTGTAAACGAATATAATTTGTACAACAATCATTATGAATCGATCGACGTGGACACCGAGATCTATGAAGATATCAATCTGGACACCTAAAACTGTGGAGCAATCGATCTAGACAACTAAAACTATGAGCCGGTCGACCTGGACATTGAAAGCGATGGAGATATCGACCTGGATACCGAAAACTTTTAGTATTAATTCAGTCCAATAGATCATACTTAAGATATTATACTTTTTATACGTTTTTTAATACTATTTTAATACTTTCCTTTTTGCGCGGGATATCTTAAAACTCGTAATTTTTGTGTCCCGTTATTGGAGCTGACCGAATATACGTTGGCACCACTGTCCAACGTGTGTTCCGCGACTGGGACAACTAAGCAATCTCGCTGCGATCCAGAGCCGGGACACAATCGCACGATTGACATTTTAACGCGGATGTTGGGTTATGCGGTAGCAAGAACTTCATTGTTAATTTATTCAAGTATGTTTCTCTATATTATAAAAAGATCTCCCCGCCGCCGCCGTGTCAAGAATCGAGGGATTTAGAAAAATTCAGGGGGGCCTGTGAGACCCCAAGCCCGTATTTTTCTAAGTCCTTTTCCAAAAACATAATCCCCCCAAGAGTGGAGGGCGCCCTTGCGGGGGACCCTTGGGTGGGGGCTAGGAGGCGATAGGAAGGAGGGCGGGGAGTAGGGGCCTGGATTATTCTAAGTCCCTCAATGGACCCTCAGGCCCGAATTTGGGGGAGATTGCGAGTGCGCGCAGCGCGCGAGCCGCAATAAAATCCTAGGTGTAAATATGTGTACCGTACATTTTTTGGCATTTCTTTTCAAGCAGAAGCATTAAAATTTGTACATGTCCACCAATACGCACATTTGATGTTCCGACAGCGGGACATGCACAAAAATACCCGTCCTGGCACTGGTATATCTGCACTTTTCAGCATTTTAATCAATAACTATTTATCAAACAATCAGAAATATTTTTGTCGGATACTTTTTGGAAACTACAAACTCGAACCTTACAATTCGTTACCACCATTTGCTAAAATAATTAACATATGCATGCGAAAATTGGCATACAACTCAGACACCGCATTAAACGTCCCGCTATTGTTACGTTTACCTTACATAAAGCTCGGGCACAACGCGTCCTGATTCTCCACTAACCCCAACCCACGATACACTAACCCCTCCTCCCCTTTGGTTGAGGGGGGGGGGACTTGGGGGACTTATAAAAATGTAAGCTGTACTCAAAAAATTAAGGGCTTGGTCGAGGGACTCAGAAAAATCAAGATTTGGGAGGGGATCTACTAGGGGGATGTAGGAAAATCAAGGTTCGGGGAGGGGAAGGGGTTGTGATACAGGGACATACGCGGAGAAAACGTTTTTACTGTCCTAACAAAAAGATTTCTTAATCTAGCTAGAAGATTTGTAAGACCAACGGATTTTTGGGTTAGGCTAGCAAATAATGTACTGTTATCACCATTTTAACAAAAGATTTGTTGGTCTGGCAAAACCGTTTTCTCCGTGTAGAAAAATCAGGACTTGGGGCGGTCAACCATCCAAGTGATGGCCCTTATGGTCGATTTTTCACACCGTGACGGCGGCGGAGAGATCTTTTCATAATATAGAGAGATTAATATTTTAGCCCTTCACGTACGGGAGCCTCAATCATGAGTGATCAATATGGTGTATAGACCTGAGCCTCGAGCAGAGAAAGTTTGATATACGATTTTGAGCTCGTACCTGAAGGGCTCATTTTCTGAAATTGATGTCTTAATATTCGTTGAAATGATATTGATTTTTGTTGAAAGTATTTAGAGATAAATCGCCATTAATCTTAACCCTTTAAGGGCTAAGAAGTTGACCCGTTGAGATTTTTTCTTGAATGTTGAACATATAGTGATGTGCGGATAGGGGAATGTTAGGGTGGGGGTCAAAATGTTAGTTAGGAAAAAGAGTAGTTGGGGTCAAGATCCACCCTCATGGGTGTACATAGGAATTGGAACGTGAAAACTTAATGTAAAAAAATCAAAAAAATATTTTCGTTGCTCACCTTTGAGTTAAATTGATAATAATTTACTACTAATGGTAATGGTAATGAAATCAACACCACTAAAATATCATCGACTGAGCTTCCGTTTTGTTAGGAGTAACCACAAATTATTTCCAATTATACTCGAAGGGTCGTGCCAATGTTTAATTTTTCTGTAACCAATGTCGAAATAGAATTTTCAAAAATTGGTCACACAAGTTCTCAATTTGAATTATATTAATCGCTACGTCTACGGAAAAAGAGAATACAAGCTACATCTTTAGATTCTAATAATTGATGGCTTTAAAAATCTTATTGCTTTCTTGAAAATTATTATTCATTTATTCACAGATATTCAGGAGGAAAAGTATTTTTTAAATATTTTATATTAACGAGTATCCATTCCAGACATAGATAACATATTTCAGATGCTATATTGCTGGGAAAAAATTGGAATTAAAGAGGCCCTTGTTTCTATTTTGGTTTCAGTATGTATACCGCATACCAGGAGTAAGTTTCGTAGTTCTCTTATACTTTCGCGTGTCGGCAACGGTGAAGATTGAGAAGACTGCGCGTAACAACCCCTAGGGGTCCGTGCTGCAAGGGAGAGGTGGGCGCGAGCGTATTCCCGAGCAAACCCAAGCAATTCGAGCGAGTTATTTCTCAACCTGCGAAATTTGCTACGCTGCTAAACCCTCGGTTTCGTTGTTGCATTTAGTTAACTCGAGGAATGGAACGTGGCGGAATAATCAACGTTTTGCCAAGTCTGCCGCACTTGCGAAGCTGCTGCATACCAGGCAACTAGAACCCTTAAGGAGGAAGAGAGAGAGAGAGAGGGAGGGAGAGGGAACTTGGTAGAAACTCTGAGCCTCCTTCTCGGCAAACGCGAGGATTTAAAAGTCAATGAGATTTCGTGTGCGCGAGATAAAAAAGAGAACGAGCTACATGTATATATATTACCGGCAGTGGTCTTAGTATAGTCGGCCTAAGAGGTGTGATTGGCTAGACTTATAATGAATCAAAAATGTTTTAATATGAATTTTAGAATAGAAAAAATATTCAATTGTCAGTACTCAATATGGGCTGCTAAACAATATTTTTTATATTTTTTTAACTTGTTAGGGTTAGTTTTGACCTTTATATCAGTTTTGATTTTACATTTGACATAAACAAAAAAATTGTATGCATAAACTTGGTGTCGATTAGTAGTATTAGTAACTCGAATCCTCCCCTAACTTATTAGGGGAGGATTCCATAAGTAATGTGATATTTTTTTATATTTTGCCTATATTTAAGTAAGTTGGTGAAAAAATGCGCAAGCATTTCATCAAATAAAACAGTATACATTTTCCATACAAAAGCGCTTTAAAATGAGTAATGAAAAACCTTATGTTCATTTTGCAATTATTTCGATTTCCAAGCATTTTGTAAGTCATTAAATGAAAAACTTGATTTTTTTCTTTCAAATAAAAAAGTTTTTACTGTTTGTTAGCAGCACGTGGGGTATTCTTATCAAATAATTAAGATCAAATTATTTACGGCATAAATACAGCGAGCTCGAAAGTATTGGGTCATTATAATTCTGTCTAATTGGCAAAGAAATTGGCGACCATTAGAATGAATAAATAGTATTACATTTTAAATACTTAATGATTATGTAGTATTGCATCTACGAAATAGTATTATTCGTTATAAAAGAATCAATACTGCAAGTTATTAGTGATTATTGAAAAAGTAAACATGTTCATTTCTGCAAAATGGGTATAATTAGTCATGATTTTTTAAATATTCAACATCCATCGATTCTTTAGATATTCTTCAAAAGATCGAATTTTGATCCGTATCCCAAACAAAAGTTTCGATCGATCAAAATTTAAGTACCTCCCGGCAAGAGAAATATTTAATAAAAAAAAAAATATTGCACTCTCATATGGCGAGGTTGAAGTCGATTTTACATCATTTATATTTTAGGATTGATCGTAAAGTGCCTGCGACTAATTCGTCGTCATTCCTAGTTAATATGCACTTTGCATAGCTTGAAATTTTATAAATGCGTATTCCCGTGTGGAAATTCCAACTCGCCATCACCTAGAAATCGACTAGTTTTTAAATTTTCTGTACAAGATCTAGGTCGGAAAACTAACTAGATCTGCCCGTGAAGAAAAATATTAGGATTGCCCTAAGATAACTTAGGTCCCTATCGGGCTTTAATGTGGACACCATAAAAAGGGAGTTCCATATCAATCCCAATTAGAGACCTACTAAGGAAACTGTAGGGTTCCATGCCGATATTTAATGGGGCTATATTAGGGCAATTAATTCAGGGCAAAGTCAGGCTTAATCATGGCACCAAGTAAACAAATCAATAATAATTCTGCTACCTAAGGGTCTCATAAGGCACTTCTAGGTTTCCATGGCGAAGTTCAATAAGGGCTTGATAGGTTAATTACTTAAGGGCCCAGTCAGGCTTCATCATGATACGAAGTAAACTAATTAATCATAATTTTGCCAAACAACGATATCATAAGGCGATGGTGAAGTTTAATAAGGCCTTGATAAGTTAATTAATTAAAGGCCCAGTCAGGCTTAGCCATGGCATAAAGTAAACAAATCAATAATAAATTTGCCACATGAGGATCTTATATGGCAATCCGAGGTTTCCATGGCAAAATTGGTGGTCACCTATCCAACTAATGACCGTCAAAGTCAGCCAGGTGGTCACCCATTCTAATACTGGCCCTCAGGTCAGTCAGACAGTCACGCACCTAGATACAAACAAATTAATTCGCGCAAACGATAAAACAATCAATTTTGTGGAATATAATTATAGATGACAACAACGATACAATGTACCCTATTCGATATAACCAATTTCTGTAAAAAAATAACTGAATGCGCTTTTATTTTTACACATCAGATGCAGTCATGAAATCTATCAAGTTCTGACTTTATTACATTAATTACAGTCATTCAAATAGACAAACAAAAATTGCATATTATATGATTTGAATGGCCAAGAGAGCTAAGGCGTAGCGCAACTACACCATCCGGAGGGTTCTAAGTTCGATTTCCGTCAATGTAAAAAAAAAATGTAATTTGTTTTTTCAACGATTAATATGCATCATCGTGTAGAGAAAGACGAAATATCTAGTTAAAAGTGCAACATTACTCAAGTAAATAATAACAGATACATATTTTTTAATTAAATTTCTTTATTATTTTAGTAAGGACATAATAGGGCAGCCTTAAAAGGTCCTCATTATTTTGTCTTTAAAGGCCTCTAACATTTAGCCTTTAAAGGTCCCGAAGAAAAAAGCGTGACCATCATTTGCGAAACCCTATGAGGCTTCCACATAAGGCCCCTAAGATAATTAGGGAATATTAATCGGGGCCTTGGAAGAACCCCCGATAAGATTTCTTCACGGGTGAGCGCTATGTGTAGTTTCTCGCTGTCTAGTCGTTGTACAGAAAAACTGTCTAAATTCTGGCTAAGATTCTATTAATTCGCCCAGTAAACTTAGCTAGTGATTAGCCAGTACGGAAATCGGTTAACTCTATAGCACAAAATTGACTAGGTGCTAGACCGGATATCTCTATTGAACCCAGATACCGGTTAAATAACCTAGGATAAATAAAAAACAGAATTAATATAAATCGTCATTTATTGCATCAGCACGTAACAGGGAATCTGTTACTTGAAACATTATTTAAACAGGGAACACTATTTAATAATGTACGTAATCACTTTTTCATTAATAATCAAATATCTCGATAAGGCCTATCGCAAAAAACAAAAAAATATAAATTCTTTCGCGTCGTACGAAACAAAACAAATCGAAGTTCTCTAGAACGTATTTAATAACGTACGTAATCACTTTTTCAATAATAATCAAATATCTCGATAAGGCCTATCGCAAAAAATTTAAAAAATATAAATTCTTTCGCGTCGTACGAAACGAAAAAAAATCGTAGTTCTCTAGAACGTATTTTTTGGTACCTTTCACGAACATGCATGTGCCACTCTACATAATAATAACTCGCTGCGCAGCGTGTCACGACTAGACCCTGTATCGGAATCCCCCTGTATCGGAAAACGCCCGCGTAGCGCGAAATACAAATATTCAAGTAAAACTAGATTGACACTAAATGACCTCGGCATCTATACGTGTATGCTAGATATATTATGTCTAGCCTCTGGTCAGGTAAGCTGCGCCGTGAAAGGTAGGTAGATCCTAGATGCCCTGGGCATCTATATGTGTAAGCTAGATATATCATGTCTAGCCTCTAGTCAGGTAAGCTGTGCCATGAAAGCTACATAGATCCTAGATGACCTGGGCATCTATATGTGTATGCTAGATATATCATGTCTAGCCTCTGGTCAGGTAAGCTGTGCCATGAAAGCTAGACAGATCCTAGATAGATATGCTATCTACCAGCCCATTCTGGCTAGATTATGTCTAGTCCCACTACAGAAAAACTTGATAGAAAAAACTGGCTAGACGCTAGGTTCAAACCAGTTTAACCCCAACAGATTTCCACACGGGTTGATACTCTTGTTAAAAATAAATAAATAAAAAGAATATAAAAGATTAGGCATCCGAAGCTCACAATATATTTATTACCGATAGAACCGATCGCCCTAGATTTTAGATTTGTAGATTCAACGAAGACAATAAATCAATTGTTAAAAAGCGAGATAGTGCAACGCGTATACAACAGTGCAAATCGAAACGGACAAATATACCGAAAAAGGCGAGTGAAAGTCTATATATAAGCGTAACAGTGATTTGAGGAGAAAATTGATGCAAGCCATTGGAATCGGCAGTAAACGTTTAAATTCCGTTGACGTTTTTCTTCCCTCACCTTTTTCATTCGCGAATAAAGCGGCGAGAATGTCGCCAAAAAAAAGCCCACCAACAGTCGAGCCGAGAGGCTACACGTTTCAAACACAAATCTGTTCGTGTACCAACGAATCCAATTTCGAATACGAATTCGAAACGATCCACTGGAACATAGGCTTTGATTTAGAAACGAGATCCGGACACACTAACGCTTCCAATGAAATCCGAAATTTCGTGGATATCGACGTGTTAGTGTTGTGCTAAAGCACGTGTGACATGTTTCCGAATAGTTTTGTCGGATATTACGCGGAAAAGGGGATTTGCGGAGTGTTTTGAGGCCAACCGAACGCCGTGATTCACGATGCGAAAATTTTCCACGAGAATTTCGTCAGATTTAAACAAATCTATGGATGTTGCTAAGGTTCACGTGTAACAGCTGCGATTATATGGAATTAGTGCTTGTATACATAACTCTCTTGGCGTATATGCATGCAAAAGCGTTGAACACGCTCGCGCCTCTATAGCCATTTGCCATTCGCCATTGGAAGCAGCCGACGTGAATCGATGTGACGAATTAGGCGTCGGATTACCAAGCCTAATGGTCCACGGCTTTGTAAATGCGTTTCATTTATGGTGCGGTCGATCGCTGCCAACGAAAACGAGCACGCGGTCTTTTCTGTGACAGGTAGATTGCTGTAATAGCGCATAATGAGTCCACGAGGGCAATGACACTAGTGGTAAGCTCGATTATGTATTGCAGCTATTTTCTTATTTACGGTTCGGAAATTTCTCTAGTGATGGGCATTGTTTGAATGGGAAGCTTTTTGATTTCTCCATTCAGGAAACGTTTTTTTCGTCAGTTTTCTTACGAGAAATCAGGGTCTGCTTAATTATTTATTGAAGTTATTTCGTAATGA
Source organism: Ephialtes manifestator (assembly GCA_963970395.1). Classification (NCBI taxonomy): domain Eukaryota; kingdom Metazoa; phylum Arthropoda; class Insecta; order Hymenoptera; family Ichneumonidae; genus Ephialtes; species Ephialtes manifestator. The sequence continues at coordinate 27,781,782 of OZ019969.1, forward strand.
CAAATTTTGATTCAATTTTGCTTTCTTATAGAGGAAACTTTGTTTTCGTGCGAAATTTTTTTTTCGCGTTTTTTATGTCAGTACACTTAAAATGGTCGAAAACGTCGAAAAAAGTGGTTTAGAAAAAAATGTATGGATGGATCTGTGTGTGGCCGTCACTCAAAATTCAAACTTACATATCTTAAGAACTGCTTTAACTTAAAGAAATTGAGATTTAGCAAACATTTGAAGGTCAACACTTTTGTTTGCGGTAATTTTCAAAAAAATAAAACATGTATTCACATTTTATTTGACTTAGCAATTTTCGAAAAATGTCTGTACGCTCTCTAGCATCTGTAAATTTTTAGCTATTGGGTTAAATAATTTTTTTGTGATTAAAGCTATGTTAAAGGAGAATCGGTATTGAATTTGGAAGGAATCTGTAAAAAAGTTCGGTTTTTATGGGATTTCGAATTTTCAAAAGAATATTCATTTAGCTCTAACTCCTGTCAAATCTCACCAAATCAACTGAAATCTTCTGCAGATGAAAAATAACATTCAGCGCTGCTATTAAATTTGGTAGTAATCGGTAAAGCACTTGGATTTTACGTGATTTTGAATTTTTCAATAACTATACAGGTTTACGAAAAAGTTGCAAAGTAGAACTTTGCACATTTTTTCCTGATTCATTTTCATTTTCTACAAAGCTTCCTCTAAGAGGAAGCCAATATTAATAAATAAGCTTACGCATAGAGGTGGCTTTGTGAAAAATAAAAATTAACCCTTTATAAGTCACAACGCCTGAAACCGTACCAAAACGGGACGAACGGACGCGAAGTGGGGACGGTATCGGCTACGGTATCGCCTAAAAGTGGGGATAGAGGTGTGAATTATAAAGAGTTAATGAACAAGCAATGTGCAAAGTTCTACTTTGCAACATTTTATTGGTTGCAGTTCCAATATTTGACTACACATGAGTACTAACGATCCGATTATTGTGGTGAATTGAATTAAAAGATAAGATGACAGAAATTTTAACCAATTTTCATTTTCTTTTAATATCTTTGGTGACGTCGACAGAATATTGCGTCAATACGCTAGCAGCTCGTAGCACTGAAAGGGTTTAATAAGAAACGGCATAAATTAGCTAACTCGTAATAATGTCAAGTTATCGGATTGAAATATTCTGCACAAGTATAGTTACAAACAAGGTTATCTGTTAATAAGTTTGTCCCAGATCCACAATGTGGTTCAAAAGTTATGAAACTCATTATTTAAAGTAAGGGCAGAGATGTAAATCCCCATTAATTATTCAAGAAATATAGTGGATAGTCCAATTTGTTTTGTAATTATAATTTCATAATAATAACCTGTAGGGATTATAAAATTCAGTGTAAACGTCTCAATAGCGCCAAAAAATACTAATTTTTACTCAAATGCTGGAAGAAATTGAAAAAATGGAAAAGCCTTATTTTCTGAACGATGTATGTCAGATACGTTAGTCATTGAGCAACTAGTAAGAAAAATAACAAATATTGTGTTTAACGACCAACTAAAATAACTGAAATTACGACTTTAGCAAAACATAAAGATTATTGTGGGTGAAATCGAAAAATATTGCCTAGAAATGTTGTTTTTCGACTTTTTCCTTAATGTTTTGTTGCTGATTCGATTTATATTTTCGCTGACGATACCTCTTAAAATAAAAAAAACGCAGTTTTTTTTAATTCTGAAAATAAAAATTCATGGCGGTTTTTTTATAGGCAGACCACATATGCATATCTTCTGAGTGATTATTAGTAAATACAGACAGTTTAATTAGGTTTATTCGTGACTAATGCGGCCAAAATATATTTGTTCTTGCAACGAAACGACTTGGCAACGCCGTAATGTCCGGGTGTTGGTAGCAGTGGGCCCAGCTGATTCTCCGGCGTCGGCCGGCAGTAAATAAATATGGCGGCATCCGTAACGGACAAGTTTCGCTGTAAACGGGGAAGATTTAAAACAGTAAAAAAGAAATGGAAAGACAATGTGAGAACGGCTGCGAAACGACGCAAATTTACATTTATTTCGATGTTCCGACTTTATCCTGTCTGGTCGATTAATAATAATAACAATTTTCAAATTTCGCGAATAGAAAACTAAAGCAAACAGATTTCCGCCACCATGAATTTTTATTGCGCGCCTCGCATCACATGACGTCATCAGCAACGTTGCCAAGCTTAGGGCACGCGTCTTCTCAGTACGTACAACCGGGCCACTTCATCTTGTAATATTTAATTATTAACATGGGCAAGAATATCTTTTTTTTCTTTGAAATATTCTATATACTTCACTGCAACTGTCAAAACAAAGAAAAATCTGAAAAAGTAGTTCGGAAGTGTATTTTTTTAAAACAGAATCAACAATGTCTACTCTTCTCCCTATGCAATCCATGTTAAAAGTCGCAACTTTGAGTTCGAATATCTTGACATTCACGTGGGCAACTACGTTTTAATTCCATCAATGAAACCTTTATGCATTCATTTATAACTTCCGACATTTTTAAGTCAAAAAGTAGAAAACGTCCTTGCGGACATACATCCTTAATGCACTAATTATATTTTTCTATTTTTTCAAAAGGATCACGGTGAAATTTTATTAAAAATTGATAGGTTTTGCAGCTATTCAAAAGTTTACACATTGTATTATAATCAAATGCTGTTATTATGAAATCGTAATTATAGAGCGAAATATATCATCATTTTTAGTTCTATGATTATTAGGCATTTACAACTCTGGTGCAAAGTCGAATTTGTCCACTGCTTCTTTATTTTTCAATGTCCATAAAGCTTCTTATATAAGCGACATAAAATTTATCAAAATGTCCTCGTATAAATTGCTATGTAAAAAATCGAAAACAGTGAAACAATGTACATGTTTTTCGAATATGGACCCTTATTAAAAATATATAATTATGACAAACTACCGTGTAGAAAAAGACGTTTTTGCGATAATTATGTCAATACTTCAGAGTAATTCTTCTTTTACAATGGAGGATAATATGTTTTCTGATCATAATGATTTATAATAATGTGGTTAGGGACGTAATTCATGTAAATTTTTATAAAAATAATTCACATCCCTATATTTAAAAGAGAATATCCCTATATTTTAAAAAAGTTGGTAAAGGCTTTTTGAAGATTCGGAGGTACGCAGAGAACAATTTTTTTTCATCGCTATTTAAATTTAATGCGCTGTCTTTTTTAACAAAACTTCATGATTGCGTTGGTATGTACGTCACGCCACCAGGGCAACGAGATGGTTTGATAAGGGTTGCCGCGGTCGTGTTGGATAATATTTCATTTAAAACTCGTTAACGCCCCCGATGAACCTGTTCTCGCTGAGAGTTAATTACATTCTCACGACCCGAGCGACGTTGGCTTATTTCACAATGCCAACGGAGAAATTGTTGTTTTATAAATGTTTCAATGTTGTTGATGCGAATATTTCTAGTGCGTCGAGACAAGAATTAATATTACGAAAATAACGAGACAGCGATGAGCACTAAAATTACATCAGTAGCGGTGCTCGTTGCGAGTTCTTGTTAGCAAAGAGCGCGTTCCAACATTTAACTTTAAATTCTATTTCTACGCTAAAATGTATTAAACGGAAAAACTTGTAACATTTTTCACAAAGTCAACGTTGTAAATAAGTTGACCAATGTTGGTTTAAATAATATCGAATAATATTTTAGACGGAGTTTCATTTCGTGCATGTGTGTGTGGATTTCATAATTCAATTCCCTGTAACTCAAGAAACGTTTCAGCTATCGAGCTAAGATTTGGAACGCAAGTGAAGCAGCAACCCTGGACCATTGCAATTTTTTGCAAAACGTATAAACTCATTTAGGTTTAATGTTTTTCTTTATTTTTAAAAAAGGACTCGGACGTTATAACTTTCGTAAAATTCGACTATTTCGCTAAAGAGTTCTTTGTAAGTGTAGATGCACTCAATATTATTTGGCATTGAATCTGGTTGTAATCGGTATAGCGAACCGATTTTATGGAGTTTTGAAAGTTTATTTTAATGTCAGTTTTATTTTAATTAATTTTCACAAAACATGAAGTGGCGAACGCAATATTTTCTACATAAACTAAATAATATTAAGTAATACTAGATGTATAATTCAGTAAATATCGGTAAAAGGGATCGGACCTTATAGGAATTTCAATTTTTCTTTATTATTTCTTGATGACTACAATTTCGCTTAACTTCAGTTTTTAAATTTATTTAAATCAAGTAGTCACCATCGATTGGTACACGGAAGAAACAACTTTGTTAGGTTAACGAAAAAAGTAGTTCGACCCAACCAAGCGACTTAATGCTCTGCACGGAAAAAAAGGCTTGGTTGGAACAACCAAGTGCCTTGGTTATATATGCGCCAGACAATTAATTGGTTAGGCTACCAATTTCTTGGTTGGTCTAACCAAGTGACTTGGTTAGCTTACTAAGTGACTTGGTTAGTCTTGGTTAGGAAGTGACTTGGTTAGTCTTGGTTAGGAAGTGACTTGGTTCCAACCAAGCCTTTTTTTCCGTGTGTGAGACAGCCGATTTCTTGGTTAGGTCAACTATTTTCAGGTGTTTGACTCTGATCGTTGCTCGAACTAAATAGTTAGTTGGGCCAACTACTATTTTGGCCCCGACTATCTTACTTAGTTAGAATGAATAAAATTCATTGTGTGACCTATTTAAGTCAGCTAAGTCGGAATGTTAAATGTGACTAATACCAGATCGTTACACCGACCAACCGAATGATTGTGGCAACTAATTTTCACTCAACTAATAAATAGTTAGTTGGCCTAACGAACGCCGTTTTTTCCGGGTACCCCAGTAATTATAACACGCATCGACCTTGTTGTAACTAATACTGGGAGATCCTATATGGGTAAGTAAGTTTGTAAACGATCCAAAACAATGAGAAAGTTGTTTTCAAGATTCTAGTTTGTTTTTGTGTAAGATGAACGACCCAATTGATGACTGTGACCCAATTACTGTCCGTCTCGCATGCTATCTAATACAAAAGATGTTGTCTATGTCAGAAATTCCTAATTTTTATTTGTGTATATTCTTTATATTCTGCATGTTACGATTGCGCAAACAGCATAATAAAATGTTACACCACCGTTGAAATTCAGAATTTTATCTGTGAACCCGCCGGAAAATTGCCATCGCTGACTATTTTCTTCTGTCTCCGACGTTGTTATTCAGAACATCATAAAAGTAATCGAACGGATGCTAGTTCAGTATTTGAGAGAAAATCTTGTGGACGCCTTTATTGATAGTTAAATCAGAAAGGTCATTATTTGTGACGTCGCCATAATGGTCCTAGTTACTAATTGGGAGGGCGACCAGCTGCATGGGAGTCAAATGACGATTCGTTCACTTACGCGATAGAACCGATTGCTACAAATATTTTAGTCATTGCTAAAATCTTGCTACCAATAAAAATGAAATAGCAGATATGTAAATATTTCCTATTTAGACTATTTATGGAAGATAAATGATTTCAAGTTCCTGATTTGATTCGGTTGTCGAGACCTGTTGGTATGAGCTTTCGCACCATCGTGTCTATTAGTGTGACGTTTGGCAACATCGCAAATTTTGTTGACAATCCTTCATCGTCATTATCATTCCGGCCACAGCAACAAACAACAAAAGTTTGTTGACATTCGTTTACCGTAGGAGATATAACCTCTTTCAAAGCCGGCTCCGAGATGGACCGGCACAATAGTCGGTTGGAACACGGTCGAACCGCTGGAAGATTCGTTTCGAGGAAGAGAAAAATGTGGTGTGAAAATGTCCTTGCCGCAAAAAGAAAAATACGAGCATGTTTTCAACCCTGTACCCGAATAAAAGATAATGTAATATACCTAAAAAAAAACCTTTAATTATCAATCATTGTCTTGGTAAGACAACATTACGTGTATATTTTTGTACACCTAACCTCTTTTATGGTTTACCGGCTTACTGATTACGCTAACTAAGTGATTCCTAATTTTTATATGGGATTATTCATTTATTTTAATGTGATACTTTGAATTATATCGATGTACGTATGTTGGGGGACTGCACCCATGACTTCCGTATATCCGTGAAAATGCGATGTTGCCAAGTGTAGCCGAGTGTGACAGATCCGCTTGGAACAATGGCCGATTTCGGCTGCTGCTTGCACTTTAACTCAAAATATCTACCTGCAATGTCCGGCAGGCTCCTTTTTTCATGATCGCGTTAGAATCGTTAGAATTTGATGAATAGATAGCGACTTTGTTATCTGCGTCATCTAACTGCCAAAGGTTTTAATTATCTGATTGAAGTGTCGAGAAAGCACTGTTTCCATAAGACCCCATGTTAAATGCACGATTTTTGAGTTCAGATTTCTTGAAAAAAAGTCCGGTAAGCCGTGCTGAGATTTAACAGTAGCAAAATCCTATGTTCAATTTATCTCATATAAAAAAGTTGAGATTTTATCTAACAAGAGGTGCAGCTGGTCGCCCTCCTTAATATTAAGTTTTAGCCATAAGTCGAATAGAACATTTGCTAGAGCTCGCGATGAATAATAAGATCTGAATAATTGTACTGAAACATTATAGCCAACCGTACTGGCAGCCTTTCGCCCAAGTTGCGCCAAGCGTTGACGATATATTTAATTATTTCAATTAAGTTTTTTTTCGCCACAATTATCAAAACAAAATACGTTAATGATTAGCGCTTCAATGGATCAGCATATGGGTTATGTGCATGATAAAACCATCGGACTATTAGCATGACTACGTATATGCAATTATTATCTAAAAATGATATAAAAAATATGAAAACAAACGATTGCTATTGTAATTTTTGTATTTCCTCATGTCGTCAACTTTGTTTTTTCCATTCTAATCCCATGCAGTTGTCAGTAATTGGACAATTCACCTTAACGTATCATTATACTTCAAATGGTCAATAGCTCTGGGATTTAACGTCCAACATATAGCTACAATAATGAGTGGTTATGAAAAGGCACATTTTCACTAGAAGCAGCGACAAATAGGTTCGCTTAGCTGCCTCCATTGTGATGAGGCAACGAGAATCGTATATTCTTCGTAATGTTCAACGTGTGAACATGGAGAGTGTTATACAGTAACGAACGATGTTAACGTACCCTCGTCACATGCAGCCGATGCTTGCTCGGTTAGTGCAACAACGCGGTAATCCGAGACTAAAGTAGAGGGAGCGAGAGAGACCCAAGGGCTACAGACCTCATTTTCGATATTATCATACCGATGCATTATCGATTCGATGCTTGTTTGTAGAAACTGCTCAGCGACCGCAAAGCCCCGAACATGGCGCTGAAATAATTTCTTCTTCCCTCCGAGTTATAGCTATCACTGACATTTTTCCAATAACGACGTACTCGCTCGTTGTTAAGCCATGATTATCCTCCTCAGCTGAGGAAACTTTCGAATATTCGATAAAATAACATTTTACCGTGTCTACGATGAATACAGAATCGCGTCTAGGCTTTTACTTCTCGTCATCTAATCCCTCGAAATTGCATTAAATTTAAGGGGCTACACGGCCCTTGATCCTCGAGCAAGTATTTTATAACGTGAAAGTTCGTGAGCAATTACAGCCTCTAACCATGACTTTCGGATACATTATATTTAAGTACTCTGTGCCCACATTTTCCAAGAAAATATAATCTCTAAATACTTCTGAGGAGTAGCTTTTCAAACTGGTCTCTGGAGTTTTTAAATACCTGTTGATGAAATTCGTAGCAAATAGCGGTGAGGCACGTAAGCCTTTGATGGCCCTTTACCGTTGAAAACAATCGAAAGAAAACTTTTTTGATTTGACATTTTTCCGATTCAGAATAGTGGAAAAGTGACGTTTTTCGAAAAATTATTTTTGTAATTTCACCATGTAAAACATATCTCCCTCGAGAAATTGAAACCTAGGATAGAATAACATAACATTCCACAGCGTGTCAATATTGCTCGGAAATCTTTATTGAAGTTTAGTTTGAATGTCTACAAAACGTCAGTTATTTTATAAAGTAAATTGTGAACTGACATTTAGCAAAGAAAAATTAATTTAGTTATATTAATATAGTCTAGCAAATATGAATGGAAGCGGGTCTAATAAAAACTCCATCATAATAATTATGAAAATAATATGTCATATAGTGTCATCCTCGAGTCTCAAGGGTTCTGCTGCACGTTGCAGAAGACATTTCATTACAGTCCTAAATGAGCTGATATTAAAAATTCTAGGAGACGTATACTTCGATATTTTCATATACTCCTTAAATTAACCTGCATACTTGAAAGTCTAAGGACTAATAAAGAGGTCACACAGCAGCGCATGATGCTCTGAAATATTGACATGAATAATAATTTAGTCAGGAAATTGGCTTTGCCAGCAGGAGCAGAAGTAGGTTATTCCAGGATTTTATAGCTAGCAATTTCTGTTATCCGAAACAGTCATCAACCTATGAAAGGCGTCGGATGAAAGGAGACGCGTGAATCATTTGCCCTTAGCTCCCGTCCACCGTGTTATTTGGTCAAACTTGCCAAGCTCAGCATAATGCCACAGTAGTGGTAGTCCGTATTTGTTGAACCAACCATGCAGAGTGTCTGTTCTCAGTTGTGATAGAACGCATGTGTCAGACCTGTTGTACTTGCGATCTACGTCGTATTGACACACAGTGGTCAAATCTGGTACAATCATCACCCTTTCGCCAGTAGTAGCTGCCGTAATGGTCAGCCATTATGTACCGAGTAGTGACGTCCTATATTGGTCAGACGAGGTACATGCAGCTTCATTTTGCAGAAGTGGTTCTATGTGCTTTGTCTAACCTCATAGGATTCTCTTAAGGTGGTGGTAACCTCTGCAATTATCAAATCCCATAAAAACTTTACATATAAAAAACCCTTCAGGTTATAAACGCATGAGTCACATCCGTTGTTGTTACAATCCGCGGCCTATTGAAACACAGTAGTCAAATCTGGTACATTTATCACCCTTCCGCAGTAGTAACTACTAGAATGGTCGTCAAGTTTTATGTATACAGTAAAGACGACCAGTATTGGGCAGAAAGTGTTTACTCTGCAATTATCAGTGTCCATAAAAACTTTACATATTGGAAAACCGTTTAATGTGATAAATCCGTTAGACAGTTTTTCGTACTTCCTATTCAAGACCAATTGATACACCGATAATCCAATCTGGTACAATCCCCGCCCCTTACCCTTACTCTTTCGCAGTGGACCCTATCACAATGGTCAGCCATTATGTACCGAGTAGTAACGTCCTATAGTGGTCAGACGTGATACATGCAGCATCGCTTTGCAGAAGTGGTGCTACGTGTTTTGTCTAACTTCACAGAATTCTTTTAAGGTGGTGGTAACTTCTGCAATTTTCAAATCCCATAAAAACTTTATATATAAAAAAAACCTTCAAGATGATAAACGCATGAGTTAGATCCGTTGTTGTCACAATCCACGGCGTATTAACATACCGTAGTCAAATCTTGTACAATCATCACCCTTTCGCAAATCAAAGATGTAAGTAGTAACTGCAGCAATGGCGTAGTAGACTGCTAATAATAGTAACGCCGATAATCAAATCTGATACAATTATCACTCTTTCGGAGTCGTAACCACCGCAATAATCAGCCTTTATGTATACAGGAGTAACATTCTGGATTGTCCAGACACTATATATGCAACATAATTTCACTGAAGTTACTAACCGCTGTCCCGTAAGGTTAGTGACAATCTACGCAATTTTAAAATGCGATAAGAACTTCGAATATTAAAAAACCTCTTAAGGGAAAGCAGAATCTCCATGAATGCGAGAGAGATAGCGAATAACTGTCGGACCAATAGTACTCGGAAACTTGAACTGTTCGAATGGAACAGTGTTACGACATGAAGAAATGAGAGACGTATGATGTAAGAGTTTTCTTTTATCGAAAAACATCCACCAGGAAAACTGGTTGCAGATCTTGTTTCAGACTGTATAGATTTCGCCTCTCCTTAAGCGGCAGTGGTACTTCCCCCACGACACCTCAAAATTTCGAAAGCTATTTTCTCTCAAAAAACAACACATGCTTGCATTTTGAGGGAATGCGCGGAAGGATTGTACAATTGGGCTAAGCTTCTGGCTTCTCAATCGATTCAGTCGTTTTTTTGTGAGAATTAAAAGAAAAATAGTGCGAGAGAGACAGAGCTATGTCCGAGAGAGACGGACCTATAGGCATTTAACATAGGGCGAAGAAATTCTCACCGGTGTATCATGCTCTTAAGGTGAGGCGAAAGCATGTGTTCGACCTGTTCGATACCCAATCATATTGGTAAGCCGATAACGTGATTTGATACCGTTATCACCATTGCACAGTAGTAAACATCACGTTGGTCAGTCTTTATGTGCGAAGTAGTAACGTCGCGTATTGGTCAGACGCGATACATTGCATTCGCCGAAGTGAATTACTGCATTGATCTCACTTTGCACCATCCCTTAAGGTAGTGATACCCTACACAATTATCAGCCTCCACACGGAAATAAATAATTCGTTGAATAGGCTCCAAGCGAAAAGATTTGTTGGCACAATAAATTAGTTGGTTACAGAAACGAATCAGTTAGTTGGTCCAGCAAATTAATTGGTTGGTAACTAATGAATTGGGTATCATAACCAACTAGTTTGTCGGTTCAAGCAAAAAATTGGTTAACCTAGCCAACTTTGTCGATTGGAGCGCATTTAACCTCGCAAATGGTTGGGGCAACTAATTTTTTCTCTAAAAAACAAACAAACTTTATAAAGTTAAGAACCTCCTAAGATGATAAACATACTTCTTAGATTTGTTGTGTTTGTGTCTCACGTCGTATGATTACGACGAACGTGAAATCTGGTACAACCTCTTCACAATAGTAATCACCGCTCTGATTGGACTTAGTGCACATAGCAGTAACGCCCCATGTCGGTCAGACGTGATATATGCAGCATCGCTTCATAAAATATCTCTCTACATTCCGTTAAAGTAGTGGTAAACTCCGCAACAATCAGATACGATTATTGCGGAATTAGAAGACATACCAATATCGAAAGTAATACCAAAACTTTCAGTATTGGAATAACTTATCCTGAGTCCAGTCGGTACCAAATCCTGTAATCTACTTAACTCAGAGACTCTGAGTTGATTGTGAAGATAAAAAAGTAAATTCGATTTTATCGCAGAGTAGATAAATTAAGTGTAACCGAATTTTCTTTTATATAAAATATTAACCGTATCTGAGTAGATTGGATCCAATGGAATCTTTATAAGCCATAAAATAATTCCACCAGGCCAATTGGAGTAACAACGAGACTGAAGTGGATATACCATCCGATATTTGTCCAATTACGATTCATGCATTCCTCGTCGGAACACGCGAAGTTGAATTAATACACGATGTTTCGAGTTCCTGAGCCCGCGTGCGCTGCTCGTACTGATTAGCAATTACGTTCGAGAGCCATCCGGCTTTGGAATTCCTTTCAGTCGTCTCTGCTACACACAATACACACCACACGTACACAGAGGCTCCAGCATTATTACTCCTCGAGTTCCATACGCTACGCTTGATATTTACGTACAACGAGAGAAAAATCTCGCATTAAAAACAGATCCACTATATTTTTTAAATTTTCCATCGTTACCGTAACGTTAATGAAACCTTCAATTGAAAAAATTATGGAAGTATTAGTAACTATGAGCGACACCTAATAATTGTGGTTATGTGCAAATATTTTTATAATTAAAAATTCTTAAAATATTGGATACTTTTCTGAATCAAAATTGTGGAAAATTAACACTTTAATTTTTTTCAAACGTCTTCATGAAAATGCTATTTAAAAAAATTAATATTCATTATGCATTCTGAACAAAGTTTCATCGTTCGCCAAATTTTAAAAAAATCCAAAAATATTGGAATAAAAAATGATGTCTTTACAAAAATCTGCCTCACTAATGTATGAAATGTGCTGTGTTTAAAATTAGAAGGATAAAGTAGTTTAAGAAATGAAATTAACAATTAAGTTTAAAAAATTGAGTTAAAAAAATAGAAATATCGCAAATGGCACATTCTTTCGTTTCCTACGAATTACTAATTTCAAAAAGACGTACATCCAGAAAAATTTATGGTCAATTCTACTATGCAAATATTTCCAGAATCAGAAAAGTCAATAATGTTTTTATGGTTGCTGTAACAATAAATAATGTAACCACCAACTAAATGATGGCACGAGAATGATTTTTATTTTATTTATTATTTTTATATTGAGAAATCTATCACATTGATTTTTCTCAATGTAACTTCCTAGCATCAAATATATTTTTCGTTACTATTTCGATACACCTCTAAAGGAAAATGTATTTTTTCATACCCCTTGGAGCAGTAAAAAAAAATCAATTAATAACAGCATGTCCACCGATTGAAATATCTAAAAACTGGCACACGGCCCTTTTTGTGGCTCCCTACGATATAATAAAATATAAAAAAGAAATTGAATTCTACAGTCAAAGGCAGATCAGTTTAGGATGGAATGCCCTATACACTGCACACATCGTATACCGGAGAGTCATTCGTCTATCCACGCGTTCTAGAGTACTCTCGCCTTGTATGCAGACTGTGTTGTACATATGTAGAGCTTATGTAATCACGTTGTAGTGTGCAGGTCGATATCTGAACTTGCCGATGTATATACAAATACATATATAACACAATACAACGTACGTACCTATATAACAGAGTAGTACGAACACGATACGAGTTTTACACGTATATGTATATATTATATATACACATATATATATATAGCATACATGCACGCTATGGCAGTAACGTATATGCAGAATTCCATAGTTGGTCTTGCGTCCATAGAAGCGACGCGCTCTCGGCACTAACCGCATCGTTGCAAGGGGCGGTTTATGACGGGAACGATTTATGGGCTTTCAAGTCCATAGTGCATTTCGGTGGTCTACTCTGCTCGCGGGTGCCTCGAGACTTCACGTGACGATCGCGGGAATACATGGTGAGGACCGGGGGGAGGGGGGGGGGGGGGGTTAGGGGGTTCAGCGCAGGCAACCAGAAATTCGTACTCGTATCGTATGCGAATCGATCGTAAAACAGATGGTTGTCGAATCCCGCGAATATCGATCTTCCAGACAGCATTGTCTTTTTTTGTTGTCAGTTATCAATAAAAATCTTTTATCTCTGGAGACTCACGTTCATCAAAATAAATATTGGATCGTGCTAACTTTGATTGTACTTTAAAACAAAATCTAAACAACGCAAAACGATGAAAATTCATTAATATACCTTAATCTGTGGAATGTTTGATTGATCAGTAAATTTCAATTGCGTTATCGTGATTAATTAAATTTTGCGATATTCGGTAACTGCGGTTAATATTAGAAAAATGTTATTTTCAAAACTCATGCTTTTCTTTCAAAATGTATCTATAATAAACGATTATGCTTGAAGCGTCAAGTAAATTTTTTTATGTCCTAAAAATGGCGAAAATATATTTTTTACATAGTGTTTTAGGATATATAGGTCGGATATACTGCAAATTTTATGAAATATATACCATTTTTTAAATGTGAAATATACATTGTATTTTTATATATTTTACGCGATTTTGAGTTTTCATTCAAGCTTTTATTTCCAACTGGGATATTATTTTCGAACCTTGATTAATTAAATTCTGCCATGTTTGATGGTTCCAAATATTATTCATGAGAATTATAAATACGGCACAATAATAAATTAGTAAAACTCGTTGTGTCGCATATAGCGAGAAAAAAGTGTAACAAAACATTATAGAAATTAATTATAATACATTAACCAGTTAAATTTTACGTTTACTTCCTCTGTTGTAACACTTTTACTTTTAATCTTTGTGTAATTAAAATCTGCAGATTTTAGTAGTTGCACTAAATATTATTAATGAGAATTATAAATGAGGTAAACCAATAACTTTGCGAAACTCGTTAGCTTGTATACAGCAAGAAAATAAATTGTAAACGACAAAAAATAATGTAAAGAAAATTATAACACATCAGTTTCAGCATTGCTGAATTTGACATTTGTATTGCGTTGAAACGTTGATTAATTTCATTCGGCAAAGTTGTCTGGTCATAGTTAATATTATTCATGAGAATTATAAATTGCGTGTAATAATAAGTTGGTGAAGCTCGTTGGTTTGTGTATAGCGAGCATGGACGAACCTTTGGAGCTGTGTCGCAATCATTCTACTTCAGCCGCCCCTGGGCTCTATCCGGTTACAGCCCTCGAGGTCGACGCCGGGCGTGGCTCCGCTCCATTATACCAATATCGCGGATTAATTGTTTTAGTAGCCCGTAAAACAGTAACGCCAGCTGGATCTTAGATTACTCGAAGCCCTTGTCGTATAAATTCAGTCGGTACTCCCCCTACCCTACGACGTCGTCGTCTTTCTGCTTCTACTGCGTTTACTGCGACGCGTCTCCACTATACCAGCAAACGGTGGCTGTAAGTAATATACCAGCCGTCACTGGTGCTCACGACCCTGCGAGTTTCTCGAGGAACAATAACGACGTGAGCCCCTTTAACGGTCTAGTATATATAAGTTCGTAAATTAAAATGAGGTTGATCGACAATTTGCATTCCGGCATCTAACTAAACGGTTTCGTAATGAATACAGTCACGGCAAAAAATCTTTGAAAAATTATTATACGTGTGTGGGAAGCATCGAACGGTATAACAAATTTAATATACAAGTAGTGTTGAAATATTTATTGCACATGATTTTCTTTATGTGGTTAGTACCGATATTCAATATTGTATTGTAGATGTTGTAATAAGCGTAATATATTTATTTTAAGATTACAAACATGTTTGTTCGATACTTTCTGCCAATACTTATTTTTCATATTTGGGGTGAAGTATCAGAAGGCGTAGATATTTTGGAATGATTTTTTATTTCAAAACAATATTTTGTACGGAGAACACACGCATACAATTTTATTGCCGTACACAGTAGGTAAAATGAGGTTGATCGACAATTTGTATTCCGGCATCTAACTAAACGGTTTCGTAATGAATACAGTCACGACAAAAAAATCTTTGAAAAATTATTATACGTGTGTGGGAAGCATCAAACGGTACAACAAATTTAGTATACAAGTAGTGTTGAAAAAAAAATCGAAATTAAGAAAAATAAGAGCCACCCTAGTACGCAGCTTTTTAAAACTCTAGTGAAGGGGTGTAAATAATCATTTTCTTCTCGACTAGACAGACAGAAAGAGGGACGAGATGACCAATAGACCGACAGACCGAATTGAGTGTATGTTTTTTTGTTTACCTTAGGCTACTCAAAACATAATTTCACATCACAATCTGAGAGCCGATTTTTCTTTGGAGTGCAATACTTTCTCTTTTCACATACTTTATACATGATGAGAAAGTACACAGCGTATGTACTATTCTAAAGTCATCATTATACTCAGATAGAAGCACAATCTTTCCGGAATTTAGAACGAATCATAGTTACAGACTACATTATTTTGCTTAAGGAACACTAACACTTTTGTGTTACAGACATTTTTTAAAAATCCGAGCGTTTTCAATTACACGGAGAAAAATCATTTGCTAGCATAGTGACAGCAATCTTTATTTGCTGGCCTAGAAAATGTATTTGCTGGCCTAACAAGTAATTTTGCTGGCCTAGCAAATCTGTTTGCTGGTCTAGCAAATTTCTTAAAAAAGCTAGCAAATAATTTTTGTTAGGCTAAGAAATAAGGCTTTGCTGTCACTATATTAGCAACTGATTTGTTGATGCAACAAAAGTTTTCTCTCCGTGTAATTACCTATATTTTAAATATATATTCGTTATTTTTGTATAATATAGTAACAGCAACGTATAATCTTTTACGAGAACGTATATCCTCGCGTTGATGATACTGGAAATGTGTGCCAAAACATTGTTTGTACAGCGTTATTTTTTCAATATTTATTTTGTACATGAGAACTGTTTGCTAGCCAGAGATTGAAGAGCTCGGGGCTCGCGAGAAAAATGCCATGAACCAATAGATGGCATAGACTTTGGCTCCGCAGTTTTCCATTAACTCGATCATTGCGAGGGCTTTTTCCCCCAAAGGACTGCGGCCTGTGCAACCGCTCCGAGTCCGAGCAGCACTGCCGGTATTCACTTCGAATTACGGCTCGGCTTAATTGCACGAGCCACAAACGTACAACTTCGGCTCGTGCGCAGCAACGGTCTAAGCTAGATAATTAAAGACCGAAAACTCGCGTGCTCGTGGGTATACGCTTTTGACTCAATGCACGTCGATGAACCAGCCAGTTTACTGGTGTACCAGAGTGGCGTAACCTGTGCACGCCAACCAAGTCGGTAGCAACAGACTGAAAGCGAACATTCGCTATGAATATCAATATTTGACTGCGACTGTTAGACCCAAAAATTAAATTGATATTGATTACAAAAATGTATACTCCCAATGGAGGTAACATGCTTTTGTTGAATATGTCATTCAGTGGGCAAATGTAGACAAAACATATTTATTGAGAGGTGGATTTTTGCTATGTAACAGACGTAACGGTCAACTTCAACTAGTCGATTAATTGTAGTTATTTATAAGGATGGTTTGCAATATATTCCCAATGTTATACGTCTCGAGCTAACGAGACATTGAAAACAGATGTATTTTTGGGAGTTCTTGTTCGATTAAGTGCTGAAACTTAAATTTCGAATCGACAGACGGATATATTCTTTATTGACACCCAGGTAGGTTAGGCCAGTGCTGGGATATAACCACCAGCCGGACTCAACCCTACTGGGGCAGAATCGGATTTAACACTTTTAATTAACTGATTTAACAGGAAAGAACTTGTTATTTATCGCCGTTTCCGATAATTACGAAATACTATAAAATGGGCATATATTTAAGAGTTACGCTTTTTCTGCGTTAATGATATATTTATTCCATGTTTGTTGATTGAACATTGATTGAAGACTGAAGGGTGAAATAATAGAAAAAATGATGAAAGAATGAATTGAAATTTAAGTGGGATTTTCGGCGATCGCAAGACGCCTATACAAGGTCATAATACATTTTTTGGTTTCAAAACACTTCTTTTTTTATGAAATACTGTTACGATCGAGCGAATGAATAAAGCGTATATTTGGTTTTGGAGCGAATGTTATTGATTATAATTCTTGATAATGTTTACGATCGTGAAATGTCACACGTATGCTCGCTTCGTAGTCTAACCTGTCGTTTGTTTGTTTGTCCAATGTCATACCGAGTATATCTGAAATTCCTAATCTTCATATTCGTACACTGCTCTCCTCCTCCTAAGTTGTCGCCCCGGCAACTCCTAGTCCACCTGAAGATGTGTCACTGAAGACTTGTGCCTAAAATCTGTTACCTTGCGAAGAACAGTGTTCTCAATTCTATAAATTCTATTTTCCTATGTTCAGTCGTTATCAAGTCTACGCTAAATAAATTCAGTTTGTCCTGTACTAAGTCCATTTCTAATCAACTTTTAGGTATTTCATTCAATTCATTATTCTTTCTCTGTTTTCATTATTCTTCTTCAATTTTTTCGACATTCGGAAGGATTTCAGCAGGAAGGATTTTGACCACTTCACAATATCTTCTATTTTACCTGTGAAATACAAATTAATCGCGTAGACTTCCGCAAATACTAGCCACACTTGGGACAATACAATCTCAATGATTATTCGCTCTCTTTTTTTTTAAATTCTCATATGGACGTTTTCGACCTCAAAATCAATTCACCCGACAAAAATGAATTCACCCGATTGATTCCACAATAAAATGGAAATTCACCATATATGTATACCGGGAAATATTTTTCTACACTAAATCATCGATCACTGTTCGAAACTCTCATTGGTCAACAGTCCCTCGATCCGTAACTCTGGCCCTCCCGTGAAGAAAAATATTAGGGTTGCCCTAAGATAACTTAGGGCCCTATCGGGCTTTAATGTGGACACCATAAAAGGGCGTTCTATGTCACTCCCAATTAGGGACCTACTAAGGAAACTGTAGGGTTTCATGCCTATATTTAATGGGAATATATTAGGGCAATTAACTAAGAGCCCAGTCAGGCTTAATCATGGACCAAGTAAATAAATCAATAATAATTTCGCCACGTAAGGGCCTCATAAGGCAATTCTAGATTGCCACGGCGAAGTTTAATAAGGGCTTGATAGGGTAATCACTTAAGGGCCCAGTCAGGCTTAATCATGGCATCAAATAAACAAATCAATAATAATTTTACCAGATAAGGGTCTCTTTAGGCAATTCTAGGTTTCCGTGTCGAAGTTTAATAAGGGCTTGATAGGGTAATCACTTAAGGGCCCAATCAGGCGTAATCTTGGCAACAAGTAAACAAATCAATAATAATTTTGCCACCTAAGGGTCTCATAAGGCAATTCTAGGGTTCCATGGTGAAGTTCAATAAAGACTTGATATGGTAATTACTTAAGGGCCCACTCAGACTTCATCATGATATCAAGTAAACTAATTAATCATAACTTTGCCATATAAGGATCTCATAAGGCCATGGTGAAGTTTAATAAGGCCTTGATAAGTTAATTAATTAAAGGCCCCGTCAGGCTTAACCATGGCATAAAGTAAATAAATCAATAATAAATTTGCCAGATGAGGATCTTATATGGCAATCCGAGGTTTCCATGGCAAAATTGGTGGTCACCTATCCAACTATTGACCGTCAAAGTCAGCCAGGTGGTCACCCATTCTAATACTGGCACTCAGGTCAGTCAGACAGTCACGCACCTAGATACAAACGAACTAATTCGCGCAAACGATAAAACAAGCAATTTTGTGGAATATAATTATAGATGACAACAACGATACAATGTACCCTATTCGATATAACCAATTTCTGTAAAAAAATAACTGAATGTGCTTTTATTTTTACACATCAGACGCAGACATGTAAATCTATCAAGTTCTGACTATATTACATTAATTTTATTTCATATTTCATATTACAGTCATTCAAATAGACAAAAAAATTGCATATTCATATGATTTGAATGGCCAAGAGAGCTAAGGCGCAGCGCAACTACACCATCCGGAGGGTTCTAGGTTCGATTCCCGTCAACGTAAAAAAAAAATGTAATATGTTTTTTCAGCGATTAGTATGTACCATGGTGTAGAGAAAGACGAAATATCTAATTAAAAGTGCAGCATTACTCGACTAAATAATAACAAATATATATTTTTAAATTAAATTTCTTTATTATTTTAGTAAGGACTTAATAGGGCAGCCTTAAAAGGTCCTCATTATTTTGCCTTTAAAGGCCCCTAACATTTAGCCTTTAAAGGTCCCGAAGAAAAAAGCGTGACCATCATTTGCGAAACCTTATGAGGCTTCCACATAAGGCCCCTAAGAGAATTAGGGAATATTAATCGGGGCCTTGGGAGAACCCTGATAAGATTTCTTCACGGGGCTTCGTTACCCAGCAGTTACCACATAAACAGAATTCTCCGGAAATCCTCCAGGACACTTTTCACCCACCGGGATTCCAAAAAGCCGTCCAAAGCTCCAGATAAGCAATTCTCTACACTTTCCAGATTCGTAACAACACTAATATCCTCATAGACCAATTATATTCTACACGAAATGCGACTCGACTTTGCGATTATCTCGATCGTCTACCCGAGAGAGAAGAATCACTCACATTTTCGTCAATACTTTTACAAATATCTCGATAAGAGGAATACGGGAAAACAATACGTAATTTTAATTTGCCTGTATCAGTCCTTTGCAGCTCAATCCATTCAGATTTTACTTCTTATCTTGCCATCACGGAGCGTCATCGCGATCGCAATCTTCGTTTTCCTTTCCGATTATCCGTTATTTCCCAAGTCATCGAGACTTCACTTGACAAAAAAAAAGATCCATCCAAATGTGGGAGCCATCGAGGACTCAATTTCGATTTCGCTTCAATGCATTAATTCTCGTTTTCGTTTCATTAGCACGCGCGAATAACCGAAAAATATCCTCCGTGGGATCGTCAAGCACTTCTGACTGCGAAGATTCGTAATGCCACTTCTGACACCAATGTTACGACCGAGCGAATGAATAAAGCGTATATTTGGTTTCGAAGCGGATATTATTGATTATAATTCTTGATAATGTTTACGATCATGAAATTTCACACGTATGCTCGCTTGTAAAGTCACGTTAAGACTGACTTCGTAGTCTAATCTGTCGTTTGTTTATTTATCCAATATCATACCGAGTGTATCTATAATTCCTAATCTTCATATTCGTAACAATACTTGGGATTGTTTTCCCGAATATGTCCTTCTCTAAAAAGTATGTTGCGAGATTTTATCGAATTGCGAGTTGGTCCATTGTTGTCACGTTATTCGCGCTGTGATTGGTCCAAATTGGCGCGAGATCAGATCGAGACCGAGACAGAGTTCGTGTTTAACACGTTTGACAGTTGCAATTCTGACAGTTTTGTCAAGCATATCGGGCTGCCGAGGTTTGAATTCTCAAGTTGGTTGACTTTACAATATTTCGGGGTTTCCGGATTATGTGTTAATTGCGAATATTAAACTAGGCTTAAGATGTTGAACGACAAAGTGCGACGTAGTCTCCATGGCAGCAACAAAACCAGGCGTACGCGGAGTCACTACATGCGGATCAACAGAACAATCGTGAATAAGATGATAAGCGAAGCGATCGGGGAGAATTGAAATTCTGCAGTCAAGAAAATCAAATTTGAAGTTATCAAGGTAAATACTAATTTATAATTGAAAGAATGTTAAAGGACAATTGGTAATCAACTTGAGTCAAATCTATAAAGAGTTTCCGATTCGATAAGATTTGGAATTATTGGAAAAATTTGTTAAATCTTTTAATTTTAGGGAATTTTGATTATATATATTATATGTATTAAATAAGACCGCTGCACCGACACACGATCCCTACTCGCGCGCGCAGCGCGCGGAAGTTTTCTAGTATGATTAAAAGTTTGTTTTAAATGTTTAAAAAATTTACTTTCTCATAAATTGTCGAGGCTGCTTTTATCACTTTGCTTAATGAATCAGTCTATGGGATTAGTTATTTTAAAAAGTTGTGGCCTCTAATCCAGTCATTAACTGCAATACTTTATAGACAGACCAAATTTATAATTCGCCTACTATGTAAAAGTGTTAGTAATCTCACTTGTAAAATAATAGACATAATTCCATTTATAATAAAATACATCATTATTTATTGCTACGCTTTTAGCTGCATAGTTTTAAAATTTCTTTATATCCGAATCTAAATACCAACACAATCATTATTTCAACGGCACAAAGGGTGAGCTCTCAGCTCAAATTTTTCGGAGAAGTCGTATTGTTCAGCACTATGCATCGATAATTCCTTTATGTTGGCCATTTTATACTCTCTGAAGCCAGATATAAATAATAAATAATTCCGCGTATTCATTCTATTGAAAGTGAATGGAACGGTTCAGTTAACCCATCGCGCTATTGGTAATCGAAACGTATAATCGCTTATAAAAATTTTCAAAGTAATAATATAAAAATCTGGGCAAATGAAAAACAATAACAAAATTTTAAGTCAACATTCACGCAGTATGCCTTGCTATTTACCCGTGCTGTTACGCACAGGGCCCTTTGCGCGCAGTCAGTACCGCGAGAGGGCACTGCAGACGAGTTGGTGGTTTCTAGACTGCATGCAATAACGTCGTTTTTCTTCTTTTACGTTCGTTTATCTGTGATACATGAATGTAGAGGTACCCATGGGGTAAGCCATAGGGCACAAGGTAAATTTATAGTTCGTGTTTGCTATCGACATCCCGCAGTGGTCAAAGGTCTTGGGTATGGTCTGGGGTGCAGTTGGCTAGGCAGGAACGGGTTGCACTGCCCTCTGCTGACTCTGCAGAACGCTTTGTTGATGGCGAAGTGATACCGCGAACCCACCACGTGGTTTCAGTTTAGTATTGTAAGCTTCATACACTTTGACACACAACCTGATATCCTTTATTCACTGGAATATTCTAGCATTTTTGCCCCCTTCCCCTCCCTGCCATCCTTTGAGGAAAAGATATCATTGTTGATGCCCTTTGCTGACTTTGTTGAACGTTGTATTGATGGCCAAGTGATATTGCAAATCCATCACGTGGTTTCAATAAAATGCATACCTCATACACTATTACAAACAACTTCAAATTCTTTGTTCACTGGATAATTCGAGCCTTTTACATCTGCCATCCTTTGAGCCAAAGGTATAATTGTTACTGACTGATGGACAGCCCGTAAAACGGAATCAAAATGACTGGAGAGTTAGTGAAGGACGTAATAAAGGACTGTAAATAATTAGGGTCTCAGGGCTCATTGGTGGATTTAGAATAATCCAAGCCTTAGGAGTCTCATATGGTGACTTAAAATAAGCAAAGCCTGAGGTGAGACTTATCAAAGGAACGTACAATAATACGGCACTGGGGATGAAGCATATAGGGGTGCTTAAAATAAGCCGGCGCCGAGGGTGCATAGAGGATTTAGAATAATCAGAGTATGATGCGAGGCTCCGTTGGGGATCTATAATAATGCGGCCCTACGAGAGGATAAACGAGCAACCAAGCAATCAAATAACAAAACAAGTAATTTTCTGATGTGCATATTTAACGTTTGCTGTCGAAGTCTTGCAGTCTTGATGGCCAAGTGATATCGCGAATCCACCACGGAGATTCTGTGTAAAGTATACCTCATACACTATGACATACAATCCCAAATCTATTGTTCTCTGAAATATTTTAGCACTGTACCTCTGCTATGACGTACATCCTTTGACGATTTAATTGCTACTGACTGATGGACAGCCCGTAATACAGAATCAAAATACTGACTGAAAAGGCAGTGAAGGACGTACAGAAGGACTTTAAATAATTTGAGCCTAAGGAGTCTCATATGGGGACTTAAAAAAAGCAGAGCCTGAGGTGAGACTCATCAAGGGGACGTATGTACAATAATCCGGCAGTGAAGATGAAGCTTATAGGGGTACTTAGAATAATCCGACGACAAGGGTGCATAGAGGATGAGTGCATGATCCGAGGCTCCTTAGGAAACCTATAATAATGCCGCACTAAGGCCGCACTGGAGAATAAACGAACAAACGAACAATCAAACGATGAAATAAATTTTATTGATCTTTGTTTGATTGTTCGTTTGTAACGTTGATTTATTGTGAGATTGCCAAAAATAGCCAATAATTGTTTGGTTTCATTGCTTAGTTTGAAATCTCCTCCCGAGTGGCATACTATTCTTTTTCCATCAAAAGTAAAATTAACCATATTTTTATGCATGCAATGGCGCAACGGCATAATTTGTTTAATGATGCTTTAGTGTGATATTTTGACATTTTCCAATGGGATAAAAATCTGAAAAAATCAACTCCATTGAACTTGCCAAGAACATCTCGAGTAGAAATTCAGCTACGGCGAATATCAGGCCCTAGCGTGGTAGCCGGATTTAAATCTAAAGGCCTGGTAACCTTATACGGGCCTGGCAGGAAAGTAACGCAGCGCATGATCAGGGCCAGATTAAGTTTTCCAGATAAGGGCCGGATAGAGGCTGCCCTACTAAGCTCCTACTTATAAAAACGGCAAATAAATTACAAAATAATTATCTGCGCTCATCGAATTCAACTTATTTTGCACTTTCTATTGGATATTCGAGCTTATTTAGTTTTCAGTACATATTAATTGCTAAAAAAACACATGTAAATTTATTTGCTGTTGGTAGAAATCGGACCTTGATCCTCTGGGTGACAGCTCTGCGTCTTAGCCCACTCGGCCATTGACATCTTTGAGAGTTTATATATTTATTGTCTATTTGAAGTATACTTAAAATGAAAACACGTCAAACGAAAACAAGTAATTCTAGCGGTACAGTCCCATACAATGTGAGTTTCAGCGAAAATTTTGAATACTTCTCGATGGGATAAAGATGTGAAAAAATCCAGCACACGCCAGGTGCTGAAAAGATTGATTTTGCATAACAATAATTTTTAAATGTTTTTAACGAATGCCGTATCTAGCCCGTACACAAATCTTATAATGTAAATTTACGGCAGATCTAAAAAAAAACTATGCCATCTTGGTCCAAATGCCACAGGAAGACCTCATGCGAAACGGATAAGGTCGATGAATGACATATCTATATGAGGTTACCGTATGTAAAGCGTGACCTGGGCCTGACCCGATGGAAATACGGCATTTTTAAGGTAGAATGCCATATCTCGGCCTTACATGGACCCGATCAGGGGAATTTACGACGGCCCCTAAATAAGGTTACCATCTCTAGCCTGACATTGGCCTGATCCGGTGTAAAGACGGCATTATTAAGTACGAATGCCATAACTCGGCCTTACATGGACCTGAGCAGGTGAATTTACGGCGGCCCCAAATAAGTTTACCGTACCTACAACTGATCTGGACCTCGTGTGACAGCAGACATGCCTGATGAAATTTCTACTCGGGTTACGACGACCCCTAAATAAGGTTACCATATCTAGTCTGACATTAGCCTGATCCGGTGGAAAAACGGCATTATTAAGTACGAATGCCATATCTGAGCCTTACATGGACCTGAGCAGGTGAATTTACGGCGGCCCCAAATAAGTTTACGGTACCTAAAACTGATCTGGACCTCGTGTGACAGCAGGCATGCCTGATGAAATTTCTACTCGGGATTCATTTTGCAAAATACTAATATCAAAAAGTTATTAACAAACCGGTAAAAATAATTATTCAACAAAAAATCAACTGTTTTTTCTCTTTTCATATGAAATCTGATGAATTGGGGTGCAATTTTCTAGGTACGAATGTGTTCGCTTGAACTCTGCTGATTTTCTTGAACGACCTGTTGAGGACCGTGTGATTCCACGAACCCATACATCTCCTGCTTTCAGCATAGCGTATGTTTCATACATTACAACCAACGGTTTCTCAAACTCAACCTTTTTGTTCACTGGAATATTCCGACATTTTACCCTTGCGACTGGGGTTCATCCTCAGAGAGGCAGCTTTAATTGCTGCTGACTGAGGTACAATCCGGAATACAGAAGTAAAATACTGACAGGAGAGACAGAGTGCAGACGGAGAGGGTGAAAATGGTATATACAGACTTGGGAAGGAATTATGCCGGGAAAAAGTTTTCACTGAAATGAGTATCGAAACCAGGCGCTCTTACCTACACTCTACCGAGTCCTCTATTAAAGTTCTTGATGGCCGGCAGTAAGTCTTCTCATTCGCAGACAATGCGCGTTTCGTACTTCCCGGCCTTTCGTTCTGCTCTTTCAGACTTTCGTTAATATCAGGCAGACTCCACTCGAGACTGTATTGTTATTCCTATTTAGATAGTATACGTATATATATATAACGTATACGATTAATACGAACGAATTCTTCGCCGTCCGGAAAGAAATATTGAAGAAGAGACCAGGAAAAAGGATGAGAAGAATAAGAAACGTTTGTTAATAAGCCGTCGCTCTTTATTCTGTATTTTCACTATCATCTCTCTTAGTCACAACTCAGACTCGTAATTAATAGCAGCTCAAAAGAACGCGCTAATGGCTTCACTTCGATATTCTGTTCTACACTTCCTTCTTTATCTCTTTATCGGCTTTCGGAGCTCTTAGCTGCTTCTGCTTTCTTTTATTATCGATTATTTCAGACGTTAACCGAGAAAATTGCATCAGAGCATGTTTTGGTACTTGCTGAAAAAATCTTCACTGGGAAAATGTTCTAATTAGGCGAATGGCCTAATTAAAAACTGCTAAATTTAAATATAATTGCAACGAGGGCGTTTCTCTCAACCATTCGACCAAAAAAGTTAATGAGATGTTCGGTTACCAATAGAGACACCTATACGCGTCTTTGTTTAGTTCTATAATTTTACACTGTTAGAGAGGGAGGAATTCTCTTATTCGGTTACAAATTGGGATATCCTCGTGAAAGCCCCGCAATAGTGTGTAGTTAACAACGTTGAAAAAATTCAATAGGTTCGTGACCGATTTTTAGAATTGCAGATGAATATATCGAAGTTGGCATTACACATTCATTTCGAATTGAAAGTTTTTTATAATTAGAATTCAAGTACCTCGTGATAAGAGAAAAATCCGAAGAAGCTGAAATTCAAGATACTGCGAATATCAACTTTGAGTAATAATAATAATGTCAATAAGTGATGAAAAAAATAGCTGTGAACAAATGGTTTAATAAGTTAATAGGATTTTATTTCTTGTGGATTATATTTGGTTGTCAATAATACATGATTTAGTTCTTATAAGTACGATTTTGTCGATTACGGATTTTTTTTTTTGAGGCTTGAAATGTTATATGTTTCGGATATGTTTTTTTAGGAGTGTATTCTACAATAAATAAGAAGTTTGAGGATCATTTAACGGTTTCATGAAAATAGCCTCAATTAATTCTCATAAACAAAAATTTCTTGATTGTAGAAGTTTTCGGGAAAAAAGCTAATTTATTCCAAAATTAAAGTTCTTTATCTATTGTTACATATTTGATTAATGCACATTTGGCATGTAACAATTAAATGATTACAATTCAATTTGGATCTCCTATGATACTCGTTTTTGTAAATTATTCTTCTATTTTCACGAAGAAATCAAATTCAAATAAATGTATGTTTCGAAATGTGGGTGTTAAGCATCTTTAAATTTCTGATATAACTATAAAATAAATTCAAAGTACTTGTGTACTTAACAAGTATTTTACAGCGAATTTATTGCACCATTAATTAATTTCAAACCATCTCTTTATAATGGGAATTTCCACGTTCCGCCTGGTGCCCTCTTTTTCCGTCTATTGCTTATACTCTCATCTTTCACCGCCAAGTTTGCCTCACGTCCATAATATAATTTAGTAGTGGAAAATCTTCTGTCAAAAGGATTATTGTGTTTCTCCCAACTTATGAAACAGAAAAAAAATTAGAGCAAACAAATATAAGACCAGATACTGTACAAAGAATGGATGGCTCTTTTTGCCATGACTAGGAGCAAGCAAGGTCGTAGTAAGTACTCGTAAATTAATATTAATATTATCACCGTGTACATAACTGCTTCCTATACAAGTTCATTAATTTTCTTTACTCTTTAATGATCATGCCCCTTACCGTTGAAAAAAATTCTTAAGCGGAAACTTTTCTTAAATGAAATATTGAAAAACTAACTTCAAAAATTCTTATGCATTTTCTTTCCATAAAATAAACATGCAGGGCAGGTCATGATGATAGACAAACTGTTAAAAAAAATGTCCGGTGTGTAAAAATCTCTATTTTATCTAATTTTTTAACCGAAGAAAAATTTGATATTAAATATACATTTATTCAAATTATGCTACAATGAATAAAAAAATATGAGGAAGCATGATAATCGATATTGGCTTCCTCATTGAGGATGCTTTATCAAAAGCGAAAAATAATGAAGAAGCAATGTGCAAGATTCTACCATGCATCCTTGTTTTAAATAATTTGGGCTCGCTATCTCAAGTTTTGCAAAAGTTCCCGAGTAGAAATTCAGGTACGGGGCATATCAGGCCCTAGCGTGGTGCCCGGATTTAAATCTAAGGCCCCTGCCTGGCAACCTTACACGGGCCTTGCAGGAAAGTAACGCAGCGCATGTTAAGGGCCAGATTAAGTTTTCCAGATAAGGGCCGAATAGAGGCAGCCTCTACTAAGCCCCTACTTATAAAAACGGCAAATAAATTACAAAATAATTATCTGCGCTCGTCGAATTCGATTTATTTTGCACTTTCTATTGGATATTCGAGCTTATTTAGTTTTCAGTACATGTTAATTGCTGAAAAAAACACATGTAAATTTATTTGCCGTTGGTGGGAATCGAACCTTGATCCTCTGGGTGACAGTTCTGCGCCTTAGCCCACTCGGCCATTGACATCTTAGAAAGTTTATATATTTATTGTCTATTTAAAGTATACTTAAAATGAAAACACGTCAAGACTGTACATCCATTTATTCTGACTCGAAAATATTCAAAATTCAAACATGATGGGGCGGTTACCCATCCAGGTACTGGCGTTTGACGGTCAGTACCTGGATAGATTTCAAAGTAATTCAAGCGGTACAGTCCCGTGAAACGTGAGTTTGAGCAAAAATTTCGAATACTTCTCGATGGGATAAAGATGTGAAAAAATCCAGCATACGCAAGGTGCTGAAAAGATTGATTTTGCATAACAATAATTTGTAAATGTTTTTAACGAATGCGGTATCTAGCCCTTACACGAACCTGATAATGTAAATTTACGGCATATATAAAAAAAACTATGCCATACGAAGACCGTATGCGGATCTGACCAGGGAAAGTAAAGGTAAATTGGACAAAATGTTGGTCCAAATGCCACAGGAAAATCTTATGCGAAACGGTAAGGTCGATGAATGGCATATCTATATGAGGTTACCGTATGTAAAGCCTGACCTGGACCTGATCCGGTGGAAAGACGCCATTTTTAAGGTAGAATGCCATATCTCGGCCTTACATGGACCTGATCAGATGAACTTACGACGACCCCTAAATAAGGTTACCATATCTAGCCTGACATCAGCCTGATCCGGTGGAAAGACGGCATTATTAAGTACGAATGTCATATCTCAGCCTTACATGAACCTGAGCAGGTGAATTTACGGCGGCCCCAAATAAGGTTACCTTACCTAAAACTGATCTGGACCTCGTGTGACAGCAGGCATGCCTGATGAAATTTGTACTCGGGTTAGACTGATAACGTCAATTTTTTGTAAATTTAAGAAATTCATAAAAACCATACCGCTGTACTGATTTTGTCAAAAATCAATATCAAACGTCTCATTACTTTGTTCAATGTTTATACGAAGTTTCACCCCGATAGCTAAAAAAATTGTTCAAGCTAAATCGATGACAGACATTATTCAAAATCTTAAAAATCTCTTAAAGACGGAATGCATCAATTGATTTTTATGAAATTAAAACCAAGTAAAGATTGATCAGTACTCTAAATGACATTAAAATGTGAGCTGATTTGATCGAGTAGTTCACGAGTTATAGTAGAATAAATTTTAAGCACTATCACACATACACTCATTCGGACAATGTTTCTAAACCACTTTTCATATTTCATATTTATTTTCACGTAAAAAAAAGTTCATGAGAACAAAGATTCTATGAGGAAGCAAAAAAATGGTGTAAATTATCTTCAAAGTTGCGCCCAATCGATATTGACAATAATCATCTCTAATTGCACAGTATTTCCCACGTTCAAAATGCAAACCAAATAACTTAATAAATTATTTTTAAATACATTTTCGTATCTACATATATTGTCGTTTCGTTGTCCAACACTATTATATTACGTGAGTTGTTGAGTTGTGTCTGCACGGAGGTGGATATCCACTGTGCTTATATGCTTGTCCGGGGCAATACCACTTACGTTCAGGAATTACTGTACATCCGGGAATAATTTCCAAGCGGTGGTAACACAGCAGTACAATGTGCAGTATATCGAGCATTTCTGCTGGACTCGTGGGCTATCATAATGAAACGCTGGTTGATCCGGTGTTCGTCCGCTTCCCGCGCTATTGCAGTGCAGCCTCTGTTGCCGTTGCATCTACCCGCCACTGCTGTTCTACTAGCCGTGTTTTGCCCTCGTTGGCGATCACCTGAATATTCATACTTTCATTATTGGTGGCGCTTTATGCAGGCCAATCCATCCGCATCAAGCTTTCTCGTCCTACGTGCTATACTCTCCGTGCCTACCTCCTCTTGTGTTACCTACATTTCTTCGCTATCTCTGTCTCGCACCGCGCTATTCTGTACGTGTCATATACGCCCAAGCGTTCGTCGTTAATGACGATGACGTCCTTAATTATGATTGGGACAGGGCACGAGGGAACACGGATGGACTAGCAGCACTCTCTGCGTGTACGATCGCGTTGACAAATCTCATTTGCTGCGCTCGTATCCCCGATTAGAATTGGTGGGGGATATGAGCGGAAGGAAGGGGGGAGGGGGTGATTTGCTGGGAAGGACCGATAATCATGCAATGGGAAAACTTGCCAGGATGTCAAATATGATTATCGGGATTGTGGTAGCGAACAAGCGCTTGGTTTTGGAAATTGTGAGAAATCGATCGCTCGTATTTATATCAAAGTTAAAAAATTATGTTATTGATTTAGATAATCGCTTATCGGATAACCGAATATTTGTTATTTTGGAACTGTTGTCTGCAGCTTTAATTTTTAAACGGTTAAATTTTTTTGGGTGGTTATTACAAGAATAAAATTCCTTTAAAATTAAATGGGGTTACCTGTACTGAATGGGGATACATACTTAATGCATTAGATAAAAAAAATTTCAACCTCCCGGATGAAAAAAAATGCGTGTAATTAATAAACAAATTTGGTAAATGAAAAATCGATAAACAAGAATCAGTCGCATATTATAGTCGGGAGTTTTTTAATTTTTATAAAATTATTTTTATTTCATTGTTTTTAAAGTAATTCTAATACGTCACTATAAGCGCTGTGAAGTGACTTACAGAATACGCAATCATGAAGGCCATTTGTGGTATTTCGATATATTCAAAGTGGCAAACAGGCTCTTTGTTTGAACGCTTATATCTTTCAGAAATCGCACCTAATACATACAATCTATGAAAAAAGATAGATGAACCGGTACACAGAACCTGTGTACCAAATTCTGTTAAGACATCATTAACCATTTTAGAGAACATAGCACTAGTAGAAATAGACATATTTGCGCCATGCCACACGGAAAGAAATGTTTGGTTGTGGCAACTACGTTTTCGATTTGCCGTACACAATGTCTAAAAAATTAGTTGCCTCAACCATATCAAATAGTAACCTCAACTATTCACGATTAGTTCTCGCGAGATTAGGTAGGTTGACTAATCCAATCGTTGGGACTACCACTCGAATAGTTGGGACTACCATTCGAATCGTCGGTATTACCATTCGAATCGTCGGTATTACCATTCGAATCGTTGGTATTACCATTTGAGTTGTAAGGGAAACAGAATAATCGATTGGTTTTGTCAACTCATTTCTTGGTTATGGCAACTAATCTTTTTTCCGTGCAGTGAAACACATACTCCCGCCTTTTTGCCCTGCGGGAAATCGGGAGTAAAAATAGAGGACAGTGCACCTTTATTTATTTCACATATGCATATGAATCAATTGAAAATTAATTTTTATAGCGAAAAAAAGTAGAAAACCATTAACCACTATTTTTGTTGTATTGAAAATGAAATTTTTCTTATAAAAATCTTTTTATAAACACTACTAATAAATAATCACAATCCGATTTATCCGACGCGTTTTTACGATTAGAAGGGACAGAGGTACGGAAAGAATGATATGAAATGATGGGCCGCTAATTATTCATCAAGAAATCTTGACCAGGATATGAAATATGACTATCGTGATTGCAGCGGCTTGGAAACTCTTCGAATTTTTAGATTCTGACAATTCGATTTTTCGTTTTATAGCACCCTCGTAACCAATAATCGGTAGTTCAGTTAAACACATATAATTAATTTAATTGTTATTATTTTGGAACCGTTGTTTGCAGCTTTTGGTTTTAAACGTTTAAATTTAATAACTACTGAAAGAATAAAATTTTCATAACATTTTATGGGAATGTTTTTAAAAATACGGGTACATACTCAATGCATCAAATAATAAACAGAGGACCAAATAATAAATAAAGGACTTTATCTCACAATTTTATTGTGGACATTGATTAAAAGTGATTTTTTTCTGCATTTATTTTAAAGTTTAAGTATACTTTCATAAATACCGATATCATCGCCGGTCATTATTATGAAATAATAATTATAGAAATAAATTTTGACATGAATGTTTATTTCAAAGAGTAATGGGGATTCATAATCTTATTTCACATGTAAAAAATTATTGGTATTAATCTCACACGAATTTCCATACAGCACATTCGTACTTTTCGGTGATATATTTTTTAAATACTCTTTTACGCGGAAGCAAGATAAGCTAGTCCTTTGTCTGTATGGATTAATTTTTTAATCCTTGTATTCATCCATACCTATTCACAGAATTTATTGATACTTGAAATGCGAGGTTTTTATCTTTTCACAAGAATAGGGAATTCTATTGAAGGGTAATTTCACTTTGGCACATCAATTACGCGCTATTATCGATTAATTTATATTGAAATGTATTTTGATTAACATGACTAAAACATGATTGAAATTTTCAGTCACATACTATATTTAATGCATCAATTAAACGATAATCATCTCGTTTTATAATACAAAATTAGGTCCTTTAAATTTGTATGGCATGCGGTAATTGCAGTAGCTACGTAAGATTACTGAGTCTCATGAATTAATCTAAAATAACTGCCAGAAATATAATTCAAAATTAGCCTTTCAACTGCGGAATTAGTGCATGTGTTACATAAGACAAGAAAGGCCAAATCTATAAATATCTTTTTGAATGAGAATGTAAAAACTCTGAAAAAGTTTGGCAAGTAGTGTAATTGGATTAGGAATGCATTTATTATTTTTATTTTATGAAATAAAACAACAACAACAACAAAATTGTTAATAGAACGATTTTCAGTTGCAACTATGTTAATTGTGAAATTGCAAGAATTCGTTCTGTTGTATTAATTCCGACAAATGTATTGAAACTAATACGTCGTAGTTTTCCATGCAGCTTCGAAGTTCAGTTGTAGGGGAGAGTGGTGTATAGTGTGTCACTATTTTCCTTAGAATTTTTTATATTTATTAAAGTAGAGTTACGACTAAAAACGAATCATAATTAGTTTCTTTGAACCTTTGGGCAGATAAAAAAAAATGTAATCAACAGTTCGAGGATATAAAAATAATTTCCGAAATGACACATTGTGCCCCACTAGTGTAGGTAGAAGATAGTGTCGGATACTGGGCTACTAGGGTGTGTCATGTAATGTAAAAAATGGTGCTAGGTGAGTTCATAATACTTTTGTTTTGGAAACCGATTATTCATAATGCTGATAAATAGAAAAAATGCTCACAGAGTGCCGCGCGAGCAATAATACCACCCATCATGACCGAATATGTGGGCTGCTCAGAAAAGTGAGGTTAGCTTTCACATTTTTCCAGAACGCGAAAAATTTCTGTTCCAAGTACAAATCAATAAGTATTTTTCATTATCTTTCACAGGCCATCGCCGAAATACCCCATGTAGAAATCAGTCTGGGCGTCCCAGTTTGAGACTCGATCCTGGTCGGGATTGGCTTGGGTTTCCTTAAATGGGTTATCCAACTTGGAATCCGAATAGATCCCGAATGGATTTCCACTTCCTCACTGAATGACAGTATGTCATGGATCGGGATTTGACAGGGTTACCCAAAAAGGGACGTCCCATTTGAAATCGGAATGGGTTCCAGATCGTGTCCCAGTTCTAAATGGAGAACAGTGTTACTGTGCATCGGGATTTGTTAGGGGTGACCCCTAAGATAGATCCAACTTGGATTCTGAATAGATCCCAGATCGTCTTCTCGTTACTAAACGATTTGCGCGGAACTAATGTTACTTTACATTTTACGCGGTAAAATGTAACATGTGGGAACTTCGTCAAAATTGTTCCTTAACTAACCGATCCCATCAATTTTGTTAAACAAAAAATAGTAAAATTATCACTGAAAATGAGTCAGGACAGAAGTAAGAAAGTCATCGTTGTATTGCGTACACTTCACTTATTATTTACTTCCCATAAATGTAATCTATCCGATAAGTATTACAAATTATCAAGTTTATAAGTTTGGTGTAGTGCGGACTTGCAGATATCATAATAAGGAGGATCGGTAGCCACTCCCAACGTCAAATCCGAGATACATTTTCGCGATCGATTCTTTAAAGTTTAATGCATTAAATAATAACAGTGGAGGGTGATTTGTATTGAAGCATGTAGACTTAATCCAGAGAAAGATTAATAGTCACGGATTTGCATAAAGATTAACTGATTAACGTTTCTTTTCAGTGTGATATATTTTCGTTCCGTTTTTTCCAAGTATTATCTTTAATTCTTTGCCGATTTTTATGAACGATAGCTCATTGTTTTTCTTAAAAGATACTCTACGAATTGACCTCCTAGATATTGCATAGTGTTCATCGTTTTGTAATTATAGCCTGTTGTTTATGAAAGTATTTTAATTTCTGTTAAACAACAGTCTAGAATTATTAAACAATTAACACTATGAAATATCTAGACGGTCAATTCGTAGAGTATCTTTTAAGGTAGAAAATGAGCTGTCACTCATTCAAATCGGCCAAGAATTACAGATTATACTTGAAAAAAACTGAACGAAAATGTATCCCGTTGAAAAGAAACGTTAATCAGTTAATATTTATGCAAATCCGTCACTATTAATCTTTCTCTGGATTAAGACTACATGCTTCAATACAAATCATCCTCCACAGCTATTATTTAATGCATTAAACTTTAAAGAATCGATTATAAAAATTTATCTCTGATTTGACTTTGACAGTCGTCACCGATCGTCTTTAAATAGAGATAAATGAGTTCATATATTTCATCATCCTCCACGACTGGGATGGTCGTCGTCCAACACAGAAACAGTGATCTTTTGTTGAAGTCATTCTTATTTCAGATTTTATTACAGTTTTTGTTATTATTGGAATTTAGAATAAAGTTACAAATTCTTATGAAATTTATGCATTCATCTATTTAAATTAATTCTAACCAGCTCCATGCAGAAATTTCGACAGGGATACAGCTGGAATCAACTTAGTATTCTCATCTTTCGACAAGGATCGAGGTGGATCCAGCATAGTATGCCCATCTAACGGCTGCAATCCAGTCAACCATCGGATCGGGTCCCAGTTCGAGATCCCGATCGAAATCCAGTTTCCGCGCGTTACAACCCATGTCTGGAATCCGATCCGATGACCGACTGGAACCCGACCGGAAGATGGGAATACCAGGCAGGATCCAGCTGAATCCCGGCCGAAATTTTTGCATAGGACGTGATAGATTGTATTCCACCCTACATTCTGTCTAACGCTCGGTGGCTCATTGTGCCCTAAGATCCAGGTGACACATTGTACCCCATTGGGCATCAACAAAGTTTTTAACGAAAAATAATCATTTACGAACTAAATTTAACAAAATATGGTCATTGAGCAACGCAGCGATAATTGGACTATCATTCACGATCGAAAACTCAAGCAGTCTTGGAGAAAAAACTGAGATATTACATTTTTACTGACAGCCGAAAAATTTAGTTTTGAAGGGTCCGAATCTATTAAATTTTTAATAATTATTCATAACACTTGATCATTGTTTTTTCACGTCGAATGAACGTTATTTATGCACGTCAAAACTCCGAGAAATTCCAAGTGGTTCACTGTGCCCCGTGACACATTGTAGCCCCACTCTCCCCTACATACATTTTTTACAGCTCTGCGTGGTGTGAATCGAGATAAGCTAGTTGTCTGTTTGCAAGGATTAAAGTTTTAATCCTCGTATGCATTCACACCTATTCACAGCGTTCATTGATGCTTGAATAGAGAGGCGTTTATTTTTTCAACAAAAAAGAGAATTCATTCGTAGAATAATGCAGCGGCGCATTCATGCATTCATATTAATTCCGAGCATTTATTGATGCTTCAATGGAAAGGCTTTAATATTTTTTTATAGAACGGAGAATTAATATGAAGAGTAATTCAAATATGTGACACATATATGCTATTATCAATTAATTGACGTTGTAATATATTTTCATTTAAAACGTATAAAGCTCAATACAAATTATGAGTGTTGTATTAAATTTAATTAATTAAGGAACCTATCACATGTTTATAATACATGGGTGCTGTACTTTTTTTAAAATTCTTTATAAAATCTTTATGAGATCATCATGTCCTAAGTAAAATAATTATATATAGAGCACATAAAAAAAATATATATAGTTTTAAACATAGAATTGGGCATATATAGTCTACAATTTATACATAAACCCAACTTCGCAGTTGGTCTTATATATAAATTTCGTCTAGATTGTATACACGGAAAAAAAAGATTAGTTGCCATAACCAAGAAATGAGCTGACACAATCAATCGATTATTCTATTTCCCTTACAACTCAAATGGTAATACCAACGATTCGAATGGTAATACCGACGATTCGAATGGTAATACCGACGATTCGAATGGTAGTCCCAACTATTCGAGGGGTAGTCCCAACGATTGGATTAGTTGACCTAACTAATCTCGCAAGAACTAATCGTGAATAGTTGAGGTTACTAATTTTTTAGACATTGTGTACAGCAAATCGAACACGTGGTTGCCACAACCAAACATTTCTTTCCGGGTATAGAGTTTATGGAGACTATATATGCCCAATTCCATATGTCGGACTACATATAATTTTTTTAATTGGGGTACCATGAATTCAGGGGAAATAATTGACGAATATTATGTTCAATTAATATAACATTTTTGGGTCCATGTGCGTACAAGTGATATTGGTTTGAGGTATTAGTGCATTGAATTTTCTCTTTGCAGTGACGCGTTTTCCAAGCGGGTTGCATTCCCCGGAAGTTGCGCGATACGGGTATTTGAACACGACTACGGTACTTCGAAGCTAGATGCATTATTAGTCAAGCCGCACATAAACCTCTCTGACGCTGCTTGTGCGGCACATCGCGCACCGTTAGAGAACCGAAGGCAAGGGGGTATCTGTTTTGCTTCTCTGGTCGTGGGAGTGATACTGGCTGCATGAGTTCAACAAAACGGACAGGGTTCCGAACGCACACACTCGTAGCACTTTCGAGGGTTCGAGCTTTGGTGCAATTTCGAAAATCATGAGAGCCAAATGGAAAATGGAATATAGGTCACGTTTGGAAGTTACGCCGAGAGCCAAATTGCCCGAGATTTCTAAATGGAACTCTCGCGGATTATTGAAGCCCTCTAATGTATTGGATTAAAAGCCACGTTATCAAAGAACACTCGATTTATACCCTCATAATAAGCCTTTTGAAGTTCTTTTAATTATTAATTATCGAGGCGATTATTTAAAGTTAAATGGTTTTATGCTTGATATCAAACATTAAATGTAAACTGTATGAGATAAAATGAGTGTACTAAAATATATCAATTTTGAAGCTTTTATTTTTTGGTTATTTAAGCCCTATGATAAATGATTTGAATCCCATTTTTTACAGTGAATTCGGGATAAAATCAATTATTACACTGAGAGAAGAGCTTGTTAACACTTAACAAATCTTGTTTAAATATGGCGAAATGAACCATTTAGTTATTCTTATTGAATCTCACTTGAGTCAAATAAGATTTGTTAACTATTAACAAATGTCTGCGAGCTTCATTTGCGACAAGCTAATTTTATTTAGCTCAAGTGAGATTCAATAAGAATAACTAAATGGTTCATTTCGCCATATTTAACCCAGATTTGTTAACTGTTAACAAATGTTAACAACCTTTTCTCTCAGTGTACAAGGCAATTTTTAAAATGTTTTATTAGTACAATGTTAAACCAAATCAGGAGACCCGTAGAAAAATGCATATGCTTAATTTGTTTTTAAATATACGAAATCACAAATTTAATAAACGTGGTGCTTTCTGGTGATTATTATTATTATTATTATCATTGATATGTGCATTATATTATTTGTTGTGTTGTAGCTATTATCAATGGTCAATCGTACTTATGGTGTTAACAGTGCCATAGGGGAATGTATGTATGTATGTGTATGTGTGTGTGTGTGTGTGCGTGTGTGTGTGACACGCTTGCAAAATGCAAACCGCTGTATCTCGAAAACGGGTTTAACAATCAAGCTGAAATTTTGCATGTTGGTAAAGGAGCAACGCCCCTTCCTATGTATACATTTTCGAAAAAATTGAAAAAAAAATTCAGATTTTATAAGCCTTTAAATGTTTCAAAAAATGTCTGTATGTTCTCTAGCTTTCACAATTTTTTAGCTAATGCGTTAAATAGTTCTGGACAAATAGAGAAATGAAAAATGAAGGTCGGTATTGAATTTGAGTGAAATCCATAAAGCGGTTCAGATTTTATGAAATTTTAAATTTTCGAAAAAAATTTGTTTTCGTTTCTATTCAAGTTAACTTCGACCAAACCTGCTTAAATCTTTTGCAAGGTAAAATTAACATCCAGTTGTAATAGATATCGAATTTGGTGAAGATTAGTAAAGTGGTTCAGATTTTATAAGACATTGAATTTTTCAAGAAATCTCTGTATGTTCTCTAGCTGCCACCATTTTTTAGATATTGAGCTTAAACAGTTTTTGACGATTAAAGCAATGAAAAATGACGATCAGTATTGAATTTAAGCGAAATACATGGAGCGGTTTAGATTTTATAAAATTTTGAATTTATGAAATTTTTGTTTTCTTACTTATTTTAATTTGTATTAAAAATAAGGATGCAAAGTAGAACTTTGCACATTGCATCGTCAATAATTTTCTCCTTACGCAAAGCTTCCTCTATGAGGAAGCCAAAAATAAAATAAAGAAACTTCCTCATAGAGGCGACGTTGCGAAAGATTAAAATTAATAAGGAAGCAATGTGCAAAGTTCTACTTTGCAGCCTTCTTTTTTTCCTTTCAAAATACTGCATCAAAAAACATGTCATTGAATATAAGCATATATCAGTTTTTTTCTTTTCAAAATTTGTCTACGAATGTATTTATACATAGAAATGCATGCTTCAGTGTAATTCAAATTTCGGGACCATAAATTAATCCACCAAAAATTATAGAAACACATTAAAAAATGTAGCAGATCTTTACTACTGCAGAGCAGATCATCCTCATCCAATAGCATTAAGAGAAATCCCGTTGCAGAAAATTATGACACTTCTGGTATTCACGATTTGGCGTAATTTCGGAATCCAAACCGAGAGTTCGAAATTCAATAGACTTGTATATGATTCATGGCTGTCAATTATCCGAGAAGCCAAATAGCCTCTAATTTCAAAGGAAGTGCCTGAAAATCATTGCCGAGCACTAAAGTGCCAGGGTTCAAAAGCGAGATTGTCAAAGCCATTCCATTCCTGCTCGGTACTAATACCTAGCGACTAGAGGAAGAAGGAAAATGGAGGTGATCTGCCAGAACAGGAAGTGGATATAGCGAGATATACACCGGCTATAGCGCGCACTCGAACCGTACAAATTTTAGTGTTCCCATTGGATGAGACGGACAGAAAGCAGCCACGACAGAGAGAAAGCTCGTCCGAGAGTAGAACTTCAATAGGAAGTTCGCCGGGAATCAATTTCCTCCTGTCCGAGACAAAATTGCGTCATCGCGCGTAACTGAATTTATTTTGAAACGCGCTCGGGCGAACTCGCTAGTTCGCGTTACGCGAGAAAACAATAATCTCGTAAATAATCGAGAAAGGGAGAGACAGACCGAGGGAGCGTGCACGGATGCTCTCCGTTCGAAGCGAATCCGTTTCGAATACCGAATTCCCCTCCGGTCGCTGACCCAATCGATTCTCACACCTACAGCACTTTTACACTACTTCTTTATCCGTGCGCCGAGAACCAATATATAGGGTAGACATAATGTAAAATTGTGCTTGATTGCGTCCGCTCTAAAGGACATGAAAAAGGGGAAAAAGTGTTTGAAATTCCTCTAGCTCATTACTTTGAAAATTTATCAAATTTCCGCGATTTCCCGCTCTTGATGATTCCACGAAAAAATAAAAACGACATGTCATCGCCATACCCGATTGTAAACGCATCAATTCTCTCATTAACAACTTCAACGAACTGGTAAATACATTTGTGAGCGAGCGAGCATGCAGATGGAATATTATGGTAATGATAGAATGTCATTTCCGGGTGCACGGAAGGTGGGGTGATTCCTTTGATGACATTAATTATCATGGATTTATCGAATTCATCGAATATTTCACTGCAATGGAACGCTGAGGAAAAACATCGGTTGATTAAATTTGATCTGGTGATCATGCGCTTATAAAGGAACCAATTATTTCTTTGATCATTTATGTAAACACCCATGACAGCTGGATTTAGGTGAATGAACTAATTCATTTATTTTTTTAACGTACTAGCGTAATTTAAGGTGGCTGTTGTGCTTCACATTAGTCAAATGAGTGCTAAATTTGTATAATATTTTGTGAAAAGTTTAATGCATTATTATTATCATGGATTTATCAGATTCATCGAATATTTCACTGCAACGGAACGCTGAGAAAAAACATTGGTTGGTTGAATTTAATCTCGTGATCATGCGTTGATAAAGCAACCAATTATTTCTTTGAACATTTATATAAAGACCCGTGGTAGCTGGATTTAGGTGAATGAACTAATTAATTTATTCTTTAAGCGTACTGGCGTAATTTAAGGTGGCTGTTGTGCTTCACATTAATCAAATGAGTGCTAAATCTGTATAATACTTTGCGAAAAGTTTAATGCTTTGTATCACTCTAGTACAAAAGGCATTTTGTATTAGTGCATGTGCAATAATGATGGACGTTCTATCTCTCAAAGCATTTCCAACCCATACACGGAAAGAAAAAAGCTTTCTGTATGAGGTAGCAGAAGAAGTTTTGGCGACCAATTACAGCATATGGTGTGCCGCGTGTTAGTGACTAAAACTAAATCGGAATCATACTCCCAACTTCTTCGATTGGTAGAAAAAAATAGTACGTACAACCAACGACTTGGTTCCTGCAACTATCATGCAAATGATTCGTTGCGCCAACCAAGCGGTAAGTTGAGGTTATGATCTCAGATGGTCATTGTTACTATCGATACTCAACCAACGAGGTTATATTCTTCAACCAACTGAGTAATTAGCACTATTCTGGCTATTTCGATTGGTTGTCGGGACCGATAAATCATTTTTTCCACTACTTTTTTCTTTCCATGTAGTGGCCTTTTTTATCCGCCAACCCTCGGGCCCCCATTAGTTGGCGCACGTATCCAGGGACTTTCTCGGATTTTTAGACCCATTATCCCTCGGGACTCGTCCCAACGTTCCTTGGAGGAGTCCTTTCGTCTTTGGAGTCCCCAAAGGCGAAAGGTGTCCTACCGTTCCCTGTCAGGTCCCCATATCCCTCGGGCCCCTCCGAACATTTCCTTTCAGGTCGTATATCCCTCGGATAAGCTCCTATCCGTTGGGGGACCCCTCTCATCCCTCGAGATCTTTTCCATCTCTTGGGAACACCCCGACTCTCGGGATCTGTCTCATTGCTCAAGATCGATTCCATCTTTCGGGGTCTCTCCCTTCTCTCGAGTACCCTTCCGTCTTTCGGCATTCCTCCCATCTCTCGGAAACCCTTCCGTCTATTTAGTCTCCTTTCGTCTTTGGGGCCTTCTTCCGTCTTTCGGGACCACCAACTCCGTCGCAAAATCCCTGAGCCGCCGGTCACCTCGTATTTCTCGGACCTCCGATCACTCGGGGCACGCCGCCTTCAACTCACGATCTCTCGCAGTAGGCAAAAGTGTATGTTGTACATATATATATACCAAACTCTTTTTTTTATTTCGTCTGCAGGCATTCTGCCTATTACAAGACCGGCCCGAGTCAGTAGCTAGTTCCCCCTGAGGGCCTGGACCGGATCAGTAACCAGACCGCCAAGCGGCCGAATCCGACTTCCCGCTCTATATCGCATTCGCCATAGCATTTCTGCCATCAGTATAGGAAAACTGCGGAAAACCTATGCCAATAGGAGCTACGTCACGTTTCGTCGAGAATGTAAACACGGATTGCATCTGAATACATGTGACCCCCACAGATACCTGTGTGTGCCTCATTATATATACCAACCTTTGACTCTATTTATATAGGTATGAGGGATGAGGAAGGTGGGATGAGGAGGGAAGAAAACGATGCTCTGGTAGGATGAACGAAAGGTGGGATGAGGAGGGAAGAAAACGATGCTCTGGTGAGACATACAGATCGTATAGTCTGGTAAAAAGTTCAACCTCTTCATCGTGACAAAAAGAGCTTATAACATAATTTTGCGATGATAAACAATATTTCTTGTGTTTTCCGTTTCTGCGACGTCGGTATCATATGTTGTATACATTTTTCTATGATGATGATTAAATTATAGACGTTTTAGATATGTGCATCGTACGAAACTTTTATTTAGTATGGTCGTGATTGAATTGCTTTAAATCAAGAAATATAGCGATTTAGTAATTTGCTATTCTATCATCTGAAGCGTCATCGGTGATCTTTAACGTGATTTATGATCTGATATCGATAATTGTTAATCTGGCGACTAAATACTAGAAAATCGTACTGAACTCCTATTCCCATCGCAGTGGTTCTATTTCAATCACGATTTCAATTATATTGATCCTGTGGTTAAACACGATTCAGGGGGGTTTGTGTTCTCGTGCGAATCGAGGGGATTTCTCACACCCATTGAAAATGCGACCTCGGTGCGATACCGCACATCTGACGACGACGTAGCAGCAGAGTTTCGATAAAAATACTCGGAATAATCGAATCACGTGCCCGGATTAACTTCGCCGGAGGTTAACCGCGTAGTCGTTCTCTATCTCTCCTCCTCCCCTTTCTCTCTCTCTCACTCTATGCGGTGAACGTGTTACCCGATTTCCCATTTTGGGTACAATCACGATTCATCGAATGGAAAACCAGATTCGGAACGTAAATAAATAAAAAAAAGGAAATAAATAATGAAAGCGGATGGAAAGTGTCGTTATTTATTACAAGATAATAAAATTCATTTTGTATCGTTACATCAATTTCGCATATTTTTCGAGAGGATGTCAACGGTGCGCCCGAAGCGAGACTTGCGCCTCGGATTCACGCCCGGTAAACAAATGGAACATAAATCTGGGTACACATTTTCGAAAATCGAAGCTAAGCTCTCGCAGTTTTTCA
Source organism: Ephialtes manifestator (assembly GCA_963970395.1). Classification (NCBI taxonomy): domain Eukaryota; kingdom Metazoa; phylum Arthropoda; class Insecta; order Hymenoptera; family Ichneumonidae; genus Ephialtes; species Ephialtes manifestator. The sequence continues at coordinate 27,824,836 of OZ019969.1, forward strand.
TTCAAGCTTGAAACTCGACGAATTTATCGCTTGTGCACGAAATGTTTTTTGTTAATCTTGATGGAGAGCAAATAAAAAAGTGTATTGGTAAAGTTTGTCCCGATTTTCACACTTACCGGCTACTGGAGACGTTGACGTTTGAAACGTTGGTAAATATCCGTGAAAAGTTAGCAAAGACGTGTGCCGAAAGATGTTCGTGTTATTGACAACTTATCAATAATACGAAACGACAGTGGTTGAGCGAGACTGATGACCCGGAGCCCTGAATACGCCGGAAACTTCTTGGTGAGTCTGATTGACGTTTTACTGAACCGCGAAAGTAGCATCAACGTCTGAGTAGGTATACTTACGGGTGTTACTAAGCAAGTACTTTGAGGTGGTTTAGTGTGGCTGGGTTGGCAACTCTATGCACTGTTTCGGAAGGAATTACTCTAACCGTGAAACGTTAAACATAATTACGGTCCGAAAAACCGTGACAGCGTCTACGAGGTAATATACGTACAGTATTTACGCTTCATAATGATATACAGCGTTTCTAGTACAGCACAAAAGAAATTCACGACCAAGTTGACTTAACCATGACCCTTATGCTATTCATCTTTTAAACTAATGATTATTTGGCATAGAAAAATCATCTATATATTCTTTACATTCTTCCAAAAACATTTTGGTGGTAATGTTTTACAATAAACCAAAACCATCATTTTTGATGCCGTTAATGATTTTCGGTTTGTTGGACATTTAAACAGTAAATTTACGAAGTTACTCGTTTTCCGCGAGATTTAAAAGTTGGCTGAAAAAACAAAAACAGAAAAATGTCCAGTGTTTGTCTTTAATCTTGTTAAAGCTGTTCTTTTTAGTACGTGATAATGTTCATAACATTTGATGCAACCTTAACAATTTTGCCAATTTAAAAAAAAAACGAAAAACGACTTAAGGGGCGGGAATCAGGTAAAAAAAATTGATTTTGGAAATTCAATATCCTCCAAATCCTATTGCATATAAAAATGCCCAACGCACTATATTGTTGGTACTCGATGAAAGGATTTTTTACTGTCGTCTGACTTGCATAAGATTGTCAATATTATCTTAAGCAAAGTTCTTAGGTTTTCCATTCTGCGCATGATTCAGATCAAACTACTAGGCAGAATGGAATGGTTGACGTCTCATTTTCTTCTTCATGAAAAGATACACCGGCTAAATGGAGCAAACAATTTTTTTTCATTCTGAAAGCAAAGTTAATCACTGATTTAGAAAATAGCATAAAATTTATTTATTAATAATTATGTCACTTAAAAAATATTACCCTTTATTAACATTTGCTTCATTTAGCCGGTGTATCTTTTCATGAAGAAGAAAATGAGACGCCAACCATTTCAATCTGCCTAGTAGTTTGATCTGAATCATGCGCAGAATGGAAAACCTAAGAACTTTGCTTAAGATAATATTGAAAAGCATATGCAAGCCAGACGACAGTAAAAAATCCTTTCATCTAGTACCAACAATATAGTGCATTGGGCATTTTTATATGCAATAGGATTTGGGTGATATTCAATTCCCAAAATTAATTTTTTTGACCTGACTCCCTCCCATTAAACTATCTAGGTCGCAGCTGGTTGGTATTAGATTCAATCACCAAAATCAACAGAAAGGTGAAAAATGTAAACCTTAAAAAAATAAAACAATAGATTTTTAAGACTTATAACTTGTTAAACTCGTTAAATATCGACCTGAAATTTGGCATGCCATGGGAACTGTAGCTGATGGATCATTGTGACCCAATTAATGAAGCTTGGCACTGTGATTAAAATTTCATTCAAGTTTTACTTTTTTGTTGTGAAACAATGTAAACTCGTTATTTCATGAAAAAGTGAAGTATTCATAGTTCAATTTTCTACATGCGTCTATAGTTACGAATATGGTTGTTTGGAAGTAAATTTGAGTTTTTTGAACAATAGGATTCAAACTATTAAGTTTATTCCTTAAAACAAGGCGGGAAATCGAAAGTTGCATATTCCACCCAGTTCAATCTAATCTATTGTCTATTGTTTTCTCATTATTTCTCACCTTTAAAAAAGGTTTCTCGATGATGAAGCCAAAATGAATTAGAATAGTTACCCATTGAGGTAACTTTACAAAAGGTGAATAATAATGAAGAAAAAAATGTATATAAAGTTCGATTTTGCAATTTTGGGCCTTTGCTTAAGATCTTGCAGTCAAACCATCTTGGCTTAGAATTCTACATACATAATACAGTAAGATTTCACTTAACTTATATTCGTAAGTGGAAGGGTAAAAAAATACTGTCTACACGTGCAAAAAGTTTTGAAATAAAATAAAAACATCGGCAGCATGTATTGTTAAGTACAGATATGTAGCCTTAGATATGTATATCCTTCTTTCTGAGAAGAAATAAAAATTGAAATGTAATTAGAAAACTAATAAAAAGTTGATTGTAAAAATAAATAGACTTCGGCGAGTTTTTGTGTCAATAATGAACCAATCAATTACATTTTGCTAGTTTGTCGGGATGTTGCAGGTTGTAATTGCGAATGCCTATCGTGCGAATATACAAGCCAGCCACTGAATTAAATAATAAATATCACTTGTAATTATATTTTTTAAAAATTCTGTCACTGTTCTAATAATTTGGCGTATTGTAAAAAAACGACTTTCGTTCTAATCATAATATTTTGAACTAATGAATCTAACGGCAGTATGAGATGTACGCAAAACACTCAAAATTCATTTGTATGACGATGTGAGTGGGTCCAAATGTGGATAAAACCCGATGTTTGCTGTAAAAGAGTCTTGAAGCGTCTCATCTCGGTCCGTATGTAGAGTTACAGGTATGTAGAGGTAAATGTACTTGTCTCAAGACGCTACCGCGTTTCTTGATATTGTTATTGGTCATAGCTAGGGAAGAGAGGGAAGTGTCGCCGCCGCTTTCAGTATCTGATTGGTTCTTCACACGGCTTACATACTTGCGCAATGAATGGACTAGACGAAGTTCTATGGTACTTGCATTCTGTTGAAGTTCACGTACAAACTTCCGTTGTGTATCTGACATCTAATTACTTCCCCCTGCTAATTTTGCGGTAATTACGTGTCAAAAGACACAGTAGAAGGGAATACGTCCGTACGACTTGTTCGAGTAATTTGACCTTGTAATATACAAGAATTTCTCGCTAAAAGTTGGTGGATCTTAGACGCTAATTCTAAAAGCATCTTTATACCGAGACCAAGTATGCCAAACTTTTAATTTGCTGACGACAGTAACTACTGTAAGAATTTTGTAACAGCTTTAGCTATTACTTTTTATATTAACTTTACTGACGAAAACTCGGACGACATGTCGCTTAAGTTTCTAAACTTACCTCGACCATGTAATGAAGACCAGACAATGTCATTCGAGCTACCGAGTCTTTCCTTCGGACAGGTTGCTGCCATCTTCTCAACGTCACTCCCTGCGAAAAATTGAAATAAAAAATAATTAAAAATGTGTTGCTCCTACAGCAAAAAATACTGTAAAAATTTAGATTTATATAAAAAGTGAATCAATCTACAATTCTGTTAAGCCCTATGGCGACATTGTCGCCAAAGGAGATAACCCATATATGTAGCATTCTCTGTCAATTCAGTCACTTTTTTTTCGACCTTCTCCGATCTGCCCTGTAATTGGTTATATGAATGTACCACTAAAAGACACTCTATGTGATTTTTTTCAGATTTTTAAAAATGATTTTTTAGAAAATGGCTTTTTTTATTCAATTGCAAATATCTCAGAATTTTGAAGTTACTGAAAAAAAATGTCAACTCATAAAAGTTGTCGTTTATTGTTAGATTTCGAGCGGAATATTCCAAATAATTGTCACGTTCCTGTGAGTATGATTTTTTTCCGAAAAATGGAGGAATTATTTTTTAATTAAAAAAAGGATGTTTTTTTTTACTGAAAAAATTACAGAGTATTGCTACATGACTGTTGATATCACAAAAAAATCGCCAGAGTGGCACCGATCGATCTTCTGGTATTAAAAAATGCATTTGTGTGAAAGGTCCGAAAAACGGGGGCATTATTATTTCTTTTATAAAAAAAAGGTTCCTTTTTTTGGCTAATAAAATTACAGAGTATTTTTACATGACTGTAGATATTGCAAAAAAATCATCAGAATGGTACGGATCGAGCTTCCGGTATAAAAAAAAATAATTCCCCCGTTTTTCGAAATTTCCACACGAATAATTTTTTTTAATACCGTAAGCTCGATCCGTACCACTCTGATGATTTTTTTGCAATATCTACAATCATGCAAGAATACTCTGTAATTTTATTAGCCAAAAAAAGTAACCTTTTTTTATCAAAAAAATAATAATGCCTCCGTTTTTCGGAACTTTCACACAAATGCATTTTTTAATACCAGAAGATCGATCGGTGCCACTCTGGCGATTTTTCTGTGATATCAACAGTCATGTAGCAATACTCTGTAATTTTTTCAGTAAAAAAAAATATCCTTTTTTAATTAAAAAATAATTTCTCCATTTTTGGAAACAAATCATACTCACAGGAACGTGACAATTATTTGGAATATTCCGCTCGAAAGCTAACAATAAACGACAACTTTTATGTGCAGACATTTTTTTTCAGTAACTTCAAAATTCTGAGATATTTGCACTTGAATAAAAAAAGCCATTTTCTGAAAAATTATTTTAAAAAATCCGAAAAAATTCACATAGAGTGTCTTTTAGTGGTACATTCATATAATCAATTACAGGGCAAATCGGAGAGGGTCGAAAAAAAAGTGGCTGAATTGACAGAGAATGCTTCATATATGGATTGCGTCGAAATGCAATTTTGCCCCCGGAGGATTTAAGTACTTAATGCAATAGAGAAATAATGTTTTATTCAATCAATGTTTTTCCGTGGAGAAAAAAAAATGAAAAAAAGAGCCTGCTCATTCGTGCCAGCTTTTTGAGGAAAATTTTTGCTGTTCAAATGCTGAGTGTTGTAGGTACAGGGTTAGCCCATTAAGATGCAAGGTCCTCTCCCTATTCTTAAGTAAGACGAGCGTACCTGAGATGTCTCACCATTAGTTTTCACTTTCTTAACGCATTAGCGGTGGGTTACTGCATTAAACAGCTTGCTGGAAATTTTATGTAGCGATAGTGGAAGTTTTTTCTGCATCAACTGGTACACCGAATTAATACACTAGTGTGATTCAAAATTAATGTGCGTTATATTAAAAAAAGTTAGTTATCCTGATACAGTTAAAGTAAAACTTTAGATGTCCCCTCTCACCGCCGACAAAAAAATTGTAATCCTGACAACTTAGAGTATATAAAGCCCAACGTATATAAACTTTGCAAAAAAAAAAAAATGAGAAAAAAACAACCACTCAACATCAAATCGATGTTAGCTGGAAATGATAACATCGATTGGGCAGCTTGTGATGAGAATGACCAAAGGGTTTAAAATTTGATATACAAGATTCACGAATTCTTCGAAAATTCTAAATTGACAAATGTAGTTTATACCGTGGGGTTTAATACTAAAGCATACCTCTGGTATTTCCGTGGAATCTGGAACGTCCCTCGTAATATCTGGATCGGGTGGTTTATACTCGGGGAGTAGAGCCCCATACTTTCTGGAAGCCATACGCCTCCGGCGATCGAGCCATCGTTGCTTTTCAAGAACCTCAGACTCCTCGTCAACCCCAAAGAAAGTTGCAGTCTCACGTTTTATGTAACTGAAATACAAACATATAAACAATTAAAATTTCAATGGGTAAGTGAAGAAAGGGGTAGGAAAAATGAAGAAAAACAAGTTGTCTGAATTACCCACTATATGAGAAAAACTTGAGACATAATTTTACTCTTGTAAAGCGCGTTTACATGCGCCGACATAACATGTCTCGCGAGATATTTCAAGACTTCAAGAATCTACGCTACACTATAATGGAGTTACACCCTGCTGGAATGAGGAGAAATGTCGACAGCTAGCTGCTATTTGACAGGAATGTTTAAGTGGAAAATAGCAATGACATTATATTATAAATAGCTGAAATATCTGAGAATCACGGTAAAGTATTGACGTTATTGAAATCCATAACGAATATTCTCACTTGCTCACTTAACTTAAAAACATTGTACCGAGGATAGTTTATTTTTTCCCGAAATATTGACTACTTTCAAATTAAATCGATTAAAAGAAATACAACTATCTTCCCCGCATTTGAATGGCGGATATGAAACGTTCACATAATTTTGATTATCTATATTCGGCATTCCATATAAAGCGAGCCACCCTGATTTTCAGTGTTTGTAGAGTGGGTTCATTATTTTTTTCCAGAGTATTTAGAGTTCCCCGAACACGTACGAGTTATGTCAGATTTTTGATCTTCATAGTTTTTCCACAATAAAATACGCATTTTTTATTTTTTTTTTCGTTTCGCTGCCGATTTAAAACTATCTATGACACAACAAAATTATTCCGGGATAAAATCTAGGGTTTCGCATATATTTTATGATAAGAATATTTCCAAATCAACCTACATCAATTTTCAGACATTTTTTGGTCAAATAATGCCATATCATTTTTTTTTTTGTTGAGAGGGACCATTTTTATTTTACTCATAATTTCACAGTATTTCCGTCATAATGTTAAAAAACGACGGAAAAATCAACACGATGGAAAATTGATATCTTCACAAAGTACGGCCCGGTTATTTGCTGAATCATATACAATTCACATGTTCACATTATGAAGGTATGAATTAATCATTGCGCAAATTTTAGTGTAGTTAGTGGACATAATAACGGAAATTCTGTCGAATTTTGAGCAAAATCGTAATGGTCCTTCTCAACGAAAAAAATGGCATGACTTTGTATTGCCAAAAAGTGATTGAAAATGTATATAGGCTAATTTCGAAACATTTTTATCAAAAAGTATACGTGAAATCCTACATTTTATCCCTGAACAATTTTGTTGTGTCATGGATAGTTTTAAATAAATCCGCAGCGGAATGAAAAAAAACATAAAATACTCTATTCCCGTGAAGAAAAATATTAGGGTTGCCCTAAGATAACTTAGGGCCCTATCGGGCTTTAATGTGGACACCATAAAAGTGAGTTCCACTTTCATTTAGGGACCTACTAAGGAAACTGTAGGGTTTCATGCCGATATTTAATGGGGCTATATTAGGGCAATTAATTAAGGGCCCAGTCAGGCTTAATCATGGCACCAAGTAAATAAATCAATAATAATTTCGCCACGTAAGAGCCTCATGAGGCAATTCTAGGTTGCCACGGCGAAGTTTAATAAGGGCTTGATAGGGTAATCACTTAAGAGCCCAATCAGGCTTAATCATGGCACCAAATAAACAAATCAATAATAATTTTGCCAGATAAGGGTCTTCTTAGGCAATTCTAGGTTTCCATGTCGAAGTTTAATAAGGGCTTGATAGGGTAATCACTTAAGGGCCTTCATCATGATACCAAGTAAACTAATTAATCATAATTTTTCCAAATAAGGATCTCATAAGGCCATGGTGAAGTTTAATAAGGCCTTGATAAATTAATTAAGGGCCCAGTCAGGCTTAACCATGGCATAAAGTAAACAAATCAATAATAAATTTGCCAGATGAGGATCTTATATGGCAATCCGAGGTTTCCATGGCAAAATTGGTGGTCACCTATCCAACTAATGACCGTCAAAGTCAGCCAGGTGGTCACCCATTCTAATACTGGCCCTCAGGTCAGCCAAACAATCACGCACCTAGATACAAACGAACTAATTCGCGCAAATTTTGTGGAATATAATTATAGATGACAACAACGATATAATGTACCCTATTCGATATAACCAATTTCTGTAAAAAAATAACTGAATGTGCTTTTATTTTTTATACATCAGACGCAGTCATGTAAATCGATCAAGTTCTGACTATATTACATTAATTTTATTTCATATTTCATATTACAGTCATTCAAATACACAAAACAATTGCATATTCATATGATTTGAATGGTCAAGAGAGCTAAGGCGCAGCGCAACTACACCATCCGGAGGGTTCTAGGTTTGATTCCCGTCAATGTAAAAAAAAAAATGTAATATGTTTTTTCAGCGATTAATATGTACCATCGTGTAGAGAAAGACGAAATATCTAATTGAAAGTGCAGCATTACTCAACTAAATAATAACAAATATATATTTTTTAATTAAATTTCTTTATTATTTTAGTAAGGACTTAATAGGGCAGCCTTAAAAGGTCCTCATTATTTTGCCTTTAAAGGCCCCTAACATTTAGCCTTTAAAGGTCCCGAAGAAAAAAGCGTGACCATCATTTGCAAAACCCTATGAAGCTTCCACATAAGGCCCCTAAGAGAATTAGGGAATATTAATCGGGGCCTTGGAAGAACCCTGATAAGATTTCTTCACGGGTTGTCATTGTTATTTTTTTTTTTTCATTTCGTTACGGACTTATTTAAAACTATCCACGATACAACAAAATTGTTTTGAGATAAAATGTAGGATGTCACGTATACTTTTTGATAAAAATATTTCCAAATTGGCCTCAATACATTTTCAATCAGTTTTTGGCGATACAAAGTCATGCCATTTTTTTCCGTGGGAAGGACCATTACGATTTTGCTCAAAATTTGACAGAATTTCTGTTATTATGTCCACTATCTACACCAAAATTAGCGCGATGATCAATTCATACCTTCGCATAATGTGAACATGTAAATTGTGTATGACTCAGCAAATAACCGAGCCGTACATTGTGAAGATATCAATTTGCCATCTTGTTCGTCGTTTTTTAACATTATAACGAAAATCCTATGAAATTTTGAATAAAATAAAAATGGTCCCTCTCAACGAAAAAAATGATATGGCATTATTTAGCCTAAAAATGCGTGAAAATGTATCTAGGTTGATTTGGAAATATTTTTATCAAAAACTATACGCGAAACCCTATATTTTATCCAAGAACAATTTTTTTGTGTCATAGATAGTTTTAAATCGGCAGCGAAACGAAAAAAAATAAAAATAAAAAAAGCGTATTTTATTGTGGAAAAACTACCGGGATTAAAAATCTGAAATAACTCGTATGTGTTCGGGGAACTCTATACACTCTGGAAAAAAATTATGACCCCACTCTATAAACATTGAAAATCAGGGTGGCTCGCTTCGTATGGAATGCCTCATATAATAATTGAATACGACCTACTCAAAAGAGATTGGACACGAACACTTTGATGCTCTCAGAGACTCTTGTGAGTAATTGTGAGTGTGTATGAGTACCTTTGAGAATTCGTGTGTGTCTGTCAATGCTCGTGTAAGTTCGTATGAGTGTCAGTGTGAATGTTTGTAAGAGTTTGTGTGAGTATTGGTGTGAATGTTTGTAAGAGTTTGTGAGAGTATTGGTGTGAATGTTTGTAAGAGTTTGTATGAGTATTGGTGTGAATGCTTGTAAGAGTTTGCGTGAGTATTGGTGTGAATGTTTGTAAGAGTTTGTGCGAGTGTTGGTGTGAATATTTTGAAGTGTATATGCGAGTATTGCTGTGAATGTTTGTAAGTGATTCGGTTAGTATTGGTGTGCATGTTTGTAAGAGTTTGTGCGATACCTTTCCATTTCGTAGTTGTTGTGAATATTTGGAAGTGTTTGTGCGAGTGTTGGTGTTAATGTTTGGAAGTGTTTATGCGAGTGTTGCTGTAAATGTTTGTAAGTATTTGTGCGAGTATTGCTCTGAGTGTTTGTAAGTGTGTGTGTGAGTATTGGTGTGAATGTTTGTAAGAATTTGTGTGAGTATTGGTGTGAATGTTTGGTAATGTTTATGCAAGTGTTGCTGTGAATGTTTGTAAATGCGTGAGTATTGATGTGTATGTTTGTGTGAGTATTTGTAAGTATGAGTGTTTTAGTAAATGTACGTGCGGGTACTTGTGTGAGTGTTTAAATTAATGATTGTGTGCGTGTTGGGAGCCTCTATGAATAATTTCTTAATAGCTTAAAGGGCCTGAGAGCCACAGGGAGAGAAGAGTCTGGTAATCATTACCCGATTAAGTATAGTAAACTTGGTTTATTCAGCGCCTCTGGGATCTATTTCTATATTTTCCTATTGAGAACTGTATCGTGTTTTACTGTGTGCTGCACGCCGTACAAGAATCGTTACTATGTTTCGGTTTTTAAACCGCACTGTAAATAATCCAAAGTTTGTAAGGATGTATACGCAAAAGTGCCTCGAAGACATCTTAAAGCTTGACAATGGTCGTGACTTCCAACAGACAGTGATTACGATTCGCAATATATGAAGAAGTTCATCTCTCAATTTATTAATAAAATCTATAGTTACGGAATCGGTTCCGAAAGAAATACGAACATTTCACATATAAAAAATAGCAAATTCTGATATCCTCAACGTTGTAACTATTAAGACCGTGCGTCTGGGATTCATTCGCCAACCACAGGCTATAGTTCTAAACAGTCTATTAGCTATACACGAAAGATGTGCGGTGACCGCTATACGTTTAGCGGTAGCTGAGTGTGTTTACATCGTCAGCGGCATTAGGCGCCCATTTTTCTCGGTAGTGGAGTGCAACGAACAAGGAATTGTGAAAACGAAAAAGCAAGTGCACGTCTTTTTTAAAGATATATTATCTATGTATTCTTCTTCTGTACTATAAGAAAATTGTCACATGTCGTCGTCGTTGTAAATCGGTGCGTAACCTGGACTGTTTGCAACATGCCATAACCTGCTCTTTAGTGACTTCCTAGATCAGGACAAAAAATGGTGATGGAGTTTTTATTTAAAAAATATAATTTCATTTTAAGAAAAATAAATAAATGTTTAATAATTGAACAAAACAACGTTTTTTTATGCTACATTTTTGTAACCTATCCCTATCCTACCTTTACATACCTTTACTTTCTATTAATTTAAGTATGATTTTAACTGTACGAATTCCCGACATCAACTGGTATACGATGCAGAAGTAAGTACGTAAGCGGCCTAGCAATCTTCACTATGCTGCGTTTAATCAGCAATATATAACGTTGATAAGTGTCTCGTGAACACAACTGGCACCGTTTGCCATACTCTATATTAGACACAAAAAATTCGCGTTAATGTACTGCATGGCAATCATTGCCAAACTGGTCGAATAAACCGAATTTACTATGCTGTATGGGAATCATCGTCAAACTTTTTGAATTGTGATTACCAGAAAATTCTCTCCGTGCAATGTTGCCTGTTGATAACAATATATTTGCGACCGTGTATTTAACTCTCGGCAATTATGATCTTTTGTTTTTCGATGCAATTTTCAACTCACTTTCGAATTGCTTCGGTGCGACTCATGTTTCTCCTGAGTCGTGGCCTCTGACTGGTCGCCGCACTCGTGCTGTTAGTACTGAGGGCCTGCTGTACGATAGGTCTTGGCCCTGCTGGTGCAGAAACGCTTCTAGTGATGTTAGGACCAGCTGAATTATTTGCAGGGCCCGAGTTTGACGACGCAACAGGAGGTGACGAGGTCGGAGCAGTCGTCGTCGTTGACTTTTCCGACTTCGGTGCCTCGCCACCGACTGCGTATAGCCCGATGCTCTGCGTGCTTTCCCCATCGGTACCTGATGACGAAACTGTCGATGTCCCAGTGGTTCCTGAACTTGGTGATGGTTGCCTGGAAAACAAAATCGAAAAATCTCACATTAGTTGAGATTCAACTCACGGAACAAGATACACAATTCGGCAAAATTATTATCGATTATATACCAATAATATACACAATTATATCGTTATTAGTACACGGGAAAAAAAAATAGTTGGTGCAACCACTTTTTTATGAGTTCACAATAAACGAATTGTCACTAGACAATTCTTTTATTTAGTCGTTGTGAAACCCTAATTTAAAAAAATAAAGATGATGATACAAATGGTTTTATGATGAAGTTTTCATAATGACAATATGCAGAGATTGTAATTGTATGTGTAAACTTTTGAATAATAGTTAAAAATATGCATCTTCAATAAAATTTCATGGTAATCTATTTGAAAAAATACAAAAATACAGTTGATACATTGCGAAAGTAATGGATATCCGTGTTCTTCCATTTTTTACATGATTTCTTCCAATATTTGGTTGACATTGACGTTTTTTTTTAGCAAATCGAAAGTACACACATAACTCTATAATCGTCGCAGTTTTTTATTATGAAATCAGAACGATAAAATAACACTGTACTGTCATTTCTAGTTCTTAAAGTAATGGGGTTTTACAACACTGGTTGTAACAATAATTTATTCAGCTCCCGCAAATGAATTAATAGTTGTCACAACTAATTTATAGTAAACTCATAAAAAAGTGGTTCACCAACTACTTTTTTCCCCTGCGCAGAGTTAAACAACTTGCTTAAACTAAAATTTTTAAACTAATGGCTCCCTCCGAAAAAAATATGGCTTTTGGTCAGCATAAAAGCCAGTCGACCGATTCGCTTATCTGACGATTTTGGGCATGAACCCCTTTGACCCAGTATTTTGGGAAACTTTGAAGAGGTTTCACTCGTTTCACCCTTCTTTTCACTTTCCTGTACACATGCCACGGGTCAGAGACACGTAGCCCCTATGGGTTGTGGGTAACACACGTCCCTTCAATCCTATCTGGAAACTCATCTATTCATGACTCTTCCACTCGTACCTTTCCATTTCGTAGCTATTGCATAGGTATATTAGGTATTCTACATCAGTTCGTCCAACCAAAAGAAAAGAAAAAAATTGTAAATTGTTCTAAAATCAGATTCGATAATTCCAACAAATACACCAAATTTCAAAATAAAACAAATTGTTGGTTTTACTTTTCAATCATTTATTATTTTAACTAAAACATTAATATCTCAAAAATGGTTTACGCTATCTAAAATTTGCAAAAAATATGCGTCTTTTAATGGCCTATCAGATGAACATTTGTACAAATTCAATGACGTAATTTAGAACAATATTAATGGCAAAATAAACAAAAAATCTTGTTTTAAGGTAAACGGCTTCTTTTATTTTACCGAAAATTTATATTTACATTATGTTAGACGAAACAAAATTTTCTGTCGAAATCATTTTATGGCCCAGGAATTTGAACAAAGTGACAGCCATTTTATTTTATTTTTAATATTAAAAATGGTCGTCTCTTTTGATCAAATTTGAAACCCATGAAACAATTTCGACAAAAAATTTGTTTTTGTTAGATATTGGCACCGATTTAATTTTTTTCGATAATTCTAGTAGGCAAAAATAATTTTATTGTCGAAATTATTTCATAGGATTCCAATTTGATAATGTTTTAGTTAAAATAATAATGATTGAAAAGTACAACCAACAATTTTTTCAATTTGTCATTTGGTGTATCTGTTGAAATTATGTAATCTGACTTTTAGAAAAATTTTCAGAATTTTTTTTTTTGGATGGCCGAACTGATGTGGAATGCCTTATGTATATGCTACGTATACCGAAATCCTATACCTCTTCTTAAATTTGAGAGACTCCAGTATGTGGATATGACACGAAGCCGCAGACTCCTTTCGCTCGATATATAAACCGCGCGACGTCGTTGCACCCTGTGCAGCTTCTAAAGCATCGGAGTCACACCAAAGTCTCGATATTACTTTACACGAGTGTCAAACGCGAAGCGAGTATAGTTGATGCTGTACGCAGTGCTTCTCTACGTTCTCGTGCTCGAGGCACTAATTATAAGAGGGATCTAATTGCACGTTGCAAGATGCTCCAGCCTCAAAACTCTAATATCACAGCGGATCCCAGAGTGCGTTATGGATTCTGGAGTCGCAGTAGTAGCAGGAGTCTCAATATGTTGAGCGCACTTGTAGTTGAGAAATACGCACTGACGTGTTATGCCTGCGGGAATATCGAAGGGAAACTTTCCGGGAAATCTATAATCTCAACGGTAATTAATTTTCACGAATATCCAATTTGTGAATGAAGTTGTATCTTGAAAATTATTATTGAAAAATATATTGTAAAAACTTGATTTTAATGATAATAATAATGTCAAAAAGTTATCAATCAAATTTTTTAAATGTATTAAAATTGCCGAAAACTTTTTCGATGATTCTTTAAATTGCACAGTTGGCTCAAAAAAAATTTTTGACATATTCGAAATTTGTGTTGGCGAGAGTATGTTGAGAATATCGTTCTGAAACTTCTTCAAAAATATATTAGAAGTTCGCTCATTTGTAAGGATCTCCAAGAATTAGAAAAAAAAGTTATAATCGTTAAAAAAAATCGTAATAAATTTCTATAAGAACTTTTTTTCCACGAATTCATCAATAACTTTTTGGCTTTAGTATTATTGAAACTAAATATTCTAATTAATGTTGATTTATTCACATTTTTCTTTCGTTACAATGTAGATACTAAAATTCTCATGGTATTTAAATTCCATAATGAACTAAATTAATTAATTAAGTCTTGGTTCAGAATGTAATTCATTTTTAAATGCCATGAGAAAAGATTTGCCTAAACCTCATAAAAAGTTGGTCACGTTGGCTTCGATCGGTGGCACCATCATTATATCTTCGTGCATACGTAGTACTAAACTACTCAGCTGAAAGTTTGGGGACCGCAAGTATAATACAGTATAATCACGAGGTGGGATGGAGGTACTGTCTGGTTAATTGAGTTACCGCCAGCCAGTACCTCTTTTACCATACCATCGGCTCACGTGGTTTTGGCGTCTCTCTTTTCTTCCTCTCTCTGTCTCTCTCAGGTTCTTTCTCTCTCTATGGAACAGCGGTTACCACCGGTGTGATCTACATTCATGTAATGCAATTTAAGTGACAGTGTAGAGCTCGGCTTCATCTACTAACGCTCGCATTCACACGCTTACCCACACATACAGTAAGAATCAGGAAGCAAGTATACATAGAGATGTATAGGTAAACGTATCGAAGCATAAATTTGCGTGAGGATGGCTGCGGGACAGCGGCTGGTGGCGCGCAACGTCAATCTTCGTTCTTGGTTGACATTCCAGCCTCACGAATCCGGTACACATGGAAATATATGTACGCAAAATTTTAATAATGATTTGACTAATATGACTCCCATAAATACGATAAATTTATGTTTGCTGACATTTTTTGAAAATCCCATAGGTGCCTCTACCTATTAATAATTGTATATACTTGACAGTTTATTTCCAGGGGCCAGTAATTGATAGAAATTACGTCAATTATTAAAGCCGAAATTAATTTTTTTTAATGCAGGAATTTTTATTTAAATAATCTAAAAAATAACATAAGTGAAATTAATAAAATCTGTCTAATCACATAGATCGTGCATTATTTACTGCACTGAGAGAAAAGTTTGTTAAAATTTGTTAACAGTTAACAAATCTTGGTTAAATATGTCGAAATGCCATATATTTGCATTTCGACATATTTAACCAAGTAAGTAAAATGCCATATAATGCCATAATGCATGTATTTCGCCATATTTAACCAAGATTTGTTAACTCTTAACAAACTCTTCTCTCCG
This sequence comes from Ephialtes manifestator, assembly GCA_963970395.1. NCBI lineage: Eukaryota > Metazoa > Arthropoda > Insecta > Hymenoptera > Ichneumonidae > Ephialtes > Ephialtes manifestator. Next base: position 27,840,364 of record OZ019969.1, read on the forward strand.
TATGTGTGAATGTGACACCCGTTTAAGAGGTCCAGTAGTTAATACACAATTGGGTGCGGTATGATTTCACCGACGTATATTTCACCATTAAAATTGATGTTGGTGAAATTATTTGTATTTGCAACAAAATATATACGGTAGAGCGTCGATTATCCGAACGTCAATTATCCGAAACGTCAATCATCTAAACGATGATTTGGTTTATCCGAATCGTCAATTACCCGAACAGCGATTCGGTTTTCTGAACGACGATGTGGTTTAGAAAACCGAAACTTTGTCGTTGCATACATTGTTGCGCGACTCAGCGTTCTTTATAACTCAGCGTCGCGACTTGTTCTCGAGAGAGCAATGGAATGGTACGAAAAGCAGTCGGAAAGTTGTCTAACGCAACTACTTCTCCTCAAACGATTGCGTGATTTGGCAGCGCGAAAATAAGTTTCTTCTGTGAAACAGAAAAAAATCCTATATATATATATATATATATATATATATATATATATATGTATTATATTGTACGTGTATATTCTAATATTTCAAGCGTTTCAGTCCCTCCCGCCCCCTTCACAAAATATTGATGTTCGGTCATCCGAATTTTCGATTATCCGAACGATAGTCGTTCCCAATTAGTTCGGATAATCGACGCTCTACTGTATATATATGATTAGGAGACTATTTATTCGGAGAGTAGTAATTCCCTGTAGAAATTCTGGTTTCGGTTAAAAAAATGAACCGTACATACTAGAGGTTGTACGCATCATCGGTAAACAGAGTTTTAAGCATCTGTCATCTTTTCAAATAAATATTTATCGTAGCATTGACTTGACAGTTTCTTTACAACAATTATTTGTATCTTTTATGAATAGAGATTCTAATTTATTGATTATCATGAAGAAATTTAACTTTCCATTAGCTGCAATAATTTTTTTTCTTTTTTGTCGAAAAATGTACTTACTAAATTAAAAAATGTAATTTTCAACTGGTTTATTTTTGTTTCTATTGAAAATGGTTTTTTTCTTATAGTTATTAATAAAGTTCGTCATTTTATAAGCTGTGCTGGTTGTTATGTAAATATAAAATGCATTAAACGGTAACTATTTATTTTATAGTGCTATGTTTTCAATTTGATATACTCAAATTTTCATCTCAAGTTGTATACTCAAACTACCATCCAAATTGTTTGCAAAAGCTAATCGATTAGATCAAGTTGCAATCAGTAATGGTTATCGCAACTGATATATAATCTACAAACGAAAATTTGGTCGTGCATTCAACGCTTGTTTGCTCTCATAACTAATCCAAGTTCTAGAGGAAATAAAATAACCGAATGCGCCAGTAAACCAAGAATTTAACTAAGAGTCTTCTTCCTTATCTTTTACATTGTGGTCACTTTTTGTCCACTTACAATAATAGCTCACAAATCCTGGAAAAACCAACTAAAAATGGTTTGCGGTTGACGAAATGTGTTCTATACAGTTAATTTTTTTTCGCACCAATCACGAATTCCGACCAGGCCAGTCTGTCCGTCAAACGTGATGCTATTATATGGTAATGATACATCAATAGTGACTACAATGTGAAGGATAAAGAAAAACACACTGGCTAACATTCTTGTGTTTTTTTTTTTACATAGTGTATCAACTTGCTTTTTTTGTGGTATCAGCTCAATATTTCTTTCCGTGTAAACGAAGACTGAAATCGTATGATGGGGTGAGGGTCAAAATAGCGAATGGTTAAAATAGCGAATTTTCCTAGTAAAAAACGTCTCTATCTAGAATGGCCATCATTATGAAATTCCCTATTTCAGCCATTCGCTATTTTGACCCCCAACCGTATGATGGACCAAATAAAAAAATATCAAATAAAAGTTTCAAAAGTCATACATTGAGCGAATACTTATGTCAGAACTGGAATTGATTCAATCCGCACTTCGACAAGCTTGCAAAAGAGGGTTGAAATATGTCGAGCAGCACAAAGTCTATACGTTGAACTCGACCAAGCACATATGTCACTTCCGCCAGAAACGTTTCACATGTGCACCTTGTGCCTAGCATAAATGGGCTGGTAGAGCTTTCAGCATAACAGTAGAATACTCGTGAACGCCAGAGAAATTTGCATTCAGAAGGCTGTATAGTCTCAGAGACGTCAGTTTCCTGCGTAATGTCGTGCTTCCTCGTCGTTGTTTACCTCCTTTTGATTCTCGTTCGGTTCGCTCGTTTCTCCCTAGAGTTAACCGAGTGAATAGCTATTTTCGATACTTAACAACCTGCCAATGACTCTTTGCAATTGCAGGTCTTCGTTGGAAAGCTTTCTGGACAACGCAACGATTTTCCGGTCTCACCCTATCGCCTCGTCTGGCCCGATGAGTTTTACAGCCCCGGCGGCACTCCCTCCGTTTTAACCTCTTTGAAGAGGAGCTTGCAAAAGGGGCGCGCGATCGCGCTTGTTTAATCATCCGCGAATGCCTTTGCAACATGAGCTAACTCTTTTTCTTTCTTCTGTAATCCGAGACACTCGGTGCAGACCAAGGGTGACAATATTGATCGACTCGCTCGTTTTTCTCTTCACAATCGTTTTATAACAAAATTACTGAGGGCATTCTATTGAAAGGAAATTCGAGGCAATCGTCCGACAAGTGCTTTTTGCAATTATACGGACAAATGAAGTTCCACTGCGAAAAGAAAACGTTTTAGTTTTCGACGAACAAAATAGATGGCACCAACTAACCCGCATGGTAAAGTCCGACATAAAGAATTAATCGGGTATTATTCTGTATGGTAGGTTACGGCTTAGGGCATTTTATACAGCGTTGTCATGGCGATGTGTGGGAATACTGTTGATTATAGTCGCTTAGGCAAGCTAAAGATCGTTATTTAATATGAACTAGGCGTACCGAATGCACTGCACCGCGCCACCATCTGGCAATGGGAGCTGCAGTGCTCATATTCTGTAGCATTATTAGTAATTGAATTATCAGCAAATCGGCAGCGCGGAAATCGAATATTTATCAACCATTCGCAATATTTCCATGATACCGGCTTTTTACAGAGATTTAAAAAAAACTCATTTTTTCACTCTTCTAATTTCGGAATTAATAGACTTCCAGTCGCAAAAGTCCTATATAAACTCAACCGAGCTCTAACAATCAGATAAGGGAGTTTATGGTTGAATTGATGACTGGTTTTACGACAAATAAACCGTCAATCCAGTGATGGGCTATGGAATAATTGAAGCTCGGTCGGTTCAGGGTGATTTGTTTCACAAACCAACTAGTTCAAAATCCGGTAGTAGATCGTTCAATCATTTTTAGGTAGTTAGATTTGAACCATTTGTGTATATCGAATAATTGTAGCTTTTCCGATTATTACCTTTCGGACTAGCCCATAAACAATGCCAACCAACCGACCGATTGATAGTTCAACCAACCAATTTATAACGACAAGCAACCAAATGATCGAAAAAATGTACAATATTCGAACTTTGTTTACACAATGGGTACTATAAATAGGTTTTCCCGCAATTAGAATTTCGAATAAAAGTTCTCAAAATAAAAATAGTTGATACGGAAAGTTAATCAAGAAATTGTGTGCTTGAATAAACATATGCCTTTTTGAAACCCCTTCAAATGATATTAACAATTGCGTCCGAGTTGAAAAATTAGACCCTCTTCAAAACCTACATGTAGCAGTCCCGCGGAGTAAACGGAGGTTCTTCCATTCCTTTGATACTCGTCAAAACCTCTGAGAATGGCAGATATTACCCGAATGGAGTAAACGAAGTTTACTGTAGACTGAAATTCTTATGTTTGGACCTTCAATTAGGTTGTACAGAGTGAGATGAAGTTCTTAGATCCTTGTATAAACCTCCAAAAGTGGCATCCCAAGTAAAAAAATTATATATAGTCCGACATATGGAATTGGGCATATATAGTCTGTATAAATTCTATATGCAATTTATATATAAGATTACTTGTAAAGTTGGGTTTATGTATAAATTGTATATAAATTGTATATAGATTTTATAAAAACTATATATGCCCAATTCTATGTTTAAAACTATATATATTTTTTATATACTCTATATATAATTTTTTTACTTGGGATATTTTATCCATTTTAATTCAACGAAGGGTGTTGGAAGGGTTTAAATTTTAACTCGAGCGGGTTCGAAATGTCTCAAGTTTCTAAGGATTTACGAAGTTTGAATATTGGGCCAAGTTAAACTGGTTGAGGTTTTCTCCCTTTAAAAAATCTTTTATCAGTTTTTGGACAACTATTATACTATTCTCAAGATAAAAACAATTTTTAAGACATTGAAACTCTGCCATGTCGGGTGCCACCGAAATCGAGCCACCTTGTGTACTTTGGTTCACCATATTAGATCCGCCACTGAAAATTTGTGAATTTTGAGTTCAGATTCGCAATTACCTCAAAAGCCTGCGAGTACCGGCTTTCATCTTAATTCAGTCAATTGCTGCGCTTCGGTCCGCCATATGAATCGGCCATTTTTTATTTCTAAATTCTGAGTTCAGATTTATAATCAACATTGTCAAAAGCCCGCAAGTACCGCCTTTTATCCAAATTCAGTCATTTTCTGCGTTTCGGTGTGCCATATTGGATCCACCATTTTGAATTCTTTAAATTTGAGTTCAGCTTAGTAATCAGCGGCCCAAAGTACAAATTGGCATCAAAATCGGGATGAAACAAATTCCTGCCATTTTGGGCACATTTAGTTAAATTCTCCCTGCCATCGAAGGGGCCAATAAACGTATATTTTTCTTTTGAATAATAAAATACCTGATAAAGTTGTATCCCAACCCATATGAAGTGTTCATTATCTATATTGAAGCTTGCATCAACTTTTCGACCACACCTTCGCTTTCCAGAGCACCCAACCCACAACATTAACCGACCGGTAATTGGTTTATTCATCATTCGACGAACATTGCAGACTGGTGCTAGCGGAGAAACGCTGTTTTCCGGCGTTTATCGAGTCCCACCGAGTAATGCCGTTAACCCCATACTCGCAACGAGGTACACATCGCGTTGCTGCTGTTGAATGGACGCGGAGAGGTAACCATTAATAATTGCGTTACATATTCCGACGGGCCTTGTGTGCACACGTAGGTAAGGAGCTGCGAGTGTGTAAGGTACGTATCGTCTTCCTTGCCCGTCGGGGAAACCGTTTCTCCGACGCACCATCTTCCCATAAATTTCAATATGCACGCCTTCGCAGGATGCCAGGCGCATTGCTGGAGGTGCTGGGAGAGGGACAGGCAGGATGTGACTGGGAGGAGAATAGCAGCCTCTTGGAAGTTTGGGCACCGCGCACGATCACCGTGCAGGCTGGACCAAGCGCATCCCGACACGTTTAATTTCCGGTAGACGAGCTACTCACGCTCCTGTTACTGATACCAAGCGCTTCGAGTCACTCCCCGCTACACCGCACACTTCAAGAACAACCAAGCAGTCCGCTTCTCCGAGGCGCTGAGTTTGTTGCCTTATGGAACAACTATATATGCACATTTCGAATGAGGCACGAAGATAGACGTGCAAACATTGTAGACGTGTATAGTTGACGTATGGTTTGGCCAATCTTGCCGAATGAGCTGACTTATTTATGCCTCAAGTTGAATCTCAAGTCCTTTGGAAAGTTAATATGATATCTAACGTGAAGTTGAGCAAGTTTGGAAATGATGTTCTAGGTTTGGCCACAGTCTCTATAAAATAAGTCTGTATGACACATGTAGTCAGTAGAAATCAACTTCGACGACTTCCTTAATTTTCCATTTATGGCGATAGCTTTCTGATGTCTGTACGGATTTACATTGCGAAGAGAAGCAGTCGGAGAAATCGGCGTCGATGAATAAGCAGCTGAATGCGTTTGGGAGTAAGATGACAGATCATGGATACTTATGCCTTAATATAAATGCTCCGTAAAAAAGATGAGATAGTCCAGAGTGGAATCTAGGAAGTCCAGAGTGGAGAATAGAAAGTCCAGGATGGAATAAAACCATGGTTTGGCCAATCTACCGAACGATGTGACTTGTTTATGCGACAAGTTGAGTCTCAAGTCATTGGGAAGATTTGCAAACGGAGAAGTAGAGCAGCTTTCGAAATGCTCTTCTGTATTCGACTACGTTCTCCTCTATAAAATGAGTGTATATGGCACATAAAGTCAGTTCGAATGTCCTTTTCCGACTACCTTGCTTTTCCATTTTCTGAAAATGTTCCCGATCGAGCTTACAGAGTCGCATTACGAAGAGAGGTTTTCGCAAGAATTGAAGTTAAGAAGAAGAATGCAAAGCAGAATCTCGCACATTGCTTCCTTACTATTTTTCACGTTTTTACAAAGTTTCTCAAAATTTCATAAAATTTGAAAAAAAAAAAAAAATACAGAAAAAGTAAATTCCATATTCATTTTGTCCAAAATTACAACAATCAATTAGAGGCTGCTGGTTCACTTGCATACCAAAAACATTAAATGAAAACATTTTTTCAAGATAACAACATTTACTCTATGAGAAAGCAAAAAAAGGCTGAATGAGTTTATAAGTAAGACTTTTTCTTCTATTGTCTTTAAATGTTTGTTCGCTTGTGGATCTTACATCTCGAACCGTGAACCTCGCAATAGTATATTGCTGCCCGAGAGAGCGAAAACACATTTCTCGCACGCAGCACGAGCCGAGAAAATGATTTCCTCCCAAGTATTGCATACGATTTTTCTTTACTCGTGCATGTAAAATCCTCATTTGCCCACGGTTCACAGACATGCAAAATGGCCGGTTGACGCACTAGTGCGCAAAACATTTTGCGTACTGGCTTGAAGTTGCAGCTCATTTTGCATGTCTGTAAACGTCGGACAAACTCGGATTTTGCATTGCACTCGTAAAGAAAAATATGGTTCGATACACGAGTATGAAGCCTCGGCTTCGTGCTGTCTTCACGCGAGCAATGCGCAGAACGATCCTTTGGCCTTTGGTATCGAAATATACTATTACGTTACAAGGCGAGGAAAGAGAGTTTTTCGTGCGCGAAGCGCACGGAGAGCCTCACTTTCCGTGCCGCAGTGACGTAAAAAGGATTTGAAATCAACAGACATAACTCATTTTCCAGTAAGACGCCAAGTTATATAAGTACAGCTAGAGATACATATGTCCATGTAGTATGAAACACAAAAGTTTTAGCAAACCTACTGTAGGTTTTTGTAGTATAGTATGCATGATTCTACGAATTTACCAAACGAGCTGGATTTATTTATGTCCCAAGTTGAATTTCAAGACATAGAAAAGTTTTCCACGATGGCTAAAGGGGGTTGAGTCGGTTTCGAAGCGCTATTCTGTATTTGGTTACATTCTCTTCTATAAAACGAGCGTATGTGGCACATTAAATAAGTCGAAATGGTATTCTTCGACTTCCTTAATTTTCCATTTTCTTGAAATGGCTCTTGACAGGCGGGCGGATTTACATTGCGGATCGAGAGACTCGCAGAAATCGGAGTTGAAAAAAAGAGGTGGAACGCGGTTGCGAGTAAGACGACAGACCGGCTAGGGAATAAACGAACGGGAGCATAGCAGCTGGTCGTGCGAATCGAGAGTAGCCGGAGCGTCACTCGAGGTTATAAAACTTGAGACGTTAGAGGATGATAATATTCATGACGTTGAAGTCGTAAACGTGGCAGGATACTCTGCATGCAACAACGTTCGGTTGAAAGGAATTTTTGTACTGGAAGTTGGCGAAACTGTAGCGAGTCGAAAGGCAATGAGAAGACTGCAACTGTTGGTTACATACGTAATAAGGACTGTTTTTGTGAGTATCTTTGGGCTTCAGAGAGATAAAGCTAGGAAGAGTCTTTTATCAGAGCTAATTAGAATCGCACGAGTGGTATTGGAAATTTAATTAATGTATTCGAATCTGCAGATTTAAGCTGTCAGCCTCATATCGAATTTCCGAGATCGCTGAATGAGCCGGTACTTGATTCATTAAACAGGTCCAAACGTTTTTCTTGAATCCAAGATAAAATCTGGAATATCTTGAATTATTCGTCGAAACTAATTTAGAGTTCATTTACCAAGAGGGTAATTCTATTCAAGTAAATAATGGTACTACATAAATTGAGAGAGAAATCTGTGATTGATGGCCATAGAAGATGTAACAGCCAGCAGAATAGAATATTCTCTACTTTTTACAAAGCCACTTGAATGAGGTAGTCTATTGAGCTTTTTTTTACCATGGGGGAAGCTTTGTGAACAGTGGATAATAACGAGGAAGCAGAGTTGAAATATTGGATGCACCAACGTATTTGATCGAAATTCGTAAAATTAGCGAAAGAATAATTCAGTAAAATCTGGAAAACTCTCGAAACCATGTAATCGAGGCATTGAATTAGGGTCAGAATTTTAATTGACGCAAATACCAAAATCTCGGAAAATTGGTTTGCCTACATAATTCCTATCTATATTCAAACCGCTTAGTAACAACCTGTTACCCTCGAACTCACTCTATTTGTTTTTTATACGGTAAAAATATCATATACAGACTGTACAAAAACTTTCATAAAAAATCATATAGGAAAGGAATGGTTTTCAATTAAAAAATCATCTCAAAATGTCATGAAAATCGAAATTTTTAAGAAAGTAATGAGACATTATTTTTCCTATTACCTGCTATTTTTTGCATATGCCATTTTCAAGTGAATACTTGTGAAAAATCTATTTTTTTTTATTTGATAAAACTAATAGAATTTTTTTCGCCGACATGATTAAATATTTATATAATGCAGAAAATTCGAAACAAAAATTTTGCCATAATCTCAACCTTGAAGTTCTTCAAGCAATTTACTGAAGCTTTAGGAATATATTGTATTTCATATTTATTCTGATGTTTCGATGCAGTTAAAGAAACAAATAAGCTGGAATTGCTGAAGTTGCACTTCAGTTATCGAGTATTACGTTGACTACAGAGCTTCGAAGGTCAGAGGTGAACGAACCTATGGACATGTAGCGAGGCGTTCAACGACGCGACGATGTCGTGAGGGAGTGGACGAGGGGTTGAATTTTCCGCGCTTTGAACCTCACAGTCTTTAGCACACCTACAGTAGCACCGGAGCTACTGCAGCATGGCTATCGATCCACCACAGACGAGAGGACTAGGCGCTGATCGGATGAGGCTATTGCCTTCACCCACACTTCTATCCCGACGTGGATAATCCAATCTCAGGAATTTACTGGTGTCTGATGGGTGGTGAATTTGTAAAATAAGAATCTACCAACAAAAAAAAACTATGAGTAAGCTTATTTATGAATTTTGGCTTCCTCGTAGAGGAAGCTTTGTAAAAAATGAAAATGAATGAGGAAACAATGTGCAAAGTTCTACTTTGCAACTTTTTTCGTTACCTATATAGTTCTTGAAAAATTCAAAATCACGTAAAATCCAAACCGCTTTATCGATCACGACCAAATTTGGTAGATAGTAGCGCTGAATGTTGCGTTTCATCTGTAAAAAATTTCAGTTGATTTCGTGAGATTTGATGTGAGTTAGAGCAAAACGAATATTTTTTGAAAAATTCTAAATCCCATAAAAACCGAACTTTTTTACAGGTTCATTGCAAATTCAATACCGATTCTCCTTTAACATAGTTTTATTCATGAAAAATTATTTAGCTCAATAGCTGAAAGTTTATGGATACTAGAGAGTGTACAGACACTCTTTTAATTTTTTTTTAAATTACCACAAACAAAGGCGTCACGCATGTTTGCTAAATTTCAGCCCGATTGTTAAAGCAGTTCTTGAGATATGTAAGTTTGAATTTTGCGTGACGTCCACACATACATTTTTTCTAAACCATTTTTCTCAACGATTCAGACCATTTTGAGTGTACTGATATAAAAAAATCGAAAAAAAAATTTCGCACGAAAACAAAGCTTCCTCCACGAGGAAGCAATAGATAAAAAGTAAATTCCGAAAGGATAGAATCATGACTTGATTGTTAACTTATACGTAGGTAAAAAATAGTGCATACTACCCGTGCAAAATGTCGGCGCTGTAAAATATAACGCGTATAAGAGTATTGAAATAGACATTATTCCTTTTTGATAAAATTGACATCTAATTTGTAATTAGTGGGCATCCTGGCTAATATATGGAAGAAAAATTCGTTTGTTCGTTTTTTGTTCGCAGGTGGCATGGAAAATATTATATTATGAGTATATTTTCGTCAAATTCATCGAAGAATGTCTGTAGTAAATGCATTCGGATGTTGGCAAAAACGAAAAAGATAAAATGTTTGATGTTCAAAAGTTTCATACTGCAGTAGGAAAAAATAATAGTATATTGCGATATAAGTGCGAGGCAGCGACCATTATACGCAGGTTGTGAAGTTGGGCGCACGAGCCGCACGAGTACGGCCAACTTCATAGCCGTCGTATGATCGTCGCTGTCCCGCACGCGTATCGCATACTGTTTTATGTAAAAAAATGTATGAGAAATGCACTTCGAGTGGCGTCGAAGGGAGGGGTGGACATATGGGCGGGCGGGTCCAGGGGCGCTGCCCCGGTCGTGGGTTGGGGGGGCAAAGCCCCCCGACGCGAAGAAATATAATCTTTTAATATTTCAGTTACCTAAAACCCACAAAATATTAAAAAATGGGTCGAAAGTTAAATTAAAAAAACACCAGTGCAATAAAAACACACGAAAGTATTTATTTGATGACAGAATATTTTATCTTTTAATACTGTCATCATTTGAACACACTTATTTCTTAGCAGTGTAAACTAGGAACTTCGAGAATGTTGCACATTCTGCGATTGCAATTACAACACAAAATTGATTCGTCAATATCGCAGTTAAAATACAAATAAAAATCAAAACACAAAACAAGTAAAATCACGGTGACAGCACTCAGAGAAATCGTAGTAGTACAGTCAACTATAAAGTGACAACTATTAAGTTTTAGTCCATCCAACTATTTTCATAATTACGATAGCTGTGAAAATAGTTATGACAACTATTTGGTAGTTATAAAAATAAAAAATTGATTGTATGAACTAAAAATGAATAGTTGTCACTTTATAGTTACAAATACCACCATTTTCTCTCAGTGAGTAGTCGTATCGAACGCCTAGTAGAGCCTAAACATCACTACGGTTTTCGGGTTATGTACGCTAGTCTCACGACGGTCTCCGATCGGGCGTGGGGCGCCCGAGTTTCGTATACAACTTTCTGCCACTAGTGCGAGAAGTGCGATTTCTCGCACGCGAAGCGAAGCGTGTGAGAAGTACGCATTTCTCGCACGGAGTGGCATAAAACATTTTAGCATATACTTTTGTTTTCCATTCTGCGTAGCTTACTAAAATGGCTGTAAATTTGATTTTCGATATAACCAGGATTGTTCGTTGAAATAATCATCTGTCCTTGAGAGTTGCCAATAATTCGGTACATTTAATTGGATCCAGTATATTTTCCATACCAAATGAAACATATATGTTGATTAAACGTCCTCGGTATGTACGTATAATATCCTCCGTAGGTAGCCACAACCAGACCCAGCAGAAGCAGAAGCAGCAGGAGGAACAGCAGCATGGCATGATAATATTATTAAATCGGAATTCGGTTAACCTCGGTCGAGGGCGTCAGAGGAGAGGAGAAATGGTGTGAGTCACCAACCAGCACAGCCAGGTTGCTCAGTACCTTGTCGCCCGCTCGGCACAGGAACCACTGTGTATTGCTCCGTCTGTATAGGTACCCGAAATATCCGGAAAGCCGATAACTGATATCGCTTCTGGTGATGGCTGCTGGTACAAGTGGCAGTGCTGCTGCTGCTGCTGCTGGCCTGGCATCGAGTAACGAGACGCAGACATGACTTTCTCCACAAATACGATGCTGACCGGTATTATATTAGCGGCAGAGTCTCCGGAACGGTAATTCCCTTATGGGTCCATCTTCATTTAACATTATACCCATGATTGGGGGACTCGAAATTAATTCAGTTTAGTAGACATTTCAATTTAGTGTCCGACCATAACCGACCATAACTACTTACAACGACTTTCGATAAATATTTCGCCTATTCTATAAACTACAGCATTTGACAAATAGTTCACTTATATAAATAGAAATTTGCAGTTGCCAATTTTAATGCTATTTAAGACATTTGAATTTTTTTGAGTGCCTAATTTATTGAAAGTTAAAAAATTTCTATTAATATGGTCTGACTAATATGGACCTTAACTACTTAGAAGCACGTCCAAATATATTCAGTGAATTGCATTCACTTATATACATAGCAATTTGCAATCGCCAATTTTAATGTTATTTTAGATATTTGAGATTTTTTGATTGGCAAATTTATTGCAATTTAATGAATTTCTACGTCTATGATCTGACTAATACGGACCTTAACTACTTAGGAGCATGTTCAGATATATTGAGTGAATTGTTTTACTACAAATATCAAGTGTAGGCTTAACCCCCTACATAGGAATATTGTTTAATACATTGTTAATTTGTAAAGTTTTTCTATAGCGTGTTAACTAACCATAAATTCTTGCTGATCTGGGCTGCAAAGCCACATTACTTTTTATTCCGTTGCCCAACTATTTTTTTTTAAACAAAAAAAAGTACCATCGAAATTAATGAGAAAATGTACAAATAAATTTTGGTTTCCGCAAAATTTGGACAAATTATAAGGCCATTATTTAATTTATCCAATCCATTATCTATTTATTTTCGTTTACGGCATTCCTAAGCGAAACGATATAAATTTTTGGAAATTTTCCTTTTGATAAAATATTAATATAACTTTTAATCAATATGCATGATTTTTCTGAAATACAGTTAACATTATGTACGGAATAAGTAAACACATCGAGTGGACCCAAGAGTAAATCAGTACATTTATTTGAAATCTGTCCAACAATTATAAATAAACTTTAACTTTTATAACTGTAGCAACTCATTATCTTCTTTTTCCGGCTTTGCAATGCCAGTGGGTTTAAAATTTCAAGTGGGTTCCAAAACCCCAAGATATCATGACTAGTCAAAATAGTGATGCAATGTGCGAGACTCTGCTTTTGCAACAATTTTTTTCCGTCCCAATGATGTATGAGAGTTGGCCGTATAGATTTAATGTGTAGTAGGTGCTTCGGCAATGTGCGGCCTTTGATTAAGAATGGTAGGCGAAATTGAGACTAAAAATTTTACCTTAAAAATAAATAGGGTAAGCGCTATGGATATCATTTGTAGTTCACTTAAGTTACATTAAGAGGAGGGAGTCAGGTAAAAAAAATTGATTTTGGAAATTCAATATCCTCCAAATCTTATTGCATATAAAAATGCCCAACGCATTATATTGTTGATATTCGATGAAAGGATTTTTTACTGTCGTCTGACTTGCATATGATTTTCAATATTTTCCTAAGCAATGTTCTTAGGTTTTCCATTCTGCGCATGATTCAGATCAAACTACTAGGCAGATTCGAATGGTTGACGTCTCATTTTCTTCTTCATGAAAAGATACACCGGCTAAATGGAGCAAACTATTTTTTTTCATTCTGAAAGCAAAGTTAATCACTGATTTAGAAAATAGCATAACATTTATTTATTAATAATTATGTCACTTAAAAAATATTACCTTTTATTAACATTTGCTCCATTTAGCCGGTGTATCTTTTCATGAAGAAGAAAATGAGACGTCAACCATTTCAATCTGCCTAGTAGTTTGATCTGAATCATGCGCAGAATGGAAAACCTAAGAACTTTGCTTAACATAATATCGAAAATCATATGCAAGTCAGATGACAGTAAAAAAATTCTTTCATCGAGTACCAACAATATAGTGTGATGGCCATTTTTATATGCAATAGGATTTGGATGATATTGAATTTCCAAAATCAATTTTTTTTACCTGACTCCCTCCCCTTAATTACAATTCATTAATTTTACTTATAACGCACTTAACAATAGTTCATAAGGCGATCACTTTGGTCTAGTGGTTAACGTGCTCGCCTCTAAAGCAAAGGATCGGGAGGTCTCTTGGGTTCGATTCCCGGTGCAGTCGTCTCGCTGGCAGAAAAATATTTCGTTGTGACGTAGCTCCAGGCGTGTATATCAACAAACGATATACTATGTCTGTAGTCGAATATTTACTGACAGTGATTGACACGATGTATCTTCGGTACCGTGCAACGAGCCTAGAAGATCGGCTGTTACCGACACCAAAATACAGTTACCGATTATCGATAAAGTGGTTCGGCGCCCACTACCGTAAAAATCTGTAGATCCCGTTGCTAATAACCCTGGCAGTTGATGCGACGTTAAAAAACCGGAAAAAAAAAATAGTTCATAAGCTTATCACAACCCTCGCTCATTTGGTTACTTATTCGAATTATTTTGTCATATTCTCACTGTACAGGCGAGTAACAAACTGAAGTGGGCTCAGATCAGAGTCGAAATATCGCCAACAATTTTAAATCAAAGGTCGCACATTGCCGAAGCACCTGCAACACATTTTTTCCGTACCGTCTGCCTAGTATTGGTAATAACTACTCAGCAGTAGCCTCCCAATTTATCGGAAGAAATTTTGCGAAATGAAATAAATCCGAAAGACATTATTACAGAGGGTTGAAAGGAATAAGCTGTACAAGGGCACAGTTACAGGGAAGGGATAGAGAAGCGTGGAGCCGAGATCACGAGCGTGTCGATCACGATATAAATCGCTCTTTGACGTAATTACCGAGTGGGCTACCCCTCGGGAGGAGGGTGAGAGGATGTTAGTAGCAGTGGTTGTGGTATCGCTACGCGAAGAGCGAGGGCCTGGCGATACTTTCAGCGAGACGTCACCCCCGTTAGAGGCAAACGCCTCTCGCCACTGTGCGAAGGGGGTGCTCGGCTCAGAGGCGACGCGGCGGTTCCGTGCCCACGAGGAATTAGTGCCGCTACCTCTTTCCCCAAGAAAGAAATGCAATTCCAGCTGAGTTACGATCGGCACTTTGTCATCGTGGCCACCCACACACACACACATACATACAGGTACATATACATGCGCACGCTAAGCTGGAAATGAGGCAATATCGCCTCGTGTTCTATGGGTACCGAAAATTGAATGCGCTCCGAAAGAAAAGAAAGAACGTAGTGCTCGATGAAACAAACAAAAAAGGGAACTCGGGCGGATGAGAGACGTCTAACAATACGACGTCTAGCACCTTGATTGGACCACCACGATATCAGATTTTTTCTGAACCAACTTAGGTCGTTGGATCGTCCAAGATATATGAGAAAATATCTCACAAGGCTTTGACGTTTACGGTAAAAAAAAGTATCGTTATCCAGTAACACGAACTTGTACATTTTTTCCCAGCGTCCAAGACATTCAGAAAGTAAGCTTTGTTCATGTACAACTTTTTTTAATAGGGGGCGCTCAGATACAAATTCTTAATATTAGTTTTTAATTTTTATTTCATAGTTCAGTAATTTTTTTTCTTAAACCGTTCTGACATTCTTCGAAACTTATAAAACTAATTACATTTCGTAACATTTAAGAATATCAGTATTAAATCATACCTCTAGAAAGTCTTACCTGTAAAGTCTGGACAAACAAGTTCTAAACAATTTACTTTCATTTACCTAAGCTTAATTGTTAACTAACTTCGGCGATACGACGATCTGCGGTTAAATAATTGGAAAATTAATAACAAGTATGTTCTACAAGTGACCGCACTGATAAATTGAGACCAACTGGGCTAAACAAAAATATCGACAGTTGGCATAGACGTGAGAAAGTAGTTTCATATCAACGGTCGTCAAAGAAAAATCCTTTGAGATGGCTTGGGCATTAAATTGTACGTTGTGTTCTGGTTTCCAATCGACCGGTCAACGGGAAATAACCAACACTAACAACAACAAAAAGAAAATCTACAATTCTTGAAATACACATCGGATTCTCGTGGTAACTACTGTTGATGCGTCGGTCCGTTCAACCACAATTTTCAATCACGAATCCTATTTTCCTGCGGGCATGCATGTTCACGACGTGGGCGTCCTACTTCCGAGCTCGCGCTCTGTGCCATTGCAGAAGCAATCAAACAGACTGATATAAATTTCACTTGCAAACATAGGAGAGAGTTTTCTCCGTTGGGATGAGTACACAGAGTCCGGGATACAAAGAAACGCAGGGCTCGATGAAAAGCAAACGAATATGATACGTATATCGCTCAGGGACTTCCATCTTCTCATACAACGCGAGAGACTCGTTCTCGACTCTCATTTTTTATTCCAGTGTATATATTACTAGCGTTCACCCTCCTCTACTCGTATGTGCGCGTCGACACGGCAATTGTAAGAACGATATTAAGCGCAGTCGAGTTTCCACCAACGAGGCACGAGTACATACACACACACACACACATGAACCTATTCATACACTCACATACAGTCACAAACACTCACACTCACAAACACAGAATCAAATACTCTCATACTCACTCACACTCACACTTACACAGAAACAAATACTTCCACACTCACACACACTCGCATAGAAACAAAGGATGTATGCAGAAACACATACGGAAATGTTATTCCCTACGTCGAGGGAAGTATGAAATGAAACGGATTTGCAGGTGTGTGGTTGGTAGAGTGGGTACAGATACGCAGAATGCGTATGTACACCGAGCAAATTGCACGTGCTTTTCTGCACTCGAGGGCCAACAGGCAGTGCAACCCTGACGCGAACGCTCACGCTTTCCATGAATACGCAGGGCAACGTTTCAGCTTCACTAAAACTCGTTTTGCATGCTGCAACCACCACTGCTGCTGTTGGTACTGCTGGCCCAAGCGAATTTGTTGCCGCGACGAGGGAAAAAAAGAGAATCAAGATAAAGACCTCAAAAAAGAAAAAAGAAAAAAGAAAGCGTAACAAAACAACTGACGGGTGATGCAAACCTGTAACAACCCAAGATAATAAAAAATAAAGAAAGGCGCGGCTCGGAATGCGAGATGTGAGAGGTCATCAACATTTTTACGCCTCTGGTTGCTACCTTCATGGTGGAAGATGAACGTTCATTGGTTTTACATAGGTCTGCTGGTGACATTGAAATGTTCTTTGATCGAATGCCAACGAAGAGGCCAATGGATTTCATATAAAAGAGCGGTAGAGTAGAAGTACCGGTTGTGGCCACGTTTAGAATATTCCCATTTTCAAGTGCTTATGATGGGCACCAAATATAATAAAACGGTTTTAAACCAATACTTTTCCTATCTGACAAGAATGTAGTTTCAGATTTCTAGCATTAAAATCTCCTTATTGGTCGAGAAAACACTGGAAAATAGAAATAAGTAGGAGCATTACCATTTCATCAGTCTTAGCCCGTTTTGGCCATTCTTAAAAATTGAGTACCTCAATATTCATTGTGCTTGAAACATTTTTAAAGGCGTTTTTAATCATTCAAAATCGTATTCTTACGAAAACAACCAATTCTTCTGATGATATTTTAATTATTCATAGAGTATTTCTTGTAATGAAGACGAACTAACGTCAATATGACGATACATGTTTCCAAAATATACAACGTTATGAAAAACCATGATTAAGGGGATGCTGGAGTAGATTTTATTACCGCCTTTGGTCGGTAAAAACAGACTTTTTCGTAGTTTTGATTATTCTTCGTTAATACGCTACACTCATGCTTCAAATTGTACACGATTGTAATATCAACATAAACGAGTGGACGTACATTCTAATATTTGGTGAAAACGTACAATAAATGAAAAAAATCGTATATTGCTAAACCTCCCGAAATCAAAATAGCCGCCAGGGTTGGACAGCACCGCCTGTTTGGTAAGATATAAAAGATTCTGCCACACACATACGGTAAATCGAAATGTACGTCCATTCTTTAGCGTTCTCTAAATATTCTACGCACGTAGAAAAGCCAATTACTCAAAAGGAATCCACGCAAAACCCAGACTACGTTCACGTAGTCTCTTCGCGATCAGCCTGAGTCAAGAAGAGCGCGAATGAAGTTTCCCGATTAGTACACAAGTGGCGCCGATGTAGTCTGTTTTATTTTGGCAAAAGCTCCGAGCCTTTGCAGCGCGACCGTAGTATACACTATACATGGATTTGGCTTGTGTATTTGACATTCTGATGGTTTTCGAATATTCAGGAATCATCACAGAATTGACGTCCGTCTGATTTTACACATCTAATTTCCAGAAAAAATTAAATCTTACGGCAAAGGTCAGCTGACATATCGTGGGCGGCCATATTGCTTTTCGAGAGATTCAGTATCTTTTGCCAAAAGTCAACAGATTACGTCGGCGCCACCTGTGTCCTGATCGAAAAAATTACCGACCAAAGTCGGCAAAAAAATCTACTCCAGCATCCCCTTAAATACAGGCATAGCATTACAATAGCCACGAGAAACGTATTTAAGTGTTTGGGTGGCCTCAACCGACACTTCTACTCTATTTAAGCTAACTAGTCATCATATTGTTTTAACTATGGGCTTCTGGGTCGATGACAAACGTGTTAAGCCAGGAATGGATTATATTTTAGTGAAAAAACATTCAAAGTGCGATTTCTGAATAAAATTCTATGAATAATTATTCTTTTACAATGGATGATAATATTTTATAGGCGTATTAATCCATAACAAAGTTACAATCCTGTGAGTTCCAAACACATTTCATTTTTTTTCCATAAATAATCTGATATTTTTTAACGATATTCTACAATATTGACAAGTAATCAATAAAACCTCCAATTAAAAACACAAAAAAGTATTGGTCGCTTTTATTTTATGATAAATGACATAAATAACAAATAGTGGTAAAAGGAAAAGTAATGGCCTGTTACTTTATGAGTAAACTTTTTTATTTGTCTACTTTTTTATTTAAACGGTGTCCATGCCTGCAGGGAATCTTTTTATTATGACCGACGACTCATACAAGTTCTGAGTTTGGCAAATGGTTCTGTAATATTTGATTAAGTACTAAGTAATGTATTTAATTTAGTCAGGGTTTCCAGGTTCCAAACTTTGATTCTTTAATTATGCCAGATTTTGCAGAAATTTAGAGTCTTCACTGTTAAAAGCATTTGAAAAGATTAACATGTC
This sequence comes from Ephialtes manifestator, assembly GCA_963970395.1. Classification (NCBI taxonomy): domain Eukaryota; kingdom Metazoa; phylum Arthropoda; class Insecta; order Hymenoptera; family Ichneumonidae; genus Ephialtes; species Ephialtes manifestator. The sequence goes on from OZ019969.1 coordinate 27,859,472, forward strand.
TGTATAGAAAATATTTACACGTCAATCGATTTATTGAACGTTCTAGTGAAGTATAAAATAATATTTGATAACTTGTATTTTACAATTAATATTCTTGCTTATGCATGAATGTAAATAATATAAATATATTATTTTTTGTAAAAAGAATTCATAAAGTTGTTAACGTGATGCTCAGTTCGAATAATAAGATTATAAGTCATAAAATGTGATGTCTTTTGCGAATAGATTCAAGCGTCAATTGAGACGTCTCATACAAGTCATAAATGAATAAATAAAGCGACATTTATGTGTGCATAGTAATTTTGACATGCTTATTGTCTACAGCACCACTGAGGAATACTGGCTTTCTCTTTGAAGGTTTCCACGTCTGTTTACAGGCGTCTTTGATGTTCCCTTTCGCTTTCAACGAACTACCACCGTCAGACTTACTAATGAGCTTTGAACCCTTACTACGTCGACCTCCTTTACTAGTATGGCTCACTCTTGAAATATTCAATAACTCTATGCTTATATAATCTACGCAAGAGAAACGAGGTTGATTCCGTTTATGCTCATCGATAATATCGAAGCCAAACTCGTTCCAGCTGAAAAAAAAAGTGTCTTGAATCTTGGACACTTTTCTAAATGAAACTAGTAAAAAAGAATCATCCTTTTGAAAAACACACTTTTTAAACTGTTATTAGTAAATTCGTTTCTCGTTCATGGAATAAAATTGTTTTTTAATTTTTTTTTTTAGTATTTGTTTATTACAATTTTTTAAAAAAGTTAACAATTAAATAAATAACGTTAGTTTCTTAAATAACTTTCAGTATTCTCGTTTTCTAGCCCGACACAAAAATATTCATTTGTAATTAAAACATTTGAATATCATATTAGATAAAAAATTCATGTTACACTTTTGGCTACTATTGATAGCTATTAACTATTAGTGCATGTGACTACTTTTTAAAATACATTCAACAAGCATTCGATCGTTACTATTTCTAACTTAAATTAGTTAAAACTATTAATTGAATATTGCAATTCCAAAAAACAGTTACATGAACTACCACATGATCAATTCTCATTCAAAAGTTGTCAAAACTACCACAATTTCGCTGAGTGCATTTCCTCCTCCCGTGGCGTTACCTTGGTATGCCGTAAGCGGATAGAAACTTTTTCTCATATTGTTTACAATGGCAATAGAAACCTAATAACAGCAGGAGTTCCACAATGAACACCATGCAACGAGGATTACCACAAAGTTTTTAGTCCAGGTCAAGCAATAGAGAAAATTTTCATCCAGCTTGGCCAGCCTCAACAGCCAAAACTCCGTGTAGACCGACAGCTTCAGGTTTCGTTTAAAATCATGAATTCCCGTCACGTTTGCATCGTCGTTCTTTCGCGTTCAGACGGAAAGATTCGTTCGTCTCGCGTTCGTTCACTGCAAGACTCCATCCATCTTTATTACCGGTGCGATGGAAAATTGGGCGGTCGTTCGTCTGGAAAAATGTTTTGTAAAACGTCTCGCCGTGTTGCTATACGACCGGCACTGAAGCATCGTCCAGGGTTGTGATTCGATTTCTCAAGAAATCGAGGCCTCCAGGCTTTGCGACTGGCCAGGCATGCCACCATCTTTCTTTTCTTTTACTCTCTGTTCTCGTCGTATCGACCAAGGGTATTGGTTATTTAGGTACGCCTGGAATCGAGATCCAAGGTGGAAAAAGAACCAAGAGAAGATAAAGAAGAATGGCCAAAGAGTCGAGGTCCCGAGGGAGAAACGCTAGGAAAACGAGAACCCAAGGGACTCGGCAAACACCCCCAACCCAATCGGGACATCCGGAAAAATGCAATTTTGCAGTTTCGACAGAAATACCCCAATGCACATGCCACCCCAGCCGGTAAACAGCGATGACTGGTTTCGTATGACGTCACTCTGTACATAACAGATCTATAAAATAATAAAAATATGAAAACTTTCTGACATATTTCTCTAACTTTGTAACATAGGAAAAATACATTTTTATTCATAACAAAATTTGTTTTTGTAGATATTTTTATTCGAAGATGAAATGGAATGTAAGAACCATGATTGGGCATCAATAGAAATATTTTTAAAAAATAAAAATGGGTGTTATTATTCTTTTACTGTGAATAATAATATTTCGTGGGCGTAATAATCGATAACAGAGTTGTAACCATACAAATAATTTCTAATTTGCTAATTTTTGTCATAAATGATTTTTTTCCAAATGGTATAGACACCGATGAGTGAATTAATATCGCACCACTTTGTTTATAACAGATCTATAAAATAATAAAAATACAAAAATTATCTGGATGCTTTTTTAATATTGTATCTTTGTAAAAATAAATTCCATCAAAAATTATGTTTTTGTAGAGACTTTAATTCGAAGAAGAGACTGAAGGTGGAAAATGATATCCATCCCTGGGGCACTATTCGGAATATAAAAAAAAAAATAACATTAGATGTGATTCTTTTACAACGTGTTAATATTTCGTGGGCGTAATGGTCGATAACAGAGTTCTAAATATACCATTAATTTCCAACTTTTTTTCCATAAATAATGGGATGTTTAAATGATTTTCCTACAAATATTCTACTATGTTGGTGAGTATAAAAACATTTAATCGAAAGCATAATACATTTTCTTTCTCCACGGTTTGATAAAAAATGATATAAAAAAAAATAATAGATAGTAGAAAAAATAATTATAATTTTGTAAAAATTTTTAACTATTCATATTTTTATTTATAAATGCGTTTTTTTTTCATGACTTCGAAAGGAATAAAAACAGATATTTCAAAAAATAGCTATTGGTTCAATAAATTACCAATCTCATAAAAAATTTCTACGTTGTCTGTTAAAGGGTTATACGCAAATATAGAGCGTTTGAAAGTATTCGACTCCTCACAACTGTGAGCCTCCGCAATCATTTATTCAATACAGTATCAAAAATACGTTGAACGAACAAAATAAAAACCATTTTCGAAAGTATTTAAAATACTTTTTTCATGTCAGCGATGCTCATTTGTGTTAAAAAGTGAAACCACAATTTTTTCAACTGCAAAAATTCTCTCCGTTTGATATTCGTGGAAATTACCAAGTTTGGATAATCACTCGTTCGAATAGAATCAAAACGTCAGACTGGCTAATTGATACGGAACAGCACGCGAAGCTGTCGGCTTGGGGAGAGTTGAAGGTGGAAAAACAGGGGCTGCGAGAGGAGGGCGGAAGGGGGATGAGACAGGGCGCGGGGGTGGTTAGCTCCTATCGCACGATACATGTATATATACATATACGCGGTGTAAGGTAAGGCTGCTGCTCTACAGTAGCGATACAAACGAGGAGGAGTGAGGTAGGGTTGAGGCCGGTTGACTGACCCCGGTATGACCTGACCCAGAGCGCGGTGAGTTCGCGAGGCCTCGTGAGTCCCCGGCAAGCTTCGGCTCGCCTGTTCATACATGCGGGGGTGGGTCCGCCCTCTGAGCCGCTCGATAAGCGTAAACGCCTAGTCTCCTATGCTCCTCTCTACTATATGTATAACCAGTGTCGAGTCAGCTGGTGAAGCTTTCTCCGCGCATCCCACGAGCTTTTCTCATGTTCAAGATCGTCCAACTCTCTTACCTTATACATAATTAAATACTTGTTTCAAGGGATAATCGATATTACTATTAATTTCCTTTGCATGTTTGCATATGCGATTATTTACATAAATATTAATATTTCATTTACATTATATTTTATTCTAACTATACATTTTTCAAATAATTTCATTGATTAGAGAATTGTTATTTCTGTTTTAAAAAATCTTCTATTGATTTGTTTCTCATATTCAGAATGGTCCAAATCTCTTACTCTTAGTCTTTATATAAATATATATTTTCTATTTACATTGTATTTTACACATTGTAATTATACATTTGTTCATTATTTAATGGATTAGAGAAATGTTATTTCAGTTTTCATAAATCTTCTGCATTTATTTCTCATGTTCAGAGTCGTCTAAATCTCTTATTTTATACATAATTAATTGCAATTCTTTGAAGGACGGTTTATATTACTATTTTTTCATTTTCTAGTTTAAATATGGAAATCTATATATATATTTGTATATTTTGTATTTATGAAATTTCATATACTTTAATATTTACATTTTCGAATAATTTGAGTGACAGACATTTTATTGTTTTCCAATTGTTATCTTCAATTATTGTTCTTATTTATGCATTATGAAATTTATGCAGGATATGATTATTCGATCCGAACACGTATTTAAAATTGTGCTCATGCTGATAAGCCATTAATTTATGCTATAAATTGGCTTATGACAGTTGATTCCAAATTGCTCATGGACATTTTGAATTATAATAATTTTTATCGCGATCGAGTGAAATAAAAAAAAACTTAACTTAAGCTTTTACCTGTCAAGACTAAAGAGCTTAAGTACCGGTGGAAAAAAAACTTGTTAAATGTTGGACACTTTTTGTAATTAAAACAGGGTACTAAAATTCTGTAAAATTTATTTTTTACATCTTTACGTGTGTATACGTTTTTCATTTTTCATTAAATGCAGTTTAAGAGTATATTGTTATCAAGCGTTAATGAAACTACAAACATAGCAATTTTGTACCATTAATTATATATTGCATCACATAAATGTAATAATTGTATGCTGCTATTACCATTTTTCAAATTTAGCAATCTTTATTCTAATGAAAATTCTATCACTATAAAAGAAAAAAATACCCTAAAATATCTGAATTCATTTATTATATTATATTTAAATTATTCTATTTAAAAAAAAAATAAAAAATAAGGATACAATTTATCAACAATTTAAAAGAAACTAAAATTGCGAATCATACATTTCAAAAAAGCTAAGATTTTACGCTGTAGAAAAATTTATTTATGATTCTACAAACCAACGACAAAGCCCACTTTTCGAAAATAAAAAAAATGCGGAAGATAAAAAATTTATGAAACAATCATATTCGTAATAATTACATTTTTTTTATCAACATTACCACTATCATCCCATATAAAAATCATGCATAAAATAATCATTTCCCCCAAATACGCATGTGAAATTATATCATAAGCCATGAATTCATACTATTGATTGGCTTACGCAATGTAATATGAAACATGCTATGGGTATTTGAGATTATATAGTGTTTGTTGTGATCGGGAGCAACGAGATAAGTGTCTGCATATGAGTTTTGAGATTAAATGAGATGTATCTGCATTTGCTTGATTTAAGCCTTGATAATCCCATGAGCCATAGTACAAGGCAGCATGGACATGGAGAAATGGTTCACTCGCTCGTTTACTCACAGCGGAATTACACACCAGCCGTGCAAACATATTCTGCATTATAGGTGAACACTGTGATGCCTTTACATAATGTAATGATGTTGCACGCGCCGGGTTGACGTTTATGCGCGAGCGACACAAATGCCATTGGCCTCACGTGACGCGTCCAGCTAATGAGACCAGAGGGTCTCTCCAGGTTGGCGACTATACAGAAATTTATTAGAACAATGGTAGTGCCTGAACGGCCGGGTTGACGATTCAACATTTCGGGACAGAATTCCGCCATAAAAAAAAGCGAAATGAAATTCCTCTTGAGTGACATAGGGAAAGTGGGGACAGTGAAATTTAAGGGGAAGAACGACGATAATTAAGAGACTTAATTAATCCATTGTTAGGCATAATTAATTCATTCTAGCCCTTGGGAGTTTTCTCAACGAGCTACACTGAGCATATAAAAAAAATGTATGCTTTTTTGAAATTTTTTCACATTTTCTTTCGCCCAATTGATTATTCTGATTTTAATTACGCTTGCTGATGGAACTAGTAATTGCAATGGAATGTAAAAAGATTTTTTTTTATTAGTTCTACTGACTATATAGTTTTAGCATATGTTTACGATAATTATATCTGTGCTGAAAAACTGCTGGGAACGATTTTTTTTAATTACATTTTTCCCTTTTGCTATGAGATTTCACTGACAGAATTTCAATTGTTCATATGTGCTCCATTATCGTAGCTAACATTTTTTTCCAATTTCCTGAATTAACAGCTTTTTGAAGTTCTATCCAATTATAAATATGGTGCAGTTTCGAACCGAGTAGCCGGAGGGTTTTGTGGGGTTAATAAAAAATAAATCGCATATTTCCCATTCAGTCGACAAAAGCATTCCTCATTTTTTTTCCTTGGAAATAAGCGACAGTGAAAAAAGCGAAATGGAATCTGTTTCCGCCAGGCAAAGGTTGGTTCGTAAAAGAGTTTTCGAATTGCAGCCCAGCAGACCAAGTGGTACATGCCCCTTCACTGACAGATCTTACTCTTAAGGGGTTACGCCTTCTTGACGGCTTAAACGAAACGAGATTTTCAGCTACTTTGTTGCGAGAAATACTGTGAAACTTTTCGAATAAATCTTCTTGTATTGCAAGAAGCATATTATAGAGTATCTTCCGTAATTTTTTTATTTAAAAAATTTTCACAAGTCTCGAAGATATAATGATTCTTTTAATGCGTCTTTCGTCTGGACCACTTCTTATCGTAAACAGATAATTTGAAATTAAAAAATTCGTACGGATTTAGTTTTGTGTTCAATAATATCTATATAATAGTACATGAACACTATTTTTTAAAATAACATTTTGGGCCAAAATGGGCGCAATGCAAAGTGAGAGTATCGATTTTCTGTGAAAAAGGCTCTATTTTCGCTGATTAAAAAAAACTGTGTATCGTAAACTATAAAATCTTTCGTTCGAGCACTGCTTCTCTATGTTCAAAGGAAGCTTGACAAGCTTTGAAGCAGATCAGTGTAACGGGTAAAAAGTCCATTTTTTATTTACTCATATTCGCTTCTAATAAATTTTTGCAATATTCGTTAATTTACAGCTTCATAAAGTTCTACCAATTTGAAAATTTTGTGTAGTTTCATTTTCAGTAGCCATAGAGGTTTGTGGAGATAATTTTCAAAAAGATCCCATAGTTTTACTCTTTATGAATGAGCATTTCTGTCTTTCAACTCACAGCATCACATATCCCACAACTTACACAGAATCATATATTTATATGAAACAGTCAAAACACAAAAATCTCATTATTCCAAATTTCCTCTAGATGTAACGTTTTAAAAATTATTATTTTCGCAATATCCGTTAATTTACAGCTTTTTGAAGTTTTGCCAAATTAAAAATGTTGTGCAGTTTTGTTCCCAGTAGCCACAAGAGCTTGTGGAGATAATAAAAGAATTAATTGCATAGTTTCCGCCTTAATGGATGAAAGCATTCCTGTGGGGGGAGAAAAAGCGAAATAAAAACATAACAATTTTTTTCAGATGGACCCAGGTTGGTTCTTGACTAAAACGTTTTCAAATTGCAGCCCAGCACGGAAGTGCAATAGTATGGTAGAAAGAAGGATTCCAACCTTGTATCATTACGATGTCGACGATTTGAAAAGATGTTTAATAAAAGTCGGCTGTTAAAATTCATGGCACATATACATAGGTAAAATGTGCATTTTTCAACTTACATAGTCACATGTTCCATAATTTACAGAGAATTATATACTCATAAAAAATAGTCAAAACGCAAATATTACATTTTTAAAAACCTTTGGCAGTCGTAACACCCTTAAGAGTTTTGACATACTTTTGCAATATCAGTTAATTTACAACTTTTTACAACTCTACCACATAGGAAATGTGGCAGTTTCGTTCCTATTAGCTGCAGGAGCTTGCGAAGATAATAAAAAAATTAATTTCAGCGTTTTCCCCTTAATGGGTGAAGGCCTTCATGTTGGGGGAAAAAAAGCGTGAGGGGGAACAGTGAAATAAAAACATTACTGTTTTTCGGATGGGCACAGGTTGGTTCATGACCAAAACGGTTTTAAATTGTAGCCCAGCAAACCAAGTGGTACATCCCACACGTTTGAAAGGTTTATCGGCTACCACCACGGTGAGCAAGCACATAGGCCAAGCTAACAGACCGGCACAGCTCTGAAGGATAGCGGTATGGTAGGAAGAAGGATTCAAAATTTGACGCATTGGTGCAACAGCTTTCGAGATATCGTGCACAACGATTTTGAAAAAATTGTTTAGTGAATCGGTAGTCAAAATCATGGTAAAAAGGCTTGTAACCAGAGATGGGCATAAGTCGTTACTTTTGTATTGCGTTACTCAAAAGATACACGTTACCGCTGTATCTTATAAAATACATTTCATCGATTCATCGCTACAGATGTAGCAGTACACCATCGTTACTTGTTACATTGCAATATACGTAACTATATTTTTTCGTTCCTCGATACATTTGTAACGAGTAGCGAATTTTTTTCGTTAATCGATACATTTGTAACGAGTAGCAAATTTTATTTCGTTACCCGATACATATGTAACGAGTAGAGAATTTTATTTCGTTACGCGATACATTTGTAACGGGTATCGAATTTTACTGTAACGAGTAGCGAATTTTATTTCCTTACTCGATACAAATGTATGAAGCGACGAATTTTATTTTGTTACTGGATACATTCGTAACGAGTTGCGAATTTCGATGTCGAATACAATTGTAATGTGTATGGATGGTATTTTGTTACTGAATACATTTGTCCCATGGTAATCACAGGGAAATGTGCATCTGGGGTTTTTGGATACTCTTCAAAGGGTTAACACATTTTAAGAATCAAATGTTCTTATTTTTCTTCCTTTTCATGAAAAAAAACTAGCCAGCAAAATAGAACCTTGCAAATTGCTTCCTCATTATTGTTTTGCTTCCTCTATGAGGAATCGCAAACGCATTAAGAACGAATTATGAATGAACATTATGAGTGCTAATGGCAACTACAAAAATTACACAGCAAATATTTGTTATTTCATTTTTATTTGGCAAGAACCAATACCCAACGATTTCTGATGACATAATATGTCCGAAATAATAATGCCCGAGTAATAGTTGTATTTGTTTTTGAATTATTTTTAAGTGTATTTTAAATTTCCAACACATATGTGCTTGAATTTTAAGATACCGCTTTGCAAATATAGTTTGCAATGAAATTGTGCCATAATATTATTGAATGCTACATATTTTTTCAATACCGTTCGTATGAAAATTCAACATAAATGTTTATGAAATTCAATATACAGGGTAATTAAATATGAAAAGTCATGTCTATGAATTTTCAAACATATTCATCGAAAAATATCTTGCAGCGATGGGAAATCAAGAAATAATTGTGTCGTAATATTATCGAACGCTACATTTTTTCCAATACCGTTTATATAAAAATTCAATATAAATATTTATGAACTTTAATACACAGTTTATGCATATGGTACTTCCAATACTATATTACATACAAGTATACATTTCAAGGAACATATATTACAATACAAGTATATTAATTTCAAGAAAGATTTTTTTTACAGTGTATATATTTTTTTAAAAGATTTTACTTGCGTCTCTCCTTTAACTTTTCAAACACTAATAATATACTTCGGATATGATGGCAGATTCCAGTGTGTTTAACCCGATCATTTTAAATAGTGTATTTTCTTTACATTGGTTGTAACACTGAAAAAAGTGAAACTTTGTCCATGTTTATTGTAGTTATTTGTGTTACACTGTAAAAAATTGGAGGAATTTTCATATCCCATAGGATGATAAGTGTGCAAACTCGGAATAAGAAACAGAAAGTAATATACATTATGTTGTAAATTTACAGAAATTTAGCAAAAGTAAATGAATTTTCATACAATCAACATATTTGAAATTACAATACTTGTCTATTACAAAGGCTATTCATAGAGCGGTGTACTAAAATTGATATACAAGTACGCCAATATAGTGGTTGATTAGATATTTAATATATAGTTTCAAATCAGAAGTGGTCTTCATGATAGTTTAAATTTCAAAAGTTCGAATTAAAAATTAAATTTTAAGGAACTTGAAATCTCGTCCATATGTATTGTGACGGGGCTTTATAGCCCTCGTCAAAAAAAGAGCAGAATTTCAGGCGCGAAAAGCGACGATCTTTCTCCCGGGACGAGTCCATGCCAGGCGATCAGACGCGATAATTCGAAAATGAAAGTTACAATAATTAATTTTGCCCTATTTTTTATTTTTATTTTACATATAATTTCTGCCGAGCGGGCGACGTTTGTCGTCGATAGTATATTTTCTACGCGTCGAGATCGTCGAGAGTAGCATGGCGAGCAGCCAGTTGCCGCCGCCTCAACAGTAGGCGAGTTATGATTCCTCTACTACGCACCACGGCGAATTGCATCGTTCGCTACGTCCTGTGTTATAGAAGACGTCTTCGATTTTCGGCGTCGCGACTCCATCTCGGCAGCATCCCCTACATCGCTGGACCATCCTTCTCGTCTTCATCTCCGGACTCGTGACTTTGCTGCGTCGCAGCATTGTCTTGCGTTGGCCATTTATTACACGAGAGCACTCGGCCTCGCATTGTCGCGAGGTGCGAGACTTATTCGAATTTCGGCAAGATCTAGAGGGCGAGAATTCGGTTACACGAGAGGGTGGGGAGCGCGTTTAGCGCGAGCAAGAGCGTTCGATTATCGAGGATTCAAGCTCAGAATCTCAAGAGTCGATGCACATCGTTCGAGCGAGAATATCGATATATGCCAAACGTGACGCCGAATCTCTATCCGAGGAAATCTCGAGAGGCTGTGACTAGTGCCAATTAACCGGTAAGATCGTCGTTCGTGTCCGGTTTGAGACTAGAGTAGAATAGGGCAAACCCAACACGATATCATCGTAACGGCATTTTTCGTGCGCGGTCCATTAGATTTCGATACGAGGGAAAGTCCGCACCTTTTGGAAGTGCGAGAATAACTGGTTAATAGGCGAGTCATTTGTTGTTTATTTTGTTGGCTATTTCGTGTCTGGTCATCTGGTCTGTTAGTTATTAAATTATCAAGCTAAATTCAGAAGGAAAATCCGCATTAGAGTCCAGTAGGATGGCTATCTTATGGTTGAGAAAATTAACGGTCGCTCTCAAAGTCAAACAAGTCACCTTTGAATCGCGAGAAGCGAAACTCCCTTGAGCCAACTTCTTGTTGGCGAGTTCTTGTTCTGAGTTACCGTTCTTCAGATCTTTTAGGAAACATCTGTGCCCGATTGTAACAATAGCTCTTCTAATTTGGTGAAGTTGTGTTTTGAGTTAGTTGGGAATCGAGTATTGGATTTATGAAGAATTTTAAAGCCGCTACGAATGGTCAGGTGAATGTATGTGCGTATTAGGGAAATTACGATCGCGAAGAGAATGTTATAATATGTCGAGTCTGAGAGAAAATAAGCGATCTTAATTTTGTGAAAATCATAATTGTGAACATTGGGACTTGGTTCTCGACAACGAGCGTGTGGTTTGTTGCTTCCTGACCACCCTCCGGTTATATCATTTTTGGTTGGAATAAAAGTAATTATTGTGAGTTCTCGAATTTTGCGGAGTTGCTGAGTATCCCATTTACACGCCAGACTAACCCACTCCCCTCTACCAATAAACCAGGTCTGAGTGATGCCGAGCCATCCCGAGTCGTTCTCGATCTAATATAAATTCGTCAAGCGAGATTTTGTTCTCGTTCGACTGGTGCCCAAGAAGATCGAAAACTGGGAGGGTTTGTGATCGTTGCGGTAGGAAAATATCTCGGAGTTTTGGTGGTTGAAAAATGACGATCACAGAATCTCTTAAAATGAACATACGTTATAGATATCTGAGGACCTGTTTGAACATTAATAATCGATTGTCAGAAATTAACAAGTACGCGTTGCGTTTTTCGGTGCTAGTACTTTGCAACTCCAAGAAAGATATTAATTTTATAATACAGGTATTTTAAGGCAACTATTTACAGGCCGGTGTCTTAAAACCAATGCAGAGTTTTGTAAAATTCTTTGCTGAAAAAAACGTAATTGTATATTTGGGCACACAATTCGACAGAATTGAGTTGAGCAGACATAATCCATTTTTGGAATGGTAACAGGACCGAATTGTATTCACGATTTAAAAAAATGAATATCAATAGACGAATATCACGTCTTTTGAAAATCTCTGCTTGTAACCGATGCTTGCCGAGGTAAAATATGTGACTTGAGAACGATAGTGAAGGCCAAACTTCCATATTCTGAAGAATAAAAAATTAAGTTCTTTACGTTGGTTTCTCCAACCGGAAGTTGAATCTGTTAGAATCGGAAAAAGTGACTTTTTTCAAATCATGGTAAAAAGGCTTGTAACCGGAACTTTCCAAGGTACAATATGCGACATAAGAACGATAGTGAAGGCCGGGAATCAATGTATTGAAGAAAAAAAAAATTAGGTTCTTTAGGTTGGATTTACCATCCGAAAGTCAAATGCAAAATTTAAAATGAAATAGTCAAAATGCAAAAATAAATTTCTTAAATTTCCCCTAGACATAACACCCTCAAAAGTTTTAATACATAATTTACAGTTTTTTGCAATTCTACCACATTGGAAATGTGGTGCAGTTTCGTTCCTATTAGCTGTAGGAGCTTGTGGAGATAATAAAAAAATTAATTCCAGAGCTCCCCCTTTAACGAGTGAAGGCATTCCTGCCATGGAAGAAAAAGTGTGAAGAGAAACAGTGAAATAAAAACATTACTGTTTTTCAGATGGACACAGGTTGGTTTATGACAAAAACGTTTTCAAATTGTAGCCCAGCAGAGCAAGTGGTACATGCCACATGTTTGAACGGTTTATTGGCTTTAACCACGGTGAGCAAACACATAAGCCAAGATATCATACTGGCACAGCACTGAAGGGCGACGGTATGGTAGGAAGAAAGATATAAAATTTGAAGCATTAGTGCAACTGTTTTCGAGATATCATGTACGTTTTGAAAAAGTCGTTTAGTGAAAGTCAGGTGTCAAAATTAATGCTGAATTTACCCATGAGTAACATTTTTCAACTTGAATAGACAAATATTCCATAACTTACACAGGTTCACATACATATTAGAAATAGTCAAAATGCAAAAATATATTTTTTTAAAATTTCCCCTAGACTGCGCAATTCTACCACATTGGAAATGTGGTGCACTTTCGTTTCTATTAGCTGTAGGGGCTTGTGCAGATAATAAAAAAAATTAATTCCAGAGTTTCCCCCTTAATGAGTGAAAGCATTCCAGTTGGGGGAGAAAAAGCGTGAGGGGGAACAGAGAAATGAAAACATTACTGTTTTTCGTATGGCACAGGTTGGTTCATGACTGGAACGTTTTCAAATTGTAGCCCAGCAGAGCAAGTGGTACATGCCACACGTTTGAGAGGTTTATTGGCTTTAACCACCACGGTGAGCAAGTACATAGGCCAAGATATCAGACTGGCATGGCACGGAAAGGCAATAGGATGGTAGGAAGCAGGGTTCTTCGTATAGAAATTAGTACTCTGCTCCCTCGCGTCATCCAACGGACCAACCAGCTAGTCAGGAGCGTTACGAACCCTCCAAGGCTTTTGCCTAAGCTGCAATTTATGCCCGTTCTGTGGTGATTCATCCGCTATATCTCAGGGGGTTCGGGTGGATACCCGGTATCTTCACGGAGTGAGATTTCCCATTTTCAAGGCGTGCCATGTCCGGCCATGGTACCGACATTACGACTTCCCTCGCGAAGGGCTGGATTACTCAATTATCGCAGAAAGACTGAGAATTCATAGAATGATAGAGAGACACTATTACAGGGCATTAGAATAAATTCAATTTGCTGCGTTTATTAAGAGGATCAAGATCGGATATGAATAACAAATTTGAGCTTTCGTTGGTTCGTAGTAGAAATTCGTTAAATCTTAATGGAAAATAATGTAGACGCCCTATTAAGAACTATTTAGAACATAATCAGTTTGTTAAAAAAAATGTATTTTTTAACTTTTATTTGATTACAAAAAAAATTATTTTAATCAAGTAAGAAATGTTTTGAACAAATAAATCTAGTTAGTTCGGCTATTAAATAAATGTCTGCCCAGTAAGGTTTTATTTGGATCAAATAGGATTAATTTTATCCAAGTAAATGATATTTGATACAAAATGTTCTGTTTAATTCAAATAGAATTTTCTTTGATTCAAATACAATTTTATTCTATTTAAATAAACACATTAAACCTGTGTCTCCGGGTGATTTTTGTAAGGCGATGTATTGGTTGCTTTAACTAAATACGCACTGATAGAAACATCTGGTATTGGCAGCTTCAGATAGTAGGTTAAACAACCTCAACTGCATTTTTCAAGAGGTACCACAGTTACAGAATCTAATTAGTAGTTGGCATGACTATTTAATAGTTAGATAAAGTTAATATAACTCCAAAGTAGTCACGTGGACCATGAATAAAGGTAGTTACTGCGATGATCACTATTCAAATGAGGACTAAATTGAGACCATTTAACTATTATTTGCATAGTTTGGTTTATGAAATATTGAACATTCCAAATTACAGTATTGGAGAATTATTTGTAATACAGTAGGTACATGTGTTTAAAGTAGAGAAGCAGAAATAGTGAAGAAACTTAAAAAATAAAAATTTTGTGCTATTCATTACAAAATTATAGCCTATTATTGAAGCCACAGAAAATCTTGCTCATAAACAAATGGCGACAATATTTAGACAGTTAACACGACAACAAAATAATCTCGTAAATTCTTAAAACTAATTTTAAGAATTAAAATGAGCTATGATATATTGAAGTCGGTAAAAAATTACGGGTTATCCGATGAAAATTTTAAGCAAAATATAACTCATATAAATGTCCACTTAGTAATGAATGTCTTTGTAAATCCATCGCTATTAATATTTCCTTAGTTGAGAAACAATTGCTGCAATACAAATCTTCAGTTAAGGATATTTGAGAGGTCTTTTGGTACACATCTTTATACGTATTTTTAGTTTCAGGATGTTTAATAAATAATTCAAAGGAACCCACACCATAATCAAAACGGATATTTAATTCACGATCGTAAATTGCAGAAGCAATATATAAATCATATTTTAATGGTTTCCACATAAATAGTTGCAAGAACTACCCCAATTTCTGCAATGAATGGGGGCTATAAAATAAATGTTTTATCAGTAAAACGAAATATTAGATTTGGAAATTATTCAATAATAATTTGGATCAGCACATCAATCTGCATTTTCGTGGTGTGCATCCATCACCAAAAATTAATTTGACAGCTCGTGTCCACAAGAATTAGTTAAGACTATCGATTTATTTTCTCGATGCATTTATTATTAATAAAAAAGCGTTTTCAATATTGAAGCCTTTACTACCAATCGAACAATGTATATTTTCTCTGAAAATCGTATAGTACCGATTCACAGTCATAAAATTTCAATAATAACCATTAATTTTCATTATTGAACTGTGAGCGGGCAAATCCGAATAACGAAATGTATCCTGATGGCTTGTAGCGGAAATGGAAAATCCTTTTCCAAAGGGTAATAGAGCTTTAATATTCATTCAAATATACGGGAACATGCAATGTCTCCCATATCAAAAACCCGTTACATAAAATATCGTAACTTTGGAAATGCGTGATATCTGTTCCAGTCGAGTTGGGCTTTTTATTTTTAAAATTTAGTTACCGAGTCGGAAAGCTTCAAACTCCACATTAGAGCGGTTAAAACAGTAATTTTTTAAAATGTGCTGCGCGAAATTTTGAAAATGGGAATAAATGTAATACATTTTTTTTGTCAATCTTTTAACGCGTTTATACAGAAATTCTTTGATAAACCTATTGTTTGCATGTGCAACCTGAAGGCGGTATGCCGATTATTTGAATTTCTATAAATTTTTTAAATCGATAACAAAAAAGTGCAACATTCGCATAAAAGTTAAAATGGTTGAATAAACGTCTATTCATTTATATTTGAAAAATTATGAAAACCACGGATAAACTATCGTATATTTAACTTTTTAAAGGCGTTGCATGTTTATGTTCACTTTTTTTCCGCACGATAAGAATACTATAAGTTAGTTTTTCTAAAATCAATGTATCTCTAAAAGAATGATTGACATTAAAAAATTGAAAATTTTGCATAATTAACATAACTACATTAACTACACTTTTTTTACAAATTTAAAAACTTACATGTACGCAGTAAAAATTATTTAAGGTCTTGTGTATAAATTTGTTTTTTAAATAGATATCTATTTGAATATTAACTGTTGCTGATGAAAATCCCAATACTGTATCGCTTCAATAATTGTAAATAATTATTAAGAAATAGCAAAAATATGATTTCTAAAAATTAATTGTGCCGAATTGTTTTTGGTCATTAAAAAAAAGTAAAAAAAAATTATTTTTCATTCCGATTCTATATTATATCGACTACGTACACGCCAAATTATAGACCAAAATTCGAAAAAATAAAAAAGTTGTGGGCATTTGGACGATTTTGTAAATGTGAAATAACGTGATGCGGCGATATTTCACGTTCTAGTTATGCACGTGTCATGTTTTAACAGCATAAAAATGGAAAAGCTAACGGTAAGCCCACTCTTAGTCAATGCCATCAAACCAATGCAAATTAGTTTGAAATAAGTAATTAAATATATTATTTATTCATTATTAATTAATAAATAATTATGGTTTATTATAACTTAATTAATAAATAATTAATTGCACCACCGTGTTACAAATAAAAATGTTCTTTATTCGGTCGGTAATTATACGGTCGATACGGTCGAATCGATGCACTTCAGATTTTGGCTGCAGGTGTACGCATCATACGTATGACCAGGACGCAGCGATGTTTATTTTACGTTGTGAATACCGGTCTACTAAGGGTTGGAAAACAATTTGCAATTTTTTGTGTAAACACTTCTTTACAAGTATGACAACGACATGTGAACAACAACGTTGGCCACATTTTTCGTTTATTATCCTCGGAAAGTATTTTGAAGTGAAAGAAATTGCTTGGAGATCATCGGTATTATGGATAACCTCTTGGCTAAACATCAGAAGAACTTCCAGGTATATTCTATATCAGTATTGTTTTATATAATATTTTTTTACTAAGAGATTTAATTGCAATAATTCAGATTATATACATTGAAAAAGAGAAAAAAAAGAAATTGGCTCAATTAGTTCGAATATCTGTACCAAGAACAAATATTGCAAAAGCTGTGGCATTGAAAATAAGTCAATAACAAATTTTATTCTGTTTTAATCTATGAAGTCCATTTCCCAAAATCCTATATATCTCTCCAGTTGTCATAACTTTCAAATCACACCAGCAATCAGAAAAAAAGTTTCGAAGGATTATTTTGTTCGTGACAGGATGCTTTCCGGATTGAATGTAGGATTTCAGGATGCCGTGAAAATTGAATTAATCGCAGTCCAATAAATGGTAAGTTTTTGAAAAATGAGAATTAGTTTATGCATTAAAATCGATAACTTTATTATAGAGCTTTAAAAAAAAACCTACAATCAATTCGGAAAGCACTTTCTTGCAAAGAAAATAATCCTACATAAACCAATATCTGCTTTATGATTTCATCCGAAAGTTACGACAAATTAAAAAAGTTGCACTTTACCTCATAATCTTATGGTGCACCATACGACTGCACAAAATTGCACAATAATTGTGCTTGATATACATTATAAGAAGATTACATTTTTTGTGTGAACATTATTAGTATTACTAAATTAATGTTTTATATTAACATTCTTTAGGAGGGTCCCCTTAAAAAATTATAGCGCTCTGTAACGATTAGTCATAGTTATTTGAACCAAAAAGTACTTTGAATACATTTTTACTAGAACAGTTTTCATTTTGGCTGCACATACACACATATTACAGACGATTCGACCGTCAGATGTTGCGTTCATAATTCGTACTAAGCTGGTGAGTGCATCTGATGGAACGTCCTATATATGAACAGTCAGAATACTGGCGCTTGGTATGTGCTCCGTTTCAGCGAGTAGCATCCTCAATCCGGCTGGATTAAATTCGTCAGACGTAGAGTTTTGCCGGGCGAACGCGAGCCGCAGACTCAGGTGAATTACCAGCGTTAATTATGCAGCCGCGTTCTGTGGAGGAGAACGCGTTGTGGACGGGAGCCTTAGCCCAAGCTAAGCTCCGACGGAGCTAAGCGAGCCTGGCATGAATAATGCAATGTTTGTATCAGCAGTCGGCGGTAGAAAGAAGGATGCTAAGTTATTCGCGAACAGTGTGCGCGCGCCCTCAGCTCGAAACAGCTAGCGCACAGAAAAGCGTGCAAAAGCTGAATGTGCTAACGGTGGAGAGGGTGGGTTGTCCTGCTTAGTGCTTCTGGGTTCTCGCTCACGTTTTGCTATATTTCTGACTGTATAATACGTATGTATATGTGGTCGAGAGAACGTCGAAAGATAACCGCAGAATTTTCCTTCAGGAAGCAGCAGCGCCGAGGCATTAATCATTCTTCGGTGGCGGGGGATGCTAAGAGCGTGATAAAAGGAGCCGGAATTTATTTTCCTGAGTATTATACAGTTGCGATTAACGAAAGATAACCTTGTACCACTTGTGCCAGCAATCTCGGGGATGTCAGTGAATAAGGAAGCTTTTAGCATCTGAAAAAAGATGGTTCTAATTATTTAAATCTAATAAGAATGATAAATAAAAAAAGGACTTCTTAATGTAGTCGATTGAATGCACGCTGAATTCATTTTTGGTCGATTTATATCTTGGCGAATTAAAGTTTCGGATGTTAGAAATAGTGGTCGTAAAATAAGGCTTTTAGGCCACGGGTAGGAAGTTTTAGTTCGCAAAATACCACTAGATGGCTAACGGACAATAATGTCTTTCTCATATATAGTACGTCAGCGCCAAAAATATAAGTTAGAGAATATGTAGCAGTGAAACTCTAGTATTCGGTCTTAATAATACGATGCCATTTTATTTAAATAATCATATTTTCATCATATATCAATATTTTTCAATTGAAAAATTAAAATAGGCAAGACGATGCGTGACGAATTATTGTGTGCAAAATCTCAAAATCGTCATCTCAATATTCACATCAGAAAATAAAATATAAAAAATTGACCTGTCTTTTGGTCCGCAGTTAAATGCGGACCAAAAACTCCCTTTCAAAAAATTAGTGCCTCATAGGGAGACTTAGAATTATCAGGGCCCGGGCTTCGTAGAGAGGCTTAGAATAATTGGTAACTGGGAGGGATCGCTCATTTAAGTACTGACCTTAGTTACGTGACCGCTTAGCTCAATTCTCCTAGAAGTCTGAAAATGTATTTATTGTAGGCACCCGCAGGGACTGCACGAAAAAAGTCGGAGAGAACAGAGACGGAGCAGCGATTGTCAGCCGAGAACACGAAGTACGAATGAAATTTCCGAACGTCCGCAGGGCGTTTTTTCTTTATCCTTGCTCACTACCATCGCGGGCGTAAAACGTGGAAAATTCATTACCCAACTCCTGGCGAACTCACATTGATCATCGAACTCCACCTGTTTCAACTCGATAATTAACTACTCAGTTGTCTGCGTGTGTGTGTATTCGAGATCCTTTATCCACAAAACTAGGTCCCTCTATTGGCGTGTTGGAGCTTCTTTGCAAAGTACTCTTTACCCAGCATATCCCTAATCAAATATGCTTTATATGGTAGCCTGTGGTTACGCAATTTTTCATTTATTTTTTTTGTAAAGCTTTTAGTAGGAACCAATTAAGGTAAACGCACCAATGGCGGGACGTTTAAGGCGGTGTCTATTTTGTATGCCAATTTTCGCATGCATATATTTATTATTTTAGCAAATGGTGGTAACGAATTGTAAGGTTAGAGTTTTTAGTTTCCAAAAACTATACAATCAAAATATTTCTGATTGTTTGATAAATAGTTATTGATTAAAACGCTGAGAAGTGCAGATATACCAGTGCCAGGACGGGTATTTCTGTGTATGTCCCGCTGTCGAGACATCAAATGTGCGTATCGGTAGATATCTACAAATTTTAATGCATCTGCTTGAAAAGAAATGCCAAAAAATGTGCGGTACATATATTTACACCTATGATGCAATAAATAAAACGTATAAGTTTAGAAAATACATATATATACTAGGATTTTATTGTGGCTCGCGCGCTGCGCGCGCTCTCCTCCCCCCATCCGGGTTTGTGAAAATTTTTGAAATATGAATGTGAAACCCCGTCAGAACCCCCCGTCAGAAACCTCTCGGAACCCCCCCCGCCCCGTCAGAAACCCCGTCACTCGACCCGTCAGAAACCCCCACCCACCCTCCTTACGCTGGTTTGAGCTGAATTTTTCTAAGTTCCTCGATTTTTGACACGGCGGCGGCGATAGCGAGATCTTTTTATAATATAGA
The DNA here is from genome assembly GCA_963970395.1 of Ephialtes manifestator. Taxonomy (NCBI): domain Eukaryota; kingdom Metazoa; phylum Arthropoda; class Insecta; order Hymenoptera; family Ichneumonidae; genus Ephialtes; species Ephialtes manifestator. The sequence continues at coordinate 27,879,821 of OZ019969.1, forward strand.
GAGATACATATTTGAATACATTAACAATGAAGTTCTCGCTACCACATAACCCAACGTCCGCGTTAAAATGTCAATCGTGCGATTGTGTCCCGGTTCTGGGTTGCAGCGAGATTGCTTACTTGCCCCAGTCGCGGATCACACGTTGGACAGTGGTGCCAACGTAAATTCGGTCAGTTCCAATAATGGGACACAAAAATTACGAGTTTTAAGATATTGTACGTAATATTTTACAGTGTAATCCTTAACCTTAAGAATTTCTGAATTTGAAATATCCATGGAAAGTCTCGAACGAACTATAATGTCCGCGGTATCATATTAATGATTATTCGGTACTCCTTAGCTAATTGGTTTAGGGATTTTCTGAAAAAGCTCGAACACCATAGGTCCGCTAATATACTTATTATTTAAATTTTCAATTTACGATGAAAAACATGAAATTTTTTCGCGTTAATTATATATAACAGATAGAATTGTAAGAGTTATTTTTTAATATTTTATCCATTAAACTCTTAATATCTACAAATACTCCTTTAGTGTCCCTCAATTGGGACCTGTCCCATCATTGGTACGTTTACCTTAGTTCATTTATAAATAGTAAGAAGTAATGACGTAATGACGGAGAAATAAAGAAAAGCTACAAAGCTGCTATTAGACAATTCTTAATAACTTAATTCTTTATTATATACCTGATCAAATATGATCTATATGCGAATCTACGAACTGCAATTCTTTATTTATCGTGTTTGTATAGCGTTTAGTAGGAGCATAAGTTCGTAATAACAGTTGATTTATAAATAATAAGAAACAATTGTATAGGACAAAGAAAAACAGCTACAAAGCTGTCAACAAATATTTATTGATAACATAATTCTGAATTTTATCCCTGATCACGTATGCTCTATATACGAATATCGCATTACGCAATTTGGTCATTTATCGTGTTTATAAAGCTTTTAGTAGAAGCTCATCAGTCCATTTATAAATAATAACAAGTAATGCTATAGAACAAGCAAATAAAAGCTATAAAGCTGCTAATAGGCATAACTTGATAATGAATTCTCCATTTTTTACAAATAAACACCGAAAATACAACGATTTAAAAAAAAAAGTTCACCATGATTTATAACCTTTCAGAAGTTGTACATAATCGAGTTATTCAATATTTTCACGAAAATTTGTCAATTCAATGATTTGTTTCAATATTAAAAATCGAAAAGTACTTAATTCATGAAAAATGCTGGTTTTTTAAAAATGAAGTCTTAAAAATAATAATTCATAGCGACAGCAACGAGTAAATTGTTAGGTTAGGGGTAACAAAGGGATAGAAGTAACAAATTAATATCATGTACTAGTTGTCCGAAAAAGCCACTTTCATTAATTTTTGATCCTGTGACTCATAGGTTATTCCTTTATTTATGTATTTCACTCCATTCTTCGAAAGTGTCATTGTTCCTCAAGTTGCAATTTTTTCAACCGACACATTTTTCATCAAGAATAATTTATTTACAGAAGTCCCCATTATGATGAAAGCGTAAAAACCAGAACTACATATGTTCAAACAAAGCTGCTTATTATCTTACGAGAATTGTGAATTCCCAGGAACCGCATATTCAACCCTCTGGAGGTTCGTTACACTGTGTATTTTATACTTATAAACGTGTAACTGGCTTGCAGATAGTGATAAAATGAAGCAGCAGAAGAAGAAGCGGTTAAATTTCGAGATAACAATGTGGGTGCTCTCGGTGTTCTTTCCTCCTATCGTTCCCTTTTCTTCATGCCCTCGGCAGGCAGCACTCAGAGTACGGGTACACATTGCACACACGAGAGTATTCGAAATAATGGGGAAGCAGTTGGAAGCTCACGCGAGCACGATGCGCGCTGTTCGAGGGTGAAGGATCGCGACCGGAAGTATGAGTTCGGTTGGCTCTTTCTCGTTCGCTCTTGTGCCCCTAACCCCCTCGCCCCCCTTAATCCTCGTCCTGTATCCAGACCCCTTCGCAACGAATAGCCCGTGGCCATCGCGGCTCTCTGTAGAGGAAAACGGCTATAAATCCGTACAGACCCCCTCCCCCTTAGCCTACGGGCCTCCCATTGGCGGCCCTGAACTCGCCATGCCCACGCGGTTATCTCGACGCCAGCTATCCGGTCATCGCGTTATCCGTCTCGCAGTTTCTCTCTCTCTCTCTTAGTTACTTTCTCACTCAGTCTCTGGTACGCGTTATTACTACTGCAACGGGGTGAGCCCGAATCGAGCTAATTGGCTCCCGGCTAGCTCCGCTTTGCAATTCGTCCTACCACCGCCAGCATCTATAGTAAGCGAAACCAAAGTTACAGGCTGTACATATATGTTATCAATGTCTGCTACGATTTTTATTCTCCTGCATAATCGAATTTTATTGTCGAATGTACTGCATAATGTATGACCACGAAAAATAGAAGAAACACTCGACCTCCTTTTTCTCTTTTTTTTCCGTCGAGACCTAGCGATTTAATTGGTTTGCTACGAACCAATTAAATCGTTCGGGGTTATGGATGATGAATATGCAATGCGGATTATTGTCGGTGTAATAATGTGTAGAAGCTGTGGTGGTTATTCGATCACTTGAGGTAGAGCTGTATTTTTGGGGAGAAAAGAATTTTGTAGAAATGGCTGTATAACTTGAGAACATTTTTTAATGGTCCGGTGGTATTTTTAGCTGAATCATCTGTCAATATGTGTGAGATTTTCCGAACGTTTTGAACATATTTACGTGAATTTTCCAATATGTTTGGTAGAATCTCGCACTTGTTGGCAAGTGGCGCAAAAACGCATACTGTACTGAAAATACAGTTTGGTATTGGTGACTATCTTTTAATTGACTATGACATTGTAAGGAGAATGATAAAATCTTGCAGCTACAGTGTAAAAATAGAGTTATTCACTAGGTCTACAATTTTTTGTAGACCTAGTGAAATAATTCCTATTGAATTCTGTATACTTTCCTGAATCAAAATAATGGAAAAAATTACATTTTGAAAAATGGGCGTTTCAAATTTTCTGCATATAAATGCGATTTTGTCTTCTAAAATGAAAGTGTGGAATGCATTCTCAATAAATTATAACCAATTTTGTCCACAATTTTGGAAATCAAGTTTTTACAAAGATACTAAAAAATAATACCTTTGATGTAGCAAATATGTAAAGTTGGTACTTAAACGATTAATATTCTAACTTCACTGACGATTTTCACAAAATTCGTGCAGAAAAATAGTGATTTTCAGGATCAACCCTAAAGCTAGGAAACTAGAAGTCGTTGGAACTAATTAATTTATAGAGTTAACAAAATTTAATGATTTACCTGATTAAGCCGTTTATTTGACTAACTATATTATTTCTCTGGAGTTATGACTCAGTTTTCCTTATGTAGCATACAAGCCTTTTAAAAAGCATACGGATGTGCCGCGATAAATCCATTACCGAGTTTTAACACTGACTAGGATTATTAGACACCGCCGACCGAATCATAGCACGAATAAACCGATGACAATAACTGCGAGATTTTCGAGATATCTCGAACTATCAACATCAACCCAAAACGACAGTGTTCTTTCTAAGCGAGAATTTATAAACTCTCCTAAAAATTCACTAGTTCGACAAAATTATGCACGTGAATTTGCTAACACACTATCACTATGGCCATTATATGTTGCAACGTTCTTTTTTTTTAGTCGCGTTACATTTGCCGCGTGTTTACAAGGTTGGAAAAAGCGACTTTTTTTAATGTCAGAATTTTATTTCTTTTCTCAAGATAAATCTGAGTTACGAGACGAGAGGAGTACCAACAAATCGTTTGTTCCCGACGGTGTTTCACGTCATCCGCCGTTGTCAACAACGTAGTCGCCGCTTTCAAACCTACAGCGCGTTTGAACAGCCAGTACAGAGCAAAGAAAAGTTTACTAATTCCCTTAAGGAAATAAAGTATATGCAAAATATATAAAAGATATATCCTAGATGTACAAGAAATATCTTTTCCAAAAACTCTATTGTCGGATGTATCTTAACATATATGGGCGTATCTCACAAACCTTTGACTTTCACGGCCTCAAAGAATAATAATCTAGTTAAGGAGCATAGGATCGCCAATTTGTTGTACTCATCTTAAGACCTTTAGAAAGCAATATTCGTTCATGGACAAAGCATCATATACAGGGTGCTCGCATAAAAAATCGTATTATTATTTTAACTAAAAATTATTTATTTGGTGCTAATTCATTGTAGGAACTATGTGTTATTGTGTTTTACAAGTGTTTAACTTACTTTCAATTTAACTTTTTTTTTAATGACCCATTGAAGGCATAGTTTTATAGGTCATTTACCAATAGGTCATTTTTCTGATTCAATTTTACTCAATTCATGTGCAGAAAATAAAAGTATGACTGGTTATGACTCTACTAACTCAAAATATAATTTAGATAATTTAGGAACGATAATAGTTTTAATTTGTTATGCGAATTTATAAACCTGACATTCTCGAACCTGAAATGTGAATACATTTTGACCCAAAAAAAAATTGTTTGCATACATCTAATTCGTGATAAGAATAACGTACTCAGATGGAATTTAATTATCTTACTTGACTAGTTTGGCTGGATAACGATGCGACAAATCTGACATTTATTCTCCACGCATCAATACGCATCAGACATGGACTCATGTCGCAGAACGTTGCGGACAAAATAATTGACTCTCCGACATAAATTTCACTTCATTCAATCCGTGATGATCCTACCTTTATGTACATTCAATTCATTTGGCTCAATTAGCTTGTGCTGATATTTCTGCACCATATAACGGTGGATGTCAGGTTCACCATCGAAACCGAGTGATAAACGTTCACAGGATAACCGCTTAATTTTCTGACATGTTTGGCGATTACAATTAGGTACATTATTATTCATTGCACCTTACCAGAATTTCATGATTTTTTTCTTATTTTTCTGAAGATACATATCAATGCTATACCCATACGAAGTGACGCGAGAATCAGAGTTACAAGCGAGAACGTTGTTAATTTCCGCATTTGAACCAGGATAAAATAGTCTATTGGTGCATTATAAAATTTAATTATTTTTTTTCAGATAGATTATGCTTCGTACATCTTAGTAAAAGTTTGATACCCGCGTAATTCATTCTGTGTAACTACTTGACAGCAAGTAGACAACTCTTCGATCTCGCAACGACTTTAGTAGCGTATTGGTGGGCGCTAATCATTTCTGGATCAATCGGTAGCATTCAGTGCTCGTGTCTCCCGGTAGACGACCCGGGAGAGTATTTATTGCCTGTCGCGAAATTAGGCGAGAAGACCCGATTGCCCTACGTCCTAACGAAAAGATTCATTTAACACTGGAGAAAAAAACTTTTTTTCAAATCTCGCCTTCGGCACGTACGGCAAACACACACTCGCTAAAAAAAGTTTTTTCTCCCTAGTTTTAAAAAGTACAATTTTTTCATTTCAGATAATTAAATTGTGGACCACAGAGTCCGGTTACTGTCATATTTTGCTATTTTCTCTTAATTGCTTCCTCATAGAGGAAGCTTTGTTTTCGTGAATTTTTTTTTTTCTCGAGATTTACATGTCAGTACACTCAGAATGGTCCAAAACGTGGAGAAAAGTGATTTAGAAAAAATGTCTGTATGTGTGTGTGTGTGTGTATGTGTGTATGTATATGTATGTTACACGCACAAAAAATGTAAACCTTTATAACTCGGGAACGCCTCGAGATATAGACCTGAAATTTACACCATAGATCGAGGGGTTAATTCTCATCTTGTAAATGTAGATTTTAACCGCTGTTTATTAATTGTTGTAAGGGTTTCGGCAATGGAGCGGTCCTCAATAAAGAATTCAAAAGTTTTACGTTTCGACTCACATCTGAGTCCTCTTCAGAATTTTATTTTCAGCATCGATGAACATCAATCAATGGTGTCAATCGACACCGACCCATGTGTTTATTTATTTTATTTGATAAATAAGTCTGGATTGTTGATGTTGATTGATGAAGCTTTTTTAAAAACCAAAATTTACACCCTTAAGGGGAAAAGAAAACAACACTCGTCGCAACAACCGAGTCCTCCAGTTGATTCTCATCGTGTATACCAATTTTTGTAAAAATCCCCATGATCGTTAAATTTTTACGCGGTTTTGAAAGATTTCAAAAATGTCTGTTAACGCGATAACTCGTTTAATTTTCGAGATATTAAGCTCAAAATTGATATGTACGTGAGATTTCATATACCGGTGACCCCTATTAAATTTGGTTAAGATCGGGAAACGTTAAAATTTTATGAGTTTTTGATTTTTTGATTTTTTTTCTGAGATGCGAATTTTGGTATCAAATATCGAGCTGGGAGTTAAATGAGTACCAGATTCATGATTAACAGAAAAATACGTCAGATATAGTTCAAAAATGTGAACGATACCATATTTTCATAGCGATGTTGTATAGTCTATATTGTGACAAGTAGCGATTTATGTCGTATAAACTAGCCATATCCTTGCTTCCCAATGAAATTTCGGAAAACACCGCTTTCTATCGTGTTCTACAAAAAAAAAAAAAAACAGAGAAGATAGAGTATTCGAGGGATTTTCCGGACCGTTCGTCCTTATTATATTTTCACAAAGCGGGAGTGTGCGCTTATTTATTTATTAAAAGCAAGTATGCAAAGTAGAACCTTGCACATTGCTTCCTCATTATATTTCGCTTTTTACAAAGTTTCCTCTATGAGGAAGCCAAAATCAATTACCATACTTCCTCTTAGAGGTTGCTTTGTAAAAAGCGAAATATAATGAGGAAGCAATGTGCAAGGTTCTACTTTGCATTCTTGTTTTTCTACTAGATTCTTTACCCCGTGATCAGAATGAATAAAAAATTGATAACGAAATTAAGCCATCAATTTATATAGCATATTTGCTTCGATGATCACTACTATCAATCTCGGTCATGGAGAACCTCCCGATTTGTTGCTTGAATCAGGGATAAGCTCACCGATATCACCGTCAATTTAACGTATGTGAGCTTCTACGCGAGAATCCTATAGCTTAGGCTTCCCTTCCCTCCTGGCTTCATAACAATTAACGACAATGAAGCTACCCAGCTTTCTATCCGACCATCGATACACTTGGATCTTCTCTAATGTGTTCAGCATCAGCCACACTGCAGTGACTCCTCATCCTCTTTCAGGCTGATGCTCTTGCTGAGCTTCCTAGCTATACTGCTATATACTTGTAGTAACCGAGACCCGGCACCCCTCGTCCGGATCCAGCAGCAGACGCCGGATTTACTGGCGCTCGTTTGCATAATATCGGTTTTGCATTTAACCCGAGATTAAGATTGCTCGAAGATTAACGGGCGCACCAGAAGCCCTATAGGCACCCCTTGCTTGGGCCAGGGGTTGATAGTGATGCTGATGCGAGGATGCAAGTGAAAGAGATGCACCAGCTGCGACAAGGCTACTTCTTGATTTTATATCGCCCGTAGCTGCCATCGACTGTCAGAAAAAAAATTAATAATTCTAAACGAAAGTTGAGGTAGTTGAGGCTAAGTGAAATATTCAAAATACCCTTGACATACACTCACGAAAAGCTTAGCATAAGTTTAAAGAAATGTCGACCCTGGGAGAATATTTTGGAAAATCCAATAAGTATTTTTATTAAAATAATTACAATCAATGGAATGTTTATTTCAATAGATGTTTCATTAGGAAACTATTGCGGTTCAATCCTTACGACGATATTCATCGACTACATTTTTGACAGAAATATCTTTTTAAGATATACTTGGAAGAATTGTTAGTTGTAAACAAAATTATTGACATTTGTATGACGCTGAATTTTGGAACGATCGCCGATTTATTTAATTGTCGCAAAAACGCAGGAAATGATGAATGAATAATCCAGCCAAAATATTTTAATTATCTAACATAATGGAAATAGTAAAGTTAAATAAAATATTACGATACGATATTTGCGGTAACGAAAATATTTATTAGACCAACTAAAAATTAATTTGAACGAGGGTGTACGCCGATTTAGTCCATTCAAACATTTTTTTTTCTCAGTGCAGCAATTATTTTATAGTCCATATTTTATGACAAAGCCTTTTATAAATTTTCATAGCAAATATTACACATTTTTAATTGGCTTAACCATTTAAATGGATAATAGTAAAGTAGATAGTAAAAACAGTTTTTAAACTCAACTTATAGTACATGTAACTCTTTTCAGACAATATAAGAAGAGTAAACAGTTCTGAAAATGTCTCACTATTTCGTCCTGCCTCGCCATCTCTTATAAACCCAAAAGCACTGGTAGAGTTTCGACGTCATCAATTTTATATTCTAAAGTGCTGGGGGGGAAAAGCTTGGGTGGTAAAGGTACTTTACGTTGCTGCCGGGGGCGACGACGTGCTCGCTTTTCCAGAAACCCGGAAAAAATTCATTTAATTAAAGGGAAGGTAAGTACCTCAACCTATAACTCCTCGTCCGGGTATATAAACTATACATGTACTACCTACTTCGAGGGTGAACGCTCGTTGCATACCCTCCCCCTCCCCCCCTACCACACTATTCGCCCTCCTGCCAAGAGAATTGTATGTACTCAGCGAATTAAAAAGTCTTCTTAGGCTCTCTGGACTTTTGAGATGGGCCGATTAACCAAAGAAGCTTTCATTCGTCTATTATTCTCTCATCGGTTTATATAGCAGCTACTGAAAAATGTTAGCATAGCTTTTATAGACTTTTTTGTACCGGTTAATTAATAAAGAACTATATTAAACTAACTTACGACCCTGAATTGCCTGTGTCACGATGATTTCCAAATTTTTCCAAATATTAGCATAATTGTCTCATAATTATTTGAAGGAATTTGAATAATAATTCGATATAGCGTAGCTTTTATGCCCTTTTTGTGCAAGTTAATGCACAAGGAGTAATATGAAATTAGCTTACAACTCTCAATTTTAAGTGTGACGATTATTTCTAAATACTTCTAGAGATGAAAAAGCAAATTGTCATATAAATGTTAGGCAAGCAATGTATTTGTTCGTTCCAAAATCCATGAAACTGAATAAGATCGGAGTTGAGAATGGAGAAAGTTCGATCGAAAGTTCCACATGAAGGCGTTTGAAACAACTAGTCGCGTGCGAGGCGCTAGCCTGTAGCTATTATATATCCCGGCGAACTTGCTAAAGTAAATCCCAACGAGACCCAATTCGCGAGGAAATGCCGAAAATATAATCTGTCAACCCTACCACGCGTTCCTAGAAGTCTGGCTCTTAGCCAGGAGATTATCGTTAGCGGAAGCACAGAAAGCGACTGAGTACATATATACTGTGGTACGGCGCGAAGAAGCGAGGGCAGTAGAAGTTGAGCGAGGATCCGCCGCAAATGAGGCGAAAGAAGTACCTTCGCTTTTCTTTTTCCTATTTCTTGCACCAACTTCCCAACGACCCTGAGAAATCTTTTAGTATTATTCTCTTCATCGATACCTCAAAATATTCTGTTGTGCCATGTACCGCATATTCTTTTGCATATACACCGAGAGAAAAAGTTTCATTGATTCACGGAAATCTTTGTCAATGAAATGAAATACTTCAATTTTAATACTATCTTTTCTTTGAATGATCTCAAACTCAATGAAAAGTAATGACATTGATGCGAAAAAACATTTCTTTAAACCAAAGTACCTTTTTCCTTGATTTCAAAGATATCGTCTCTGATTCAATGAAACCTTCTTCTTACCAGCTCAAAATTTCGAATCCTATTTTTTCCTGAAGTACGCGGCAGATAAAGCTCAAATTTTGTGAGTATGTAACTAAGTACGGCAGAAATAAGCTAAAGCTTCTGGCTCCTCGAAACTCGAAGCCGATCGTTCGGGAGAACCGGAAAACAAAAAAGTGAGGTTAGGTGCGAGAGAGAGATCAATGAAAACGTTTCTTTGAATCAACGAAAACGTCTCTTTCAAACAATGAAACTGTTTCTTTATTATATGCTCACTAAGTAAATCTTTATTTACAGGTAATGAAATGTTCTCTTTGAAATTCAAATGCACTATTTCATTGAAATCAATGAAAAAAAAACAATCCACCCATTGTTTTGGCGTCAATGAAATCTTTTCTCTCGGTGTAACATTAAAAAATTTGGTTTGTATTAAGCAAATCCGGCGCTTGCGGGTGGCGAAAGAAATATTTGGTTGAGTTTCAATTCAATATATCTTTCACCCAACTGATTAGACAATGCTATCGACAAAATATTTCATTGTTTTAAAGTATGTTTGGTTGAGTATACTCAATATGAGTAAACAAATTCTTTGCTTGAATTGACCGTATGTAAGCTCGAAGAGACCACATTACAGTTGTTCATGTGCGAACATGAACAACTAAACCATTCCATTTATCCTAATTAATCCCTAGAATGACCGATTTTCATTCGACTTAAATCAATTTTGAATTTTCACCCGCCATATTGGATCTGTGACTTTGAATTTATACATTTTGAAGAGAGATTCGTAATCAGCGACCTCGAAAATCTCCCAGTTACAAAATTTTGCGAAAATCGTTCGCGATAATCGATGTGCGTGAATAGAGCTACATACAGTGAGAGAGAAAGAAAGGGGGAGCGTGACTGCCGTGAAGTTAGATGCACGTTGTCGTCTGTTACAGTGACGGCTGCTTGCAACATCGCGGCGTCCGCTAGTCCGCCAGTGATCACCGCCATGTTGTCTGCGATGACGACGACCACTGAACATCTATTCTGACGTGGTTAAAAAAAAAGAAACAAGGATATCTTTCATACGCCGCTTCCTATGGATTTAATTTTGGTCGCAATCAACAGACCGTAAAAAAACATAATTTACGCGTCTCTAAAAAACATATGGGTTTTCTACGTATTTAAAGAATACAAGAAAAGTTTTTGAGAGTGACCGAAAACACGTTGCTTCGAGTATAAGAGTCTCGTCGCGTCTCGATGTCTCGGTCGGTAAGGTCGGTCGTCTTCAGTATTTAGCGTAAATGTACTAGTCTCGAGACGCTACCGCGTCTCTTGATGATAGTCGCAGGCGTATTATCGAGAAGACATGAGTCAGAGAAATACGCATGCCACAACACATAATTTCTCTGATGATATCTCAAAAATCCAAGAGGCAATCGATTTGAAATATGGACACAAGTTTGGGAAGAAAATTGTCTGTTCAACACAATTTCGGCTTTTTTCATTTCATTATCCATGCATCAACCAGTAGTTAAGACCCTGTATGTAAAATTACTGTCTGCTAATCTGAAGTGAAATCCGCAGACTCAAAAATAACTTTATGTCTAATTAAATATTTATTTAATCATCCTCGTAACATGGTTAGAAATAATATCTTCATTGAAAATTCTTGCTGGATACGGATCTGTCCAATTGGACAATATCTACCATTCTAACAGACTAATCAACTGCGTTTGAGTAGAAACGGGCGAACGATGTCAATATCCACCCGTGGCATTGCCTCAAGAGCAAAATCACTGTACCATTTGGCTTCAATTATTCACAGAACGTTGCCTATAGATTATTAACCGTATATCGAGCAAGCAGCTCCAAGACAAATAGGACAGGAGTCGACCGGTGTTATGCGAAGTGGAAACGTGATCAGATATCTAATCACTGGTCTATAGCGTCAAAGCTACAGCTTCAAACATACGTACAGTCTGCAATTAATCTTGCAGGTCAACAGTCCTTTGCATCATATATTGCAAAGGATATATCTAACAATCTTTCCTCGTTTCTGCAATAATTGCCAAAAAGACGCGAAATATCTAATCATGAAAACGTCAGAGAGCAGATAACAAGCGCAGCTTTGCGGCAAGCAATTACACATGTTTGATCAACGATACCCAAAAATCGGCATAATGTAAACACACGAAATAGAAATAAAATCGTTTTTAACCATTATCATCATTGCCAAATGCAAAGACAGCTGTAGGACGGAGTATTAAGGATATTATTACCAAAACACGTTTTCCTTCGAAAAGTATGCAAAATATTTTGCAATTTTTAGTCCCAGCTTAATTATTATTCTAGAATTTCTAATTTAGTACCCCAAGTTCATTAGAATCATGTTATATTCCTCAAACTCATGTCAAAGGTTAGCACACAGAATTTGCTTAAGTCGCCAAACAAATTGTTTGTGCTTACCAGGCGACAGAGTTTCTAGGTTGTGGCACGCATACTCCAGTTGCAAACTTCGGATGGAAACCATGTTTTACCATACCTGTATAATAGATTTGGCCTGGCTATGTCCTGATCTGTATTATCTAGGGATTTTGGTTTAGTAAGGAACATGTAGCAACAGCAGCCAATGTTTAATACCCTCCAGGCGATTTTGAATAATAGAGTCGTGATATTATGATGGATCTCAGTAAATTATTGCGTACATCACAATTAAGTCCAATTCTATGTTTTCAGCTGATTTTTGTAGTAAGTGCTACAATAATTTAAAGATTAAAGTGGCAGTAAGAAATGCGTTTCAAATTTAACAACGTCACAGTTTTATCCGTCGTTAACTGTGACGCGACGATCACAATTAACCTTTATCTCGAGTTCTGATCTTAGCCGATTGCACATGATTTACATTGTTCATTTGTCACAATTAATTATGAATGAATATATATTTCTAATCCTCTAATTCGAATATAAGTGCTATTGTGATTTACGTAACACGCTCAGCAGAATTGACGTTTGAAATGTGCGCAATGAGTGTATTGTGTTTAATGTCAGTTGGTTCGTAGACGTCGACTTCGCAAATAGAATTCTCAAGTTTTCAATCTCTTTTATTTTAGGTATCGTAATATTCCGACGGTTAGTCATTATTTTTTTAAGCACAAATATGCACCAGAATACAATTTACTTAAAGTTAGTTTTTTATTTCGATTAAACTGAAGTGAACGAAAAAATTCAGTATATTCCCCGAGCCATATTACCGATATTTCGATGTACAAATACGTAGCTTAAGACACCCATTACTGAAAAACAATACGGTTAAATCAATTTAAAACAATTGCAAAAAGAAATGGGCGTACTCTCTTGCGTAAACGAACAAAATTTTAAGACGATCAGACCAAAGCTGATTTTGGCTCAAATATCCTTAATATCCAACAAGTCAAAGTAACGTTAATTGTAAAATAAAATTAAAAATAAAGTTGATAATGTAGTTTCAATATGAAAGCCAAAACTAATAGATATTTACAAGAACATAATACAAGCCAGTGCAGCATCTTTATTTACATTTAAAAATATCTAGGTTTAGACAAATTTTATAGTAAGAAAAGGTTAATATTTGCTGGTCGATATCGCGAAGTTCATATACACGGTCACGATTTCTTATGGTAATTCCACTTTATAACCAAGATATTCATGTTTTGCCTTTAATGGCTCACAATGCCCACTATGCCCTATTTGACGGTTATGCTCCCGAGGATTGTGCAGGAATCCACAGTAAATCCTGGCTTCCCGGGAGAACGTTCCGGCTCAGAGTATTTCGCGTGAACGCTTAATATTCTCGGAAGTGGAAGGTTTGCTGAGACACGATAAGACGAATATACAGAGGGTTCGGCCAAACAGCAAGACGCTATATTATTAGCTTCCGCATTTACCCGTTCGGTAGGTGCAGTACTGAACAGCGCCACCTTGTGTGTACCAGCTGTGTAGCGTCAGATGCTAACAACGTAGGTTAGTTGCAGGTTGACGTGTCTCGCGTTTCCTGAAGCACGTTGAAACATCCTAGACCACACAATCAGGTCTCCCCGGAACTTGGCCCGAGGCCATTAAACCATATTCGGAATTGCGGACGCATCAGGCTGCATCCTCATTACAGGCGCGTAGCCCTTTTGAGTCGTCAGTTCAATGAGTAGAAGCGAGAAGGGAAGGAAGACGCGCCATCTCCTTCTCCGTTTCACTCATGGAGACAGAAGCGATATATGCACTACATAACGAGCCAGGGTCAGAAAACACAACGGATGTGGCGGGTTATGTACACCCGGAGTATTGGAGCGTTCGATAATCATCGCATACCACGGGCTACAAGGAGCTATGCCAGTCCCGTGCGTACACTATACCCCTATTCTGCACGGATCACATATCGCACAAACGTCACGGCTCTCACTCCGCAGTATTCGACGCTCGCGGTGGTGGCTTTTGGGGTTTGCGTGATTGCGGCTTTGACGACCGAGAAGGCCCTTTTGCCGACGGCTATCTAGCCTGGCCCTCGGTCCGTATATACCCATAGATCGATTTCAGCCAGAATCCTCGAAGGGGAAAATACAATTTGAATGGTGTTGGAAACCCCTGTAATAATTGCAGTTTTAGTAGTTACTTAGAGCATTTCCAAAGCTGATAATCTTATCGAAACAATGATAGTGGTACTTTGTTTAGTTCAAACACACTGAACATGTGTTTAAAATTTATAAGATGCAATACTAAACGTAAGGTTTTTCTTTCTCGTATTAAAGTTTTGTTTTCTCAGTAGTTTAATTTCTCGGAAATTTTCTAATATATAATTTAATTTCTGACGAAGCCAAGATTGATCGACATACTGAAGGGAGGCTACAGACAAAATATTACTTAGGAGGTTTTTATGTTGGTAACTTGTTAAAGACGTGTATGATAAAAAGGTATCAGCTCTATTAATTAACGAAGTTCAGCCACTGAAACGATTTTAGACTTCAAAACTGCATTATTAAACAGTAACTCCACCAGGAATCTATAATACATATTTTAAAGCTTGCATCCACTGCAGAATATGACTTCCTTGCCCTTTGACTAATCAGTATGTGATCTACTGTATTTAGTTAGAAAAAAAATAGCGGTACATATTCTGTCATTGATGTTGGATGAATTATTGAGTACAGATATCTCAAAATTCAAATAACAAATTAGAGTGAATCAGCACATTGACAATACTGCTTTGAATTCTGTACCAGTTTGAACATTCCGAACAAAAAGAGTTTAAAAGTAGTCAGAACTTCCGATACTCGCCTCAACATAAAAGATCGTTCCTTTCCATTAATGATACAAAACATCATTTCCATGAGTTTGAAACTTTCATATTGGTTATAATAATTGAAATGTTACACGAGATTGAGTGCCAAGCGAGGATAATTACATTGGAGTGAAGGTTTGAGGAAACTTCAAGAATCAATCGCTGTTGGAAAAGTGAGAAATCGTGAGAAGTGTATCCAAGTAAGGGGTGGCTATCCTAGCAAGAGTATCGGCGAGGGGGCGGAAGGGGTTTGGCATCCAAGAGAGGTCTGTAAGAATTTCCGACAATAATGGAGCCAGCCACGCCACCACGCGCGAGGAACGGAATCCATCTCCTCAACTCGTGGAAACTACCGAGCGTCACGCAACTACGCCTTTCTCGAATCATGGGAATAAAACACAGAATGTATATATATATACCGCTTTCCTACATACATCCAAACGCCCCAATACTATATGCCACGAGCAGAAGAGACTCCCTTAACCCGCTTTTTCCTTTACTTACACTTTTTCATTCGCATCTTTGTCATTCAACTACTTTCTTCTATTCAACCAACGTACCGGGTATTCAATCTTCGCGGACTCAAACATAGATGTAGGTATGGGTTCGCCTGAAAAACATGGCGAACTGAGTTCTGGTCTTACGCACAAGATGTCGCCTCTTTCTGCGAAGTACCTTGGTCCCTGCATGCTCACTTCTCTTTCTTCTTCGCTCTCTACAATTTTAACCTCCAGTTGGAACTTAACGGATTACCTTCAACAACGTCCATCCCAAACCCTCTGCATTTTCCCGGACGTTTCCATTGGAGTCTTTTTCGTTTCCTTTTTTATTTTGTTTTTTTGGTTCTTTTCTTTTACCTCTCTCCTCTGCTTCCATTACCACTTTTATACCCGCTTCCATGTGGCTTTGCCATTTTCTTTTTTCTCTCTTTCTCTTTCTCATTCTTCCTGAAAAGCATGCTTGGTACCCTTGTTTCTTTAGCTCTGCGGCTTTCTAATTCGAAGTGTACTCGTTACGTTTCAAAGTCCATCCCCGTATCCCCCTCCACCCACACTCATTTGTCACAAGTGTCTTATCGCATAGCCCCTGGCTAAGTTATCAAAGGATGGTCCAGTGCGCCAGAGCTTTTTATCCCGGGATTGTATTTACGTTGTCCCGTTCGTTAATTATTATTGTACATCGGACGTACATGTTTCAGGAGGCAAAGCTTCCCAAAGCTTCGAAAATATACAGTTACCTCAATATGAACTGGGAACATTTCATCGTTGCTTGAATTAATTCAATCGAAACTTCGAAGATCGAGATTTAATTATTGTTGAGCTACAGGATACACCTTCGTACATTTCCGAGCCAGTTGGTAACCTGAGGATGCCATCGCACAAGACGGCAAGACTATTCTGTAGCGTTAGCGCGTCGACCCGAGTAGCGGGATGTACTCCTTCTACATTGTACTATACATTTCTACTCCTCGCAACGACGGTGAACTTTGGACGCCTCGGGCTACTCGAAACAATAGGGAGAGTTACGAGAATAGGGCTTTTGGTGCATCGATATATCATATATACGTCCGTTATATGGCTCGTGCACGAGCTTCTGTAACTAGAGTAATAAGGTTGTGAAAAAAACATAATACATATGCAGTGTTTCCTGAAAATTATATATTTTACCAATGTACTGATTCTCTCGAATTGAAGTTGGAGCAAGATCAAGACGATGAAGATTAGAGCTCTCAACCCTTGATTATTCTGATTCCTGCTAAGGGAATCGAAGCCCTTATTATTCCAAGTTCTCCTAGGAGCTACGTTCCAGGTCCTGCTTATTTTAACGACCACTGAGGATCTCCCGGTGGTGGGCTTTCATTATTCTAAGCCCCACGAGGCCCACTTTCTCGATGCCGTAATTATTCTTAACCCGAATGGAAGTCTCCTCCGAGACCTTGATGATTCCAAGTCGTTCTAGGTGCAACGTCCCAGCGCGTAATTATTATAAATTCCACCAAGTTCCTGCTTCCAGGTCCTAATAAGTCCTTCCAGACTACATGGAAATAGAAATGTATGCACAGTATATTCGACATATAGAACTTTTTGGTGCTAATCATATATATGCATATTTTAGATATATTCCATATATATATTCATCTCATATATTTTGCATATATTTTTGCATACATATATGCAGAATATATACCACAGATTGAACTTTTTGTCTGGGAGGTGCTCCCTTTCAGGCCCAAATTATTCCAAGTTCCTCTAGGAGCCACTGCTTAGGGTCTGATTATTCTAAGTTCCACTAAGATACTGCTTCCTGGTCCTAATTATTCTAAATCGTTTTAGGTACTCGTTTTCAGGCCCTGATTATTCCAAGTCTTCCTCGGTGGCCCCTTTCAGAACCTGATTTTTCTTAACCCCACTAGGATCCTTGTCCTAAACTCTGATAAGTCCAAGTCCTTTTAGGGGAGCCCACCTATCCTCCACATCCCGATTCTCCACCACATTGATCCGATACGTCCAGTCCTCCACCGTTCAGTTTTACACACACCTTTACCTACACAACCTGTTTCTACCCACTATCTATCCGACACATTCCGATCCGACACAAAGCGATTCTCCACATTTTCGATCCTATACCGCCCTGTTCCTCCACATTTCGATTACACACTGTTTCCTATACATCCCGATCCTCCACCATTCGTTTCTCCACATATCTTGTCCGACACTGCCCTTTTTCTCCACATCTCAATTGTACACAAGCTCTTTCCTATACATCTCTATTCGACACCTCCCGATTCGACACCGTTACTATCTCCACATATTCGATCCTCTACCGCCTGTTTTCTTCACACTTCGATTATACACACTCTCTTTCCTATACATCCCGATCCTACACTTTCCGATCCTCTGACGTTCGATCCTCCACATCTCGATTCGACACAGTGCCGCGGTCGATAATGTTATGTCAAAGATCTCCCGTTGGTAAGTTGGAGATCCATGCAGTTTTCCTTGCGCGCAGAGGTTCTCATATGGTTGTCGACTTCTGCTACGCGCCTACGCGCGGTGGATCCCTGCAGAAGCCGACAACCATATGAGAACCTCTGCTCGCATGCAAAACTGCATGGATCTGTAACTTACCAACGGGAGATCTTTGATAAATCGTTATCGCCCGCGGCAATGTGTCGAATCGAGATGTGGAAGATCGGAAGGTGTAGGATCGGGATGTATAGGAAAGAGAGTGTGTATAATCGAAGTGTGGAGGAAAAGGGCGGTGGAGAATCGAATATGTGGATAGTAACGGTGTCGAATCGGGAAGTGTCGGATAGACAGTGTGTAGGAACAGGTTGTGTAGGAAAAGGTATGTGTATAACTGAACGGTGGAGGACTGGATGTCTCGGATCGGTGCGGTGGAGAATCGGGATGTGGAGGATAGGTGAGTTCCCCCTTTTAGCGGACACTAGTCGTGGTCCTCATTATTTCAAGTCTTGATTATTCTAAGTTCCTCTAAAAAAAATTCTCACAGACCCTGATTATTCTGATTACTTCAAGAATCCGTTTCATTGAAAATTCATCCCATACTTATTTTTACATCAACAATTTCACAATTGAACTCGAATAAAAAATTAATAGGTTCCAGAGCCAACCCGAACTTCCCAAGTGCAAGCCTTCTGCAAAGCAAGTTACTCGATTAGGTGTTTAGGGTGGCAAGATTTGACATGGAAATTTATGACACTTGCGAAATACAATTATCCAAGTTAAATCTTTAGAATAAAAAGTGGCCGTGCCCTCCCGGGGGGTCCGGGAAACTGGGACACGTTGATATAATTATATTACCTCGAGGGAAGTGAGAACTAGAAGGGTTCCCAGAATCCTCGCAAGAGTTAGCTCCGCACGAGAACCGCACTCGCTCTGTCGAGTGAACAAAGACAATATAACCAGAAGCAGAATTGAGACGTACGCGAGGCGTTGTACTCGGCGCACTTACCTGTCGGAGAGTTTCTTAGCTGAGGACAATGCGGACCAAGATGCCAACGCACCTTCCTCTATGTCTCTCAACCGTGTCACGGTGTAGGAAACATTGTACGTGTTTGTTCTCCGAGAACTCGTATTTGTGAGTCTTCATCCACCTTCCTGCACCTGCTCGTTTGCCCACCTCGTCTTACCCTTAGGATTTATGTCAGAGCTCCGTGATGGCAGGGCATCTTTCGTGAACCTGGCCAGCGAGTGCCTTCTGGCTTGCCTACTCGTTTTCTTCCATCCTCTTTCCCTTTCTTTTACTCCACTTCAACAAACCCCTATCTTCGCTTCTTTACATTGGCAGCGTGAGCAAAAACACACGCTTACACGTTTCCTCCAGGAGTTTTTTTTCTGAACTAGCCTTACGTGTACCTTCATATAATACATATATACGGTGGATGTAGTTTACGGCACAGCGGACATGCCAGGCTCGCCCCAGATGTTGGCACATTTTATAGCAAAGATGACAAAGATGACCTTGGATAAACGCTGGCAACGTGTGCCCTGAAAACATTATGTCAACGTTGGTGTGTGCCTTATACCTTCCTGCAGAGAGGGTAAAGGCTGACTCCCGGGACAAAGTAGCTTGGAGTTCCATGCCCTAAGGCGTACACTTCCGGTTATAAGCTTTTCGACGTCCCTATTAAACTTCCTTCCGCCGTACCGTCTACGTCGAGCTACGGTTCTGCCATTAAAAGGCGATGGGGGAGCGACGGGCTCAGAAGTTATCGGCTCTGGGGTATGACTTTATGGTTTCCATATGGGGAAACACCCTCTTAGTGTTGAAGCATGTTATTGTTAGAAAGAAATGGGAAATTGCGGATAATACTTCTTCCGGATGGAACGACTACCGGATTAGACGTTACCCAGTGTGTACATTGTACAATGGACGCCTTCATTGTGCAAACAAGAAAATTGTTTTTCAATCCTGCCGTCAATGGTAATGACAGAAAGCAACATAACTTTGGTCGATATACCAATTAGGCCTAACCTTGGGATGTTATATACGAATTCATATCGTCATAACTAGCGTTGTACCAAATATTTACTTTCGAAAACATGCTATTTTAAAATTTCTTTCGTGAATTGTTCGACATTAATTATTTTTGTTTCTATCTTATGAAAAAGAAAGAAAATTAAGCTATCCTTAAAAACTGATTTTAGAATGTAATGCCAATCAAAGTAATTGAGAGAGTAATCGGTCTGTAATAACGTTTTCTTCCTC
This sequence comes from Ephialtes manifestator, assembly GCA_963970395.1. Taxonomy (NCBI): domain Eukaryota; kingdom Metazoa; phylum Arthropoda; class Insecta; order Hymenoptera; family Ichneumonidae; genus Ephialtes; species Ephialtes manifestator. The sequence goes on from OZ019969.1 coordinate 27,900,106, forward strand.
CAACCCTTACACAATTGTTCGATTTGCAAATCTACGTGGAGCATGTTAACATTTTCAGATTTCATACAATATTTAAACAATTTCTCACCAATATGTTTGCATATTCTAAGAGAATAGAGTATATCGAATTGTGTTTCAAATAAATATAGAAATTAAGTGAGCCGCTGATTCCAGAAAAGGAAACGATGAAGATAAATAGCAGCAGTAAGTGTTAATGATAATTCGAAAAATCTCTGGTTTTTTAATAACAACGTCATACCGGTTATTACTCACTGACCAGTACTACCCCACATTTTCTGATCTTTAATTTTCCGTACTCGAAGGGTGGGATAAGAGGCGTCAGTGCGACCCGAGTCTGACGCTTTTATTCAATTTCTACTTGGCCACACTGGTCCGACTGAACGCCGAGTCCGACTACTGAAACGTGAAGGGATTCTCGTAGCTCTGACCACCCAGGATATCTCACGGTCTACCTACCTATATCTCGTTCTTTCTCTCGTTACACCGGAGCGCGCTCTCGAAAAAGTAACTCTTGTCCCATTTTCCTTTCCATTTCTCGTTCCAAGAACGCCAACTCGCCGAGAACACTGCACACATTCGTTTCATGTGTTTACACATACCATTTACTTCGTGAATTTCAGTACAAAAAAAGTTTTAAGTGTCTTGCCGGCATTTGAAATAAAATTGCATTTTCTCACAGAATCCCAGATGTAACATGGATGACGTCCAGTACAGCAAGTCCACCTCCATTTTGTGTATGACAATATGTGTAATACCTAGTCTTTCAAAGAAAAGTTTACACGGAAAGTATTTTGGGGTGGAGCTCCTATAAAAAATATGAGACTGATTCCAATGAACCTTGGACATACTATTTAGTCAATACATTATGACCCAAATACAATCCAGTAATATTATTGGAGATGATTCTTTTTTTTTTCAAGGACGGTTTGTTCAAAGCCTTCCAGTCATACTACAAAGTTGACACGATCGTTAGTTTGATAAAAATCGCTCAGGGATTTTTCTTATGATTATAGGTGACGAAACACGGTAATTAACTGTTTCAAGATGAAGGATGCCCAAAAACATTAATAAATTTGAAGGAAAGTCGAAACATGTTCTTATAGAATCTTTAAGGCATTTTAAGATTCAGTGACGGGCAAGGTAATTTAGTTTCGGTTTTTTGTCTAACTTCTACACGGACAAAACAGGTTACTTAAGATAATCAAGTTACTGGTTAAATACGTGTCAGTCGATTAGTTGGTTATACCAACCATGAATTTGGTTGTAACCGATATCTTGGTTGATCGAAACAATTAATCATCTGTCACATATTTAACCCATAACTTGGTTATCCCAAGTAACCTGTGTTTTTCCAAGTATCGCTATAAAAAATCCGCACACGACCTTTTCCAGCTTTAGAAGTTTTGGGAGGTTATGCAAGCGTCATGTGTATTTGCAATGTTTCCCACACGCTCAAATAACTCAATTCCATTCCAAGTAAAGATAGATCGCGTTACAATAAAATCCTAGAGCAATTTCCTACAAGGGCTTCTTTTACTCGTATTTACAGGAAATGTCGGAATATTTATAACTGTCAAACTATGGGTTGGGGTCAAAATCGTGAATGACCAAAATAGCGAATTTCAAAATGAGGAACGCCTGAATGTAGAATGTAGAATGGTGACATTTGCTATTTTAGCTATTCGCCATTTTGACCCCCACCCCGAACTATATATGGCGACCATTCATAAACCTATGTCTCCATGTAGATTCAGGTAAATGACAATATCTATAAAAATCCATTGACTTACTGGTTTTTTAAAATGAATCTGGGGGGGAGGCTGAAGAATGGCCAACACAGCTTAGGGAGTTGTGCCCTGGAGTGAAAAGGTACGATGTTAGGCTTACTCGAATTATTAAGTATTATTGGTGGCATATGCCGTCGGCTCTGTTGTACCGATGTATGGAGAGGCGAGGAGAGTGCTCGGGGGCCGAGTCACTCCCTCGGGGACGCCCGAGCGTGGTGGTGTTTCACCGGTAGTAGAACGGATCGAGAATCGTGGCATACGACCGACGTAGAGGCGATGGAAACGGTTGCCACGAGGCGGCGACCTGAGAGAGCCCTCGTCCTGGCAGCTGAAAAACCCGATGGGATTTAGCCCGCACGGCAAAGGTTTCCTTTTGTCCGTGCGGATATATAGACGACCGCGAACTTTATAATTCACCTCGCGTATAGCAGCCTGTCCGCCTGCTGGTGCTGCAGAAGGCGCTTCTGGTTTGCTGGTCGCGATACTCCCACTTCTTTTCAACCCGCTGTCAGGACGAACCCCTTCATTCTGCGCCATTCACCCTCTCTTTTCTCCTCTGTTCGAACCTCGAGAGGTCTCGAAACTCCAACTTTGCTTCGGGAAATCGTTGTTCTTTCATTGAGACGTCGCTAGCGTTCTTGTTGTCAAAGAAGAAGAGTAGGAGAGCAAGTATGTATATGTTGTTGTTTTGGTATCAGGAAATCATGATGGATGGTACTGGTCGTGATTGAAATTTATTCACCTTAAAGCAATAAATTGTTTTTTTTGTTTGTTTTTTTTTACAAAAAAAAAATTGTTTTGGAGAGGTAGGGTTTTTTCTGGACATTTTGATATGTTAATGTATTCTGGACTCGCCAAAACATGAATGTGTCGCATTGGAAACGAACTGGGTATTAGTGGATGTGTGTGCATGTTTCAGACTCGACATTGTTAGCTTCGATTACCCGAAATCAAAATCAGAGGTGGCTTTGGGGGTGCTGTCCCAAGCTCGAATGGAGACAAGCCCAAACGGACACTAGACCGAACGGTCATAAGACCGAGTAGTCTCAAGACCGAACGGGCAGAAGTCCGAATGGACACAAGACCGAACGTACACAAGCCCGAATGGACACAAGACCGAACGGACACGAAATGTGCCCATTCGGTCTTGTGCCCGTTCGGTCTTGTGTCCCTTCGGGCTTATGGCCGTTCAGTCTTGTCTCCATTCGGTCTTATGACCGTTCGGTCTATTGTCCGTTCGGTCTTGTATTCATTCGGTTTTGTGTCCGTTCGGTTTTGTATTCATTCGGTTTTGTGTCCGTTCGGTTTTGTGTCCATTCGGTCTTATGGTCTTGTGGCCATTCGGGCTTGTATCCGTTCGGGCTTGTGTCCATTCGGGCTTGTGGCCATTCAGGCTTATGTCCATTCGGGCTTAGGACAGCACCCTTTACACATTTGCCAATAAACAGAGTCTAATACCATCATTCATAAAACGTTCCATTGTAGACATTTCCCGCAGATTCCAAGTTATTTTGTAAGAGTAGATAAATTTCAATGTACTTTGTAATTCTCTTCCAACATCTCAAAATGAGAACAAGAGCGAACACGAACATAAATATACATAAATTCGCAGAATAGTTGTATAAGTTGATTAGGTTGGCTTCGAAAACAAAAGCTTTGATTTCTACAAAAGACACTTAATAATGATCCGCTTATTGTAAGCAGGCTTGGTTGCTTCATGCCAATCTGCTTGCTACCAGAGAATACCCGATTCAAGAACTGTAGATTTTTGTCGCAAGATGGCTGACAGTCCTTGTCGCATGATGCATTCCAATTGTCGAAAGAGTAAATTTACTAATCACAACAGAAATTTCATTTGTAGCAAAAATAATTCCTTTTTCGCCAAAAGAACATGACGACTTGAACATCCTAAGCTGTGAACTGATAGGCAGAATTGATTTACCTAGTAATGATTTATCATATTTAGTATGCTTAACAAGCTGTTATTATAAAAATGTAATAATGTTTCATAGTTTTCAACAATTTTTGTCGTGAACACTTTCGCGAATAATCTAAAATCTAAAACAAATAAAGAATCATTATGTTTTCGCCGAGCAGTACTTATGTAGTAGTCATTTCAACATGGTGAAATTTTGCTTACGGCAAAAGGACGTCACTTTTTGGTCAAAGAATTTTCTGAAAGTCATCCTTTTGACTCAAGGAGAATCCTTTTGAATGTAATTAATATGTTCAAGACCGCATTCAAGGGAAATATGCCTGACTCCTGCAACATTCTACGCTTATCCTAAATTTAAGCTCTGAGTTATTTCAGAGGATGAAAATGAGAGGGAGCTTATTTACTCATCCTAGAACTGCCGCTTCATATTCTATGCTGATACCGTCCAACTAATTCCCTGAAGGATGCAACATTTCCTAAAGGAGTTTGAGGGCGCGAAACTAATCTGGAAACTTGGATTATATGGTAAGCTACACGTGATTGGCTGTTTAAAGTATCCTCTAAATATCTATATTGGCAAACTTTCGTCTCATTCGACCAATAATATTGCAAGATCTTCAAATTTGTCGGGAAAATCTCACTATATCATCGAGCAAGGAGGTAATTCCCTAGACTTCTCTCACTGAGATCCAAAATCAACTGCAAAGTTTGTAGTCTATCAAGTTCAACGTCTCAAGCACTTGACACCCACTTCTTAATTGAGGGTTCTGGTGAACGATGGTTTGCATAGTTGCCTACGGTGGATGCGGACTCCAGTGTCAATATTTGTTTAAGAGTCTCGAATCTACAGCTCTAAAATTAGTGCCTTGTCGTCCTTCCTGAACGAACTTTCGAAAATCCAGATTCCCACCAGCCTCGACATGCCCTTCATCCTATAAATTAGCATTAGCCACGCACTTTCGATTTTATTTACGGCAACTAAAGTAGACATTGGAATTTCTTCATCTTTTCCTTTACCTTCCTCACAAGTGTACAAAATGGGAAAAGAAAACAGGAGATTCTTGGTGTTGGCAGAAATAAGTGGAAGCAAGAGGGTCTGTGTCGAGATGGATGGATCACAAAGAGGGAGCGACTCAAGAAATTGATATCCCAAGCATTTTACCGGGAGTTTCTAGCTACGTTTCTTTACCGAATCGTTCGAAGGGGCGCGCTACTGTTGCGACTAAGGACACGAGGAGCGATGACATGGGATTCCGTTGAAGGATTCCTGGTTCTCAACGTTGAAGGATCAAAGTTTCACAGGTTCGTCGTCGTACACGTTTCAGCTAAAGCCGCATTTTCGTCAAGCTTTGTGCGAGCTTCCCCAACAGAGCACACATTGCAGAAACCCCTATAGTTGCTACTGTATTGTTGGAAGTATCACTGGGAGTATGCGGGTCCTTATTGTGTGTACTAGTATATGAGTATGTGTACATAGGATTATGTTTACAGGCTGGTTCAAAATAAGTCTCACGCACATTATTTTATATTAATGGCCTTCTTCTACTAACACAATACTCCCAAGATGCTCACATGGAAAAAATTGTATGAGAAATGTGCTTAGATATATTTTCAGAAAAATATTGTTTTTTTTCATAAAGAAAACATAAATGTCTTTTCCCACATATTTCATGATGTATGTAATGTATGTCACATATAAATTCTCTGTTTAATCATGGTTTTTACGTCTCTCCCAGACATTTTTCCAATTTTGCCAATTGGCCCGATGTCACTACTAAAGGAGAATACTTTCTGTACATTTTTTCAAAATGTTATATAATTTGATTCTTTCTAAAAAGTTGACATCTTCCATTTTACTTAAAATTTTAGATAATTTACAGCAGAAACAAACCGACTATGTCATTTTTTTTTACTGCTTATATAGATATTCGATGTTCATGGCGTCGATTTTTTTGTCAATTGTACACATAGTTGCACGTGTGAAATCTAAATCCTTCTCTAAAAAGTGTGTTGCGAGATTTTATCGAATTGCGAGTTGGTCCATTGTCATCGTGTTATTCGCGTTGTGATTGGTCCAAATTGGCGCGAGATCAGACGAAAATTAAATTAACTTGATTAATGTGCTTAAAAATCGATTTTTTAAGTCAACGGAAATAAATGTAAACTGAACTGATTATGCATTTAAATAATCATTTTTAAAATAATGATTGTTCGACTTGTAACTTTTTAGTCCTATTGTTTTCTTTCCAGTTAATCAACTGGAATAAGCAGTTAATCAAGAATGCAATTCCCAAATTTATGGAAATAATCAGCAAAAAATCTCACACTGTTCTCTCAAATTGTACTAGTTCTTATATAACGAAAAAACTGCTTCACGAGAAGTTTAAATAAATTTAATGTTGCCGTTTTTCACGGTGCCTTTCACCGCGATAAAAATGTAATTTCCCCATCGATTTTATGCCGCTCTAACAATGATAAAAAAAATGGTGGAACTTAAGAAACAATGCTCGATATATCGAACTTGTGATTCAAAAACTTTATGCCCAATTTAAAAACAAAGTTCAACGACTGACTGATGGACTTGCTGAAGTTGTTCTTCTGAATAAATCTGTACATGCATCAGCATTGTGGTGATCCACTTGGCGCATACAAAGCAACGAATTTAGCGAACGTATGTATAATATAATAATAGTATACGGGAGTTGGACACGTCTACGACGAGAACTGCTAACTACGCAGTCTGAATGTATGCGGAAATCTCGGCATTGAGCTGTGTGACTCGTAGCTCAACGCGTTCTATTGCTCTTAGCTATAACACGCGATGGAACCTAGTTGCTTCCTGCACATGAATACAAACACAGATGGAAGTGTCGTGTAATTTCGAAACTTCGAAACAGACGAAATTACGCTAAACAAATTCTCCTTTTCAACTCTCAACTCTCATACCGCCATCCCACTTTCTCTCTCACTATGTTGAGTGACGAATTTCACCGCTGTTTCTGCACACAACTGATGTCACAGGAGGCCTGTAAATTACAAATGCTTCACATGCAAAACAGCCATTTCTGCTCGTAATAATATCACTTCACTGTTGATATTAATTGCATAGAAGATATACGTTGAATACTGGGCAGCGTAATATATTATTACACTATTTTACATTGAGTAATAATGACAGATGTCAGGAGAGGTAAAACCGTTTCAACGTCAAGTACAAAAAAGAAACTTTTCCATTTATATATGTTTTGTTTCATAAAAAAACAAGTTTAATTAGAAATGATATTCAGGGAGGGCAGTCCATGAGAATCAAAATGGTAACTTTTGTTATTGCGAGTGAGTTTTTGTATTTTCTATTATCCCTTCTAATATTTAATTTAATGTATACCAACAGGATGTAAAATTAACGGAGGGCTAATTTTCACATCCCAAAAAAGTTAAGATACACTTTGTTGTAGCTTTATGTACAAAATTATTGATTATTGAACAAAAAGATTTCACACAAGTATATTGATGTTAAGAATATTTTTAACATCGTAGCCTGCATTATAAATATTTTATTTACGAGTTTAAATTTCTCTCTATAAACAAGTTTTTGTTTTCTTTATTTCTCAGTGACGTCTGTTAGGAATTGCTACGTGCTAAAGTTCTGACGCAAACTATTTTCCATATCGACACGACTATCCGTTAGAATATTTGAATTGTTCGCAGGCGACAAAAATCCCAAGGGAGTGTCGAGATGTGCACTGAAGCTGGTTAGATGTTTCCAGCCAGCATACTGAATCGTAAGTGTATAGAGCTACTTGTTTGAAAAGAGAAACAAGTAACGGTCCAGCACTTCGTGATCACGAACGAGGCTGTGCGTTATCTACACGACATTGCTGTATCGTGAACACACACAGCTACTTGTACGAAAAGAGAAACACCAAGTAACGATCCGGCATGTTGCGATCACCAACGCGGCAGTATGTGTTATCCATGGCATCGGTACGTGGCGTCATCCTTTTACTATGCTCTTTACTCGTTTTGTGATTCGAAAGTTTACCGTTTATTGCGAGTAGCAGAAGCGCGATAGGGCGGACGAGCACAGAGGATGGTCCATAGGGGCTTTGTCGATTAGATACTTTCGTACTAACCTTCCTCCCATACGCGAAGTACGGTATGAACACGGACATTATACCGTATTTCAGGAACGAATGTAACACTAACGAGGGATCCCACGCACTAAATAAAATCAGTATCATCGAAGAATCTATTAAAAATATATTTGAAAATATTTTTCTTTCTCGATCAAACATACATTCTTCGTACACTGAGAGAAATTAAGATGGTCCTGGTTACTATTAAGTGATAATTATATTTTATTAGTTCAAGTGACTATTTTTGTAGTTATATTAACAGTAACGTAGATACGTTAACAGTGAGGAGAGTTAATGTAACTACGAAAATAGTCACTTGGACTAATAAAATATAATTATCCCTGAATAGTTACCAGGACCATCTCAATTTCTCTCAGTGTATATCCTTTTATATTATGTATTACCAAAAAGTGATGATGTCGCGCAACCGCAGCCGTGTAACAAAATCAAAGAGCACGCAAAAAAAGGCTTGGTTAGAACAACCAAGGCGCTTGGTTATATATGCGCCAACTAAGTTATTGGTTAGATGAATCAAGTTATTTGTTAACCAACCAAGTTATTGATTGTCTAACCAATACGATTTAGTAGGTGTAACCAAAAACTTGGTTGGTCTTGGTTGGCCATAGAAACCGTTACCGCAGGAATCGTACCCATAGCAACCATTGCTGTATAATTGCCGTTATATAAAATAACCATAGCCTCCATTGCCATAACAACTGCCGTTATATAAAATAACCATAGCCTTCATAGCCATAACAACTGCTGCCTACCTCATTTAGGGTAAAGTCACCAGTAAATGAACAGTTAAGCAGATCGATTTGTTTATCATGGGTTTCTATAAAATTTAATATTTCCAGACTACCTACAAAAATTTTAACGACTTACCAGAATGTCGATTTATGTGATACAAGTAAAAAAACATCGTATTTTAATCACAAACCGTATAAAATAAATACTAAAAGCAAATAATCCAAAAATACCAGTAAATGAACGTGCCAATCTAACCTACACTTTTAATCCAAAATAGACTTCGGTGACAAAATGATCGTAGTAGGTAGCTAAATAATAGACAAATTAAGAATGTAATGATCAATCAAGTTGTTAGAATTTTTCATGAACTCTCAAAAAGCTGTTGTTCATTCACTGGTGACTGTTCAATTACTGGTGCATTCACCCTATCATTAATTAATTCTTTTTTTATTTGCACTTCCTCCCGTTTGCAGGCATTACGCCTATTACAGGGTCGGCCCAGGTCAGCAGCGAGTCCCCCCTGGGGGTCTGGTCCGGATCAGTAACCAGAACCCTATGTGGCCGCATCCTACTTCCCCCTATACATCGCATGCGCCATAGTATTTCTGCCATGGGCATAGGGAAACTGCGGAAAACCTATGCCGATATAGCCGGTCTCGAGTTCGCCTCACGGCACCGGAGCTACGTCATGTTTCGTCGAGAATGTAGACACGGACGACAGCTATGAACATGGACCCCCACAGGTAGAAATACTTGTGTGGATCTCATGTATATATCCGGAGCTACATCGTGCTCGTATGTTCAGTTTCAACGAAAATCGACGGCACCGGGATTCGAACCCGGTGCTCTGGACTAGAGGCCAGTACACTAACCACTAGACCACCACACCGGTTCATTTATAATTAATTAATTAATAAAAATTATTTTCCTAAAATAAATACTCTAGGAAAGTACACTTAGAAAAATAAATGCGACAACTTGTTAAATATAGTGAGTTTTACTATAAAAATAATGAAACGTGCCATAATTTAGTTGCTAGCTACATTACTTATTGTGACAGCAACCATAAAACCATAGTTGTCGTCTCAGGGAAACATATGTATAGTTGAATTCATCATCAATTTTTTTGGGTGTACTTTGAGAAAAAAATCCTCTAAATTACTAGCAGTGGGGACAACTATTGGAGACACCACAAAAGGGATATCTTATCCCATTCACCAATTTATTAGCGTTAACATTTGTTGGACAAAGGTCTTAAAGATTAGGACATAAGATCATTGATTGTACTACGAATTAGATGCGGTGAGTACTATCGGGTAAGAACGGGCGAAACTTCTAATTTTAACTCATGTTTTTCAACCTTAACCTATTCTCTTTCTTGAACCCGATCTGGTATTAAACAACTAACTATCACTGCAAAACGTACACCAAAGATGGACGGTCGGTCGAAGTCGTTCATGTATCGACTACCATTGATCGGCAGTAACTTTCAACGTTGTACACATGCTACGAGAAAAGGTCACGGACCGAGACGAGAGAGAGACGAAAGTTGGTAGCGACGCTTGTGGTGGTATAGTCGACGAAGAGGTAAAGGGAGGAGCTGAAATGGTCGCATAAATTTCACGAATTTCCGGGGACGTTCAATGACCACCGTAAACACGGGTCTCTCTCGAAGCCGAAGTACCTTCGTAGCTGAAAAGCACACGTATATTACCTACAGTGTACAGTATATGTACCAAGAAACGCTCGTAACTAAACTAGTCTCTGTTAGCCCTGAGACTGAAACACCCTTCTCAAGTTGTCTGCAACAGGATATAGCACTACACGTACATTATTCGTTAAAGCTTAAGCAGTATTCGTTGAAAAGCAAAGAAAGGTTTTTCTTACACTACTGAGAAACATTTGAAAAACTCACAAGTCTGTGCTACCAAAACGAAACTTCCTCGGAAACTTCGGTGAGAATTTTACAATTTTGTATTCATTGGCCCGAAAATAATTCGTTTGCATTATTTTTATCGTTTTTATTGATTTGCAGAGCTTTACTTATTAATTAAACGTAACATCACTATTTAAGTCCTTAGAAACCAACATGGAAACACAATTTTGCTTGAAGATGAATAATATTTCGAGGTATTTCGAAATACTTCGAAAGAAGTCAATATATTTTGGTATGTTACAAGATATTTCGATATGCATCGATTTATTTTGAAGTATCCAATCAAATGAAGTCCCTGGAACCGGAAATGAGTTTCCTATGCAGGCGCGTGTCTTCCTTGCAGCTTTGTAAGCATTTCAATACTTTCAAACTCACTTAATTTATTCATTAACTTAGTCACTTAATAGCAAAAAATGTGTGCACATATAAAAACAAATTAGACATAAATTCGTTTGACATTGCTATGAAAAGAAAAATAATCGGTAATGGGACAATTATTTAGTTCATTGAAGCTTTTTCAGTTCCATTAATTATTATGAAAAAACCATTTCTTTCGGCTTTAATAATGTATTTAAACATTGTTTAATAAATATAACCGATTATTTTAGAAAAATGACAGCTATCAAAGTATCGGTATAAAAAAAATAAATTAATGAAAAGACTTGGAAAGAAATGGAATTGTTTCATTTCTGTTTCTTTGCTCTGATTGGAAGATTCTGGAAAGCCTTGCTGTGGTCGTTGACCGGAAGACTTACACGTGACAAAATAGAAACAATAATTGCACTTGGTGTGGAAAACGTGCTTTGGCAGTTTGATTGTTCGACACTTGAAAGTTGAAAGCTCCGCAGGCATCGTATTCTAGTCGTCTTGAATTTGCAACCCAATCCTGGAAATTCACCACCTCCGGCACAGCAACCCGCGTACCAGTAATTAATCGGCTCCTTAATTAAGATTGTGCCGTGTTGGACGCTGTACTTGATCTGGGCGGTGTTGATCTAAGCGATTATGCAAATTCTCGAACTTGCGAGACAGGTACTAGTTCGGCTTGAGAGACACGATACCCTCGCGGATAATATACAACAGCTACTACATGTAAACCATGATACAACAATGATTCGACGGACCGGAATAAACCAAACTGCACTTCATTGAAAAGACGAAGTCTGCTATACCGATTTTAAAAATAAAAAAAGTATCAAGTAATACGAACCTTTTCGTTTTTAATTGAAGATTTTTCTATATTATTTTTTAAACATGAATTTTTTTATATTGATCCGTTTTCTAGGCAAGTATAGCACAGAGATGCGGTCACGAACTTTTTGAGTATTCCGTTAAGATTTCTCCAATCGCGAGATGCACCTGGGTTTTTCCATTTCGAAATCTTGATTATTGTTTTGAAGTAATTTGAATTAAAACAATTCAACATTTTTGGCCCGGAAGTCGGATATATGAATTCAGACATTCCAAACGGCGAAAACAACTCGATATCTTGAAAAAAAAATTCGTTTCGTCGTTTTTCTGGCACTTTTCTATATATAATGACTTTTTAAAATCGGTGTAAGAATGTTTGGCACGGATATTGCCTGCAGTAAAATATTCGATTTAAGGACATTGGGGAAGGCCAAAAGACGATATCTTGATCAAAAACCGTTTTTTTTTTCTGGCTGTTTGTTACCGGACGTCAGATCTATAAATTTTGAAAGGAAACACTTTTCAAAATTACTTTAAAAAATGACTGTTTTACAGGTTTAAAAAGTATGATTTCTGCGGTGAAATATGTCTTGTGTATGATCACAAAAGCCGAAAGTCAATAAATATACGATTTTGGCACTGCTGTATAATGACAAATAATTGCATTACATTATTAATAATCCTTTAGAATATGAGTACTGCAGTGTCCATTTCCGAATGGCATTATGCTGCCTAGTACCCCTATCAAGCTAGCAGACGGATTTCCCAAAAATGGATTTACGATATACCATAATTAGGTGCTCATTAGGTGCTAATTTGGTACCCAGTTTATAATTTTAGTGCTCCTTTAATTTAGGCAGAAATGAAATTTGAAAAACCCTCTGCTAGCTTGATATCAAGCTAGCAGAATTCTTTGAAAATTAATGTTTTTCTTAACTTTTTTTCGGTAGGAATTAAGTGCTTTTAAAGTGCTTTCAGACAGTATAACTTTCAATCCCGAAAACCCCGTGGAAATATTATTAAAAAAAAAAAGATTTCAATAATGAAAAACTCAAAATTATAATTATAGCTGGATTCAACCTATACCATAATTAGGTGCTCTTTTAGTGCTTCCGAACGGTATAAGATTCGACGCTGAAAGATAACCGGAAAAACTAGAAATTAAATTTGAAAAAGCCTCTGCTAGCTTGATATTAAGCTAGCAGAATTCTTTGAAAATTAATGTTTTTCTTAACTTTTTTTCGGTAGGAATTAAGTGCTTTTAAAGTGCTTTCAGACAGTATAACTTTCAGCCCCGAAAGCCCCGTGGAAATATTATTTTTCAAAAAAAAAAGAAGATTTCAATAATGAAAAACTCAAAATTATAATAATAGCTGGATCCAACCTATACCATAATTAGGTGCTCTTTTAGTGCTTCCGAACGGTATAAGATTCGACGCTGAAAGATAACCGGAAAAACTAGAAATGAAATTTGAAAAAGCCTCTGCTAGCTTGATATTAAGCTAGCAGAGGTCTTTGAAGATAAATGTTATCCTTAACTTTTTTTGGCAGGCATTAAGTGCTTTTAAAGTGCTTTCAGCCATTATAACGTTCGACTCCGAAATACCCGTGGTAGTATTATTTTTCATTAAAAAAATGTCAATAATGAAAAACTAAAAATTTTAATAATAGCTGGATTCAACCATACCATAATTAGGTGCTCTTTTGGTGCTTCCGAACGGTATAAGATTCGACTCTGAAATATAACCGGAAACACTGTTTTTCTTGAATCTTAATTTGCATTTCTTGGAAGCACTTAAATTTTACGTCATTTCTGTGCAAACAATATTCGACTTTTAAGAAATTAAGATGTCTCCTAGGATAAAGTAGGTTCTGAGATCGCGGGGGTGGAGCACTTAAATTCGAATTTGCGTTGTTCGAAAGCACCTAAATGGTACGACATTTTTGTCCAAAGAAATTCCGGGATTTAAAAAAATGTGATGTCACCTACGTTAGGGTAAGTATTGACATCGCAGGGGTGCGGCACTTTAATTCAATTTTTCGTTTCTTGATAGCACCTAATTCGTAGGTCATTTCTATGCAGAGAAATTTAGGCATTCAAAAAATTCTGATATCTCCTACAATAAAGTAAGTTCTGAGATCGCGGGGTGGAGCACTTAAATCCAAATTTGCGTTTCTCGAAAGCACCTAATTCGTACGTAATTTCTGTGCAAAAAAATTTCGGCGTTTCAACAATTCCAATATCTCCTACGATAATGTAGGTGCTGAGATCACGAGGGTGGAGCACTTAAATTCCAATTTGCATTTCTCGAAAGCACCTAATTCGAACGTCATTGCTGAGCAAAGAAATTCCGAAATTTAACAACATCTGATGTCACGTACCCCAGGGTAAGTTTCGACATCGCAGGGGTGGAGCACTTAAATCCACATTAGCGTTTCTTGAAAGCACCTAATTCGTACATCATTTCTGTGTAGAGAAATTTCGGCATTTCAAAAATTCTGATATCTCCTACGATAAAGTAGGTTCTGAGATCGCGGGGGTGCAGCACTTAAATTCGAATTTGAGTTTGTTGAAAGCACCTAAATGGTACGTCATTTTTGAGAAAAGAAATTCCGACATTTAACAAAATTTGATGTCACCTACGCCAAGGTAGGTTTTGACATTGCAGGGGTGGAGCACGTAAATCCAAATATACGTTTCTCGAAAGCACCTAATTCGTACGTTATTTCTGTGCAGAGAAATTTCTCCATTTAAAAAATTCTCATACCTCCTACAATAAAGTAGGTTCTGAGAGCGCGGGGGTGGAGCACTTAAATTCCAATTTGCATTTCTCGAAAGCACCTAATTCGAACGTCATTGCGGAGCAAAGAAATTCCGAAATTTAACAACATCTGATGTCACCTACCCCGGAGTAGGTTTTGACATCTCAGGGGTGGAGCACTTAAATCCACATTATCGTTTCTTGAAAGCATCTAATTCGTACGTTATTTCTGCGTAGAGAAATTTCGGCATTTCAAAAATTCTGATATCTCCTACAATAAAGTAGGTTCTGAGATCAAGGGGGTGGAGCACTCAAATCTAAATTTGCGTTTCTCGAAAGCACCTAATACGTACGTCATTTGTGTGCAGAAAAACTTCGGCCTTTCAAAAATTCTGATATCTCCTACGATAAAGTAGGTTCTGAGATCGTGGGGGTGGAGCACTTAAATCCAAATTTGTGTTACTCGAAAGCACCTGACTCGTACGTCATTTTTGTGCAGAGAAATTTCGGCTTCTCAAAAATTCTGATATCTCCTACGATAAAGTAGGTCCTGAGATCGCGGAGGTGGAGCACTTAAATCTAAATTTGCGTTTCTTAAAAGCACCTAATTCGTACGTCATTTCTGTGCAGAGAAATTTCGTCTTTTCAAAAATTCTGATATCTCCTACGATAAAGTAAGTTCTGAGATCGCGGGGGTGGAGCACTTAAATCCAAATTTGTGTTTCTCGAAAGCACCTAATTCGTACGTCATTTTTGTGCAGAGAAATTTCGTCTTTTCAAAAATTCTGATATCTCCTACAATAAAGTAGGTTCTGAGGTAACGGGGCGGAGCACTTAAATCCAAATTTGCGTTTCTTGAAAGCACCTGATTCGTACGTCATTTCAGTGCAGAGAAACTTCGGCTTTTCAAAAAATCTGATATCTCTTACAATAAAGTAGGTTCTGTGATCGCGGGGGTGGAGCACTTAAATCCAAATTTGCGTTTCTTGACAGCACCTGATTCGTACGTCAATTCAGTGCAGAGAAAGTGCGGCTTTTCAAAAAATCTGATATCTCTTACAATAAAGTAGGTTCTGTGATCGCGGGGGTGGAGCACTTAAATCCAAATTTGCGTTTCTCGAAAGCACCTAATTCGTACGTCATTTCTATGCAGAGGAATTTCGGCTTTTCAAACATTCTGATATCTCCTACGATAAAGTAGGTCGTGAGATCGCAGGGGTGGAGCACTAAAATCGAAATTTGCGTTTCTCGAAAGCACCTAATTCGTACGTCATTTCCGTGCAGAGAAAGTGCGGCATTTTTTAAATCCTGATATCTCCTACAATAAAGTAGGTTCTCAGATGGCGGGGGTGGAGCACCTAAATACTAATGCCTCCGAGAAACGCGAATTAGGATTTAAGTGCTCCAGCCCGCGATCTTAGAACCTACTTTATTGTAGGAGATATCAGAATTTATAAAATACCAAAATTTCTCTGCACAGAAATGACGTACGAATTAGGTGCTTTAGAGAATTGCAAATTTGAATTTAAGTGCTCCACCCCTGCGATGTCAAAACCTACCCTACCGTAGGTGACATCAGGTTTTGTTAAATGTTGAAGTTTCTTTGCTCAGAAATGCAGTACCATTTAGGTGCTTTCGACAAACGCAAATTGGAATTTAAGTGCTCTACCCCCGTGATCTCAGAACTTACTTTTTTCTAGGAGATATCGGAGTGTTTTAAATGTCGGAATTTCTCGGCACGTAAATGACGTACGAATTAGGTGCTTTCGAGAAACGCAAATTTAGATTTGAGTGCTCCACCCCCGCGATCTCAGAACCTACTTTATCGTAGGAGATATCAGAATTTTTGAAAAGACGATATTTCTCTGCACAGAAATGACTTACGAACCAGGTGCTTTCAAGAAACGCAAATTTGGATTTAAGTGCTCCGCCCCGTGATCTCAGAACCTACTTTATCGTAGGAGATATCAGAATTTTTAAAAGCCGAAATATCTCGGCACGTAAATTGACGTACGAATTAGGTGCTTTCGAGGAACGCAAATTTGGATTTCAGTGCTTCACCCCTGCGATCTCAGAACCTACTTTATTGTACGAGATATCAGAATTTTTTAAATGCGGAAATTTCGATGCACCGAAATGATGTACGAATTAGGTGCTTTCGAGAACCGCAAATTTGGATTTAAGTGCTCCACCCCTGCGATCTCACGACCTACTTTATCGTAGGAGATATCAGAATTTTTGAAAAGCCGAAATTTCTCTGCACAGAAATGACGTACGAATTAGGTGCTTTCGAGAAACGCAAATTTGGATTTAAGTGCTCCACCCCCGCGATCACAGAACCTACTTTATTGTAAGAGATATCAGATTTTTTGAAAAGCCGAACTTTCTCTGCACTGAAATGACATACGAATCAGGTGCTTTCAAGAAACGCAAATTTGGAATTAAGTGCTCCGCCCCGTTATCTCAGAACCTACTTTATAGTAGGAGATATCAGAATTTTTGAAAAGACAAAATTTCTCTGCACAGAAATGACGTACGAATTAGGTGCTTTCGAGAAACACAAATTTGGATTCAAGTGCTCCACCCCCGCGATCTCAGAACTTACTTTATCGTAGGAGATATCAGAATTTTTGAAAGGACGATATTTCTCTGCACAGAAATGACGTACGAATTAGGTGCTTTTGAGAAACGCAAATTTAGATTTAAGTGCTCCACCTCCGCGATTTCAGGACCTACTTTATCGTAAGAGATATCAGAATTTTTGAGAAGCCGAAATTTCTCTGCACAAAAATGACGTACGAGTCAGGTGCTTTCGTGAAACACAAATTTGGATTTAAGTACTCCACCCCCGCGATCTCAGAACTTACTTTATCGTAGGAGATATCAGAATTTTTGAAAAGACGTAATTTCTCTGCACAGAAATGACGTGCGAATTAGGTGCTTTCGAGAAACGCAAATTTGGATTTAATTGCTCCACCCCCGCGATCACAGAACCTACTTTATTGTAAGAGATATCAGAATTTTTGAAAAGCCGAACGTTCTCTGCACTGAAATGACGTACGAATTAGGTGCTTTCGAGAAACGCAAATTGGAATTTAAGTGCTCCACCCCCGCGATCTCAGAACCTACTTTATCGTAAGAAATATTAGAATTTTTGAAATGCCAAAATTTTTCTGCACGGAAATGACGTACCATTTAGGTGCTTTCGAGAAACGCAAATTAGAATTTAAGTGCTCCACCCCCCGATCTCAGAACCTACTTTATCGTAGGAAATAATTGATATTTTGAAAAGCCGAAATTTCTCTGCACAGAAATGACGTACGAATTAGGTGCTTTCGAGAAACGCAAATTTGAATTTAAGTGCTCCATCCGGCGATCTCAGAACCTACTTTATTGTAGGAGATATCAGAATTTTGAAAATGCCGAAATTTCTCTGCATAGAAATGACCTACCAATTAGGTGCTATCGAGAAACGAACAATTTAATTAAAGTGCCGCACCCCTGCGATGTCAAAAACTACCCTAACGTAGGTGACATCACATTTTTTTAAATCCCGGAATTTCTTTGGATAAAAATGTTGTACCATTTAGGTGCTTTCGAGCAACGCAAATTCGAATTTAAGTGCTCCACCCCCGCGATCTCAGAACCTACTTTTTATCGTAGTAGATATTAGAATTATTGAAATGCCGAAATTTCTCTGCACAAAAATGACGTACGAATTAGGTGTTTTCAAGAAACGCAAATTTCGATTTAAGTGCTCCACCCCCGCGATCCCAAAACCTACTTTATTGTAGGAGATATCAGAATTTTTGAAATGCCGAAATTTCTCTACACAGAAATAACGTACGAATTAGATGCTTTCAAGAAACGCTAATGTGGATTTAAGTGCTCCACCCCTGAGATGTCGAAACCTACTCCGGGGTAGGTGACATCAGATGTTGTTCAATTTCGGAATTTCTTTGCTCCGCAATGATGTTCGAATTAGGTGCTTTCGAGAAATGCAAATTGGAATTTAAGTGCTCCACTCTCGCGCTTTCAGAACCTACTTTATTGTAGGAGATATGAGAATTTTTTAAATGCAGAAATTTCTCTGCACAGAAATGACGTACGAATTAGGTGCTTTCAAGAAACGCTAATGTGGATTTAAGTGCTCCACCCCTGAGATGTCAAAACCTACCCTGGGGTAGGCGACATCAGATGTTGTTAAATTTCGGAATTCCTTTGCTCAGCAATGACGTTCGAATTAGGTGCTTTCGAGAAATGCAAATTGGAATTTAAGTGATCCACCCTCGTGATCTCAGAACCTACATTATCGTAGGATATATTGGAATTGTTGAAATGCCGAAATTTTTTTGCACAGAAATTACGTACGAATTAGGTGCTTTCGAGAAACGCAAATTGGAATTTAAGTGCTCCACCCCCGCGATCTCAGAACCTACTTTATCGTAGGAGATATTAGAATTTTTGAAATGCCAAAATTTCTCTGCACAGAAATGACGTACCATTTAGGTGCTTTCGAAAAACGCAAATTGGAATTGAAGTGCTCCACCCCCGCGATCTCAGAACCTACTTTATCGTAGGAGATATTATAATTTTTGAAATGCCAAAATTTCTCTGCACAGAAATGATGTACCATTTAGGTGCTTTCGAGAAACGCAAATTGGAATTTAAGTGCTCCACCCCCGCGATCTCAGAACCTACTTTATCGTAGGAGATATTAGAATTATTGAAAAGCCGAAATTTCTCTGCACAGAAATGACGTACGAATTAGGTGCTTTCAAAAAACGCTAATGTGGATTTAAGTGCTCCACCCCTGCGATGTCGAAACTTACCCTGGGGTACGTGACATCACATGTTGTTAAATTTCGGAATTTCTTTGCTCAGCAATGACGTTCGAATTAAGTGCTTTCGAGAAATGCAAATTGGAGTTTAAGTGCTCCACCCTCGTGATCTCAGAACCTACATTATCGTAGGAGATATTGGAATTGTTGAAGCGCCGAAATTTTTTGGCACAGAAATTACGTACGAATTAGGTGCTTTCGAGAAACGCAAATATGGATTTAAGTGCTCCACCCCGCGATCTCAGAACCTACTTCATTGTAGGAGATATCAGAATTTTTTGAATGCCTAAATTTCTCTGCATAGAAATGACCTACGAATTAGGTGCTTTCGAGAAACGCATATTTGGATTTACGTGCTCCACCCCTGCAATGTCAAAACCTACCGTGGGGTAGGTGACATCAAATTTTGTTAAATTTCGGAATTTCTTTTCTCAAAAATGACGTACCATTTAGGTGCTTTCGAGAAACTCAAATTCGAATTTAAGTGCTCCACCCCCGCGATCTCAGAACCTACTTTTTATACTGTCTGAAAGCACTTTAAAAGCACTTAATTCCTACCGAAAAAAAGTTAAGAAAAACATTAATTTTCAAAGAATTCTGCTAGCTTGATATCAAGCTAGCAGAGGGTTTTTCAAATTTCATTTCTAGTTTTTCCGGTTATCTTTCAGCGTCGAATCTTATACCGTTCGGAAGCACTAAAAGAGCACCTAATTATAGTATAGGTTGAATCCAGCTATTATTATAATTTTGAGTTTTTCATTATTGAAATCTTTTTTTTTTGAAAAATAATATTTCCACGGGGCTTTTGGGGTTGAAAGTTATACTGTCTGAAAGCACTTTAAAAGCACTTAATTCCTACCGAAAAAAAGTTAAGAAAAACATTAATTTTCAAAGAATTCTGCTAGCTTAATATCAAGCTAGCACAGGCTTTTTCAAATTTCATTTCTAGTTTTTCCGGTTATCTTTCAGCGTCGAATCTTATACCGTTCGGAAGCACTAAAAGAGCACCTAATTATGGTATAGGTTGAATCCAGCTATTATTATAATTTTGAGTTTTTCATTATTGAAATCTTTTTTTTTTTAATAATATTTCCACGGGGTTTTCGGGGTTGAAAGTTATACTATCTGAAAGCACTTTAAAAGCACTTAATTCCTACCGAAAAAAAGTTAAGAAAAACATTAATTTTCAAAGAATTCTGCTAGCTTGATATCAAGCTAGCAGAGGGTTTTTCAAATTTCATTTCTGCCTAAATTAAAGGAGCACTAAAATTATAAACTGGGTACCAAATTAGCACCTAATGAGCACCTAATTATGGTATATCGTAAATCAATTTTTGGGAAATCCGTCTGCTAGCTTGATAGGGGTCTGCCTAGTTCACCTAGTGCTAATAAAAATGTATGAAGATGTTTCCATACGTGTACTGATTTTGGAATTTCAACAAACGTCCCGCCTTGTAAATCAGTAGTATAATAAAAATATGCGATGGTGCGTCTTCACTGTCGTAAATTTTAAATATTATTCCTTTTTATTATACCGTTCAGTACCCTTTAACTTGATTCTTGAGCTCGCTTAGGCATGTGTTCCGAATCCTATCTCGAGTTCTCAGGAATTGAACCGAGTCGCGATGTATGACACTGAAGTGACACTCGAGTTTGCTCGTCTCACTATATTTCTAGATATTCACCACTTTTACGAGTGGAATATGCGGATCCGCTCTCGAACCGTACACTAGCCCGATTGTCCGCAAGTATGCACACCATTCTGCGGCACATTGTATAGTATAGATACATACTGTTCGGTCGAGTGTGCAGTTCGAGAAATGTGGGCCCTCGCGACAATTCAGATGTTAAAAAGATGTGTATGTGTATGTGTGTACGGTAACGTTGCGCTTGAGGGATGCACAGAGCTACCAACGTCTGTGTAGAATCTCGTGGTGACGTTTTGACGTATAACCTCCTCCTTCTCCTGCTATGCTATCTCTGTTACTGCTCGTCTGCAGGCGCACAACATTCTTCCTATTTTTACAAATTTCACCCGTTTCTCAACTGCTCTCGCTCACGCAAACGATTTTTTTTCCAAAGTTCATCCTTTTTATTTATAAAAATGAACAAAATTACCATAAGATCAGCTATAAAAACTCATAACGATAGAATAGTTTTTATGAACCAAGAAAATCATGATTTCGGGCAATCAGAATTTGTATTTTGTGGCGCAGATGATCTAAGAAAACTCGACCTTCGAATCGTAAATTAAGTATAATGCTTAAGGAGGTTGCTCAGCTAACGCAGAATGATAAACATGGGCTCAAATTTTTGGAGGATATTCGTCGATAAAAATCACATCTCCATGCCAAATTCAATGGCAATCGTCTAGATGGTTATTGAGAAATTAAGGGGTTAGGCCACTCTAGAATTTTCGAAAAATCGATATTTTTTCTCCTTGGAAATGACTCATTAGGGTTTCTAGAATGCTGTCACAAAAGATTATGGCAGGCAAAAATTTGTAAATGCCCCATTTTCGAATTTTAATAGGAGGCCGCCCGGTCAGCAGGGAACCTCTCTTGTGTGTGCTTCGGTAAAGGTACTGAGAAGGGTCAAAGCAGGAAGCGGACGTTATTCGAAAAGCAGTTTTCCCCGTGACAATCGTACAAATTTCCTTTTTATTCCATACGTTCTTAGTTTGTTGCTAAAATGAGTGATAAAATAGTGTATCGTGATAAGAAAGTAGTAAAATCGACGTCGGGCACCAGCAAGAGAGTCAGGGCATCTCGAAGAAGACCATTGAATCGGTATGAGTTAGAGACACCAGATGATTCGAACGTCAGCACATCCGCTAAAAAATTGAAGCAATCAAGTGATTTATATGATATTGAAGTGAATGCAGCTTCTGCTGAACCGCGGTTTGTGATTCAAATTAGTAGTGAGATACCGAGTTGTCCATTTGTTGACAAAGGCTGTGAAGTCAATCGTAGACTTGTAATTGCCATGCAATTGCTTGGAGTTGGTTTACACGGAATTCGCTTCTGCACGTGATCTGTACACTCTTTCTTGATGACTGTCAAATTTTCGTATGGCTTTGCATCTATAATGCCTTTGAAAGTCTTAGAA
The DNA here is from genome assembly GCA_963970395.1 of Ephialtes manifestator. Lineage (NCBI taxonomy): Eukaryota > Metazoa > Arthropoda > Insecta > Hymenoptera > Ichneumonidae > Ephialtes > Ephialtes manifestator. Next base: position 27,922,574 of record OZ019969.1, read on the forward strand.
TCACCGTCACCACTATAATAAGCGTATTTGACCTGGTACAAAGTTTCAGAGCGCCGAAACATTTCAACCATTCCATCGACTTCCATTTTTCCAGCTGGTCCGTTGTATTTTACATCACATTCACTCGCATGGTTTTCTGCCTATTCCGCATATTCTTCGGTATCTTGTTTGGTATTCCAATACTCACAGGCCTTACAGTATTTAGATTTTACCACACAATCTACGATTTTTCCGCAATTATTGCCAATAAGACTCACTAAGCCATACAAGGATGTAAATCCACGTTTCCTCCACGAACCATCACCTGAGACTATAATTCCGTTTTCACCTTTTTCAATAGAAATAGCTTTTTCTTCCTGCACAGCTCTCATCATACTGTTCTTGCAAACCGTATCAGTTGCTATGGATAATGTTTTGACAACTTTATCATAGAACGAATGAAAAATTGGTCGAGGTAACTCCATGAAAGCACAAAACTTATTTATTCCGTGTAAACCAACTCCAAGCAATCGCATGGCAATTACAAGTCTACGATTGATTTCATAGCCTTTGTCAACAAATGGACAACTCGGTATCTCAGTTTTGTCACAATTATCACAGGACACTACTAATTTGAATCCCAAACCGCGGTAGCCACTTTCGGTGAATTTCACTTGTGATGCACATACTTTACAAACTACAACTTCTGAAAGAGCAGAAAAAACTGCAGTGAAGTTTATTAAACGATAACCAAAAGCTGCATTCACTTCAATATCATATAAATCACTTGATTGCTTCAATTTTTTGGCGGATGTGCTGACGTTCGAATCATCTGATGATCTCTAACTCATACCGATTCAATGGTCTTCTTCGAGATGCCCTGGCTCTCTTGCTGGTGCCCGATGTCGATTTTACTCCTTTCTTATCACGATACACTATTTCATCACTCATTTTAGCAACGAACTAAGAACGTATGGAAAAAAAGGAAATTTGTACGATTGTCACGGGAAAAACTGCTCTTCGAATAACGTCCTCTTCAAATGCTTGGCAATGCCGAACTGACTGAAAGAGACGCTTGTTGCCTATTTATGAGACGACATTGAATGACATAAACCCTTAGTCTAGCCAGGTGAAAAATACCTTCAATAACATCTGCCGTATACCCGCTTGACCCTTCTCAGTACCTTTACCGAAGCGCACACAAGAGAGGTTCCCTGCTGATCGGGCGGCCTCCCATTAAAATCTGGAAATGGGGCATTTACAAATTTTTTCCTGCCATAATCTTTTGGGACAGCATTCTAGAAACCCTAATGAGTCATTTCCAAGGAGAAAAAAATCGATTTTTCGAAAATTCTAGAGTGGCCTAACCCCTTAAGTACTTTGCTTTCTCGTTTTATTTTTGGCCGCAGGTTAGAAAATCGAGCATTGTACTTTACTTATCAAAGAGACGTTGTTTGCTGAAACAAAGAAAAATAAGGCAGTTGTCTCGTGAGACAAGACTCTGAGAAGGACTCCTACTTTCAATTTTTTGTTTTTCTTTTGGGTGCAACCATATTCAAATGTTTCTCTACATTCAAATAAACTTACTTTTGACTGTACCGTATCGAGCTGAATAACTGAGTTCGACATTCAATTTTTTATTTTTCTTTAGCGCAACAATTTTCAAATGTTTCTATACATTCAAATAAACTTACTTTTGACAGTACCATATCGAGTTGAATAACTGAGTTCGTAGCTTGGTAGCAACTTAGTAGTTGTTCTAAGTTTAAACCCGTTAAAAAAACATAAAGCGCCTTTGTTTGTCAGAGTATGAAAGGAACGAACGTTTTTCCGTCAACAAGAATGACATCTAAAGTCCGAGAACCAGAAATTACGTTTAGGAATATATGTTCCCATTTTCTCCCTGACACTCTTTTTCTCTTTATTATACTTTTTCCGTTGCGGGAGTTTTAAGCGATACACCGAAGACAGCGAAACGAGAGACGAGAAGATGGAGTGACAGTTTCCATGAAAATTTCAGTTTCCTCTCGAATGGACGATGCGGGCGAGACACCTGGGAATGGAAGGAGAGGACGAAAGGCAATAGAGGAAGACAGGCAACGTACGTAGACGCGGTTGGATCGATGAGACCGTAATGGGTGCCAGCCACCCTCATCACGAAGGACTACAAAACTCTGTAGCACCAGCAGTTGAGTAGTGGATGTATCCATACGAGATGGAGAGCTGCAGAGTCGCATGTAGGGTGGCACTAAAAATCCCGTACAGCACTCGAAAAAATCCCCTTGCAAGAAAAGGAAACCCGCGTCTTCGCTTGTAGCCCTCACCTTGTACCTCATCGTAGAAAACAACGCGCAAAAAGCCTTTGGCATTATTACCTACCACGTGTATAGCCAGTAAGTGTCTACCAACGACCCATCTCCTACTCAAGAACGACTAAATGTTCCTCAGGGAACGAACGAGAGGCTGACGCTTTTACTGTACCTTTTGTACTATTTCTTTTTTACGTCCTTGCTGAGTCACATTACACATTTTATTTTTTACTGTAGAACAGAGTATGTTTGAGGGACGTTATTTATGAAGGGCCACTGAGTAATTAGTTACGAGACCGATGACCTCTGATACCCCAAGCAAAGAATACTTATATTTAGGTTTAATTGGATATTCGTCTGACAAATTTGATCGAGAAATGTATTTTAAAACAAATGCATACTCTTTTGGAATCGGGATAGTTCGTCTAAAGACAATTTATCGAAAGCCTATTGGTGCAATGCTCGATTGATACAATAAGTAATTGATTCAAACGCTCAGACAGAAAAATATATATGTAACGTGTATGTTCAATATATGGCCTTAACAACAATTCTCCACTCAGAAAAATAAATGCGACAACTTGCTAAATATAGTGAGTTGTACTATAAAAATAATGAAACCTGCCATAATTTGGTTGCTAGATACATTATTTGTTGTTACAGCAACCATAAAAACATAGCTGTCGTCTCAGAGAAACATGTGTATAGTTGAATTCACCATCAATTTTTTTGGGTGTATATGTTGCATGAATGTGTACAAAAATATGTGCGAAATATATGAGATATATACATGTATCTCCAAGCAATTGATCTGAATGCTAACTGGCTTAATTGCCTTTTGACCCAATAGCCAATTGGTTCATTAACTGAGATTTATTACATGACGTAAATGAGCAGGTGAATAGTTGCATTAAAACTCTGGTTTATTCAAGAAACTACTTTCATTAAGTAAAACTTCGATAAAATAGTTTGCTTATAAGAAACCTACTTTGATAACCACCCTATAAGAAGGGATCAATCTGAAGGTTTTTTTTTCAGATTGCTTTGCTATTTTTTTCTAAATTACTAAAGTAACCATTTCATATATATCAGATGAAGCTAAATATCGTAGTATAGTTTGGTAGGAATTGAGAAAAGAAGGTCCGGTGGATAAAAGGTTCCGTAGAAAAAAGATTTTTTTCGACCGGACCTTTTTTCCACTGGACCTTATTTCCAACAGACCTTTTTTCCACCAGACCTTATTTCCCATAGACCCTTTTTTCACCAGACCTTATTTCCCATAGACCCTTTTTTCACCAGACCTTATTTCCCATAGACCCTTTTTTCACCAGACCTTATTTCCAATAGACCCTTTTTTCACCAGACCTTATTTCCAATAGGCCCTTTTTTCACCAGACCTTATTTCCAATAGACCCTTTTTCCACCAGACCTTATTTCCAATAGACCCTTTTCCCACCGTCCTCTGTTTCCACGGGATCTTTTTTCCGCAGTGGAAACGGGGGTTTTATCCGCCGGACCATTTTTTCACCAGACTTTGTTTCCGCCGGACGTTTGTTTGTGGGACTTTCTTTCTGGGATACGTCCTTAAAATTTATGTTAGTCGCATCGTTCACAGCTAATACATATTCAGGTTTGAACTATCACGAGTAAAAATATTACTTATTTTTTTAAGTTTTAAATAATTCGAGAACATGTATTTCTACTAAGACACTATTTAACTATGTATTTTATAGAAAACCATATGCGATTTCGCTTCGTTTAAAAATTTGCAAAACATACACGATGGTGCCCCCAAATTACAAAATTCAAATGTCAGTAAAGTAATGAGATCCTTTGTAAGCTATACATTTTAAGTTCACTGTAGTACATTATTATGGTGTTCATTAAATTGCCATTGTTTTTCACAATTTTGACGGTAAAACAAAGCCCCAAAGGGTATTTCAATTCTCGTATCGTAGCCAGAGTTCTATCCGAGCTTGGCTGGGTTATTATCGAAAGCATTACCCAGTCTATTATAACGTGCAGCCGACCGGCAGCCCCGTTATTAAGTGGTTTACGGTTAGTGATAAAAGCTGCTGGGAGTTAGTATAAAGCCAGTGTTCGGTGGGCGTGGATGGGAGGTCGACGATTAACGCAGCTTGCCGAGCATACAATACCAAGTCTCGTGGCTTTGCACTGAAATTTTGATCCCCCTTTTTTTTCATTCATCATCGTCATCATCACGATCATCATGCTGCACACTGACTCTAACTACAAGCAGTATAACAAGCACATCAAAAACGGAACCACATAACTATAAATTCATGTTATTATTTCAGTTCATCCATGTTTTATTGAATTCACTTAAACCTATTGCAATTAAGACAATACATCTTGGCCAGTGAGAATATTCAGGTAATCGTGTAATTTTAGTCAAGTAATCATGTAATTTTAGCAGTTGCTAGCCGACTTGAGCGGCTTAAGTTTAGCCGCGAGTAATCGGCTTAGCTGGCTAATAATAAACCGGGGCTAACTACTTAGTTGGCTTATTTGGCTAAACTCTATAAAAACTTATTATTTATGTACTTTTATGCTAATTTTGAAGCATTTACATTAAAAAATGAGTTTCTAAGCCGTTCGTTGCGGCTATTATTTAGCCTGCTTAGCCGATTAACTGCAGCTAAAATGACATTATTAGTTGACTAGCCACTCTAGGCGACCTTACCAAACCGACCTTTCAAATGAGAAACTATGAATGAATAACGATGTCACAAACTGAAAAACCCCCTGCCTAAAGAAACCGAGAAATCTCTTAAGATTTGCCACATTTGTCGAGGTTCATTAGCATCATTCTGTAATTCAGTGTGAAAGCAACTACCTAACCCCTCGGGGCCCGCCGACCCCAATACCTTCGTGAAATTCCACCAAAGACCTGTATAGTATCGAATGAGACACGAGGAAACGGTGGAATTTGAATCTAATCAAGGCTTCCCCATTCTCTGCTTATTTCTCTACACTAACCGTTTCAAAGACGAAATAAATCGAATTTTTCATCCCCTTCTTGACAAATTAAAGTTGTGATGAAACTTGCGCAAGATCAAGCGCATAATTTCAGGATTTAAAAAGCGTTAAAAAAATGACGGGAATAGAAAAAACGAACTTTTAACGAACAAAGGCAACCACGGGTCAATCACAGTGGAGTGGAGCATCCCTCGCTTCGTTCACTCACTTGCCGCAAGTGGGTATACTGAGAATCGATTTTACGGGACAATACCAGCCAAAGTCCAACAAACTCCGGTCGCTCACCGCTCGAAGCAATAAAAATATAGTCTTCCACGAACCTATAGTACACGAAAGAGATAGAAAGAATGAAAAGCGGTGGAGAGGGGAGGGGGTACGCCTTGGTCGTGTCGTGTTGACAGCGAAATTCGCGGACGCCTTGGCAAATAATGGCGACCACCCTATTCGCCCCCCCAGTAACTTCCCATCGCACACCTCACTCGCTGTGAACTTTGGCACGTACGGTTTTACTGAGCCGAGTTTCTCTATAGCCGTCCTGCGCATTAGGCAACTCGCCCACTTGACGTGCTACGCGCAATTGCTCCGAGGAAAATTCCGTCACGGATTTTCCAAGAATTTTCCGTGACTCTCTATCTAAAGTTATTCCCCTTCGATAATTGGGTTATCTACATGCATGGTGTCGCACTATTTCGGGTAAATGATGAATGATTATGAACGGAGAGAAGTAGTGAGCTAACAGACCCTGGTAAAAAAATCTGATAGAATAAAAAAAATGTTTAAATGCTATCTGTTTCTATGACAAATGTATTATATATTGAAAACGAAAATGTATGATGTTTTATTGAATTTTTTATTGTGTAGTCTATATATTTTTGGCAAATTAATTGATCAGCGTTTTTTTGTTGTTTTTTTAAGCTATCTGCAGGATGTATCCATATCGAGGAACCGAAACGAGGCATGAAAAAATAAAATTGCTTCACCAAAATAGTTTATTGGCGGCAGTTTGTCGTATATAGTTGTTCAGGTAATGATAGCGGTCGAGGAAACTTAAATACCTACTTCCTAAATTTGAATCTACCCTGTAACTAACGGCGTAATGACTGTCACGCTAACCACTACCCTCTCTATTATTAATGCATACCGCATATAAGTTACGTTACGCATAGTACACGTGTTACGTTAGAGGAAAATAGATTTAACAATCATATTAGATTCTCGCATTAAAAAAATGACAGCTGGATCGAGCAGTCATTGAGAGAAAGTTTTTAGATATATTTTTTTTTCTTTTTCTACGGTGGTAGGTTAAGGGGATGCTGGAGTAGATTTTATTACCGACTTTGATCGATAAAAACAGGTTTTTCGTAGTTTTGATTATTCTTCATTAATACGCTACACGCATGCTTCAAATTGTACACGATTGTAATATCAACATAAACAAACATTCAAATATTTGGTGAAAACGTACAGTAAATGAATAAAATCGTATATAACGAAACCTTCCGAAATCAAAATGGCCGCCAGGGTTTGACAGCATCGCCTGTTTGGTAAGATATAAAAGATTCTGGAACTCACATACGTTATATCGAAATGTACGTCCATTCTTTAGCGTTCTCTGAATATTCTACGAGCGTCGAAAAGTCAATTACGCAAAAGTGGCGCCGATGTAGTCTGTTTTCTTTTGGCAAAAGCTCCGAACCTTTGCAACGTGACCGTAGTATACACTATACATGGATTTGGCTTGTGTATTTGACATTCTGATGGTTTTTGCATACTCAGAAATCATCACAGAATTGACGTCCGGTCGGATTTTACACGTCTAATTTCCAGAAACAGATAAATCTTACGGCAAAGGTCAGCTGACATATCGTGTGCGGCCATATTGCTTTTCGGGAGATTCAGTATCTTTTGCCAAAAGTAAACAGACTACGTCGGCGCAACCTGTGTCTTGATCGAAAAACTTACCGACCAAAGTCGGCAAAAAAATCTACTTCAGCATCCCCTTAACAAGCGTTTTCATTGTTTTTATCGGTGAAAAAAAAGTATAAAAAATCCCATACAATTGATTGTTCGTCACGGTATTCTGATGAAAAATCGTGTAAGTGTATAACTGATATCCATTAAAAAAATGAAGAATACATTCTTTCATGGGAACAATTCATTTTCAATCATACACGAAGAGAATGTTTTGATAAAATTTACTAGACACTATGGTTAAAATTTTCAAACGCGCCGGGTATTGGGAAGCCACAGCCGCCACCTGACGGAAAGTACGAGAACTATGAGAATTTCTACCGTATCCCATGAAGGGTGGTCGGACTTGGCCGATACTCGGCCCAAACTCGATGCCGAGATTGCCAACATTGGCATATACAACTGGCCGACCCTCGGGCCGAGTCTTGAATGATAAGTGTGGCTCGATATTGGCAGCCAATAGTTGTCCTATATTGAAGTACGAGAAACGGCCGAGTGTCGCGTACGAAAAAGGGCCGAGCATCGTGTACGAGAAACAGCCGAGCATCACACACGACAATCTAATAATAATAATTCAAAAATAATAATAAATATATTTTTTTTATTCCGTACGTACGCCTAATTCATATTTGTATGTTTCTGCTGTATGAGAATGCATCAAAAACTCAGAAAAACTGCCTCTCGCTCAACAGTTAACCGGTCACCCATCCAAATACTGACCGCGGATCGGGCTGCTTAACATCAGTGATTACCGGAGTCACTCTGCGACCGCGCGCCCAATTGCTGTCGATGATAATAATAAATAATTGATATCTCTTAGGCAGCGCAGATTTTATCGAATTAAATGTGAAGTTGATAAATAAGAACCCGTAACGCATTGTGCGCTACTGCTGTGGCAAATTATATGGATATAAAATAAATAAAATCCTGGTGCCGGAAATCCTGGTACCGGAGTCTCTCCTTGGCATTGGAGCATTGGTCCCTAATCGACTAACCAACGATTGGCGAGTCAATACTTAGCCGAGCATTGGTCTCATATCGACAAACCAACAATCGGCAAGTCGATTCTCGGCCGAGCATTGGTCTCATATCGACAAACCAACAATTGGAGGGTCAATACTTGGCCGAGCATTGGTCTCATATCGACAAACCAACAATTGGAGAGTCGATACTTGGCCGAGCATTGGTCTCATATCGACAAACCATCGATTGACAAGTCAATAATCAGCCGAGTATTGGTCTCATATCGAAAAACCAACAATTGAAAAGTCAATACTTGGCCGAGCATTGGTCTCATATCGACAAACCAACAAAAGGTGAGTCAATAATCGGCCGAGCATTGGTCTCATATCGACAAACCAACAATTGGTGAGTCAATACTTGGCCGAGCATTGGTCTCATATCGACAAACAAATAATTGGCGAGTCAACAATCGGCCGAGCATTGATCTTATACCGACAAACCAACAATCGGCGCGTCAACAATCGGCCGAGCATTGGCCTTAAATCCGCAAATCATCGATTGGCATGGCGATATTAGGCCGACCATTGGCCTAAGATTGCAAAGTCAATAATCGTCACGCCAACATTGACCCGAGTAAAAGGTGAGTCAATAATCGGCCGAGCATTGGTCTCATATCGACAAATCAACAATTGGTGAGTCAATACTTGGCCGAGCATTGGTCTCATATCGACAAACCAATAATTGGCGAGTCAACAATCGGCCGAGCATTGATCTTATCCCGACAGAGCATTGGCCTTAAATCCGCAAATCATCGATTGGCATGGCGATATTAGGCCGAGCATTGGCCTAAGATTGCGAAGTCAATAATCGTCACGCCAACATTGACCCGAGTATTGGCCGTATCAGTTTTATCGGCAAAACTTACATGGGATGTATAGAATTTTTTACCATATTTCGTGGTAAAAATTCTCGTAGTTCTGGTACTTCTTGATAAGTGGCGTCATGGCTCCTTGTACCAGGAATTTACGATACTTTTTACTAGAAATATGGTAAAAAGTATCAGATCCTTCTCTCCGTGTACATTAACGATATAATACTATAATTTTTAAATGGATAGACATTCATAGACGACGAGACGTAAATTTATTTAAAAATATTATTAATCGGTTAGTGCAGATTTATTACATTTATTACAATAAGTTTTCTATCATGATTAGTAGGTAAAATATTTTCGAATCAGTCATTACTATTTTTTGCCCAGAATTTTAAATGCTCCTTTTTTCGCAAAAAAAAAAAAAATTCCGCGTTTCTTTGCCTAAAATCGGTGAAGTGCCTCAAACATCCGATAAAAAATTCCGTTTTATAATTTAGAAAGAAACTCGCCAGCTATCCTCGAAACCTTGCTAAAACTGATCTGAAATCTCCATCGCATAATTTCTTAACCGGAGTTTCTCATTATTAAGAACAGCTATATTAACCTCACTTAGTCCCTCAACCCACCACCGAGGACGAGAAAATCTGTAAAAGAAGAACGACGAACTCTGCGCACAATTCTCTGGTGCTCAATTCTCAAAGGCTTCCTCTACTAGTGCGGCGCACAATGGAAACTTTCCAGGGCAACCGAAGCGATTGATGCGGTAACATTCGCGCCCCTCGCTGAACCGCCGCTCTAACTGCCATCAGTACAGGGTGAGTACAGCGAGCGCTAAAAGATTCCAAAAGACGTTCAACGTCCTCTCCTTTACTGTAGATATATGTATATATGTATATAACCTCTAGTTGCAGCTTCGGGTTGACTTGCCATTGCGTGCGCTCGTGCGCACAGCCGGGCAGACAAGGCAGCGTACTCTGGAGTCGTACGAAGAACTATGTTCAAAGCGGTACGAGGCTGTGCGGTTGGTGAAATGCGTTGTACGCCACATCCCCGTTTTCTAGTGTACCAACGTTCGTATAACGGATAGGAATGAAAATGGGAGCTAAAAGCCACGAGGGGGTCGGTTGTGCGACTGAAGAAACGCGTCGTCGTCGTCGTCGTCGTCTCTGCTTTACGTAAGCAAGACTGGAAAGATGTTGAGTTTAGGTTAGGACGGAGGTCGTGAAGGAGAGAGGTCGAAGAGCTGGAGGGTAATATACATCCCAGTGTAGGTGAAAGACCGAGAATGGTTCAGCAAAAGAGACACGATGGAAGGACAGAGAGGATGGTCTGATACCGAGAAGGAAAGAGAATTGCCCTAGCTCTCCGATGTCGTCGCGAATGTAAACGTTACGCGAGTAAACATGGCCGACACGACGTGCAAGTACTGCACGAAGGCATGAGGATAAAAGAGACTTGGAACTACGCGTATATAACCACCAAGAGAGGGAATATATACGTCTGAGTATGTATAGTGTGTATATGTGTATATACTGTACCCTGGGGGAGAATGACACAGAGAAAAAGAACAAATTGAGGGTATATTAAGGACAAGCTTCTGACTAGTGAGAATTTTTCGCTGTTTCAATAAAGCCGAGTTGGAAGGTTAGTTGCCCGGTTACTAGGCTATTTCGCATTCTGTCTTATGGCCACGATGGAACTGCAAAAAGTACTGTAAGGCTCTTTTACACGTTCTTGCAAGGTTTTTCCAGGTTAAAAGTCGATGTTTTTACGAGAATGTAGAAATGATTGTTTAAGTACAAGTTCGGTGATTCAGATTTATCGTTATTACCTCATTTGTGTGTTACAAATGCAAATAATAGGTACGTGCGAATTTAGAGAATGAAAAAAGTGAAATTATAGTTTGTTATACTAGAACTGAAAAACTTACCGAAATTTTAATTCAAAATTAACTAAAAGTTTCTGAGGGCATTTATGAATAAAAAGTTTTTGTTAAAAGTACAATTTTCATTTAGTAGTTACTGTGTAAACCTCCTGGAATTCTTACTGAAATTCTCGTGAATAGTATGTTTCTTTTATTTTCGGATACATAAAATTATTCATGTTAAATATCTGCATTTTGTAAATTATGATTTCCATAATTATTATAAATGTCGTTAATATGTTTTTCAATTTTAATGGAATTCTGTTGAAAGCAATGAAAAGTGATATTATATTGACAAAGTGAGCAGCAAGTAAAGTGATATGAATGTATAAACTAATTATGAATAATTAAATGGGATTAATAAATGCAAGATTTCCCTGCAAGTTAATTAAATCAAGTATTCAACATCCGCATTGCTATAGAATTCTCACCTATCCCTTCAGTAGCTTACTTAATCCCTATAGAAATGGAAATATATGTGAATTGTCTCGGATGACCTCCCAAAAATATCTTCAGTAGAGTTTTGTGGCGCTGCAATATCTGAATAAAATGAAAATTTATTTAATTTACACAACTTTTTGGCAACAATATAAAAAATATTCTTCGATCTATAAGAAACATATTTTGACCCTTTATTTTTACATGAGGGAATTCTTGAGGACCAAAAGTTATCCATCCCGCTGCAAAGAATTCGCTGTGCGCTTTAACGAAATCTTCATTTAATTTACAATTTTAATAACTGTCTAATAATTAATCTAATAACAAAATGCCTATGTTCGTTAATCGGCGTTTCCTGAGCCATGGGGGTCTCATAATACCCAAAGTTTCTTCAATCTACACGCCTCTACTGTACTATATATATCCTAATATACTGTTCATACAAGTGTTCCTGCGAGCCTACTATACGGTAATCTAGGGAGAGCTCGGGATGCTTTGTACATAATAAACATTGGGAAAATGGTATTGCGTTTCTTATATTGTCACATCAAACGATTCCTCTTGAGACACTATTAAAAATAGTAATAATGCCGGGCAGAAATTGCCCGTGTGGAAATCTGTTGGGGATAAACTGGTTTGAATCTAGCATCTAGCTAGTTTTTTTCTATCAAGTTTTTCTGTAGTGGGACTAGACACAATCTAGCCAGAATGCACTGATAGATAGCATATCTATCTAGGATCTGTCTAGCTTTCATGGCAGAGCTTACCTGACTAGAGGCTAGACATAATATATACGTTAATGAAGTTAACGCCGCAATACGCGTCGTTTACGCGGCACCGTACGTGTTTTCGGCGGAAACGCGGGCGTTTTCCGATACAGGGAGATTCCGATACAGGGTCTAGTCGTGACACGCTACGCAGCGAGAGTTATTATTATGTAGAGTGGCACGTGCATGTTCGTGAAATGTACCAAAATATACGTTCTAAGGACTACGATTTTTTTTTGTTTTGTACGACGCGAAAGAATTTATATTTTTTGTTTTTTGCGATCTCCTTATCGAGATATTTGATTATAATCGAAAAAGTGATTACGTACGTTATTAAATAGTGTTCTCTGTTTAAATAGTGTTAAACAGCTTTCCTGTTACGTGCTGATGCAATAAATTACGGTTTATATTAATTCTCTTTTTTATTTATCCTCAGCTATTTAACCGGTATCTGGGTTCAATAGAGAAATCCAGTCCAGCACCTAGTCAATTTTATGCTATAGGGTTAACCGTTTTCCGTACTGGCTAATCACTAGCTAAGTTTACTGGGCGAATTAATAGAATCTTAGCCAGATTTTAGACAGTTTTTCTGTACAACGACTAGACAGCGAGAAATTACACATAGCGCTCGGATCTAGCTAGTTTTCTAATCTAGATCTTGTACAGAAAATAAGATAACTACTCGATTTCTAGGTGATGGCGAGTCGGAATTTCCACACGGGTAATGTCTAACTAACGCTTTCCAAGAATGTTTTGCCAATTTCTCTAATTTACCGATTGTTACCAAACTGTAAAAAAAACTTTAAAAGCTTCAGTGTGACTGTTTTATATTGAAATATTTGACAAAATAATAATACATTTTTCATGATTCGATATATCAACTCGTCCGTTTAGGAAGAACATCGAAAATGATAAAAATAGCGGGGAGAAATAGATCACTACTAAAGATTTATGAGAACATTAAGCAAACTTCTTTAATTTTACCAGCTCTTCGTAAATTGTTTCTACAAAATTATAAAAAAACTTACGTAATTATTAGATACTAAGAACTACTATTGTTAAGCGTTGCTTTAGCCGTTTATGAAGGATATGTGGTATGAGGTGCTTCGGCAAATGACGGCCGTCATTCGCCGAAGCACCTCATACCAACTAAGAACTACTGTCGTAGTCCATTATAGCAAATTTCTTTCCGGATATTATAAATGGTAGCCACAGTAATTCTATCAATAAAAAAAAGCTTCTGGAGAATTTTTGAATCTGCACTCAATGGAGTTCCGAACGGCGTTTGGAGTCAAAATATTTGCTCAAAAAATCCACCAAAATCAGGCCTCTCAGAATATTATCTTCATAATTAGCGTTTTGTCATCCAACGATTTTTCGATAAATTATTATTCATATAAATTATATTTTGATCTGAAAAAAATCTAAAAAATGACTTACTTGCGGTTTAGCATTTATCAGATTTAGTATCAGATCTGCAATAAGTACCGAAAAGTTGGACAATTTTCCTAGATCTTCCGTACAGTCATTTTGCAATACTTTCCGACACATTGGGCATAGGAAATGAGTTCTGTACACGAGACAATTTTCCTTACCGTTCTCTGTCATTGGATGTACCCGAAGTGTAACTATATGTGTATTCCGGTTGTTGCTATCGTCTTAGACAGACACAGGAGTAGCAAAAGCCCAGACGACGACAACGAGTACCTGCTACGTCGAGAAGAGAGTGAAGTCGCAGAAGCGGCAAAAAACAGCTCAAGTCTCTTACGACCGGTAGAGACGCTAATCCCGCGCACAGACCGTAAATGAGGTCGAGAATTCTTTCTCCTTTTTTTTCTTCTCTCGCCAAGATGAAAGTAGCGCACGGACCTATGGACGACTTGTACTTCGTTGTGTGTTATAGCGGGTATACTCGCCTTCGCAATGGAGGCACTTCAGCATATGTACTTCCACTACTTTTCTGTAAATATATAGTGCATGCAATGTCGGTTTATTGCTGTTACGCTATTCGAGACACGCCATCACTGAGACTATCCTCAGTATATTTTCAAAGGGACGGAAAAATGTAGACTATAACGGTAAACTTTAGAGTCAGAAGGTCGGTAGGGATATAAAGTTGATCAATCAGCTTGATTGCGATGGAGGTTCATATCGATTTACTCATAGTTCCGTGATAACGTCGAAGTCGTTGATGAGCTTTTTATTGAGCCTTTTCCTTAGAATGAGATATGTGTGCTTAATAGGCAAACACAATGTAGACTTTTGTGTCTAAAATATTATCCCCCAGGAGGTATAACATTTAATTGGGCTGGCAAAAATAAATTATAGAGACTGATACAAATCGATAGAATTTCAATGGGGTTTAATTGTATGTTATCGTCTCTATCTATTTGGACTTTGAGCAGTTTATTCAAATTGAATCGTTGTTATTAGTTTCCTATCGTTTTCGTTTTCTATGGGTTAAGGGGGGGGGGGAGTCAGGTCAAAAATTTAAAAAAATCGATAATTTTTTTTTTCTGTGAAAACATTCATTTCCATGTAATTTATCTATTAGTAAAGTTACAAGTCGGAATTCGCAAAAATAGCTAAGTTTCTACGGTACCATTCATATTTAATTTTCTCAAAAGTCGTAAAAATTACCAGAATATTATATTTGAATTTTAAATTATTTTATTTATTTATTGTTGTTATATACAGACATTATGGCCGATTTTTTGTTCACACAAAATAAGTAAGGGTGTTGAAAAAAAAAAAAAAAAATCAAATATTTTTTTTTTCTTTTTCTCTTCGGCAGTTTCGTTTAGTTAAGTATAACCTCTGAACCTGCAAAATCTTAGACCTGAAGCCGAAAAAATGGCCGATTTCTGCAATATACCTGTTTTTTAATGATTTTTTTCTATATAATAAAAAGTTTATTACGTATTTGTAAATAAATTTTTATTTGTTTACCATTTTTTAAATCAGTTAGCAAAACGCGATACAAATGACGCGATGACAGTGTGATGTCTTCAACGCCACACGTAACACTTACATTATATTCGAATTCGCGCGAATAATGGGACATGTGCTGTGATATCTTAGCGCGTATCGCATGCGCAGCGTGTTACTGCCCCGAGAAGTTACTTCTGCTACACGCGAGACGCATAACCTCGAGTTGACGTTTTTATTTTTCGTTCATATTATTTTATTAGTTTGATTCCGTTGGCCATTTACGCTTTTTTTCAATCAATAGTGTTTAAAACCGAATCAACAATCATCAGAAGTGATCAGATATGTATAATTTGTTATGAAGTGATGATTTAATGTTTGTGCAGCACATTTGTGAATGTGTCAACACCGGATAAATTTTCAGTGATGTTGTCAATAAAAGTGGTCATCCCCATATTATTTACAGGTTTTTTTCAAATTATACATTCATTTACTTTTTTATTTGTAAAAAAAAACATTTATTAATAACATTATTAATAATATTCTGTAATCTGACTTGCAAATAATATTTTTATTTTGTTCATTAAAGGTACTAAGGTGCCCCAAAGGTGAAAACAGCATAAACATTTTTATTTGAGTGCTAAGCTTTAGATGCCATTTGCCGAAACTTGGTTTTAAACCTATTCTGCGCGTGATTCAGACCAAACTGCTAGACAGATTGGACTGGTTGATGTCTCATTTTCTTCTTCATGAAAAAATACACCGGCTAAATGGAGCAAAAGTTAATAAAAGGTAATATTTTTCAAGTGACATAATTATTACTAAATAAATTTTATGCTATTTTCTAAATCAGTTATTAACTTTGCTTTCAGAATGAAAAAAAAATATTTTGCTCCATTTAGCCGGTGTATCTTTTTATGAAGAAGAAAATGAGACATCAACCAGCCCAATCTGTCTAGCAGTTTGGTCTGAATCACGCGCAGAGTGGAAAACCTAAGACCTTTGCTTAAGATAATACGGAAAGGCATACGCAAGTCAGATGGCAGTAAAAAATCCTTTCATCGAGTACCAACAATATAGTTCATTGATCATTTTTATATGCAAGAGAATTTGGATGATATTGAATTTACAAATTTAATTATTTTGACCTGATTTCCTCCCCTTAAATACGATAGATACGTTATTGGCATGTATGGTGCACCAACGGATTTATAATATTTTATATTGTATTTACGTTTCGTCACTTGTACATTTTTATTCGTTTGTGGTGTACCGGGTTATATCATAAACATATGATTTAATATTAATCGTTCGCAATCGAAGATACACCAATAGAGTGATCCTATAATTTTCTACCGTCTTACAATTTTAAAAGTATATCGGAATAAATCGTATGTGTTTAGACTGAAAAAATTATCATAATCTATCGTAATACTTTGATATAAATGAAATAGTTTTCTATTATTTATACAATAATTTCATGCTGCTTGACTCGTTTCTCTTCTCATCGTTTAACAGCTATGAGAGATTTATCATAATGAATCTTGAATATGATAAACATTTGAATTAAATTTTGCAATTATTTTCAGAAAAACCAATTCACAAACAATATTTTGGAATTGATAGGTGATTTTTTGGTAGACAAAGTAAAGGTATACTAATAAAGATGTGTTGAGTAAATATGCATCAAATGAATATTGAAGTCTATGACTAACGCAAACCTTTATTTCTTTTCAGAAAAACAATTTTAAAAAATACTATTAGTTAATAGTTAAAAATAGCGTTCGCGAAAAAAGCTGGCTTGAAATATATTCAACTAAATGAATTTTAAAAAGTCAGGATTAATGTTTTCTGCTTCAGTTATTACCTGCACTGTTAAAAAGATTTACTAGAAAATTATAGTACCGCTACTGGTAGTTTTTATTTACAAGTGTCATATAAAATTTAATATAAAAACGTGATGTAAAATTAAAGTATAGTATACGTTAAAAAAATGTCATGTTTATTGTCAAGGTACTCAACTTTAATATCATACATGTATATCAAATTTAATATACCATTTTTGAAAATAAAAACGTTCTGTAATGATACATTAAAATTTGAAATATCTGTATCCACTTTACCTGCCAACCCGTGTGGAAATTCCAACTCGCCATCACCTAGAAATCAACTAGTTTCCTTATTTTCTGTACAAGATCTAGGTTGGAAAACTAGCTAGATCCGAGCGCTATGTGTAATTTCTCGCTGTCTAGTCGTTGTACAAAAAAACTGTCTAAAATCTGGCTAAGATTCTATTAATTCGCCCAGTAAGCTTAGCTAGTGATTAGCCAGTCCGGAAATCGGTTAACTCTATAGCATAAAATTGACTAGGTGCTAGACCGGATTTCTGTACTGAACCCAGATACCGGTTAAATAGCTTAGGATAAATAAAAAATAGAATTAATATAAACCGTCATTTATTGCATCAGCACGTAACAGGGAAGCTGTTTAACACTATTTAAACAGGGAACACTATTTAATAACGTACGTAATCACTTTTTCATTAATAATCAAATATCTCGATTAGGCCTATCGCAAAAAACAAAAAAATATAAATTCTTTCGCGTCGTAAGATAAACGCCCCGATACCCAACCATGTACCAGTCTCCAACCACTGACACAAATATTGACTAAAATTAAGAAATTATGAATATGAAATAAATAAATAACTAGTGCTACCATTTTTGCAATTCTTTATGTTTCAATAGGCTAATAATAAAAATAGTCATTAATTTTTTTGTTGACGTTTTTTTAAGATATTGTGCACTGCAGACGCCGCTCAGAGGATCGGCGCATATCTTTTAGCCAGTTCGTTAAGAATTGGCGTAACGTTGTTAAGCTTGTGACGCTGTTATTTTAACGATTTTCACAATAATTCGTGGCTTGTAGTATTCGCGAATAAATAGACTTGATAAATCTTCTATTAAAATAAGCGAAAAACCACTGCTAAGTCGTCAATTTCCATGGTTGGCTATTGGGGCGCATCCGCAGTATGCTGTACCGATATCCAACCGCGGCCTATTCATGGCCAACACAAACTCAGCGAACATAACCTCTATGGCAAGTTGATGCCGGTTTATTTGATACCTTTCACGAACATGCACGTGCCACTCTACATAATAACTAGACCCTGTATCGGAATCAACCTGTATCGGGAAACGCCCTGTATTGGTAGTGCACTAAAATGTTGGATTTTCGAATGTCGGTGATCGATATAAATACATGTAAACAGAACTTGATCTTTCGGTTACCAGCGACGGCCCGCACTAGGCAGCGTGATATGACGCGCAGTCTCGCACGATCGTGGTCAGATTAGGTCTGGCGGCGATGTGTGCGCCGCTCACGGCGGCTTATGTTTTCTGTCCAGCCCCTACGTAGGTAGCGCCAAATACAAATATTCAAGTAAAATTAGATTGACACTAGATGGCCTCGGCATCTATACGCCTATGCAAGATATATTATGTCCAGCCTCTGGTCAGGTAAGCTGTGCCATGAAAGCTAGATAGATCCTAGATGGCCTAGGCATCTATACGTGTATGCTAGATATATTATGTCTAGCCTCTGGTCAGGTAAGCTGTCCCATGAAAGCGAGACGGATCCTAGATAGATATGTTATCTATCAGTGCATTCTGGCTAGATTATGTCTAGTCCCACTACAGAAAAGCTTGATAGAAAAAACTAACTAGACGCTAGGTTCAAACCAGTTTATCCCTAACAGATTTACACACGGGAATCTAGCATATATGCAGTATACACGCTAGATTCATCTATCGTTATTGTAAATGTAAAAATAAGGTTTCATTTCGTCGATTATATTCTATAGTTCATGCTTGTAATTAACTGAGATTCTGTTGACTTGTGTAACATTATTAGCACTGATTGTGAACCCTCCAGGTTCGGGGATGTCTTAAATCTGGTGCAACCCGTGCTTCATGACCATAGTTACTCAATATAATCTTGGAATTGTCAAAAAGCCGACTAAGATCGAGACAGACAAAATCATCAGACTGTCAAAAACAAGAACAAGAGTGAAGCTTGGCTATGTTCATAATATTGTACTCGAAAGTCGGCTTGGCTATGAAATTGGAGAAGGTAGGCGCCTTGTCGACATTTTCTTGTCTTGTCTCGTTCGTCGCATCACTATATATGCTCCATTGCAGGGACACTAATTTTTTAGCACATCTTTTCAAATATGTATCCTAAAAATCTAAAAAAAATAGTGAAACAGTCGAATTCAATTACCAATGCTACCTAAATTTTACGTTCACAGAAGAAAAAAACATTTACTCATAAGCATGCAAAAACAAATTTTTCCAAAGTGCATTTTTTCACTACTTTTATTTAGAAAACTGTCTAACATTACTTTTTTTCATAACGAACAACGAGTCATTAAAGCGTTGACCGTGTCTCTCTGTATATAAATAAAATATGCAAACTGCCTGTTCTAAAACAATTATGGCATATGCATCCATAGTTTTAAAAAAATCGTTAATTTTTTTTTTACAAATTCTGTTGTTAATTATTTCACAGCGTGCGTGATAACATTATTCCAAACAGATCTACTGTACAAGAGGACTTATTATACAGCACGTAGATTTTACTGCATAGAGTAACAGACGAGTTTGCATACATAGGAACATAGGGTTGGAAGGAGTGAAGATAGAGGGAGGCAGGGGCACGACCCGCGGAGAGGCTTAATTCGGAGCAAATCTGTCCGTGACACTTGCAAATTAGCACTACCCCAGTAGAGCACCCTCTGCTCTCACCCCGCGCTTCCGTGTCGCACAGTAGCATTCGGTTGGCAATCTCTCACCCTCAAGGAGTGCTACATGCTTGTAGTACCTACTGAGTGCTATATCGCGTGTATGTTACCCATCTACGTGTACGAGTGCGAATTCCAGCATCGTGCAGAGGAAGGGGCTTGAGTATATTGTATGTCTATAAACTATGTGCAATGTGCATTCATGTAGGACGCCATGTTACGCCAAACAAGGAAATTTCGTGCACACACACACACACATCAAAACATAGCACAGTAAAATATAGAATTGTTCATATGTGAAAATCGAGTTTAAGAGTTGATACGATAATTTCACTTCATGCTGCATGTAATATCCCGTCAAGTGCATCTCGTGGTATCTTAAGTTTAACGAGTGTCAAGCGCCGAATGTTTTGTCGGGATATCGTTCCGTAAACTCCAAGTTACGGATTAACCTGCACTTTCTGCATCACTCAAATGCAGGAAACGGTACTGCCGTTATTTACATATTCTATGTGGGGGCATATTGAATATTATCATTATTTTTTTAACGAGAGCTTCGTCAACTTCAGGCAAAGAAATGTTTTATTCTATATATGTGTAAAAAAATGGTAGTAAAAACGGCAATAGTTTTTTTTAGTAATTTAAAAAAGGATCCAGCTCCGAAAACTGGGAATGGGAAAATCTACAATTTCGGGAATGGGATTTTTTTTCATAATCAGAACTTTTTTTTAGCTATAGAAAAATAAAACACGCTTTTGTACTTAAAATTGGTGAATTCGTGGAGCGGGTTAACGGGAATTTACGAATTCAGCATTACCCTCGGAATCAGTCAAATGCACGTGATTTACTACATATTATTATATCTACCTTCTCTACAGAACACCAAAAATCCATTATTTTGCAGGGGGTTTTCACCGATTTTAAGCAACAAAGTGAGATTTACTTTATTCATTGATGGAAAAAACGTACTGAAAGTGCGATGCATTCGGAACAATGTTTTAGAGATGTAAAATAAACTCCAGGACCGAATATCACAAATTGTAGGAGATTAAAAAAAAACTATAAAAAAATGGAACCTTTAACAATTTGTTATAATTGTATCTGGGCATCTTTTTTCCATACGATTGAAACACCGATGCGACTGATTAAATGCCTGGGATTTTCTGCACACATTTTTATTCACTAATGAAAAAATGTTGTTTTTTTTTAATTGTTAGTTGCGGATTAAGCAATACTCTCTATATATGTCAAATGCACGAACCTTATACTGCTACTATTATATGACCTTTCCGATAAAAGGAAACCGATATGTATTAATTCATTGGAATGGAGGCTGACAAAAAAAACTTGCATTTTATGGTAAAACAATATGAACTGAAAAACACATTAAATTAAATCGATTATAAAAATAGTAGACCTGAGTAATTAACAAGTTAACATGATAATATGAACATTCAATAAACAACCGATTCACTACATTACCAAGTACTGGGGTCCACTTCTGTTTTTACAATCGTGATCGTTAATTCTTAACATTTAAAATTACAAGCAGTTTTTTCTTTAATTTCTTTTTTCACGTTGGAATGATAATTATTTTTTTAGTTTATTATGCTCACATATTATTTAAATGTAAATTTTTTTATTAGTTTATAATATGGAAAGGGTCGCCTGTAATAAATTAATTTTATTTTTTCTATTTTTTTAATGATTTTTTAAAATCAAAAAATATCTTCTCTTCTTATAGTTAAAAACTATAAGAAGAAAAACCTTGCCCACTTTGGTTATAAGCTAGAAAATGTTGATATTCAACAAAGTATTTTTCATATTTTCAAATTATGGCATTTCAGATAAGTCGCTTTAAAAAAATAATTAAAAAATAATTTTCATAGAAAAAATAAAAATCTGGTGCATTTGAGGATCTAATCAAACCTACAAAAAATTATGAGCCAAATCGGGGAGGGTCTGACCCAGGTCGAATCGCGGTGGAATGAATGCCCCCCGTATATCTATACACTCAGAGAAATCGTAGTAGTACAGTCAACTATAGAGTGACAACTATTAATTTTTAATCCATGCAACTATTTTCATAGTTACGGTAATTAGGAAAATAGTTATGGTCACTATTTGATAGTTATAGTAACTATTAAAAAATTGGTCGTACGAATTGAAAATTAATAGTTGCCACTTTATAGTTACTAATACCATTATTTTCTCTCAATGTATAGATATGTATATATAGGGTGACAATTATACAGGGTGACAATTATAAGTCGGACACTTCTGTTTGTGGGTGTTGTGCCGATGTTTGGATTCATTTAAGGTATGATTTTTTAATTGTTTTGCAAGCTCTTTTCAATAACATAAACGATTTTTTTTCTGATGTATAGTTTTTAAGGGCGAGTAAAGTTTAAATCAGAATTTTTTTAAAAATACGAATCGATTATAGGATCATAAAGATAATAAAAAACTGGATACAAAATACCTATAGAAGTATTTATTCGAATACATTTTCATAAAGAAAATTAATTTTGAAGTTGCTGCTTATATGTTCCCTGTTTAAAAGAGGAACGCCGGAAAAGTTGCAAATTTTTAAAATTATATACGCATACGTATATCATTTTAAAAATCTTATCACTCTTATCGTATATGATAAGAATGCGGTTACATTTCTAAAAAAAAGTTTTTTATCTTTTTTTTTAATTAACTCCGGACTGACAAACGGCCTGAAAGGCAAGAAAACTCGCAGAAATTCCTGAATGGAAATCGATAAAAAAAAAAGATACATACTTTTTTCGCTGTGGCTATTCGCACAGAAGAGTGTCTTTAATCGAGTCACGCTAGGGACACGCGAAAAATTGAAGTATTTGGAGTGTACCTAGGCAAGTTCGACAATTGACGTGTCTATATGATTTTTGGAGTGGATTTAACAACTTTTGAAAAGGACACTTTCGTGTCTCTACAGTTTGCACACCCCTCCAGTTCCAGTAGGACGCGGCAGCCACCGCCCGGCGCCAAATTCAATCTCTATTGTCTTTTATTTCTGTATACTTCGTCAAAATGTGGTACACCCGAACTATATAACTATTTGATAGTCAACAATACATTATTAAATAATCATTGAAACGAAAAAACACCACTGTCGATCTCATATTTTCTTGCAATTGCGGATACGCTCAATTAGCTTTAGAGTGGCTTTTGCGTTTCCGTATTAGAGCCACGTTATTTTTGGAGTGCCCAAAGCGTGCTCGTATTGAGAGCAATCGTACTTTATATTTCACTGCTCGATTTGTTGTTTTTTAAATAAATTACATGTACACGCAGTTTACCGTGTGTGACGCTACTGTAATTCCTGAAAATTGTAACGCATGATGAACTAATTTTTATGCCTCGAGTTTGTAAAAAGCGATGTCATTTTTGGAGCGGCTTTTGCGTTTTGCGTATTAGAGATACGTCATTTTTGGAGTGACCAAAGCGTGTCGATATCAAGTATCGGTCGTAGTTTACATTTGCTCGATTTGCCGTTTTTTTTCTTAACATTACATGTACACGCAGTTTGTCGTGTGCGACGCTACTATAATTCCTAAAAATTATAATCATCAATATCGAATGATGAATTAATTTTTATGCTACATTGTTGTAGGGCGCGATATCATTTTTGGAGATTGAATTTGGCGTCGGGCTTTTGCTGCCGCGTCCTAGTATAGTTCTTTATAAAAGTTGTTAAATCTACTTCGAAATTCATATAGACACGTCAATTCCCAAACTTGCTTACGCACACTCCAAACACTCCATTTTTTCGCGTGTCCCGGGCTTAACTCTATTGGAGACACTCTTCTGTGCGAACCCAAGTAAAAAAATTATGTACACACTGAGAGAAAAATACATGGTTAAAGCAACACTATACTTTTACCATATAATAGTTTACTATTACCATACAATATAATTCCCAGGAGCGCCGATTATATTTTATAGCAATGACAATGACAAAAATAATACCTGCAAACATAATTATAGCTCACCAAACAAATACATAGTATCCTGTAAAAATCAATATGATCGGGTCTCCTGCGAACTATATCAGTATAGTCGGCTCTACCATTCTACTATATATTTTTCTCAGTGTAGAGTATATAAAAAATGTATGTAGTCTTAAACATATAATTGGTCATATACTTTTGGTCTATATGCAATCTATACATAAACTCAGCTTTACAGTTGGTTTTATACATAAATTGCATATAGATTGTATGTAGAGTTTATACAGATTGTATATGTCTAATTCCACATGTCCGTCCATAAATAATTTTTTTACTTGGAAATAGCTACAGCGAACTTTTTTCACTTGAAAATAAATGACAAAAGCAATTAAAAAATGACTATCTCTGAAAAATTCATTAACAGAATTCCGATTTCCGTGGATAAACGACCATTTTTCAGTTCTAAATCATATTTCTTCATTTCGTTTCGAAGTAACCACAGAATGAGCTCCTGAAAGGTCGGAAACTGGGTCATTTGCCTTACCAAGCGGCAAAAGAGAGCCCGGAGGTGTTTCCGCGAGTTGTAGTGAAGTGCATTTAATTAACTCGGTACAGCAGTCGTAAATTTGATTACGGAATTGATCGAACATTGCGCTCCAATCGAGCACTGCACTTTGAAACCACTGCGCTCTCCGACCAGCCCTCTTCATATAATTACACCGTGTACGACCGATGTTTGCCGGAAGCCTGTTGATCTCGCGAATTCTGTAATTATATCCGTGTTCAATCGATGGGGCCTATGACGGTAAATATCCGTCCTCTATCAGGCAACTTTGTAAATCGCGGTTAAAATATACTACGATTCAATGACCTCACTGCTCGCTGCAGTGCAATATCGAGAAGAATTCCGATACCATTGTTATTATAGTATCCCATTGAATCCCGACATTATGTCTTCGATTTTCCGTTTACGGAATCGTTTATATGTCATGGCTATTGTACGGTTTCCGATACTGATAGAACATTTGTCATCAGTAATATGAAATTTCCGGACAAGGTCAACTGATGAAAACCTTGACGTGATTCCTTTTTCGAACTCAATGTCGTTTTTTTTTAATTCGGTGGAATTAAGGAGCGTACTTAAAAGATAAATCAAAAGACAACTTTAAAATGACTTTGTAATGAAACTAAAGGCAAGTGTTAAGCAAGGTCAAAATCTGTGATATTCGTTCGTGGATATCTCTTTTGTTTTGCTGTTAGTGTTCATATGAAAAAAGTATGTGCTAGATTTTTTTTCTATGTGCAAAAACATTTGGCTACTCTAGATCATCTAAAATATTTTTTGTTTTTTTTTTCGATCTGCACACTTTTATGAGGTCGGCCAACAATTCCCAAATAATTCTAAGTTGTGCATAACATGTTTCGTTCGTCATGAGTTTAACTTTTTTTCTAATAATTGGCAATCTTATAATTTAAGATTTTTCGAAAATCATGTTTTAAATCCACGACATCTCCGCAATTTTAATTCTATTTGAAATATTGAAAACTTTAAATTTTCAAACGCATTCCCGAAGGATTTACTGATAATTATCTGGAAATTTTAGGCCTACCGGTTCTCTTATAAAAGTATGCAGATTATAAAAACATCACCGAATAACCACATGCTATAGCCACCAAAAAAAAAAGTTCGGTGTATAAGAGGTTAACAGTGTATATTTTATCATTAATTGTGTAAATTAATATAACTGCTATTAAGCAGACAGACTCTCTAAATTTGTCCAAACTTAATATCGATTAATCGAAATTGAAACTGATTTATGGTAATGATACCATTAATTTATGTATTTGAACACTTGTAAAAATGTACTATCAGCCCGAACGGAGCTCAAACATAGCTCAATGCTGATTGATGTGATACGTGAAAATGGGGCACTATCGTTAGCCCAAACAGATTTTTAGAGACAATATTTTTTTAGACAGTCGGCGCAGTCATACTGTTTTAAATGTATGGATGAAAAAAATATGACAAAGATAACGAGGATAAGATTAGCTACGGCTAGCTTGGGTTGCGGTACAAGATAAGCCTTCCACAAATAATTTTTAAAAATCTCACACTTATCATACGTTATCTAATCACGAGATCACAGGATTATCCGTGTACATTTGTAGTGCAGAGTGAGTCGACATGACGTAGCTTGGAGTAATCGATGCGATTAACGAGACTTTTTGTTACACATGCACAAAAAAGTAGAACCTTGCACATTGCTTCCTCATTATTTTTCGCTTTTTACAAAGCTTCCTCTCTGAGGAAGCAAAAAGGTATGTTATTCAATTTTGGCCTCCTCATAGAGGAAGCTTTGCAAAAGCGAAAAATAATGAGGAAGCAATGTGCAAGGTTCTACTTTGCATCCTTTTTTAAATTAGATAAATAAACATGTTGTGAATTCGCTTATTCTATTTCATTATTGCGTTATTTCGTTATTATTAGAGCGTTTTCGAAAGTAAATGTGATGACGTATATTATTAAAAATAATTCAACATTCCATAAAATCATAAATTTCATACCGTTTGTCACTAAATTATACATATATAATGGCTGAATATTGTTTCATTTATATACAACATTTGAGCTCGCTATCTCAAGTTTTGCAAAAGTTACAATAGAGCGATAATGTCAATTTTTTGAAAAATTCAAAATTACATAAAATCTGAAATTACATAAACAGCATTGAATGCACCTACTCTTATAACCAACTATTTATAAAAATAGACTTAATTTTACGAAAGTTAGAGCGACCACGTCCTTTTTTCAAAAAATTCAAAGAGTCATAAAATCGAAATTTTCGCACAAATTTTGTCGGAAATTGCTACAGTTGAAGAGGGTGTGCTGCTACACTAGTGTGCCAAATTTGAGCGCAATATACAAAACCGTTCTTGAGTTATCGGCGTTCGAATTTTCGGAATTGTATACATACACACACACACATACGGACGTTTTTCTAAATCACTTTTCTGGACCTTTTGGACAATTCTAAGTGTTCTGATATGAAAATCTCGAATTTTTTTTTTTTTTTTCATGAAAACAAAGCTTCCTCTATGAGGAAGCAAAAAGATCCTCTTGTACTTGGAGCACGTGACGAAAGTGGACCTCGAACGAACATAACATGTCTAATATTTCTAGAATAAAAATTAACAACATTGCAAGGTAAAATTTTTACTATTTTATTATGAACAAAAAAAAATTAACGAAGACGTCTAATCATATTGATTTTGCAAAGACGTTACTTCTTTGCATTTAAAATATTGCAAAAATAACTAACATTACACGTTTGATCAAATTTGACATTTATTTTTTGCAGTGGTATAAAAATCATTTATGGCTGGCTTTTTTTCCCAAACATGTTTATTCTTATCGTGGCAAGAAACGAAAATAGCGACCAGCACATTATCAAAAATTGAACTTTTTTTTTTTTCAACAACCCTAATATGTATTTTGTCATAGAACTGTTTGCGTACAAGCAATTGTGAAACCAGTGCTATTTTCGCTCTGAGCAATAAGGTGCAACATATATGTAGTCTCTTAAGCGCATCGCGTGATCCGTCTTTACGAGGTACCAACAGGTATGAGAGCCTGAGCCACACTCGTCTTATCTTATACAGTACACTCGCAACATTTCTGTATAAAATCCGACGAAAAGTTGCGATAGCGAAATGCTAATTTGCCTCACCGGACGTCGAGACTCAGCGGAGGTATTGCAATCAGGAAAACCAGCTGAGTAACAGGAGTTAAGCAAGAGAGATTCCGTGATTCCTCATGTATTTTGCACAATAAATATTGTATTATTAAAAACCCATGAGCAAATAGAGAACATTTTTTAAATTGCAATATGTTATTTTTATTTTACAAACAAAAAACGTAAGTGCTAAAGTTGTTTAAATCTACTACAATGTTAGAAATGTTCGGGAAATAGATTTATCGAAAGTTTATGTCTTTATATATTTATATCATAAATGTATAATAATTTTCATGAAGACAATTTTTACTCTATATTTATATTGAGCGACATAAGATTTATCTCTCAATGTACAGCAAAAATTTAAAAAAATGTTACTTATTTCCTTGTATTCAAATCTTCATTCTAACGTGTGTACAGTTGTAGAATACCCGATGCTAATTTACTTACCAAGATTTCTTCTTCATCGTTAATGATGCTTGCAATTATCCAAACTAGTAATCCTGTCAGTGCAAATTCGTCACCCCGAACACTTACATATCCGTACATAAAACTTCTTTACTCATAGACACCGCGATTATTGTCTATTTCCTGTTAGAACGAAAATGACGTTCACTTAAGGAGGCATCGATGACGCAGTTAGGTAAATCGTGTACTAAGATTTTACAAATTGTTTATACACATTTTCGAAGTAAAACTAGTGAAATCGCAGGTAAATAACAATTAAAGGGTTCGTACTTGACGTAGAAAAAAATGTATACCAATCAATGGACAGAAAAAATTGCTCAATTCATACTAACAACCAATAAGACGTATTATACGCAGCTTTTTAATAGTCAAATTTGTGATTTTTCAATTATTTGCTACACATTCATCTCTTAAAGTCACCTTCGATTTTAATAGTGTCTCATTGAAAATGTATACAAACAATGTTTAAACTAGTTTGTCGAACTGCATCAAAGAATATGAAGTACGAAAATGAAGTTCACTTTTAAAAAATATCCGTAACTATCCATTCCACATAAATTTATTGTATTTGTTCTTAAACCCAAAGTGTAAGAACCGATCAGCAAACACTATAACACTATATAAATTCTCTCCCCGTACGGAAGATGACGTTTTTCACTTTAAAAACACATCCAAAACACTTGTGCAGAAACAAATTTATTACATTTTCTCCAAAGTCTGGAAGTACAGAACACGGTTAGCAAACACCAGCGCTACGCTTGGCCGTACCACGTGTCTAGGACACGCGGTGAAGTGCCACTACTTTCCGTCGATATACTCTCGACGCACTGTATCGATGTCTTCGCAGAGGATCAAATCCGTTTGGCGCTGCCGGCACTCAGGCTAAAGAAGCGGATGTCTTTTTTCTTGCGGAGAATATAAATAAATGGCGAGGCAACGCGTCACTACCGAGACGTCATCATCGAAATGCTATAAACGGGAACGAGGTTGACACGATAGTCACGATGCGGCCAAAGTGTTTACGCACTGTATACGACGAGCAAATACACGTGCGTGTGCCACAACTCACGAGGCCTATAACCAAGAGCAACAACGTTTACGCTTACGGTACAAATCGTCGAGAGAGTATAGTCCTCTCTGATACGGCGCGACGTTGCCGAGTCCCGCGATGTGAACGAGCGAGAGAAGTCTCTGAGTCATCGAGTCGCGAGAGAAAGAAAAAAGACATCGAGACTGGAAGTGCCGGAGACGAGGAATTGCGAGTTCAGTGATCGTGAAGCGACGAACGAGAAGAGATGAAATGCGACGAGAAATATATATGTATATATATATATACATATATAAGAAGATGGAAAAGATGGGTTGGTGAAGGTCTTCGACGATAATAGAGAAAATACAATTGTCAGTCTCCGGCTTTGGCGAGATAGAGAAAGGAGAAAACAAAGTGGGGGAAGGGTCGACCAGGTGACGGGAACCCAGGTGAACACCGAGAGTGTTATGCTATAGTGTATCTTGTGATATAGTATCGGCGGTTTACAACGGTGACGTGATACCGTAGAGCCAGGTGGGCGAGGCTCGTCTTTGGAAAATAATCTCTATGAAGTAATAATATATATATATATATATATATATATATATATATATATATATATATTTTTTTTTTTTTTTTTTCGTACTTATGGTGGGTTTGGTAGAAAATAAATTTGACTTTGTAATTGGGGGAAAAAGTAGATCAAGGTGAGAGATTGCGTGCTTTCAGATTCGGAATTATCACATTACTCTTGAAAATATACAATTGCTTTTTTTATAATATCATATTCATTTTTTTAAATCTCTTGATATTTTTTGGTAAAAACTTCTTTTTTATTTCATAAAAAAATTATTTAACATACCATGAAAATCAAAGTCATCTTCCTCTCCTAATTTTTATTTTTATGACACGTTCAAACGAATTAGTAAGACAACATTTAGTTGTTGTTGTTTCTGGTTAGAAATTTGTTAAATTTTTGTGCCGTTATGGTAGAGTATTGAAAAAAATTATTAACGTAGACAAACTGTTATTAAAATGATTCATTATTAGGGGAGAGTGGGGGAACTACGGTCACCAGGCAATGCCGGTCACCTTAATTTTGCATAAACTAGTGATTATATTAAACTATTTTTTGCTCTGTCAGCTTATGTACATGATGACCAATTAGTTTAATACTCCGTGCCGACTAAGCCATGATAAATTAAAAATCTAATGATTTTTCGATTAATCTAAAAATCCATAGTTGGCCATCTAAAACCATGGTTGGTTTAAGTAAATTCGGTGAACACCGGATACTAAATTAATATTTAGTCTGTACATTTTTGTATTTTAAAATTTTTTGTATAGTAAGGTAAACGACCCTGTTTCTGACGCTGGTCCGGTTTCTGACGCGCTACTTTAGCAGAGGCGGCTTCCCCCCACCATTCCAGAAACAGCCAATAGTAATTCGTAAATGGTGGCGTCACGTTAGATCCTCATTTACCCTATGGTTTTACATGGGCAGAATGAGAGGGTTGCTTTATATCGTCACAAATCGGGCCGTTTACCTTAACTATTGCTCAACGGTTGTAGCTTTTTGAATGCCTAATATCAGGGTAAGTTAGCGAAAATAAACGATTACAACTTTTCAACGACTAAGAATAGAAAAAAATCTCAGCGGTAATAGTATATTACGACACAAGTGCGGGATAACTTTCTTCTAACGTGTGTGAGTTTGCAGCACGAGTCAAGAAAAAGTTTTTCCACCGAGTATTGTACACAATTTTACTTCGTAAGGTGTGAAAATGGGGTGTTATGCACGCAAAGCAAAGTAAATAAAATTCTAAACTTTTAATAAACAAAATATGCTATTATTCTTCATAATCGGACAAATATTATAGTTTTTTTTAAATACCGAATAAAAAACATCTTATAAAGTATAAGTATATCATTTGATTTTCTTTTCAAAACGTGCCTGTGAATAATTTAATATATTAAGAATACATGTTTGCTACTCAAGCTATTCTTCGCAGCAGTTAATTAGGGAAGCTTCGGCGAGTGACGTTTGTCGGCGCTTTATTGGCAGAAATAATCGGAATATATTATGGGAATTCAGTGAAGCGAAAAGCATTGCGGCCGGAGAGAAATGGATCCGCGAATATAGCTGCCACTCGCAGAAAATATTGTATGGCGGTGACACATGGGCTCTATTGTAAAAGCTCATATAAACAACTTACAGCTTACGATATGTATAGTAATCGTCCCAAATTTGCTTGATTACAACAATGACTTATTCCTTAACAGTATAGTAATCCATTGTACCTGTATCTTCTTGAAAGCTGAAAACATTAGAGTAATCTTCATTTACATGGGACTTATTACCGTCGATTAGTATTAATTTCCTATTCTGCTTTGGGATTATCAACATATCGGGATTTTTTAGATTCGCAAATAAAAACATGGTTAATGATGACGTCGCGAATTTATTCATCCACTACATATGTAAAATTTTCGTAATAGCATACGTTTGTTTTTTTAGGATTTTTTAAAGTCTTTCTTTTCTTCAAAAGTGCTGGGTCGTTACGATTTTAGAACGACCCGAAGAGAGCGACAAAAAATCGATATATTGCCTTGCGGTATATGCCACAGGATGAATCGGCATAAACCTCCCCGCTTATATGCGCCTCCGTAGTCACTTCCATTTACGAGAATCGCTACACGAATTCGCCATCTAGCGACATCACAAATAAGTAGAACTGTGAATCTAGAGTGTATGAGAAATGTTGTAATTACTATATACCATAAGAAACATAGACTTGTCATATTTATATAGTAAACAAACCTAGAGAACATTTGGTGAGTTTTCAGTCGCTAGATGGCGAATGACCACGACTTTTCTCGTAAACGAAAAGATCGACGGCGGTGCATATAAAGAGCAGTTTTCTCGCTCAAAAGTGTCTTTCGTCGGACATCGAAAACATGGCGGTGAAGCTGCCCAATATTTGTATTTTTGGTCGAGTTATCATATGATAAGTTACAACTCTGACTTATCGACCTACTTTGGCTAGCGTGTTGCAGTTTCAACACAACAGTCAGAGAGACAAAATTGAATAACAAAATATGATGACGTCTTTAAAAATGTTCACATTTTTTATACAGTAACTTGCAAAGCATATTAAATACATTTTCCCTTCCTTAAATGTATTTAAGGGAACGCATAGAAAATCCTTCCATAATTAATTCCTGTATCATATTGAAAATAGTACGAAAAATGTACTAATTGTTCCTATATAAAAAGGAAATACTGTCATACGTATACGTATAAGTAAAATTTCGGTTGGAAATATTAATATAGGAATAATGAGCATGGTACTAAAGCAAAATCGGAAAGATTACAATACACATTGTGAAAGCTTCTACGTGTATAGGAACAACTTTGATAAAGCCCTTGTGTCCACAAGTGTACACAAGTTATAGTAATTAACAACAGAAACCCGCGTAGCTACACACAGACTTTTATCTCCGTGCGCTCGTGCAAAAAGAATTTTTATCCAGTTCTCAGTAAAACGGTAAAAAAAAAGATAACTCATTTTAGCCGTGCGAAATTATCTTCCGCTTATTACATTTATTTGGCGATATTTTCCATTCATCGTTAATTATAGGTAGAAGTGAATCATCCTGATCGTATTACGGACTCAAAATTATGAATAAATATGGTCCCGGAGTCTCATGTGACACGGCCTAATTGGACAATATTTATACACGGTCTGAGACTGACAATATTTACGATTTTACGAAGCATATCGACACAGAAGAATCGATGCATTGACTAATAGAATAAATATTTGCATTAAAAACGATCAAATTAAGTCAGAAAAGTATTATTAGCGATAAAGACCATATCCGTCACGAGGTTTCCTGCTCGACGTATATTGTGTCACAAGGTTTCGTGCTCATACGGAGAAAACGTTTTTGCTATACCAGCAGATCTTTTGTTAAAATATTAAAAAATAAAATAGTATAATATTGTGTTATCTGCTAGGCTAACAATTTTCTTGGCTAGACTAAAAATATTTTTTGCTAGACAAACAAATTTTTTTACTCGCCCAACAAAATGTTTTTCTAGGTTAGCAGATAACGCAATGTTGCCACTATTTTAACAAGAAATTTGCTGGTATAGCAAAACCGTTTTCTTCGTGAAACATTTCACATATTAGGAACGCGCTGTTGAAAGATTGCAGCACCCCAGAACGTTACGAGCAATAATCGGCCAAAAACCGCATCTGATTAATAAGCAATTAATTCTACGAAAAGTCTAAAAAGTCTCACATGTTACCCCATCATCGGGTGCCATGTAAAACTTTTTGGCTAGACGACTAAATATCTCACGATAAAAGAATTCCGAAAAAATCGTCTGTTGTCATGCAGCAGACTTAAATAATAGAAGACACCTAACGATAAGATATTGTTGCGATTATGAATGAAGAGACATTGCAAAGAGACATTGCAAACATTCTTCACAATAATTGAGTACACAAGATTGTATAGAAAAGCGGGGGCTGCTACAAAAGCGATTACACTAAGACACATCAGGGTCTGCCTAAATCATTGAATACATGACAGTACCTGAACGATTAAATACAATTTATTCGGACATGTTACCTTTCAATGGGAAAGCTTTTATCTGGTTGAATAAATGTTCACTAAGGTAAATGTCCCAGTAATCGACCACGTACCATTAATCGACCAGTCTGTGGTAAAAGAGCAATAAATAAGACTGTGAGCTTTCGACGCTTAAATAAATTAACAATACTTCCTCCGATTTATGTACAATATTATATGAAAATTTGAGGCTTGTAAAATCACAACAGTGATAATAAGAAAATCGTAAACTTGCAGTGACCGAGCCGAGCGTGATTTCGTCGAAATCCTTGATATGGAGGTTAAGGTGCGTCTCGTGACATTTAGTTAAATTCTGCGATGCACGTAGACTTTGGCTGAGTAAGTTTAATATGATTTTATCGTAAAATTATTGTTTGTGCAAAAAATCGCGGAGGTCGATAACTGGTTCAGAAAAACACATAGATGTCCGGGTAATCGACCAAATAATTGATGTAATTGATCACTAGGACAAAATTGTGGATAGAAAATTAGTGTAAATCGCGTATTGTTTTTATGAATTAGATGATAAAAAATAATGTAACAATTCATTTATCGATCGAACTGTACGAGGAGTAGTTATGGACAGGGGTATTGGGCTCTCTATAAATAATTAAACAGCAAAATAAATCATGTCGATAACTGGGCCACGCATATATCCATGACTGGGTCATGTCATGTCATGGGTCGAATACTGGGCAAACCGTGACTTTAGTATGTCCATGACATGTCCATTGGGACATTTGCACACCTCAAGTTTTATGTTAATTTTTTATTACAAGAAGATAAGGTAGACCAAAAGTTAAGCGTTCTATTTATTGACAAGATTATACTGATTCTTTATAACCTACAATGACAGTTATTGACGTCTTAATTTCTGACTTTTCTTAACGTGTCGATTACTAGGACATATAACGGTCGATTACTGGACCAACTATAACTTTAGTATGTCGATGACTGGTACATTTGCACTTCTGAAGCTTTGGAATAAGTTTTCTCTACAATAAGATAAGTTACGAAAATTTTTGAGGTTGTTATTTTTTCATACGACTATTCTGATTCATTATTACCTAGAATGATCATTTTTTGTATCTTAATGTGAAAGTTACGTTTTTATAAAGTCGGGCAATTTAGTTAACGTGTCGATCACTGGGACATTTACCTTATTCATTCAAATAAGAAAGCTCAAATCGTCAAATAATATATCTTGATGAGAAAAGAACATTACTCATTCTTATAAAATCGTTCGAATTACACAAAGATAGCAACTGCAATGAAATCGCAATCACATATCCGGGCGATTAGTCAGGATACAATATTTCCGGTTAAAAGATGATATAACTTGACATACAATATACTACCGCGTCTCTTGATAAATCTAATAATACTATTTCCTCTACAACAAAACATTGTATTCGGTCAAGTAAATGTATTTAATTCATTCTGACTTCCTTATTAAATTGCATCTACTGCATACTGCATTTACTGCAGTACATATAGTCACATATTTTTTTACGAATATTTAGTCGTAAGATATTTTGTTGTAGGGCAAAAATAATATTCTGTTTCGATTGAGATATTATCACATATTTTTTTAGTATATTTTGTCGTAGGATATATTCTTGAGAATATTTAGTCGTGTTTAGTCGTCAAAATAGCGAATGGCTAAAATAGTAAATTTCAAAATAATGAACGTCTGAATCTAGAATGGCCAAAATTAGAAATTTCGCTATTTTAGCCATTCGCTATTTGATCATTTGTTACTTTGATTGCACTTTAATAGGATGGGAGTCAAAATCGCAAATGATTAAAATAGCGAATGGCTGAAATAGCGATTTTGAATATAATGAACGTACTAGAATGGCCATTATTGTGGAATTCGCTATTTTAGCCATTTGCTATTTTGATCCTCCGCTATCTTGAACGCCACCCTTAATTATACCTGTTGTTCTTCGAGAGATCGATAAATGTCGTTAGTTCCGAAAATTAAGATTGGCAACCTATGCGATCTTTGTTTAAATTGACGTGAATCGATGAACGCGGATTGTGAGCTCGAACAAAACATAGGGAATAATCACTATTGACGTGAATCGATATAGTCCTGCCAATCAGTTTTGTTCAGTAGCATGTCGCATGGCGAGTTTCTAATGGTCATACAGAGCCGATTTCGATCAAAACGGATTAGAATCGAGAGTTGAGAACGCGACAGGTGGCAAAGTGACCTTTCGAGAGGCTATGGCTCTCACGACAGCGAGTATTAGCGGAGTAATCGAGCCTCTCTCAACTAACCCACAATCTAACTGGTCGATCGGATTCTCGTTTAATTGCCGGTAGTTTGATTATTGTCAGTTTCCAGTTACACTATTCTACTGTAGTACATGTATCATAACTTCGGTGCAGCGTACATCGTTACCACATTGTAAATCATAAAACGATATTTGAGTAGCATAATAAATATAATATATTATTATGAGAGGATTATTTCGTATCAATCGTTCCGAAATTTGAAGGATTCATTTGTTATGTGTAATTCGTGAAGCTGTAGTGCTGTACAAAACAAATAAAATACGAAATAATGAGGTTTATAACGTTTCTACACTGAGAAAAAAATATAGTTGAATGGACTAATTTAGCATACACCTTCGTTCAGATGAATTCTTTGTTGGTATAAAAAATATTTTGGTTACCGCAAATAAATTTTAGACAACTGAATCTAACGGTTATTGAAGAAACTAAACATTTGGTTGCCCTAACAAAAAATTCATTTGATCGAGGGTGTACGCTACACGGAAAAAAAGATTAGTTGTCATAACCAAGAAATGCGTTGACACAACCAATCGATTATTCGATTTCCCTAGCAACTCAAATGGTAATACCAACGATTCGAATGATAATACCGACGATTTGAATGGTTATTCGAGACGATTATTCGATTTCCCTAGCAACTCAAATGGTAATACCAACGATTCGAATGATAATACCGACGATTTGAATGGTAGTCCCAACTATTCGAGTGGTAGTCCCAATGATTGGATTAGTTAACCTAACTAATCCAATCGAGAACTAATCGTGAATAGTTGAGGTTACTATTCGATATGGTTGAGGCAACTAATTTTTTAAACATTGTGTACAGCAAATCGGAAACGTAGTTGCCACAACCAAACTTTTTTTCCGTGTAATTTAGACCATTCAACTCAGTGTATGGGAAAGTGCGAGTCGAAAGTTTATTAATATCCGAAGAAGTTGTTTGTAGCTTTGATAAAGCAAATTCATTCGTTACATAACTGATTGCTGGTAGGACTGACGCTTTAATGCTGCACTGAAAAAAAAATCGTTAGAACCAACAAAACGTGCGTTTGCGGGCGACGACAAGAATATTTTGTCGATTGGACAAAATATTTGGGAATGGTAATCGAATCATTTTTTAATTGACCAACTGTTGCTTCGATCAATTACATATTTCATTCGATCAAAAGAATATTCTTTTCGCCTCTCGCAAGCGCACGTTTTGTTGGTTCTAACGATTTTTTTTCTAAGTGTGTAATGAACAAATCAGCTACCAAATCAATTGTCTAAGGTTTTATTGGAAAATGCGAGTCAAAAGATTATTCATATTGGAAAAAGTTTTTTGATTTATAATAGGTGGTAAATTTTCCATAAGAAAGGAGAAATAATAACCATCAAAGCACTAGTTTTAGAGAATGATTGTTTACTTGACTGATTAGACTCTGCTTTTATACTATATAGAGGTTTTTGATTACAGTCTGAAAATGTTATTCATTTAGTTCCAATTTTCTCTCTGTAATTTATATAATTATATAAAGGTAACAATTAATTAGTTAATCGTTGGTGATACGCCACTTGCAGCAGTTTACTTAGGAAATTCGCTGGAAAAAGAATTTTACTTCAGAAGGTGTGAAACGCCTAATATCGCACCGAAAATTTTGCAGAATACTTGTGGGAAAAGCTCTCGGACAATTTATTTCGCAGTTGTATCGTAATATACTATTTCAATACGCTTTCATTTGACAGCGAGTAATTAGTTTTTTAGGTTTCGGCAAATAATAATTTAATAGGTTTCGGCAAATTATTATTTGCCGAAACCTATTAATTAAACACATAATAAGTGCTAAATTAGGGATATTTAGTGCTTATTCAACAAATCAAATTTTGCTCATCCGAAAAAGTATCTTGCCTCTTTTTCATCATGTTATTTTACTTTACTTAATGCGACAATAGATATTTTACACACACTTCGCGGGCGTCACACCTTCATTTTTACACCTTGTGAAGTAAAACTTTAACAATACTTGTGTGATTGCAACACTCGCCTTCAGCTTACGCTCCAAACTCACAGTCGTCCGAAAAAGTTTTTCCAACCAGTTTTGTACAAAATTTTAGTTCATCGCACTTCTATCGTAATATACTATTTTTATCTGTGTTACGTCCCCAGCTAACGAGACATTGGAAAGGGATATATTTTTGGGAGTTTTCGGTACGATTAATGATTAAAATCAATATTTCGAATTATCACGCGTAAAATATGTGCATTTATTTATCCGAATTTAACAGCTTAAAAGACCAATTTAACAGGATAAAACTTCATATATTGTCATTGTTTATGACAATTATTAATTGATTATTTTAAGAAACTTATACTTAAACACGGCGCTCAAGTGCTTGAAATATTGTATTTAAGACATGTTGATTGTTTGGAAATTGATTGAAGACTAAAGGGTAAAACGATTGAAAAAATGATGAAAGAGTGAATCGAAGTTTAAGGAGGATCGAGCGCAAAAACCGTAACAAGAAATAGATGCTCGTTTTTTAAATACCCGTTGACATGGATGGCCTGAGTTCAACTGCAAAGTTTGAGTAAGTTTATCTTCATGGTTTTCGAGAAATAAATTTCATAAATTGATACTATTTAACATTGCTTCTTACGGCAGATTGAAAATTAACGATGCATTTTTATATTTCTAAGGATAGTTTATATGGATATCGTGCAATTAAAATATTGTAAAGTATAAAGAATATATTCAGGATGCTGTATGCATAAATTCAGACACTTGTTCTTTACAATTCATTAACAATAATCAATTATGTGGCTCGAGATCCAGATTTCTTAAACTTGCGTAGCGGCGTATCTGTCGCACCGTTTCGTGCGAATGCACCGCGTTCCCTGCCGAGCCTATCGCCTCCAAAAAATGCGCTCGACCCTCCTTAAGTGGGGTCTTCGGGAATCAAGCGACGGCCCAAAGATGCAGACAACGCACGACACGTGCACGGAAAGAAAAGCTTGGTTGAAACAACCAAATGCTATGGTTATATATGCGCCAGACAATTAATTGGTTAGACCGACCAATTTCTTGGTTAGGCTACCAATTTCTTGGTTAGACTAACCAAGTGACTTGGTTAGGCCAACCAAGAAATTGGTCACCTAACAAATTACTTGGTTGGTCTAACCAATTAATTATCTGGCGCATATATAACCATAGCACTTGGTAGTTCCAACCAAGCCTTTTTTTCCGTGTGCGGTCAGCGACAATATACAAGTGCAATGAACGAAGTACGGACTGGCGGAACGGATTTACATTGATAAAAATTGAGATTGAATAATGGAAAGAACGAGAATTAAATAATTATTAATTATGTTAGGAAAAATAGCCAGGATGTAACATCTGTATTGACTTAGTAAGTTAAACACAAAATATTTGTTCTCATTAATTATACAAAAATTGAATGAAAACTTATTTGGCAGCTGTTAGCGGGCCTCACACTGTTTACCGAGAAAAGTTGCTGCTATATTAATTTTTAAACTAGTTTTTCCTCGCAATGAGGGAAGGAAAATTTTTTGTCTAACAAAAAATTTGTTTCATTCATAATTAGTGGAAAGCATTTAACAAGGAAAAAAGGCCGCACAGAGCACTAATTTTTTACAATTAACTTTTTGCCTAACGAATAACTTTGTGCTAATATATAGCGTTTCGTCGATCTAACTAAAAAACTTTCATGTATCGTGCATGACTTATTTCTCGCTTTCTGTCCCTGTAGTTAGACGAGTCGTTAGTCTCGTAGCGAAAGAGTTATTTGTAGCGTGAGTGGCGGCTATAGCGCGCTGTTGAACTTGTCGCGAATATCCCGCATATAGCTTTGGCGACAATAATAATAACATATATCTATATACACTGTACTCGAAGTCTCAAATAAAAAAGTGCTACGGCTGCCGTATCGTTTGACGTCATCCGTTGACATAAAACCGGCGAACATTTTATCTATATACATATATATATATATACATTTGTTTTATACTTTTTTTACAATTCTCTTTATTTCTTTTTCGTTTATTTCCTGTATTTCCACCATTTCTTTTATTTCCATCCTTACTCTTTCTTTCGTGGTCTCGAGATTTTCATTTTTTATTCTCGGCTTTTTGTTTTTCTTTGCTTTTCTCTCGCAGCACTCATAAGTCAGCATTGAGATCAACGACCACCGTGTGGAAATAATATGTTTTCCAGAGCTGTAAAACTCCATCATTATTTAAAACAATATTTATTATTTTAAAACAATGGTCGTTTAAAAAATTTCCAATTTTTAAATAATAATTAAGAAAATAAAAAAACTTCAATTTTTCACGAAATTTTCTCTATGAATTGGTAACTTAATTTAAGCATTGAAAAATAAATAATGGATCTTACACCTCTATTTTTGCTCACAATTTTTTATACTAATAAATTAAAAATTGTAAGTTACTATTAAGAGATGTAATATTAAATGAAAATAATTTTACCGTAAACTTTTGTTTTACAAAGTAATTGGTCCGACATTTCTCCTCGTAAGTCACTATCGAGATCAATGACCACCGCGTGGAAATAATATTTCTGCGAGGCCATGGTACCCGCATCTTGCACGATGACTGTGTTCTGCGATTGCACAGTGGTTCTCTTAGCGCTGGACCATATGGTACATGTGCAAGCGCTTCCAATATTCACGTTTTCTCTGTGGCGTTGAAATACGCGCAGTACGAGGGCTGGCAGGGCGCACACCAACGCGTACTATCATTCTGAATTATTCCGGTGTGAGTGTAAGCGAGAAAAATAGAGATAAAAAGAATTTTTAAAAAATAGAGGGACGTAGGGGAGCAAATTACGTGCACGCGTTCCCATTCTCTGCTCGTGACCCACACGCTAGGCTCAAGGGTTTTTCGCTAATTAAGATTCTTGCGGGATGGAGTATGTAGAGGAGGTAAAGAGAGCTGAAAAAAAAAGAAACGAGCTGACCGGAAAGAAGAGGAGAAGCCAGCGAGAGAGGGAGAGAAAAAAATTATGGTAAGAGACGGCTGTGCAGCAAAGTGGGGGGGGGGGTCGTGCATTTACGACACCTGCGAAATAGAAAGAACCCAGTTGGAATTCGAAATTGGAGTTTTTACGAGAGGACGAGCAAGCGAGCAAGTGATCGAGCTTGTCCTGACGAATTGGAACTAACATCCCAACGGGAATAAGCTCAACCTATGAGGGATCTGTTACTTCTTGCGAAATTTTCGTTAGAAACTATTAAACCCCTTCTTTGGAGCTAGAAATTCACGTTTCCCACTCCGAAAGTGAGTGAAGGTCACCGGCCCAAAAAAATGTCTAGTTAACGTGACTACATTCATATATTTAATTTGCCTCTTTTTGCATTATCTAAAATTTGCTTCCATGTATTTCATTGAAATGTGCAATGTATTGATTTCCACCACATATATTCATTAGAATCAACTCCCATAGAGTATCGTTCACTGATGAAAAATTCTATTTGTTGCTACTAAATTTTTTATTTACCCGGAATAAACATCTAGTTATATTGACGAAATTCCTGTATTCAATCTATCTTATTTAATCGAACTAAAATTTTCCGTCGATA
This sequence comes from Ephialtes manifestator, assembly GCA_963970395.1. Classification (NCBI taxonomy): domain Eukaryota; kingdom Metazoa; phylum Arthropoda; class Insecta; order Hymenoptera; family Ichneumonidae; genus Ephialtes; species Ephialtes manifestator. The sequence continues at coordinate 27,964,277 of OZ019969.1, forward strand.
CTCTATATATTTATTTGCGTTAATTATTGTAGTACATTTATCCGTAATAGATTAAAAGAAAGGGTGTTTATCACTATTAAACGTTATTGTTAAATTAAATAGACCCTATGTAAGGAGGTTGGAGCGCTCCACACTGCTCAAATCAGTGCTAAATTTTTAAAAGGGTTTCTACAATTTCAGATGGTTTAGTAATCTGTTCCAAGGTGTTAATCACATAGCAGCATTAGTTCTTGATATTCAAATACATTCACAGCTGTCATATGAACAGTAAATCGATCAATATCTCCAAATTTCCGACGTCATGTTTTTTCATCCAGTTTTGTAAAAGGGTAAACCGTAATATCAGTCCGATTATCAGGAAACATAGCTCATTTTTATCAGTGGAAGATCCTTAATCGATTGTCCGTCCGGATTTTCTATAGTATCAGGCGTTCAATAGTTACAGCCATTTGTATACTTGCTGTTAGGTTATGATAGGATAAACAAACGATTGTATCTTTTGAACTACTAATATGATTTAAAAAATAGACGGCCAATCGATAGAATATCTTTTAGTAAACAAAATGAGCTATTGGTCGTCATAATCGGACTGATATTACGGCTTACCCTTTTAAAAAACTGGATGAAAAAACATAACATCGGAAATTTGCAGATATTGATCGATTTACTGTTGACATCACAGCTGTGAATGTATTTGAATATCAAGAACTAATGCTGCTATGTGATTAACACCTTGGAACAGATTATTAAACAATCCGAAATTGTAGAAACGCTTTTAAAAATTTAACACTGATTTGACTAGTGTGGAGCGCTCCAACCTCCTTAAAGACTCGACTATGTATACACATTGGATCGACCGTAATCAGCAATACCACGTATCATTCAAATGATCTACCGCTATAATGCGATGTATCAGAACTGGCTGATCTACTCGTCGCGGCTATTATGTAAATGAAGTATACAAAATCTTCATAGTCAGTTTGGTCTAGTGGATAATGTACTCGTTAGGTAGTTAGGGAGGTTGAATATGAATCTTATCTGCAGACGATTACCTTTTTCTTTGTCCAATATCAATAAAATACTATTATATTATTGCATAATCATCCATGCTAAAAGATAGTCCTGTAATTAATTATTAATTTCCACATTCTTTGTGCAGTTTGATAAAAAAAATTAATTTGAGTCGGAAACATTTTATTGCATGTTAATTACTCAACCGAAATGAAAAAAATTGACTTAAAATAAATACAGTCCAATAAAGTCGACATTCAAACAAGAAAAATTATTTATATTAACTAAAATCTAGTTCGCTCTACTAGATCTTTTTTCAGTGAATTTACAGCACATAGAAGGAGAAGAATTTATTTTTCCAGTGATTTACTGATTTTTTAGTGAGGTTTTGTCTCTATTTCAGATTTTTGTTGATGTTGGTAGATTTAAAGCTGAGATTATAGGGAGTCATACTAACACGGAAAAAACTTCGTTGAGCCAACTAATTATTTATTAGTTGAGTGAAAATTTCTTGTCACAACTATCAGGTTGGTCGGTAGTATAACGACCTTGTATTCGTTATATTTACCATTGAGAGTTAGTTTAGTTAAATAGATCTCATAACGAGTTTTATACCCTTTTGTCATCATTAAACCACCGGTGGCGCTTTTGTATTTGCGTGTTAGCCCCCATGGTTCTATCTTAGAAGGTCGTGAAATCGCGTGAAGGCGTATAAAGTGACGAAGTTATACGAGCCGACAAAAAAAAACTTCGAAGATTACAAGGTGCCAAACTATTAGTGAGCTTTAATAAATAATGTCGGTATCATCCGACGAAGCGAAAAAAACGGGTAGTGCTGTCAGCCAACTTTTGACAAAGTGGGGTTATGTTCGTGCAACGATACACAGCCAACCAAGTGAAAATAGTTGATCCAACCAATTAATCGGCTGTCCCTCAGAGCACTAGGACATGCGAATTCTAAATTATTCTGTCCTGCTGAAGCCTAATGCTCTACGTAACATAATTTCCGATAACTTTGATATAAAAATGAACAAATACTACCAGCGACGACAATAATACGACCAAAACGAGAGAAAAGCCTGAGTTGGTACACTTCTTTGCCGTTTCGCGCGTCGCTACCTCATGAGTACAACTCGTAATATCGGGAAACGTAGATTTGTTTTAGGATAAAAACTTCACGCCAGTAACAAACGAGATAAAGAAGTCACGTGCTGCGAATATGCCAGTAGCAACGTTTTTTATGCAGTTTCACCCGATAACAATTCGTCTTCTTCCAAATCAATGTTCGCAGTGTCTTGAACAAAGTATATATTTAAAAAAAAAAAATTTCCTCGAAGTGCAGTAGTCAATACCCATTAAAAAAATGTATTTAGGAATATATGTCTAATACATTCACTGAGAGAAAATTATGGTATTAATAACTATAAAGTGACAACTATTCATTTATGGTTGGTACAACAATTTTTTTATAGTTGACTATACCTACCACAACTATCAACTAGTTACTAGAACTATCAAATAGTTACTGTAACTAGCAAATAGTTACCATAATTATTTTCGTACTTATCGTAATTATAAAAATAGTTGCATGTAATAAAAATTAATAGTTGTCACTTTATAGTTGACTGTACTATTACGATTTCTCTGAATGTTCTTAACTGTCTCCAAATATGGGGTTTGAACAAAATTATCGCGGAACCGGAAGGAACCGAAATTTCCTCTCCAAGTTACTTAAATAAGTTGAAAGAAGAAAAAAAATATACGACTCTCGTATTTAAATAATTTATTTAACTTTCATTTTTTTATTGTAAACGATAATTAGAGGTGTTTATTACATAGTTAAAAATGTAATTACGTGTTTCAGTTTAATAGTGTATTGTTAGGTCTACTACGTATCCATTATTGTGCAATCACAGAAAAATAAAGAGCAAGCCACTAACATTTCCGGCAACGTAGAGACGGGGCTTCGAACGCCACTACTGCGTATAAATTCTTCAGAAAGCTCGATGTAGGTCGTTCGATGTTGCGCTCTGGGCCGCGAACGTACACACACATTCGCACACAGACCTACATGTACGTAATGGAACATCCCTTCTTCTGAGACTGTGGTTCTCAAAGAGTAAAGGGGCTTCTCGCTAGCGTTCGCTTTTCGAACGAGGAAAACGAACGGATAGGATAAGTGGTAAAAGAAGCATTCGTTACATTTCGAGAGTGCACTTCGAATCGTTCGTTTTCCTATCTCTCCCTCTTTCTTCTTCTCCTTCGGCGTACGTGCTTCGCTTACATGGCTATGCTGTTTCACAGTCGCGCACTGTTAAATCTAATCATTCTTTCTTATATCGAACCTTAAGCCATTAAACACTGGAGAATTTAAACCGTTTGACTAAGCGATTGAGATTGGCTATTTTTTTTTACACGCTTCAGCATCTTACAAAAGGTGGCAAGCACAGCAATCACACGGAAAATAATTCTTGGTTACATATACGCTACACGGAAAGAAATGTTTGGTTGTGGCAACTACGTTTTCGATTTGTTGTACACAATGTCTAAAAGATTAGTTGCTTCAACTATTCACGATTAGTTCTCGATTGGATTAGTTAGGTTAACTAATCCAATCGTTAGGACTACCACTCGAATAGTTGGGTCTACCATTCGAATCGTCGGTATTACCATTCGAATCGTTGGTATTACCATTTGAGTTGCAAGGGAAATAGAATAATCGATTGGTTGTGTCAACTCATTTCTTGATTATGGCAACTAATCTTTGTTTTCCGTGTAGCCAATTAATTGGTTAGACCAACCAAGTTATTGGTCAGCGCTACACCCAGAAAAAAGATCATGTTAACGGGACTAGAATCTACGCATCGGAAATAAAATGTCTTATTTGGATGCCGACCTACGCGACTTCCATTCACGTCAAACAAATTTTTTTTATTTGTAATTAATATACTTATTGAGTAGTAAATATATTCAAATCTAAGGAATATTTATTTGGGTCGGCAGTTACATAAATGTTGATTTAAAAAAAAAAATTGTTTTTGGGTTATCCTCACTACCCCTTAGAAGCTCATAAACTGCCTCCCGCTCAGCAGTTGGCGCACAAACCAGTGCGTGACTAACCGGTCACCCATCCAAGTTATGACCGCAAATAATGCTGCTTAACTCTGGAGACCGTCGGGAGCCATACACCGACCGCGTACCCACTACTGCCGATTTAAAGAATATATAATTTTAATATAAATATACGACAAGAATTAAATCAAATCGATAAATGTTGTATGTTGATAATAATAAACTCCAATGATGAAAGGAAATAAATATATATTGGATTATAAGATAGTAATTGATTTTATTTAAAAATATCTAATGCATGTATTTGGTCGTTTTAACTAGATCTTTTTTCCGGATTAAGAAAGTATTTAGTAGCAACAAATAACATATTTTTTTAGCATCCGTTGTACACTGAAAGTTGATTCAAATAAATAAATATGTTGAAAATAAAAAAACTGAAAAATTGAATGAAATATGTATTTGTTGGAGGGAAAGTAAATTTTCGTTGATTGAAATAATTAAATGTTGAATAGATAATTTTATTTAATATTACCAAATCTTTTTTGTGGGTGTACCAAGCGCATTGTAATCCAATCAATAACTTGGTTGGCATAACCAACAATCTGATTGGTCTAACCAAGAAATCGGCTGGCACCTATTTAACCAAGCCTTTTTTTCTGTGCAGCTGGAATGGTTTGTTATTCATCTTCTAAGATTGATCTGAAATATACTGTCGAGTTATATTTTTTTTGTAAAGTTGATATAAATTTCATTAAATATAAAAAATATATTTGGATTGAAAATGAGCTGTTAAGTTTTGTTTTAATTAAACACAGCAAAATTGAATGCGACTGCCTGAATAACTTAAATCTGCGAATTTTTTGTAACGTTTTGCATTAAACAAAAATCGCCAACTAAATGCAGCGGAATTTCTTAGTGATTCAATTCGATCTAAAAGTTCTATGTAATGAAATCGGTGTTCCAATTACATGGGAATAGTGTCATGAAATAGAAATTCATTATTTTTATAGTTATTATTTTATAATAATAATCTCCGTCAAGTCATTGAGACATTTAATTTTATCGATCATGATAAAAAAAACTAATTTTCGATAAGATATTGGAAAAAATTGGAAAAAGATGGAGAAGTAGGTCCGCCATTTCTTTTTCAGTGCAATGTACGTGTCCCTATTTTTACAAGAAATTGTTCCGTGAATTATCATGAATTTCTTTTTCTTGATGGATATTAAAAAACTTGTACTCTTCTTTTTAATTTTGTAGATAATTATCTCAAAATAATAAGTATTAAGTAAAATATAGAATGAAAGTCAACCAAATTAAATGTTGGCAGCTTACAACCCTAAATAATCCCGTGGCACATTTAGCGTTATATTAAGCTAAATTTAGCATTAATGGTCTCATTTAGCACATTTAGCGTTATATTACGCTAAAATGTGCTTAATAAGACCATTAGAAATACAGTGGAAAAACATTGTAGAGACATTTTTTAAAACAACTTTCGCAAATTTTACCATTTGTGCATTTTACACTCTGCTAAAAACAACTGTGGGTATAACCAGGAATATGAAATTTACTAACTACAAACAATAAATGAAATGAATTTACTTTGCAGTGTAAATTTACAATTCTTCATACACCTGGTTGTAATTTAGAAAAAGGTAATGCATACAAAATTTCTCTACGTTTAATTGCTTTTCGAGAATTTTTTTTTACAGCGCAATAAACGCTTTCAGATGGATTTCAAATAAAGGTGAATTGTCTTTAAAAAATCATATAAAATTGATTGAAAAAAAAAGTCTCAAACTTTTCTAGCGAATACATTAACTTAAGTAGACAAGATTGCGCAGTAGAAGTCACTTGGCAGAATGGAACAAAAGGATTTTTCATTGGTTCCGAGCGTAGAACGTGATTCGACAGAAGCCTATTTCATTTACGATTATTTCAAGTTTCCGTCCGTCGATCCTTTACCCCCAACAGCTTCGCTCTCTCGGTCTAACATTCACCGTAGATGGAGAGGCCAACGAATCGGTGTCTCTTTGACGGTCGTTCGAGCCGTCGTTTATGCGGCCCTTAAAGCCCTTCGATATCGCTATGCGACACTCGCTCGTGCAAAATTGCATCGGCATCTGAAGTGCCTCCGTTGGAAAGGGTAGCAAAAGAGCACGAAAGTGCAAAGAAGAGGGAGAAAAGGGGACTCAAGAAGGAGAAGAAGACGAAGAAGATAAAAAAGACAAAAAAAGATTGTCGGTGCGAAGAAGAGAAAGAGCTAAGACGAGAAACGCGACAACGAGGAGGATTGAACGCTCGCGCCGGGACGGCGTAATCCGATTGTACGACACGATCCCAGCCAATATTCCTATAGCCGGTTGCATCTTCCCCAGCTTCAGCTTCGGTCGCCCGATCTTCCGATATTTCCGTTTTTCACGGTAATATTTTTCCTTCTGCGCTTCTCTTTCCGAAGCGGCTTACGAGTGTAAACTCACTCGGCCAGGAGAGCAGTAAAAATAGGTGTAATAGTCCCACTGGACTCGGTAGCTGGTTACCGACTGAATACTTCCGTTGATGCTGAGCCCTTTACAAAAGTCCATTCAAACAGCATTTCTCGACAATAACGTTCGAATATACATTATTTTTTCGTTTTTTCTTTTTTGGTTCCGATAAAGTCTTACATTTGCATTCGACAGTTCCCATCTATAAAATAATAGTCAATAACAATAACAATAAAGTTCAAATATACATTATTTTTTCGTTTCTTTCTTTTTTGGTTCCGATAAAGTCTTACAGTCGCATTCGACAGTTCCCACCTATAAAATGATAGTTAAATGCGGTCATACTCGCAAAAAATATAAGGTATGCAAAGAAATTTCGGGCGGATGTGAGTAAAGTTTTTTGCAATTTAAAAAGTCGGAAATAATCAGAAAGCAAGATCCTATTTTGCAAACTTAGTTATATTGTCATTAACTTTTTTCGTAGTAATTAACCAATTGTTATGAAAGGGTGAAAAAGTTATAGTAAAAGTAAATGTAGTAATAGGCACTGATAATTAATAGTAGTAACTCAATATTCCCCAGGCCTACCAAATTTATTCAGCGTGTAAATATTCCAATAAATATCATACCGAACGTTCCGAAGTTTCCACTGATTTCCTAAAAGTTCAACCTAAAGACTTTTTACTGAGAATTTCCGTTATTTCCGACAAGATAAATTATGTAAAATGATGATTTGCATAATTTACCCATGAAACTAATTTAATCTACGTTACCATTGTTCCTATACCATAAGTTTAAAAAGTTTCAAGGTACACAGATTAAAAACGTCTATTTCCAACGATAGCTTGAATCTACCCCTGGACATGCTTCCCTATACATAAAAACTTTTCACAGATACCGCAGGAATGATGTATAACACTCGGACTAAAATCGTTGGTTCGCCTCACTCAAAGTTCGTACCAGGGGCGATAACGCGTACCACACAAATTTATCGTTTTCTCGGCATTGTTTTTCTCGTGGTTTCAAGCCAAGATGAGAGTCGATCGAAGAGTTAAGAGGACCAACAAGCAAACACACACACTGAACTCAACGTTGTGTTGATGCCGTGTGTCTCGACCAATATTTTTACCGTCGTAACGTGCGCTCCGATTCTCGCGGTGCGCGGATCATCAATTTCGAACGACCGTCGGGGCACCAACCGCAGAACCAGCGGAACCAGCGGAAGAATCATGCTGCGTGCGACCTTTGTGCCCAACCAAACTGTATATATGTACGCTTCGTAGGAGCGAAGAGCTCGATGGTTGCAAAGACGTGCTAGTCCGCCAACTCCTGGAAGATTCTATCGTATAACTGCACTCTTGCTCAGAGTTACGAGGGTCTGATCGTAAATGACAAATATATATATTGCCATTGATGGAGGTACACACGTTGAACGGTAGAACGAGTACACCGCTTGGACGAGTTGAGTGTAACACACGAGCGACCAGGATAAGCAACAAACGTCCTTTACCTCGTACAAGTACTTTGGTGCCCTTAGTGCTACAGGCACTTCTGTGTAAAACTTAAATTGCTAACGTATTTACTGATGGTCTACGTGACGGTACTCAATCTACTCTATTCTTTTTTACGTACAATTGTCATGATCAAGTCACCGTAGAAGAAATATATTGCGGGCACTAAATAGAGTACTTTGAAATTGTACCGTAAAGACTGTACCAGCACTCGCAGAAAAATATCGTGTCGGTTACTATAGAGTGATATATACACTGTAAAAAAAATGTACTTGAAATTTAATGTACTGGAAGTTTTTGTGCACAAACTGGTATATTGTGCGATGTAAAATTAATATCTACAGCAAGTTTAATAATTCACTTTAATTTTACCGTACACTGAGAGAAAATTACGGTATTAGCGACTACAAAGTGACAACTGTTTATTTCTAGTTCGTCCGAGCAAATTTTTAATAGTTGCCACAACTTTCAAATAGTTACTATAACTATCAAATAGTTAGGGTAGAAGTACCGGTTGTGGCCACCCCCACACTTAAATACGTTTTTCGTGGCTATTTTAATTCTGTATCTGTATTTAATCATAATTTTTCATAACGTTGTGTATTTTGGAAACATTTATCGTCATTTTGACGTCCGTTCGTCTCCATTACAAAAAGTACTGTATCAGTAATTAAAGTATCATCAGCTGATTCATCAAATTCTCAACTCCTTACGGAATTCGACAAGATTTTGAAAAAACCTCTAGATACATATTCGGATTATATAGCTGGCGAATTGCATGCAGCTTTGCACATATCAATCTTAAGAGTCATCACTACAAATGTTGATGTTCTAAAAGTTTGAAATAAAGCTATACATTTATAAAAAATACGATGGCCACAACTGGTACATGGAATAAGCATGTTGCCCCGGATATGGCCATGATAATATAATCATTAATTTTTCATTAATTATTACACAATCAATTCATAAATTCGTAAAGAAGAACCAAAAAACCTAAAAAACGCTAAGAAAAATATATCCTTAGAAATGTATAGTAAAAAAGAAGGTACAGCGGTGGAACACCTTTCATGTTGAAGATTCCCATCATTATGCAATGCGAAAATCTACTGTCAGAAAGAACTCTGGTAAAAATAAAAATAAAAGTGTAAAGAGTAAAACATTAATATAATGTATAACTATTTGTGACAAAGAAAGTTGCTACGAAAAAGTGCAAAACGAAGGAGACGAATGTCAAAAAAGGTTAGTTAGATTCACAGATGGCATCTGTGCTTTAAAGACATTTTCGTGTACAGGAATTGGATGCTTTCATAAGAATACGATTTTGATTTATTAAACACACCTTAAAAAATGTTTCAAGTGCAATGAATATTGAGTTATTTTAATTTTAAGCATGGCCAAAACCGGTACATTACTGCGGCCAAAACCGGTGCATAGGTGGCCAGAACTGGTGAAATGGCTATGCTCCTACTTTTTTCTATTTTCCAGTGTTTTCTTGACACATATGAAGATTTTAATGCTAGAAATCTGAAATTATGTTCTTCTCAGATATGAAAAGTATAGGTCCAAAACAGTTTTATGATATTTGGTCCCAATCACAAATACTTGAAAATGGGAAAATTCTTAAAGTGGCCACAACCGGTACTTCTACCCTACCATAACAATTTTTATAGTTACTGTAACTATGAAAATAGTTGCATGGACTAAAAATTAATAGTTGTCATTTTATAGTTGACTGTACTACTACAATTTCTCTGAGTATAAAAGTACTTGAATTTTAATAGTTTACTTTAATTTTACCGCAAAAGTATATTAATTTTATATCACAATTGTATATTAAATTTAATAAATGAGGTTATGCATAAAAAACTTCTGGTCTTTTTTAACAGTGTAGCTATTCATTTGAAGCTCATACTGTAAAAGCTAAATGTCATGATCAAGTCACCCTAGAAGAAATATATCGTTGACACTGAATAGAGTACTTTGAAAATGTATCGTAAAAGTTGTACCAACAATATACATTTGCGAAAAATATTTATCGGTTACTATAAAGTGACAGCTATTAATTTTAAGCTCAGACTATAAAAGCTAAATGTTATGATCAATTCACCCTAGTGAAATATACATTGTGGACACTGAATAGAGTGCTTTGAAATTGTTTTGTAAAAAATGTACTCACAATATATACTCTGATAGAAAATATGGTATTAGTAACTATAAAGAGAGAACTATATTCATTTTAAGTTCAGAACGTAAAAGCCAAACTTAGAATGGACGTACTTTGAACAAATAGTTTTTATCCAAAAACGTTCAGAATTTTTTCTTGTTAATAAAAAAAATAATAATTGTTCAATTTATAGTTTATATGTCTACTTTAACTGGAATTTAGAAACATCCAATTTTCGTAAATTCATCAAAAAATATTCTACGGATATATCTGTGGACACAAAAGTTTTTAATTTAGTTTTAATTTAGTTTTAGCTGTGCATGTGGCTATCTTTTAGTTACCGAAACTATAAAAAATGGATAGAAAATGAATAGCTGAAACACGAAAATTCAGATGGCTTATGTGAAGATGAAATTCTAACCTTTGTTGTGCTTCGGTGTCATCTGTTATACACAAAAAAGTTAAGATTTATACGTTTACATGATCAGTCGAATTTTCCTTATTTTTTATACAACACCGAATTTCCGCAAATGGTTTTTTAATTTTGCTACTACTAAAGGCTCGATTTTCATATTATTTATTTAGTAAAATATGTTTCGATGACTCTGCAATTTAAATAACCAGCGACCAGGTAGTACATCCGCTAATTAGCTTTACAGGTCAGGATCATTATTTCCATTAAGTACGTTTTTAACGCAAACCAAAACTGCAAACGGTATCAAACACTATAATCGTATTTACTCAGTGCTTGTTAATATTTTAAAGCAAAGGAAATTAGCTTCCACTTGATCTATCCACTATGCAGTGGAAGCTAATGTGCTTTTGTCTAAACTATTAATTCCCTCTGAGTAGAGATGATTACAATTTTGCATAACAGCTGGAAAATAATTGATTTTTCACAGTAAATCAGACAAACACAATCGGCCTCATAAATGTTTGATTAGCATAGCATCATTTTAGCTTATCTGTTAAGTATATTAATTCGTTAAACTGAATGACAGTTGATGAAATAAAAAATTTCTTTGCTTTTATGAAACTTTTATTGGTAATCTGAATTCAATAAAACCTACCAATCTCTTATTTCGATATCCTCTTCACCTATGCAATAAACATCAACTTTTCCATCGCAATTATTACAATGCAGAAAAAATCAAACAGCCATCATAAAGTTTGCTCTCATATCACAAATCAGTATTGAAAAGCGATCCATCGACATCTATTTCCCCCGATAAATATGTCAGGGTTTTTCATCACCAGCTTTATCCTCGCTGCAGGCAATATAACAAATTTTTCATCGGCCCATTGAGCCTAGAAAAAGCGTAAAACGAAAAGAGCGACAGCATTTAAATGAATATTTCTCTATCTGGTGATTCCAAAACTTTGTATTCCGAGATACAAACCCTGTGGAGATGGGAGAGGGGATTGATAGAGGAGGATGTATTAAAACCCACAACGCGTATCCGAATGATCTCGTAGCTCTCCTGGCACTTAACGTGCCGCGGGGTTCCTAGTACTTTATGGTTTGTCCCGCGTTATCGTTAAGCCGCTACAGTGTGTACCGTATAACTACTGTAGCGAGAGAAACTACGAGGGTTGCGTATTAAATGAAGCTTCGCAGAATGAAGCACCGGTGCAGCGCCAGTAGAGAACAGCAACTGGGAATAGTGGATAGAGCTGAGAGTGACGAGGCTATAGGGCTTCACTTGGTCCGATATGGGCTGTGTAAAGGACCGTAGTCCTCGTGATGTCCTTATCATTACCTCTCTCAACGCGCCCGAGAGCTTTGTGCGAATGAGTGCTACACAGAGTGACATAGAGGGAGAGGAAAAGGTAAAAAATACAGCTTCAGATCTGTTTGCAACCCCTCTCGTCATTGGATGGACCAACGAGCTTCACGTGTTGCTGGTTTCTGACGGTAATGACTATCGAGGTAATGACGTATATAACGAAGCAGCCTGGATCCGTTGGTAGGTAGCAGTGCCATCAGCAGCTAGACCCAATGAGAGTAAACACCATAACCGAGTGTCAGCCAGCAGGAATAACAGCCAGATGCTCTGGCTTTCACGTATGAACATCCGCAATCAACTAACGACGAGAGAGAGAGAGAGTTATATGTACCAGCTATAAATGGCCGTGTGATGTGATGCGTACCAAAACCGTTTGCAAAATGCCCGAATGCATCGATCAGTTCGAACGTGGGATACGCGTTTATCAAATTTCTATCGGTTGCATGGTCCAACTGATTCACGAAATTTTGTTAGGTGTAATAAGAGATGGTTGATGTTTGATTATTAGATATGTAACCACAATAACTTTTGATTTAAAAGTTATTGTGTGATTTTACGAATATAACTATAGTTCGTTAATAATTGTATACATAGTTATTTGTAGTGATGCGATAAGCGAGACAAGACCAGAAAATAATAAAATCGAGATGTTTTTCTAGAATTTTCAAGTGAGTTATTTTCTCGCCTCGATTTTGTTTCGTCGAGCTGCTCGAAGTTCAAGATTCTCGCTTAAACTTGTCTGGAATCTCCAGTTGCTTCAGCTGTCATCAGTTGTTTATTCTCTGTGATTCTTAGATTAAGGGAAAACTACCCGGGAAAAACGGTTCATATATAATCATATATAATTGTATATAATTTCATGTATAGTTGTATATAATTATATATAATTGTATATAACGTAATATATCATTGTATATGGAAACATATATGAGCATATATGAGTTTATATGTACATATACAGTGGTATACATGATCATATATAATACCAAAACCGCCAGCTTGCGATGTCATATATGAACAGATATGATCATATATAGTTATATACAATTATATATCGCCCATTTTTAGCGCATATATGATTGTATGTGGATCCATATACAAATGTATATGAGCGTATATAACTTTATATGTATATATACATTGGCATATATGACCCTATATATGACCATGTATAACACCAAAACTGCCTGAAAGTAAGAAGTGAGAAAGTAGTAGAGTGTGAACTACAGTTTCATGATTCGCCTTAACGTTCCTAAAAATAAACTTACCGTGCTTAATAATAATACTTTGCGTTCCTATCAGATTATAGTCTGTTGCTGATCTCTATAAATGTATATCCATTCATAATACATGGATATCCAACTTTACGAAAATATGTATTATTAAGGTAATAAAAATATGAGTATTAAGGATTCAATAATTTGTGTTAGTCTACATGTTACTAAATCTATATGAAATGAAATCGTCGGACGATTTATATAATTATGGGCACGATTATATATGTACAATTACATTGTAACAATTGTATATGATCATATATAATCATGACTGACCTTATATGCTTCAGAAGATTATATCTATTTAGGCATCGTCTTATATAATCACATATAACTATATATGATTATATATGCTCAGATACAATTATACACAATTATATTTTCTCATATAGGATCATGTATACCCAGATACAATTATATATGATCATGCATAGTCATATATGATCATGCATGATCATATAGAGACAAAATTCATATACAATCATATATGAGCAGTTTATATATGATTATATATGATTATATATGAATCGTTTTTCTCAATCGGGTAAACCCGGGAATCGGGTAAAGCTCAAAACGGTAACGACTGCTTTCGCTACCGGGCCAAATCAAAAACGCAGATTATGGCACAGAAGATCCGGGCGAAATCAATTTTCTGCAATTGATCTTTCCACCTTTAACCTCACTTATGACAATTCTGTTATACCTGAAAGTGTGAACGAAGCTTTTTCAACATGTGCTTCCGAGAGAGAAAGAGAAAGAGCAAGAGAGCAAATAAATCAGATTTTAAGCTTCTGTTTAGAACACACAGATTGTTAAAAAAGGATTATATTCCATGATGTAACGACGTATAAGCCTCAAAACACGAGATTCTCGATTGACCTCGCTTGTCAGTGCAAGATTTTTCGAGTCGATAAAATACGTGAACATCCTCTCAGTCGATCGAGACGAGAATCACATATAATAGTACTAGGATGTTATTGTGGCTCGCGCGCTGCGCGCGCTCGCAATCGCTCCCGACCCAAGGGTGCCCGCCACCCAAAGGTCCCCCCCACCCAAGGGTGCCCCCGCAAGGGTGCCCCCTCACCCAAGGATACCCCCCCCGCAAGGGTGCCCCACCCACCCAAGGATGCCCCCCCGCAAGGGTGCCCCACCCACCCAAGGATGCCCCCCTGCAAGGGTGCCCCCTCGCAAGGGTGCCCCCGCAAGTGTGCCCTCCCCCGCAAGGGCGCCCTCCTCCCTAAGGGTGCCCCCCACCCTTGGAGGACCTATGTTTTTGGAAAAGGACTTAGAAAAATATGGACTTGGTGTCTCACAGACCTCCCCTGAAATCTTGGGACTTAGAATAATTCGGGACCGGGGCTTCTCGTCAAATGTCAAAACTGATATAAAGGGACACGGGTGCTTAAGCGTCTGTATCTGCTAACCCTCGTCAAGGTTTTAGTTTACATGGCGCGAGTACGGTAAACGCGAGTGAGACGAGTACTAGTCAGTTTTGCCTTACATGTCCTCGAGTTTATAACTTGACCTATTTTATGGTACTAGCCAGGATCATTAAATATGAACAACTTAAAGCCCTTGCAACGGGAGGAATAAGCTTTACGAAAGTGATCACCAAAGTTTCAAAAAGCATTCATTTCCCTTCTGAATTTAATTCACTGATTTTTCCGAACACATAATTTCTTTAATTTTTTTTTTCGATTTTGACATTTTCGAGAAATTTTTAAGGCTCTCTTTGCCAAACTTACGTTCGATGATTTAAAATGTAAATGTGCAGTACCCCTTTCTGCAAAGATATATCAGAAATACACTATTTTTTTACATCTTTCAAAATGAATGTAAAAGATTCAAAATTCTTAAAAAATGATCCGTGTTCGAATAAATCACTGAATCTTTTTTCTGATTGTTTGAAAGCTCAAGTTTCTTATGAACGTAAGTTTACGAATTTATTATGAAATTTTCAGCATTATCATTATTAAAAATGAATATTCGTAATGTCTTTATTGACGTCAATTTTTAGTTCTTGAATTCTCATCAAATTTATTTTTTTTTCAAAATATATTATGCTTTATGCATCCTAAAGTATTTAACACCAGAATTCGTATAAATGGTTTAATAAAATATATGGAAACCTGAAAGTGTCGATATTGTGATGCTGTAAACTTTTTCTGTCACAAATAACCTTTTTTTTATTCTCTTATGATTGTTATTATCTTCCAAGCGATTACGAATAGCATGCGTGTTTCTCTGCAGTGCTTTGAGCATTTTGTTGGAAGCTAAGAAATACGGTGACATATGAGCAGTAAGTAATTTCGCCTGCAGGCAGACTGCGCGTCGCGTCGCCGTTTTTAAATTAATTCAAGACACCGCGGGGGCGTCGCGAATGCTTTCTCCCGTGGGGTGTCTGTGCTGGCCGGTATCTTGCGCGTCTCGTGTCAGGATCATCTCAACTTGCGCTGGCAAGGCCAGCATCACGAACTAATTAAAAGTTTCAGGGCCCGAAACGCTCGTGTACTCACCCAGGTCACTCTCGAAATTGAATTCGTGCGACCAGTCGCAGCCAGAGGTAAGAGATGGGTGGCAGAGATGTCTTTTGTTACTATTGTCAACGTAACTGGTTTGCCGGTTGGATATACTAAAAAGAACAGCGCATATACTATTCATCGACACACAGTGAGGATAACAAAAGGATTTAAAAGGTGTATGAAAAAACACGTTTTAAGTAAATTTCGTCATTGGATAGGAAAAGTTTATTTTGCTTCCGCATAGAGGAAGCAATGTTCTCACAAAAATAAAAATTTTCCAGGATTTTTATGTCAGGACACTCAGAATGGTCCAACACGTCGAGAAAAGTGGTCTAGAAAAATATCTCCGTATGTGTGTGTGTATAACTTCGAAAATTCAATCGCCTACATGTAAAAAATGGTTTTAGCTATCGTGCTGAAATTTTGTACACAAGTGAAGCACCATCCCCTCTTCGATTGTTGCAGTTTTTTATAAATTGTATACACAAATTTAGATTTTATACCTTTTTGAATTAAAAAAAAATGGCGTGACCGCTCTAACTTTCGTAAAATTTAGTCTATTTTGCTACATAGTTATTTATAAGAGCAAGTGCACTCAATGTTGTTCGGTATTGAATTTGGCTCAAATCGGAACGTTGGCTCAGATTCTATGGAATTTTGAATTATTAAAAAAATGTACGTTATCATATTTACTTTCGGAAACGCTCTAATAATAACGAAATAACGAAATAGAAAACGCATGTTTATTTATCTATTTAAAACAAGGATGCAAAGTAAAATCTTTTACATAGCTACCTCATTATTTTTCGCTTTTTACACAACTTCGTTTATGAGAAAGCTCAAATTAATTTTCTCCCGACTTCGCTAAAATAACCCCATTTCGTGTCCGCAACGCGGGCGGGAAATCGCTCATTTGTTACGAATGACGTACGCATGCGAAGTCCGCTTTCATTACCTGCCGAGGGAGGTAATCATCGTACTACGCATGCGTAGTCCACTTCCATTACCTTCCCAGGGAGGTAATCATCGTACTACACATGCGCAGTCCGCTTTTATTACCTCCCGAGGGAGGTAATCATCGTACTACGCATGCGTGTCATCATTTGTTAAAAATGGTTATTTTTTAGCGAAATCGGGAGAAAAGTATAGTACGTTACATCGGAGGGGTGCGACTTTTCACCTCGTGTGAATTTCTCAAACTTCAGTCTCGGTGAAAAGTTGCACTTCCCTCCCTTGTAACGTAATGTACTATAACGAAGTAGCTTTGTAAAAAGCAAAAAAATAATGAGGAAGCGATGTATAAGGTTTTACTTTGCATCCTTGTTTTTTTTTTTTCACAATCGTTATCTAAGTAGACGAAAAAGAGTCTAACGTGAGTTCGCACGGGACGTTGAGGTTTGGAATAGCTTTATGATAGAATTTATTAAAACTTGGCGTACACATTGATGAACATGTTATCCACACATCTATGCAATTTAAATTAGGTTTGCCGTCCATAAGTTAAGATATTTACACTTGAAGCTGGGATGATTTGCATATATTTTCTATACGAAATACAAACAACCCAGACGTTGTCTGTTCCAAAGTCTACTTATATGTCAGAAGTTAAAAAAATGACAATATATCACAGGAGCATAACGAGAATATACTAAATAAATAAGAATGGTTTACCGTTTCGTTTTTGAGATATTGTGAGTGTCACGAACTGTCCATCTTTCAGCTTCTAGATTCGATTGGTAATTTAGCTATTTCTTCACTCCTCTTTCCATACTCTAATTCAGTCGGTTCCCTGTCAAGTTTTCGATCATATCAAGCGTTCAGCTCTTTCTTCACACCTTTAATTCCTATTGCAACTATTTGCAATAAGTTAAATCGTCAATAATACTGTTTCATCCCTATGAATGTGGCGCCTTAAAAAATGCAACCCTCCGTCGCACCGGAAAAGGGCTCTGCAGTCGGTGGTCGGTAAAAGGGAAACTAGATACACTTGCGTAGGAGTGGAAGCTGGAGCTAGTTGCGAAAGAGGGGTATGAGGCCCTCCGCTAGCCCGTAGACTAGGGGAAACTCCACGCAAGTCCAAGAAAGTAGGAGACGGTCACTTTCGGCCAACCAGAGGCCAGAAACTCGCCCTCTCTTACTCCTAAAAAATAACTCATTAGCTTTAAGATGAAGAAAACTATTTGAAAGTGGGAGACGGGAGTTTTTCCGGCCAATTAGAGTTCAAAGAAACTGCCCTCTCCTTACTCTGCGTAACACTAAAAGTTAACTGCAGGAGTATATAAGGGCGCAATTTTTGTATTTTAGTCAGTCTTAATTTTTAAAATCAACGTTCAATATCTACAACCAGTCATGTGATTAAATAAGTGGTAAGATGAAAACTAAGAGTTTTCTGGTACATCCTTTGGACTTAGTCAAATGTGCGAGGTGAACCCCCGATATTTATTCCGAGATTTCAAAGAATGATCAAAGATTAAATTACTATTCTAAAATATAAAAACCTAATACTAAAAACCCATTTCTTTTCGATCAAATCCTTTTGCTAAGGTCCAAAATAGGGCAATTGTTTTTGTTACTTCGTACGTAACAATATTAATTTCCAAATAAGTTCACTGACTACGTGAAATTCATGCAGTCAGCGATTTTCTCATCTTCCCACACCCGCTAACGCTACTCCCACTTTCTGTCCACCCGAATCTTTTTAGACCTCCAAATCACTGGAGGCAATGTCAATTTTACGTATTACGAATAGAAAATATTTATATTTAATGAACTATGATTTGATGTTGTTTATGTTACTATCGACAGACGCAGTAGCGTCTCGACGCCAAGGGTAAAAAAATAAATTAATGTCGCCTCTGTACAACGATTTTTCTCTTCTTTCTATCTTGTCTTTACTCAGCGCTACTGCAACTCTTATTATTTCGTACGTCAACTACTTACCGGCTGCTTTCAAATTCTAACTCAAATTATCTCTGACCACACGTCGCGAACAAATAATGTAAGGTCGACTATTTTTTATTTTATTTATTTTATTATCTACGTAATAAAAACAATAAGATGCGTCAACATAATGAACAATTACTTTTTTTCGAGAAATTCACTCACCACTTTCCATTATTCATACGGTTTAGGTTGTAGTAGAGATTATACTCGAATAATATTCATATAAAATAGTGAATTATCGTGATGTGTAAGGAGCAATTATTAAATTAAGTGACACACACGGGGGGGGGGGGGGGCACAAAGTCTTTTAAAATCACGCAGGGGGGAGGGGTTGTCAAAAATGGTCAAAAATACCTCACGTGATTAATGGCCCCTTAATTTATATAAGTTACTTTTAATTAGGTAGTGACTTCTTCAATTTTCAATCGTTACGTTTCTAACTTACAAGTAAACAGTATAGTTAAAGTGATCAGTGTTAAGGATTTTATTTCTTTTGGCTTAAACAATACTTCAGGATCATAAAAATAACATGCAGTTGGTCTTATAGTGAACAAATTTTTTTTAAAGGTTCAATTATCGAGCGGCGATGAACCGTTACGAAATGGAGAAGCCAAGCGTCGAGAAGGTTGCCACATCGGCTAGAAAATTATCATCAATCGATCCTGACGACTTTGAAGTAGTAGAAGGCTTCGGTTACCCAATTTTGAACTTTTTAGCAGTGTTCTCCGCTATATAAGAAGTGATTGTGTGAAAAAAATTCAAATCTGATGTGACATTCACCGAATCTAATAAGTGCTCATAAATCTTTAAACGCCTTTTTCTCGACAACACTTTTTTCAAACTTCGAGGACGTATTACCTGAACACCGTTGCATGGATCGGTTAGAAATTTTAATAGTAGCTTTACAATTACATTCTCTATCGAAGTACCTAGTCGTTTTTCTATTTAATGTACATTTTTTTTATAAAAAATTTACTGCTTATTCTTTGGCAAAAAATAGATGCATTTTATCAAAAGCGCACCATTTCTACAAAATTTGATGTAAAAAAGAACACTAGGTAGTTCTGCAGCCAATAGTATATAGATTACGAAATTTTATGTTTTTTTGTTCCGGGTCATATACTTTACGAGAAAACCGTCTTCCCGTAAAGGTGTTTTAAAAAAGGACGATTTCCAAGATGGGCCCTGTTGCCGCCATTTTGTATCAAAATGACAATCAATATTTTTTTTTTCGTCACTTCAATATGTGTTAAATAAATCCTCTGAAAATAAATCCTATTCCTTTTTTCGTACTCCCAAAATAAATCATAAAATTTAACCCTTTTTTCCGACGCTAGAGTGGTGTTACCCCTTAAGTGTAAGTTTCATAGTGTCATATGTAAAAAAGCCAAAGCCAAAATATTTATTATTATTCATTAAATAGTTATCTTGCAACAATTAGAATTTTGTTATCAATGATTAAGTGATCCGTTGAATTAAATTATTATTAAAAAATAATCGTCTCAGCTTCTCAGAAACGTAACGATAAGTTAAACCGGAATCAGGTAGGATGTGAGTGGAGCACGTATCGGCTACACATAACCCCCTACATTCCCTGCACTATCGCACATATCCCATCGCTACGCCGTAAAGATACTACCTTAAATCGCTTGCGTCATCAAAGTCCACGAATATTGTCTTACGAACGAACTCTCACATATATGTATAAATTGCAAGTAATATATATATATGTATATATATATATATATATAATATATATATATATATATATATATATATATATATATATATATATATATACATAATATTGGTACCTACTACCGTGTCTCTTGATACAGGTATATGTTCGAAACTTTTCCTTCGCTAACACTGTGCAGACATATAGCAAAGGCTAGAGTGAATCCTGCTGCTCCGGCCACTACACTGTCAGCAGCTTTCCAACTCGTAGTAACCTCCCTCATTCGACTTTCCACCCCTCAACTTCACTGCGTCCGTTTGTTCGCGCGCGGGCGGAAGCAGTTCGTCAAAGTTTCGACGAGGACTAAGTGTGCTTGCTCGTTCGGTTTACTATATATCAAGTCCTTTGCACCGCGCGCGTTCCAAGTGCGCGCGACCTGGCAATTTATGGACTTGTAGCGCATATTTTGCCTCAACAAACAAGTATTTAAGGGCTCATGTATTTGACATTTTTTTACAAAAAGAAACCTGACCATGAGTTGTAACCATCCGACTGCTAGGTAAATTAAGCTATTTGTCGACATATACCATAAATAATTTTCTATTCATATAAAAAAAAAATAATATACCATCATAATAGTGGAATAATGAATACACGCTTAATTGAAATGAAAAGAACGAAACTTTTCAGTACGACGTCGGGAAACTGCAATTTCCGGAAGCGAGAGCTTGCGAAAGATGCACTTTTCTGGATGAAGGAGTAACATTTTTTTTAAACTTGGATTCGTTTAAAAATGAAATAAAGAGAGGAATATGTAACAAAGGATAATAACGAAAATAAGACGTCATTAATTGAGAGAAACAATTCCTTTTATTTTCGTGACTTATTAAATAAATTATTGTGAAAATACATTTCTTTAAATAAATAAATAAATAAAACGCCTCACTAACGTAGTAGGATATGGTAACAAAAATAATTTATATAAAATCATTTATGAGATAAATGAATATGTAGCGAGTTTAAAAGTAATGGGATATATGCAATTCTGCTTATTTCGGAGAATCTGCAACTAGTCAAATATAACTTATATATATGAAGAGATTTAATATGAAGAAGTAATGCTCTGGATAATTAACAAAAGAATGAGTATATCTAATTAACAGTAATCTAAATACTGCAAAATCAATAGACAAGTAATAAAGAATACTCTACAAAATTAAATAAATTATAATTTCTAAGATTCCCAAGCCAAGACATAATAGCGGATGTTCGAAACTGATTTAACGAGAATACATACAAAACTAGTTTTTCGTTTTCTTAAGAATGAACTTATTTTGATTCATCCGAAATGTCTTGAAATGATCTAACCTCTCGGAGGTCCATTAGAATCCCATCATTTTTTATAGTTACTCTCTATTACTATTGCCACAGCACGAATGTGTCAGAGAGAATAATAACAATAACGGAGCGTAATAAACATCATTTTTATCCAACAATGCAACGCTAAGACCTCTATTTGTATTCCTGTCTACTTCTACCTCGTTTACGCTAGTTCATACTCTCCTTCATCCCTTTCCAACTGTGCATAAACAATGTTTAACTCAGGATTAGGGCCCTCTCACCTCTTCTATTCTAATTCCCGAGCTTTATCATGTAGTCGCTAGAGGTTGGTGGTGCTAATTAGGAGAGCTGCTCGTGTATATTACCGAGTAGACAATGTGTACCTTCTCCGAGACTGCTGGTGCCCAGAGGGGTGGAAATGGTTGAGGCAAACTATACCTTATGACTAAACTTCTCCTAATTCTCGAAAATCTCTGTACCCTTTTATCCTTACCCTTCACCGTAAGACTATATTCACGTCTTCATTATTTATACGATAATCATTTCTGAAAATATTGTTATGAATATAGAGATTAGGCTTTATAGGAACACACGGTATGACGATCGACAACCGAATTCTTGATAAACTTCTCAGTAAACGTGACAGAAGAGAGTCTTGAGAGGACTTTGACTGCGAGCAGACGTGCGAACGGAAATGATCAAGGTAAATAGAAGCGTTTGTAATTAATAATATCCGCCCCACAAACAAATATCCGCTTTATTCATTCGCTCGGTCGTAACAATATATCATTATTCAGATAAAAAACAGCTGACATTTTCCCTACTTGCTAAAAGTCCATAAATTTTTAACTATCATTATAAAACGTAGTTAATGACTTGGCAACCCGAAAACTACGCAAGGCGTACTAACTTGTCAGAAGAAAATACCAATTGCAGAATGTGATACTTATCCACAGTCATCTAATAATATTTATAGACATATGGGACACAGCTGCGGTGAACTGTTTGCAACTCACATTTAGAAATCATTCAAAGACTCCAGTTAAAAATACTAGACAAATGTTTGACATCTCCGGTTCGTCATGAATGAGGCGATCCAAGGAGTCAGAGGTGGGAACAATAAAAAAATAAAATCGACCGATTCCAACCAATCAGCGACAATTCTACTGAATAGGAATTAAGTAGTTAACAGATCACCAACTCCAAAAATGAGACATCGATGGAGTTCTATTTTGACTCTTACTGTTCTATGTTCGACAAATTATGAATTGCTATTTTAAATAATAGCTCGTAAGTGAACAATAGTATTTTTTTAAATCTGTTCAGCGTAATATTAACAGTACTCACCACGAGGAATGTGCAGACTGATTGGGTATAGATGGCAAAGCTCCAGGTGGCAAAGATCGTCTGATAGTTGGGCAGCAATTTCTCGAAGCATCGGCGCAGCAAGATGCTTGACTGGCGGTGTTGACTTGTCGGCTCGAATTTCCCAATTCGATGACTGAGGTGCGAACTTTCGGTCTGAGCAACGGCGAGGTAGAGAATTCCCGTTGAGCTGACGTCGAGCTGCTGGAACTACTCGAGCCAGGACTACCGCCAAGTCGTCCGGGGGACGCGTAAGCGAAGCTTCGGAAACGGAAGTGCGTCTGGTGATAGGGATAACCGGGGGGTGGTAGCCGGTAGTGATGGTGAAATCCGAGGTCTCGTCTCATGTAGGGGTCACCGGGATCCGCTGCAGGAACGTAACGATCCGTTGGCGTATGTGCCGCAGGTGGCACGTACCTGTCCACGTATCTGTCAGGATAGAGCACCTCGGGTGGTGGCTGAGGCACGTAACGCTCGACCGGTGTGTGAGCATTGGGCGGTACGTAACTGCTACTTCCAGTCGAGCCGTATGACCTGTCAGGTCCAGAACTAGAGCCATTGCCACCGCTACTACCAGCGCCACCAACACCGAGAGTCGAGCAAGACGCGACTATGCGACCGGTGACGAAATTCTCCTTAGGTTTTGGTAGAGACAGGTATTTGTCGGGAGGTCCCGACCTAGCCGGGGAATATCTGTCGGAATTGTTGGGATGAAATCTTTCTCCATTGTTGTTACCGGACACCTGATATCTCAGGTCGGTATTGTTGGAACTGGTCGGATTGCCATACCTGTCGATCGTATAACCACGTTCTTGACTGGCCCTCTCAAATTGATCCATCTGGTTGTTGCTGACTTGATGATAACGCTCGGCCGCACCGTAAGATACTTGCAAGGACTTTGACACCTGGATATATTTGTCGTTGGTACTGGGATTGCTGTTTTTCGACGATGATCCCTGCTGGGAATAATTTCGTGACTGATTGTTCTCGGGTGTCGGCGAAAGAGGTCCGTAACGATCGTTCTTCGACTGAGAACAACTTGACGAACCGGTGTAGAGACTGTGATAGCGGCCAGTATCCGATGTCGAAGGCGATGACGACGAAGCCAACAACCTTTCGGTGGATGAACCACAATTATACCTACCACCATCCGAATTTGTGCCCAAGCGACTATCGTGTCCCGGCGATGAATTCGACAGGTAGCGATCGTTGTTGTTCGCGGAGAACCTGTCGTTGGATCTACCCTGGTCATGTCTACTACTGTTGGCGTTGCTTGATTGTGCGCCGTAACGCTGAAGCGTCGCGATATCACTGAAACGGTGATCAGTCGGGTATCTAGGCTGCATGGTGACCTCTTGAAAACCCGAAAATCTGCAAGAGTACTCAGCTGCGTTGGCGGGAGATCCAGAATTCGAACACCCGCGTTCGCCTCGCTCCGCGTATTTCTGACAGATGCCTTCGAGACTTCTGTCGGAGGTTGAGTACCGTCGTGATTCTCTCGAAGATACGTGATCACCGGTTGATGGATTGACGAGTACTCGTTCGGTAGACGAGTACCGACCGTGAGCTCCTTCAGGATTGGGTGAGCTCGATAGGTATCTGTCGGTATTAGGGCCACAGATACCAGTCGAGTACCGATCGAGATGAACGCTTGATGAGGCGTCCTGTCGATGGTGATATCGTCCGGACGATTCGTGAGTAGGCGAGTCGTTACCGATATATCTGTCGGTATTCTTGCTACTGGCAGCGAATCTTTCGGGCACTGGTACGTGAATAGGTGACGATGACATGAGTCTGTCGCTTGATATTGAGTATCTGGAGGAAACGCCCGACGGATTGGACTCTTTGAGACCACCGGCCACCTGGAATATGCTGCATCGACTGTTCTCGGCATCCCTCGATTGCAAAGAACTGAGAACCGGTGACGCGGAAGCGAGTAACCGTTCCGTCGACGACGTGCCATATCTCGATTGCTGTTGATGATCTTTAACCTCGTGAATCGACGATTGTACCCGGTCAGAGACCAAGCCCCTGTCGGAAGACATTGCGGAGTACCTGCTCTCCTTGACCATTGGTATCGGCGAAGCCGGTGCTGTAACGTAACGATCCCTCGTGCTTGGCGAGCTGGGTGGTAAAACCCGGTCACCAGAAGAATTAGAATAGCAAGCGCCGGTGAGGCTCTGCGATGAGACGTACTTCTCGCTCGGGCTTGGTGAGAGCGGTGGCGGCGGCACGAACCGATCGCTCGCCGGTGCGGGCGACGGTGGCGAGGGAAAGGTGTCCGGCGAGAATACGCTGTTTGTGCAACCACTTCCGACGGTATTGACGCTACCGATGCCCAGCCCCGACGACGTGATGACCGAGGAGTTCGCGTATTCGCTCGTCCCGCTAACCTTCGAACTGTTGATGATTGCTGGATGACCGGTTGTACGTTCGTCATTGGACGATGTCGTTCTACCATGATTGTACGAGTTGTGCTCGGCCGGATCGTTGCTGACTTGCTGAAACCGATCGCTCGGCTGGAGCGACAGTCGCTGATCGCCCGACAGCGAACTCGCCTCTGTATAGCGCGAGTAACGATCGGTAAGCGCAGCGCTTTGCGACAGAGCTGCGGCAGTGTTTTGATTGGACGACGAGCTAGATCGTCCCGATCCAACCGCGGTGACTCCATACCCGTGATGACCGATCTGCAGGGCGGATGATGCTGACTGACCGAATCTCTGATCTTGACTCGATCCAATACCGTATCTGCTGCTATCGTTGCCACTCGGTTGCAACGCACACGATGTCGATGAATCCGAATATTTGTTCGCGAGTTCATCAGCGTTATTTCCGTAATGCGGCTGTTGCTGTTGTTGCTGATTTTTCTCGCTCGGCTTCTCGTACCTGTCCAGCGACATCCGAGAGCCATATTCGCTGATACCTTCGTTCGACTGCGATATCCTCTCGTTGATCTGATAACGGTCCTGATGACACGTAATCGGAGAGATCCCGCAACCGACGTTCGACGGGGCTGAGGAGGTGGATGAGGATGAGGAGGTAGTTCGCTGATTGGACTGTTGCTGTTGCAGTTGTTGCTTGTGATAGCAGTCCGTCGTGACGAGACCACTCGGCAGACCGCTGATGCCGATAGAAGACCCGGTACCGGTATTCTCGACGCTACTGTGATGCTGCTGCTGTTGGTGCTGCTGCTGCTGACTTGCGGCTGCCGATGATGATGACGACGATGATGACGACGATGCGGGTACTGGCGAGGCTGTCGCCGAGGGCTGTCCGTACTGCGAGGTGGGGTGCTGGTGCAACAGGAGACGTTCTCTTCGGCCATAGTCGTCGTCTGTCGGCATCCTGGTGGCCCGTGGCCCGCTGTCAGGACATCTGAAACACGAACAGTTAGTGCGTATTAGATAGGAGCATGGCATTTGATTTATCTCTTGTATGTTTGCTAAGATTTGTCGCAAACAGTGCATGTGGTAATGCAAACATGGTCTTGCACTGGGATTATGCGATGCTTTATCGTTTATTTGCAGAAAGTTATATGGTCGACTCTCTGCAAGAGCACATATTTTAATAATCAGCAAGTTTTTGCCTCCACGATTATTATGATCATCAATGATGATCTGATTAAATTATAGTAATTATGAATATTTATTTATTCTTCACGCAAACTACTACCAGGTGATAAATTTAGGTTATTTTGAAAAGTAATTTATACTTTATTATGGTTACGTGTTGGTAAAGATGACTTTCAGTTTATTAATATATATTCATATATAAGTTTTCACGCCTTTGGAAGGTGATATTTCCTTGAATTTTTCACTACAAAGAATGTATTGCGTTATGACTATCCACAGTTGGTTTTCTATAGTGAAATATACTATAGCTGTATAATATTTACTGTGCATACTCTTAAAGGTAATTCTGCTGCCATTTATGTAGCTGCAGAATTATGGCGAGTTTGAGATAGCTAACGCACTTAGCACTTTGAAAAAATATAATAAAGGTACGACACATTTTTTAGCTCTCGTAGCTATTTAAGATTCTGGAATAAATCGTCCAAAACGAAAAGCTAATTGTTTGTACTGGACGAAACACTCTCGTATGTTACACTAGGGGAGGGAAATGATTACATGGCTGCACATCCTTTGAATATTTCATCAGCCCAAACAGCTGGGACAGCGTTTCGCGGAATGCAGAATTTCCAATGACTTTCGTTTACTGGTTATCAATCTGTCATTCTCGTGCGGCTTCTCAACATCATTATGTCGTCATGATATATAGTGGCCGTGATCAGCTGATTATTCTTCCGCAATAGTCATATAATGCTTTCAGAATAACCGAGATTTTCGTCAGCCTGATAGTATACAAGTTTCATCATTCCAATTGGAGTAAGAATTTTCAAAAACGATAGTCTTTATAATTAAGAAAAGATTCGCACATATAAAAAAAAAGTTTGGGAAAAGAAATTGGCGCCGGCAATGAGACGATTTACACCTGTGTAATTCGAGAGAATTGCTTGAGATGTTTGCACATACACGTGATAGCAGATGTAAGAATATCGAAAAAATATATATTAGATTCATTATAAGTGAGTCACGCAAAAGAAAAAAAGCACCAGGATAAAAAAGACCAAAAAGCACAAGTATAATTACATTACTAATGAATCGATTATTACGATATATTTCGATAATAATGATAAATTAAAAGTACACGTAACATACGCTGACGCTTTTTTTCCAGAGGCGTATTTTTTAATTCATTTTCTGGTGTAAATAAATAATAAAATGTACATATTTTTCATGATGCCACCTCAGCCTAATATTGGGTTGCTAATCATTCGCTTGTGCTTGAATAACCAGTAGAATTCACGTGCTGGTATAAATTATACTGTCGAAAAAAGGATTCCCTCGTTAGAAATATGTACAGGAAGGGGAAACTGTCGTTAGCATTTGAGATGATATTCGCGTCAGAGTCCATCTGATTCAATAAGATTAGAGAGAGCATGCTATTTACTTGCCACATCGAGCAAGCGTCGTATGCGCTTATATAATTGCTGCTCGCAATTGACTTCTCAATCACGGGTCGTGAGCCGAACCGAGAGTGTGCGACGCTGGATCGCCTAACATCTTCGCTTCAGTGTTGTACAAAAGACTGGATTGTACGGTCGACAATCAATTTTGTGCAACATGATGACGCGGACTACTGAGATTGAAGACTGATTTTCGACACAATTCTAAGGAATAATTTCGGGGGAAATATAATTATATCGATTATCGTACTGCGGATACCTCCATCGTAATAATGAAGGTAAGAATTTTCGATATTATGACAAATACGTAACTTCAATTGCATTTCTTTACAATCTACATTCTCTCGAAGGGTTGTGAAAATTTTAATTTAATTTTTAATAATTCATCACAAATAAATAAAAATTATTTGTGAAAACGAAAAGAAGATTTTTTAATATCATCGCAAAATCGTAGGTTTAATCTAAATTTTTGAAACGTACATTATCTCAAAGGTTGCATATATTTCAGTTAATTTTTCAATGGTTTCACCCTCATGTTTAATTGACTAGTTAGACCTACTTTTAAAGAGTACACGAGGTAACAACGTGAGATAATTACGAAATCTTTCGATATTTTTATCGGGTTTTCATTACCGATAAATTTTTTAATTTGCATTGCAATACAATATAGTGCATATCGGAAGTCATTAATTAAATTCCCAATTTTAAACAGTTTTTGATTCGTCTTATAAAACTACTTAACATTTTCATTGAATTTTACAAACGTAAAAGTTCAACTTTTTGTTCAACTATCAATAGTTCAACTATTGTCGTCTGAACAGTGGGCAGTGAATTATATCTTGCATGTCGATTCCCGAATATTACATCTATGTATAGCTTATTTTTAGATCCAGAAGCGAGATAGCGTTTTGGCGTCAAGTATTTTTAGAAATAAAGTGATATGATAAACATTTCAGTTTAGTAATTGATCTTTTAATAGCGGGCACGTCGTTGAATATCGACCAATCATTTCACGGAATTGGTGGAAATTTCACTTATCAGACCCACACAATAAATATTAGTTGACGATTTTTGAAATCCCAAAATTTATTTTCAATATTTCAACGGTAATTAAAACGGTAATATTAAAACGGTTGGTAGAATCTACTCCAGATCCACTGATGCTGGTGCAAAAAAGAATGCTTCACTAAAGTAAATTTATTAGAAATAATCGGAGTAAATAAGTGGAATTTATTAGAAACGTAGAATTATCATTTTGTACATTTTATTTTTAAATACTTAGATGTAAATACATTTTTGTTTCATACAATCAAAATATAAGATGCATTCTAGTAGAATGGTACTGCTTGCCGAATTTATTCGGAAGTTTTGGATTACTATACAAAAATCTGTTTTCAAAATAGCTGTTCCCTCAATGGGGATAATATGCTACATTTTACGTTGATTCACAAGGGTTAATTAATAATATATTATTATTAAATTATCCGTGTCGTTTTCTACGTAGACTGATACTTTTTTTATCTGAAGTTCCAACGTTTTTTTTAGTAGGGTTTGCGCAAAACTTTTTTTTTATCTTCCTCGTACTCGTTCAGCAAAAATGGATCTTCTCCATTACCTTAAGTAGATGGTACGGATTATTACTGTGATAAAAAATGAGAATGGTGCCCTGCAGAATTGTTAGACGAAGGTTACTATTCTTCGCTTTTATCCGACAAATGAACCGTACCCGAGTAATTCGGATTACAATTTCTGCAATCGACCGAGTAGTATTACATCGCCTTAAGGAGAGTTGAAGGGAATCTTTGAACCTTTCTCAAGAGGCGGCAAAACTTCCAATTTAGTGTTTTTCATTCACTCTATCTCATGAAGGTTTCGTCTTCTCTTAAGAATTAACGAAAATTAGATATTTCAAATGAAAAGATCATTGTCCTTCTTTAGAAAGTATGTTGCGAGATTTTATCGAAATGCGAGTTGGTCCATTGTCATCGTGTTATTCGCGTTGTGATTGGTCGAAATTGGCGCGAGATCAAATCGAGACTGGAACCGAGTTCGTGTTTAACACGTTAGACAGTTGCAATTCTGATAGTTTTGTCAAGCATATCGGGCGCGCGCGGTTTGAACTCCCAAGTTGGTGGACTTTACAATATTTATCGGTTTCGGGATTATGTATTAATTGCGAACATTAAAATAGGTTTAAGATGTTGAACGACAAAGTGCAACGTAGTCTCTACGGCAGCAGCAAAACCAGCCGTACGTGGAGTCACTGCATGCGGATCAACAGAACGATCGTGAATAAGACGATAAGCGAAGAGATCGGGGAGAATTGAAATTCTGGAGTCAAGTAAATCAGTACGATCTCTTTGTTCACTGTTACTTTTAGCAAAACCCTTGCCAGGTTTCCAGAATTGGAATCCCTGTATATATATATTTTTAGCAAAGAGGTCATACTGTTTTACTAAAAATGTAAATCCCTATATAATGATGGGACTTTAAATTTTTTTGAAAAAGTCTGTAAATGCTCTAGACCTCGCAAATTTTAAGTTATCAAGCTAAATATTAATTTATAATTGAAAGAATGTTAGAGGACAATTGGTAATCAATTTGAGCCAAATCTGTAAAGAGTTTCGGATTCGATAAGATTTGGAATTATCGGAAAAATTTGTTAGATTTCTTAATTTTTGTGAATTTCGATTATATATATTACATATATTAAATAAAATCGCTGCACCGACACGTGTACTGCACTCGCGCGCGCAGTGCGCGGAAGTTTTCTAATAAGATAAAAAGCCAACAAGAGCGACTTTCATTTGCAAGAATTTTTACATCCATATAATTTATATTCGTTGCACCGGAGTTTCCGCAAGACTGTAGCTTATGAAACTGTTTACTTTACGAAAATCAACCGTGATCCATAATCAAACAAGGAACCGACGAAAGAATGTGACATGACGTCTATGCATGTCCCTGTGATAGCTAGCGATAAACGCGCGCCTTATAAATCATATCCTTAACAAGTCTTAAAAAGCACAGTATTTTTTTGCAGAATAACACTTAGTTCCACGGTCCAAAACACGCAGCAACGGAAACGAAAAAAGCACAGTCGAGAAAGAGAAAAAGAGAATTGTACCATCATTGAAACTGATTGACGCAAATTCATTCAAATGGCTTCGACTGTCTTCGAGGTCTCCAAGCCCAATAAGCGGCCAACCGTTTGGCCTCAATGGCTTGCTGCAGCTGATGGTGAGTTTGAATTTCAAATTCTATTCTAGGAACACGGAAAAAAGTGGGGCATCTCTTTATCTCATCTAATTTGTTTAATAATTCAACGTCTATAACGAATCCTTTTTTTTTTGCAGTTTTCCTGTTGTCGATCGTCGTCGGCATGATAGGAGGATGGTCGTCCCCTTATTTGGCAAAGTTCGCAAGTCCAGATTCTGAATTGCCAGCGACAGATTCCGAGGCGTCTTGGATTGCCGCGATAATCGGAATCGGCAGAGTATTTGGTGCCATGTTGGGCGTTGTAGGCGTCGACAAACTTGGAACCAAGGGTGCAGTACTCTATAGTGGAATACCCTTGGTCATCGGTTGGGTATGTCTTCTAACAGCCAATTCTGTAACCTGGGTTTACATATCCCGTGTACTGAGTGGAATTGGAATGGGCATGTATTACAGCACGTTCCCACTCTACATCGGTGAAATATCGTATCCCAGAATTCGGGGTAGTCTTGTTGGTCTTATCACGCAAGGGCTGCCGGTTGGCAATGTTCTGGGCAACGTAATTGGTGCTTACACACCAATGTGGATTTTTTCATGCGTGGCTTTAGTGCCAAATGTTGCGTTTGTCACGCTCTTTTATCTAAAACCTGAATCGCCGCATTATCTGGTACTGAAAGGTCGAGTGGATGAGGCGAAGAAGTCACTTGAATGGTACAATCGGGGCGTTGACGTCACCGAAGAATTGGAGACCATCAAGCAGTTTACATCATTCAAGAGTGAAATCACTTACATGGACAAATTTCGCGAGATTTGCGTACCAGTCAATCGCAAGGCTGTCATGATGGTCAACATTGTTTATATACTGGTTCAACTCAGTGGTCTATGGACTATGTCTTTTTACATGGAGATCATTCTGAGGAACGCCGGCGTTACGGTTATCACGCCGTCTTTGGTTGTCATAATTGTCGGTGTTTTGGGAATCGTTGCTGGTTGGACAACGACATACACCAATGACGCTTGTGGCCGAAGAATTATGCTCGGATTGTCGAGTCTCGGGGTTGCTATTTCCCTTGCTATACTGGGTATAGATTATCAATTACTCGATTTTGGATTTGAATCTGGTGACACTTTTATGCAGTGGCTACCAATCGCCTCCATTATAGGCTTTCAAATGACCCTTGCGATCGGTATAATGCCCGTGCCAAGCACTTTGATAAGCGAAATGTTCCCTCCGAATATTAAAAGCGTTGCCACCTGCATCGTTAATATGACTTCGGCAGCTTTTGCGTTTCTCACAAGCAAAACTTATCAGCCTATGGTAGACCTGCTAACGGAAAAATACGTTTTTTGGATCTACTCTGTTCTGATGCTGATTTTGGCCTTGTATAGTATATTCATTATTCCTGAGACAAAGGGAAAATCTTTGCCGGAGATTCAACTGATGTTGTCCAAGAAGAAACAAGAGCCGGTAGAATGTATAAAAAGTGAAAGTGTTATAGCGCCTTGTTGAGTATACAATAATGTGTATGAAAATAGATTTGGAATGATCTCTCACGTGTTGCTAGTTTGTGTATTTAATTACGAACGGAAATGAGAAAACGATAAATAAAAAAAAAACGCCTGTACAGTATTCTTCGTAATCGACAAAAATGTATCACTCGCGGCTGGACTGCTGAGCAACTATCCAATATAATAAATAGTCTCTTCTTTGTATTCTTCTTTGTTTACTATACTATCATGGACTTCTCAAGATCATAGCGATTCCTGATTTCCCAATAAAGATTCCCAGCATTCTGGGAAAAGCATCCTCCATATTGTTAGAAATATTTATAAGCTGGTTAAGTAGCTTAAATTATAATAGACTAAAATAATTGTTTCTCGCTTGTTCTCTCAATAGCTTGATAAAGTACCTCTACGATTTTTGGCGGTTATCGTGGTCTATATCTGAGTGTTGACTTGTAAGCATCATGTTGACTTCTAAGCAGTTTTTGGGGATGCAACAGTTCTACATCTTATTTTAGGTCTTAGCGTCCTCATGATGTATCTTAAACTAACTCATCCCAATATAGTTGATCGCGATGGAAAGGCTGAGTGTACTCAAGCGAACATGTCATCCTTGTCACATGCACTCCGCGCTCGTCAGACGACGTGTCACTTTCCGGATGCGCCCATTTATCAACTCTTGAAGCGAACCAAGAGTTTTCACCGTAAAATGTTTACCTACATTGCAGTATCTGCCTTGGCTGTCATGGCCCACGACATCTTCACCACCAAACTCCGCCGTTTCTGTTGCACCCAGACAACTTGCCAATAAAAATTGGCCGTTCGATCATCCGAGAAATACAGGACCGTGACATGTCATCCCCGTTTATTTAGCACGCGGGGGCAAAAGCGACGAAAAAAGGTGAAATAAAAAGTCTATTGATGGACCAAGTGTGACCCTGAAGTCGACAAATGGATTTGCTTTTTGTACTCATTCGTTTTCTTACTTCGGGGTTCTTCAGGATTCGTTGGTAAAGCTTTATAAAAAAAGTGACAGCATCAGATCATATATAATTTTGAAGGTTGAAATCATCAAGGTATAGAAGCGGACTGTGCATATATGTATTGGGCATTCCATGACAGGCTACTGAAAAATAGATTCTAGAAATAAAGATACGTGATTTTGACATTTTGACATTTGACATAAATAAAAAAATACGACACCGTCGACCAATTGGAGCACGAATAAAATAATAACAATGGTTTCGATAAAATCTCGTTACTCATAAACTTATTAGTGGTGAATATATCATTGCCTCATTAAATTCACGCTACCTTAACGAATCAAAGCACCAGCTTGAAGGCATCACGTAGCTGCTGTCAAGCTGCTTTGTAACCCTTCAGCTTTTTCCTACTTCTTACTCTCTCACAGCTATCCCAGCCACGTTTTACATAGACCGTTACGTCGTTACGATTCAGCGAGATGGAGATGCAAATTTTGCCCGGGCAAAATCAAATCGTCAGTCTCTGAACCCGCACGAGAAACGCCTGCGCAAACCGCCGACTTTCCTTTGATCGCAAGCCACAGACTTGCAGACAAAGTTGTGTACTTCGCTCGACTGCTTCGTGGTATATTGATGCGAGACTGACTGTTTGGTACCAAGTCAAAATTGGGTTCCGTAGAACCCAGGTCAGATGTGTGTGAATTTCCAAGCTGTTTTAGCAACACTTAGAAATTCGTGTCTTGATGCTGTATAAATTAGGTGACTAATTTATCCAATGCACTACATTCTTGTGTATTCAGTAAAATAAGTGGCAGGTGGAACTTTGTTTTACCGAAAGAAATGTTCGGAACATGTTTGGTTTGCATGAAGATATGGATGAAGTTGTTGAGGAAGGCAAAGCTTTAGGCTCTGCACGGAGGAAGAGGTTTAGTTGGGAGAATCGACAAAATCATTAGGGCTAACCAACCCACTTGGTAATATATAGGTTACGAAAGTAATTGTGCATGAGAATCGATTTCCGTTGCAACCTAACATACATTAGCACAATGGTGGGTAATGCCAATCAATCTAATATTAATGGACGCTAACAGATTGGTAACGCCAACCAACTAGAAATGTTTGAGGGAAGAGATTGGAGGTAGTTACAGTAGCAAGTTTGATGTATACCATGACTACGTTAACACAAGCATTTGAAAGGGTTCTCAATTAACCCTTTGCAACGCAAGAGGATAATCGAGCGTGTTGCATTTTACATATCATTACCATGTAAAATGCAACATGCTTAAAATGTATAAAAAGAAGTCATAATGTAAAAGTTAGGAAACAACACCGTTACAGTACGCTTGGTTTTTAGAGTGATAATATTTGTATTCTCCGGCAGAGATTAACATGCAACCATTTCTGTTTTTTTTTTTCGATGGGGTTAGTCCGTCAGTAAACTATACAAAAAAAAGGTAATTCCTAATCCTAAAGGTTCATGGTTTTTTGGAACTTTCAACCGTTTTCGAGTGGAATTATTCCAAAGCTTCTTCACATGGCCTCGTGTCGCGGACACAAATCTTTAACATTGCCCAAACGTGATTTGATACACCGATTAAGCCGCAACGAGTCCAATGCAGATAGTACAATTGAAAATCGTTGTAGATACGAGAAAAAAGTAATGTAAATTGCATAGGTCAAGAGAACATCAATTTGCCATCGCTATGACCATTTATGTTCATAAAATAACGAACATAAAGTAAATTGAGGAACAAATGAGAAAAAAATATGGTCATTTTATGGTGACGATGTGGAAAGCCTCTGATCAGGCCTGCCGCTGAATTCAGTTTATTGATTTATCGAGTGTAGTATAGTCAAGGTTGAAGGGTAAGGTAATGAAGGCCAGTTGGCACATGTTGTCGATGTGCTTTTCCCTTGCACGCTCTGAACCGAAAGGAGAAAAACGTTATACTCTCTGAACCCTTCGGGTTTCTTTGATCATGATATGAGGCAGGCTTTGCAGGATTTGGTATTAAGGGATCTTATTTACACATGCAGTGATACAGAGATGCCTTTGCAAAATGGTAAGTTTAGAAAAATTATAAATGCTTCCAGCTTAAGTATTTGCTCCATAGCTTGATAATAAAATGTACGAATTTAAATATGTTTCGGTCGATTGTAATATATTATTTTAAGTACAGAAAGCCTTTTTCTGAGTTTAATGTTCAATGGAAAAACGAAATCT
The DNA here is from genome assembly GCA_963970395.1 of Ephialtes manifestator. Taxonomy (NCBI): domain Eukaryota; kingdom Metazoa; phylum Arthropoda; class Insecta; order Hymenoptera; family Ichneumonidae; genus Ephialtes; species Ephialtes manifestator. The sequence continues at coordinate 28,000,392 of OZ019969.1, forward strand.
TTGTTGAAAGCAGAATGCTGTAAGCTTAGAGAGTGACGACATTTTGTAGAAGCTTTTTTGTTTGTGGTGAAGAGTCAAGCGGTAGACAGGAAGTAGAAACTAATGTCTATCGTAAGTTTAAGTGAGTATGTGTAAGTAGAAAGAGTACTTCTAGTGACAAATATCGTGTTTTAGTGGAGAGAAGCGAGAAGATTGGGATTAATCCGTTTGGCCGTCCCAGGTGAATCTTTACGATCACCGCACGACGTTCGTTGGCAGAACCACCGACGTTGCTGAACCCACGAGACCTTTGGCAACACGCCAAATTGAATGCATTTAAATGGCCAGGAGCTCCAGCTTTTCCTGACCAGACACGGACCCTCCTCAAAACTAGACGTTGACGACATAAGGAATTGTTAACTTTGATACCCAGGTCTTGACCATATAATAATATAAACCGCTTGCAATATTTTTTGTGCGCTATTTTTTTAACTATTGAAACGAAACTAGGTAAGCTAAAGATTCCAACTCGAAAACAAGAAGATATATCGGGCTGATACACTCAGAAAAAGGCCTGGTTAGAACTACCAAAAACTTGGTTAAAAATGTTGTCAAGAAAAATTAGTAGGCACAACCAAGTTATTGGTTAATATAACCAACGATTTAGTAAAGCAGTGAAGTATTTAGTACGCCTAACCAATAACTTGGTTGCGCCTACGACATTTTTCATGGTACAATTTTTAACCAAGATCTTAGTGGGCCCAATTAAGCCTTTTCCTCAGTGTATTTGACACGTAAATAGAAAATTTACTATCCGAGCATTACGGTGAATATGATTGGAATTGATAAGGTTAATGACAGTTAATCATCGTTTCAATGATTGTTTAAAAATTTGAAACGGTGAGATCCGCTAGTCCTACTCCAATTTGTACGCTGCACATTTATAGTGTTCGATCAAGGTTGTTTGGTGACTAGTTTGGCCTGGCAGCCCAATGGGGTTCAAAAGTTATAAAACTAATTATTCAAACAATGGTATTCGATCAATAGATGTGATCGCAGATGTGACTTTGTGAGGAAATCGAGAAGCAGTGAACATAAAAAACAATATACAAATTCTGACCTAGCACTCATTTTCAAGGGCCCTCTAAAGTAACGTAAATCCTACCTCTTAACTACTAGGACCTCGAACTAATCCTACTTGATTTTTCCATGAAATTTTCATCCCCTTTTAAAAAATTCGATTACACTTTTCGTTACCGATCATAAAACAATGCTTTAAGCCCGTGGCCCGATGTCAATGTCACACAGCTAACTTTTCCAATCCTCTTAATCAAAAACTATTATTTCTCCACTAAATTTAAAAAAATATATGAATAACAAGAAAAGGCAATAGATGACCGAGACACTGAAACGGCACAACGTGTATTACCATCAGGTCAATAAATGCTAGAAAATAGCTGAGGCTCTCATGGGACAGTAACATAACAACGTTGGTGCTACAAAGGAAGCAAACATTTGAATCGGCTCCTTGCAGATCTTACAGCTTAAAAGGGTAATTATTTTTGCTTTAAAGCCGAAAAATTATAAATTCAGTGCGATGATGTAGGTTAGCTTTTGTCGCAATAATATGTGTATTCTCCGGCAGAGATGGGGTACATAAATGTAAGCGATTAGCATGCAAACATTTTTGTTTTTTTTTCGTTGCGTTTAGTCCGGCAGTGAACTATACGAAAAAAAGTAATTCCTAATCCTAAAGGTTCATGCTTTTTGGGAACTTCCAACCATTTTCGAGTGGAATTATTCCAAAGCTTTTTCACATGGCCTCGAGTCGTGGACACAAACACATATCAATGTCACACAGCTAACTTTTCCAATTCTCTTAATCGAAAACTGTTATTTTTTCACTGAATAAAAAAAATGAATAGACAAAAAAAGGAAATAGATGACCGAGACACTGAAACGGTTCAACGTGTTTTACTACTAGGTTAATAAATATCCCTTGTGCCGTGCCGCCATCCCGAGTGAAAATAGCCGAGGCTCTCATGGGTCAGTAACGTAACAAAATCGATCTTGGAAAGGCACAAAGCAGTATGAGCAGTGAGCGAGAGTGACGTCTCGACGCTGAGAGGGGTTTGACGTCGTTGTTAAGGTTGTTTCCGAAGCGAACAAGCTTCGTTGGACGACCAACATAACCAGCAGTGGGGGTTAGCAGTATCATCAACCAGAGAGTCAACCCCTAGCAGTCTACACTACGCATATACCTAACTTGGCAATCACCGTGGCTCTCTCTCCTCTCCTCGCTTAGGTCGTTTTAGCCCTCTAGCACTCATTTTCTTTCTGCGAAGAGTAGCGTCGACTGGCAGCCAGAGGGTTTTATACTCTCAGCTGCAGGGACACCAGAGGGATGAACCCTTACAAACGATCCTAAGCACTCATGGGACCAACGCTGATGTCTCCTGTGCCTGTGCGTTGCAGCAGTTAGCCCGCAGGCTCGCGCGGCTACTACGTTTACTCGGCAAGATGAAGCAACAAAACGTGTACCTCTTTACGCATACTCTTCCATCTTGAAAGATGGTATTAACTTACCCGCTATTACTCGCTCGACTCACTTTAAGTCTTGAAAATTAACTTTAAGACATTTTTTCTTTCTTTATCTTATTTTCCTTTGTCTTACTTGGTATAGACTTGGGACTTTCAAGCCTACGGTTGTCTGTGCCATGTCTTTTGGATTCGCCTTAGAGACGATTGTGCGATGAACCTTTTTCTTTTCGAGATAGTAAAGTTAATTTTTGTAGAGACGGAATTATGGAGTTTGTACCTCCTGAATCGTTTGTCCAAATTGCGTCGTAATTTGGGAAAGCTTTTTAGATTGTTGTAAATTATTTTTAATATTGAACTCGATGGGAACCACTATTTTTTGGGGCCCTAACTTGCACTATCATAGGTGTCTACTGAAACATAAGTACATTTTTATAAAATAATTTTGCATTCTTATTATTTAATAAAAAATGTAACTTTGACATTTTGACAGAGTCAGAAATATGTTCGTGCAAAGTTGCCTGTAAAATAGTGCGGAAGCAATTTGCATGATTGTACTTCGTATCCTTTTTGTTTAAGAAACACAAAACGATTGTCAATTTTTGACAATATTTATTTAGAAGATTCTATTTTGGTAACAGACAAAAAATTATGTTATTTCGAAGATTTAAAAATATTTATTTATACGATTCTAACATATTTGTATTTCTTTTGAAACTAGCGTTTCTTCGGTTTCTCGAAGTATTTGACATTTCACTCAGCTGCACTGTATGGGAAGGAGATTGAGGCTTTATCCGATGTGTATAGGGGGTTGTTTTTAAAGTGGCTCGATGGCCAAACCTGAAATAGACAGGAAGGGGTGAGAGAGGATTTCTGTTGGCAAGACTCAACGACGTGGCTTCTGGGGAGGCCTGGAAAATGCCGATATTGCCCACAGGGAAGCTATCCGGAGGGACCTACCGAGCTTTATCAACTTCCTTTCGACGCCCGCGGAAGCTCATACCCAGAAGCAGCAACCCCTTCTCTGCTGATGCTGATGCCACTGCTGCTGGTGTTTCTAGCGAACGACCCCTGGCGCGAATCTGCTGCATTGGTGGGTTAAGGCTGATGCCAAAATCCAATACCCCTCCCCCGTCGGTTATCCCCCTGCCACCCTATAGCGGAATCAGTCAATAAATTCAGGGATATATCAACGGTGGATAAAAGTTTTCTCAACGAAATACCGTAAATTGGCATTCATCACTGTTGAGTTGCGAAAAAAATGTGAAAAAGAATATTCATAAGGTAACTTGAACCTCTAGAAAAAAGCACTTTATTCTCCTTTTGCATGAAATATCGCAGTGAAAGTTGTTGGAAAACAATTTATATATTCCTGTCAAGAGCAGTTATGTTTTATGTATTTTTTAAGAGATTAAAAAAACATATTCAATCTTTTTTGCCTTGGAACAGACAGAACTAAAGTAAAGTAAAATAATAATTAATGAGACTTCCGAATTCAAAAGTGGCTAGAACCTGAGTAATTCATAAACAAGACATTTTTATTCGCGCAGACCATGACGAAGTTCATTCGCAGTGTATGCTTTTAAGACTCATCAGCTCTGCATAATTCTTCATATATAAAGTAAAAATTAATTTACGATGAATTTATGGCGGCGATACATCTCATTTAAAAGTTTAAAGTTTTGAAGTACTACATATATTTCTGTAGAAAATTACGTGTTAGGTCTGAAATTAAATAAAAATCTAAAAAGCAACATTTATGATTATATTGTGATCCAATTTTGTCATTTTAATAGAATAGTGGATTTGAATTTGAAATCACAAAAAGAAAATCAGTGAGACTTTGCAATACAAAAAATTCTAGTAATCGAATAACAATATGATTCGAAGAATCTAGCCATTTTATCTGAGCTTAAAAGGACAGAGTTCATCTTCAATGAATGCGATCAAGACCTATCAGTAATGCACAATTTTTGACATATAAATGCAACATCAGATTTGGTTGAAAAATACATTCCCATAATTTCAAGTGCATACATTAAATTAGGACATTATGGAAAGTTCGGTCATGAAACTTTATTTTGCCATCATATCGAACCAATGACTGTGAATTATCACTTGTAATATCACAAGAGCTTTGAAATTATCGGATATTTCCTGACAGGTTCGTTGCAAACAAATGAACGAGTCAAGTTTTTCAGGTTAAAAAATCACGAGCGCGTAGCGCGAGTGATTTTTCTGGAATACCTGACGAGTTTATTTGTTTGCAGGGAACCTTGAGGAAAATATCAGATTAATTTCGAAACTCGAGTGGTATTCGGCGGATTATTTTTTCTATTCAAATTGCGACAAATGGAATTGCACCATGAGACAAAAATTATCGTTCTGACAAGGAAATTTCATAATCAGAACAAAAACCTTTCAATTCATGTTTAAAGTATTGCAGTTAAATACACAATTGTTATAGACATTTGTGTATTGATTTCAGACTGAGGTTTTCGATTTAATCGTATTAACAGGGACATTTCCCTTTACTTTTTCATCAATAGTTTGCAAGGATTCAACTCCAAACCTACTTATATCAAATAAAAATCCTTCGACTGCCACAATAAAATTCAATCTGTCAGTCTGACAGATGGTTGACGCGGCTAAATGATTTTTTGTTTTATATATATAACCAACACGCAAAATTATCAAAAAATTATCACTTGTAATACCACAAGAGCTTTGAAATTATCGGATATTTCCTGACAGGTTCGTTGCAAACAAATGAACGAGTCAAGTTTTCCAGGTTAAAAAATCACGAGCGCGTAGCGCGAGTGATTTTTCTGGAAAACTTGACGAGTTTATTTGTTTGCAGGGAACCTGGAGGGAAATATCAGATTAATTTCGAAGCTCGAGTGGTATTCGGGGGATTATTTTTTCTATTCAAATTGCGACAAATGGAATTGCACCATGAGACAAAAATTATCATTCTGACAAGGAAATTTCATAATCAGAACAAAAACCTATGTTGCATCCAACACATATTTTCTCTCTGCACAAAATGCAGTGAATTGCGCCCAAATCGATTTTTTACTCTTTTCTGTATTTGCCGGGACATTTTGTTTTATTTTTTTAGCGATGTTCTGAAGCGATTCATCACCAAATCGCTTTTTTGACTCACTCATATTGACGACCGTTAATAGTACCTTGACGTTTTAAAGATTCGCAGAGGTTACAAGTGTCAAAAAAATTATTGTTTATCGCTTAGCAACCGAGCCGGGAAATTTTCGAAAAATTATCGATATAATTTTACCCTAGCTGTACCACGTGATGTTGAATACCGCGCTCTGATTGGTCGAAATTGGAGTTGAAAAAATAATCAGTATAATACCGTGTAGCTTGAACCACGTGAAGTCGAATGGTGCAATTCCATTGGTCGAAATTTGGATGGTAAAAATAATCACAAAAAGACAATCAATAAGACTTTCCAACACAAAACCGGCAACAATCCTAGTAATCAATTGCAGCCGATAATATGCTAAAAAAAATGTTCCTTTTATCCTAGCAGACAATGTCGGGTTCCATTTTCAATCTGAGCACTCAAGACCTACCAGGGCTAATACATTTTTCACGTATAAATAAAAAATTCACTTCTCAGCTGTTACACGATCAGAATCAACGTGAGCCGCTGAGTGGGCGATGCAAGGCCGACAGTAAAGAGTAGCCAGGCTTAACGAACAAAGTTTCCTTTCTTCGGGTGGCGGCGCGGAGCAAAAGCTGCGGGTGAGAAGAGCGAAGAAGAGCAAGATGAACGCGACAACCTACAAGCTCGAAAGATGGGGGCAATGGGTGTGGATCGCGAGAGCTGATGGAAGAAATGGGAGGGGAAGAAAAAGAGTCTTCGAGCTCGAAGGGAGCAACAAAGACGCGTTTTAGCACCAGCCGACGACAATGCTCGAGGTCTGCGTCTTTCCGTGTGTAACAAAGGCCTCGCGCAGCGCGCAAGTAATACGTAGAGGACTGGGGGACATTTCCAAGTTTCACCCTGCAGTAGCACACAGCAGTAAAACTATATGGTCTATATATATATATATATATATATATATATATATATATATGTATGTGTGTATACATGTATAAATACACATATATATGCTATAGCAGGAAAGGCACCTGTATATAGCAAGCGGGAATAAAGTGCGATGTCGTTCGACTGCTTCCGGCTCGCGAGTCTTCTCTCTTCTCATCTCTTCTCTTTTCTCTGGGGTGGGGAACAGCCGGGCGCGCAGTTTATCGTCGGTGATAACAGCGGTGAACGAAGAAAGCGCTAAGAGAGTGAGCTAAAGCGAAGTAGGAGGATGAGGGGTGAAGGGGTGGTTTAGGTTGAAGAGCCAAAGGGAGACTTGCCCTGGTCTGTTGGAAAGACTCTCGCCGTTCGCTGGGATAATCTCGCTTCGAGTTTTTCTCGATTGACATTCTCACTGTGAAAGCTCTGTCGAGTAGAAGCTATACAATAAAGCTATTCAACTATTCTCTAACACGTTGTTACGTCCGGACGTAACACACGTTTACAAATAATTGAAGTAATTTTTGTGAAGTAAGAAAAATTATTATATTATTTTAAATGTGTGTACGAAATATAAAAAATTAGTTTGTTGATTTTTTAAATATTACGATATGTATTTATTCAATTATTTATGTTTTTATTTATTTATGTGGTGTTAACTGATTGACGACAAAGAATTGAAATTACTTTTTTATGTTCTTTTTAATGAATTGGCAACAAACAGGTTGATGTGTGAATCAACATGAATGTTTCATGTGTGAAGATAAGTAGGAGAGGGGAAGGGCAGTCGAGGTGGGCTTTTCTTTTTAAGTGTCAAAGGGAGGGTTGCTGAGGATTGGAAAGACTCTCGCCGTTCGCTAAGATAATCTCACTTGGAGTTTCTCGATTGAGTTTCTCGTTCACACTGTGAAAGTGTGGAGTAGGAGCTACAGAACCTGAAGTTACCAAACTATTCGTTTACACAATTGTAAATGGTTGAAAAAACATTTTTTTAAATAACATTGTACATTTCTTACGCTTGAAAAAATATTTGTGTACGGAAATTATGCAATACATATTATTATTTTATGTAAAAAATTATTTATTCGTGACATAGGATTGAAATTACATTTTTTTCGGTTGTCCCAATTTTCTAGCTGTTTTTCCTGTATAGATTTAACTGATACTAAAATTACACTCTAATAACAAGTATGTCGATTAAAAACGCTTTAGACTTGTAAATCGTGAAGTTACTTTTTACACATTTTACGTTGTGTTGATTCTCAAAGATTGATCTTGCATAATAATAATTTCAAAGTGTTATTAACAAATTGTTAAAAAAAAATTATTTAACGAATTACTCTTCAAACTAACGTTATTTTTAAACGAAAATAATTTGTTAAAATGTAGGATTGCCCGATTGAATAAGCACAAATGAATATTTTTCAATTAATTTTTTTAATTACTTCCATAAGGGTCAACGTAACGTATTTCTAATTTTTTAAAATGTATCCTTTGAACGAAGCACAGAGTTTTGTTGCGACAATTTCAGGTGCTCGAATCATGTGTAACGATTAATTTCCTCAAACGTATAATGAATTTAATTGAAATATGAGGGCAGTTGAACAAACCGCGACAATAGTTCCAATAAATCGATTAGAGAATGATGCAGGAGTGCGCATGGTTTGAGAGAAAACAATGGTATAGTTACGATAAATGCGCTGCGGTTGCGTCAACCACATGAAACATTTGAATCAAAGAAAACCCGACAACCATTTGTTGTGACCAACAATTTTTTTTTCATTGTTGGAACAACACGCATACTATGTCTATTATGCGTTTCATCGCATGTGACAACATACTTGTTTTTAGAGTGTATAACTTCTATCAAATAGACTTTTTGTTTGATTAACAAAAATCTCCAGAATACAAAAGAAACTCTTTGATCTCGCGACCGAAAACAAAGAAGTGCACCTGGTCTGGGTGCCAGCCCACCAGGGCATCGAAGGGAATGAGAAAGCGGACAGCGCTGCGAAAACAGCTGTGTCAGAGGCGCCGAACTACGAAAACGACATCAAAATTTCACTACGTGAACTCAAAAGCGTAATACGACAAGCCGTCCTACATAAATGGAACGCGCTCTGGTCCACAAACCGTCTGGCGAAACTACACGACTTAAGGGAAACCATCTGGGAGAAACCACCTGATTTCAGAAAGAGGAAAGAGCAAAGTGCCATAACACGGCTGAGAATCGGCCACACAAACCTCACGCACGTCCACCTATTCGAGAAATCCGAAGCTGAAATCTGCAATCTATGCAACACCCAACTTTCTGTCCAACACATCATAATGAAATGCCCCAAATATCAATCGCAAAGGACCACCTTCTGGATTCCACAAACCCTGAAACATTGCCTCAATAAGAAGACTGAGGCCACCCAAACTCTACAATTCGCTAAAGCAATTGATATACTAGATAAACTATAAAATAAGACAAACCTGATGTACAAACAAACAAACCAAATGTAAATATTTATGATATGAAGTAGTCGACAATAACCTCCGATGTTGAGGCGACTTTAAATAAAATTTAAAAAAATAAAAAAATCTCCAGATACTTTTATTTCGACACAAATATGCGTCATAATAATTTCCAACAGTGGACCTTTATCAAATATAACGCAAACGTGGCGTAAACTTTATTATTCAAAAGTAGTCTGTGATTGTGATATAAAGAGCATCAAATATATATCAAGGTTCTTTCATTATCCGCGCATGTAGGAGCAACGAGCCGTATATAACCAGCGCGCGGAGCATTATTATTAGCCGATGTAGCAGATTTTATAGATCTCCATCCAGAAATGGCCATCAGACAATGCTTCTCGTCTCCGGACCCATCGCAGTCATCGCGACCGCAGAAACCCGCCGTGGCGCATATAACGGCTCGATAAAAGCGAAATGAGGTTTGCATCGGGGATCGCGTAAATTTGCTCGTAAAAGGAGAGCGGACGCGTCTGGTCGCAGCGAAACGACACCCCTCACCGACGTACCCGTCGGGTTTCGCCATGATGTCTCCTACTATGGAGCTATCGTAGGAAGTGTGCGGCCCAGCGGAAATGGTAAAAGCGAATTCTCTTGCTGCTGCTTCGCATTCCGCTGATGGCCCGTCGTGCGCGACGGGTGGGTTTGCTCTCGTATAAGCGCAAAACGCAACGCGGAAAATAACGCTGAAAGCTGTCTCAAAGTGCGCATTCTTATTCTATCCACTTTTACGTCATTCCCGTGAATTCCGCGGCACTGCAAGTGATTGTCGAAATGGCGGGAAAAATGGGTTATAGGTGTGGTAAGAGGACAAGGATGATGAAAGTCCTAGTAGAGGAGACTCTTGTCCTTTGTTCAGGATTGCCTCCTATGCGTAAACGTTGTACTTAAAGAAGAAACCTAGGTAGGTACCCTTAACGTCCCTCAAGCAGTTAAGGCAAAGTGAAACGCTGCAGTTGGTAACGAAAACTACCGTTTTCCAAGGTTTTCGAAGGTGAAGACCATTTCTGAGGAATGGGAAATAAGACCCTAGGATCGTCTATTACTTTTAATTACGCGGTGGGTCTTATTCGCCCAATAAAATCCAGTAACCTCACAAAAATGGGATTCTATTATTCTATGGTTTCAACAAAGTTTTGCGGTTAACATTGCATTGTTGTTTTATCCACTTTTACGGCATTCTCGTGAATTCACGGCACTGCAAGTGATTGCCGGAATGGGTTATAAGTATGGTAAGAGGAACAAGTATGATGAAACTGATGAAAGTCCTAATAGAAGAGACTTCGGTCCGCTTTTCAGGATTACCTCCTATGCGTAAACGTTGTACTTGAAGAAGTTGTGTAGGTCGGTATCATCAACGTCCCTCAAGTAGTTAAGGTGCGGTGAGATACTGCAGTCCATAACGAAAACTGTAATCAAGGGCTTTCGAGGATGATGAACATTTCTGCAAAACACCAAATAATCCATAGGATCATCTATGGCTATTAATTAAATAACAGCATCTTTGTCGTAAAAAAAATTGAGCACCCTTTCGAAAATGGGATTACATTGTGAAATGGTATTTATCAAGTTTTGCGATTCAATTAATGGCCGTTATCACCGCGTCATTATTCTGTCCACATTTAAGTCATTTCACAGGAGTGATTGTTGAAATGGCGGGAAAAATAGGTTATAGGCATGGTAAGAGCACAAGGATGATGATAGCCTCAATAGAAGAGACTTTTATCGTTTAATCAGGATTGACTCCTGTATACATGAAGTATACGGTAAGACGAATTCTAGAAAAAGTGAAACACAGCAGTCAGGAAGAAAATCTGTGATTGAGTGCTTTCAAGGGTAAGGAAGATTTCAGGTTAATAACAAATAGGATGAAAGATCCTATTACAATTATACAGGATCCTATATACAATTAGGCAATGTAATCCTATTTGCCAATAAAAAGCCGACAAACTCAGACAAACGGATTACAGTTTCCTACATTGACTATATACAGGCACGGAAAGGAGATGTCTGTTCACTTTGAGATAGCTAATGCGCTTCACACTAATCGAAGATGAAGCCACATTCAATAAACTTTGACTTGATCCTTTACAATGTCAAAAATGTTCAGAAAATGAATATACATTTATCGGAAGTTTTTATGCATAAACTGGCATATTAAATTGAATACACAATTATGTAGTAATATTGCAGAACTTTTATATTAAACAGACTTTCTTTTTTATTAGGAATCGTCGTGGCCCCTTACCACCCATTCAATACGTGGTTGAACTCCATCTATAATAAATTTTTCTGTTTCAATAATTCAGTACATTCGTATCATCTTCCCTCAAAACACAATGAGCTGTAGGCTAAATTGGCTATTAAAATGCCAATTTCCGCAACGTGTAAAACATGATACGAAAGGATTCTCAATTTCCATCAAGCGAATAGGATCTCTTGAAACCCCACTTGAGTCTTAGACTCCATTGGCATCCGGGGAACGTCGAGAATTCGGCAGGTCGTTAGTCCGTGTAATAGCGCAAGCATCAAGGGACGCAGCGAGCGTTGAGAGGGCAATATACATAGCGAAGACAGAGCGTTTGGTCGAGAAACACCCTTCGGGAATCTTGAATACTGCACAGGTCTCTCAGAAGAGAACCATTGTTATTCAGAATTACTGGAACGCAAGGAAGATGATAGCCGTCTTCTGATGGTCGTCAACATCGTCGTGGTCTCTTCAATATGTCCCCATGGAACTCCGTTCACTAAAATCAGGACAGCCATTTTTATTTCAAATCTATACCGAACGTCACAAAATCTTGTTAGGTTAAAGCTGAAGTAAACAACACTCGGAATATGCGAATTTAGCAGAGTACGAATTCAATACATCGAGCGATGCTTTCATGATCCGAAGAGTTCTTGGACGGGAATACATAAAAATGTCGCTCGTTTTGTGTGGAAAAAGGTATAGCGGCTGTCTCAGTGCGCCAGGAAAAGAGCCCGGCTTCCTGAAAGAGCGAATAGACGCCATCGAGGGTGACTTCTGACTCCACAAGCAGCCTGAGTAGGGTCATGAGCCATTTCGGTATAGCGTATACCCTCAGTAAAGCGTAATGCCGTGCCGTTTAGATAGGAACATATACCCACTCCGTGCAATTGCCGGTTGTGAGAAGAGTAGCGAGTAGGAAGCAGACAAAGCCAGAAATGGCTGAAACAAAGAGCAGGTACCATCGTTAAATGTATATGAGAGTACTTTCGACAGCCTGGTACCTAATTGGACGGCTAATATACATTCCCGATATTCGTTTCGTTCTTTCACCGTCTTTCTCTGCCTTCTCACTTAATCAATTCCTCTAATTCAAGGAATGAACTCCAAGATTTTAATCAGACAGTGAAAACGAGCTGTCCCGGAATTCTCAATTACGCAATTCCCAATTATTCCAATTTGTGCAATCATCGGAGAGATTTTAATACCACAATCATATCTACTTAAGTTATGCATCACGGATATTTGATTATGGATGAACGGTACGTTCAATTTTCAACGATCGAATTTCTGATGTAAAAGGTTCGTCGAACCTGGCTCTGAATAATTCGAGTTGAATTTTCCGCTGCACTTTCAGGATATGTTATTGATCAGATTTGTCCTCTGTTACATGAATTTAACGCCGTTTCCTAATCAGCTTATCGTGCCATAGAACAGAGGATGATATCTAATATTGATCTTTCAAAAAGACTGATATGGCAATCTCCGTTTGGGATAACTAGAATAACTGAAACGGAGATATATAGATAGCCTTGGAAATATGAGGATGATGGGTCCCGCCAACTTAATTTCACATTATCCGTGCGTTCAACTTTGAACCGTCGATCGAACGAAGTGTGCAACATAGACGCGTGTTCATCGTGTAATCCGACTGGAATTGCATCGTACGCTTCTATGAACTTAACGAAGCCCTCATCCTCTGTATTAGCAACTAAATGGACTAGATTCCATAGTAGTTATGGGTAGATTTATGGGAGGTAACTCGATACAGAAGACCATAAGTCGAGAGAGAAACTGTAATGGATCCAATATTGGCCCCAATTTAATCCGAACACACGACTAATTCTAAATTGACATTATCTGGGTATACGACATTTATTGTTAATTACATACTCTTGTTGAAATACTTTTCGTCGAACTTAATTAATCAATATAGATAAATTTGGTGGAATATCTATTTTTTAAGATATCTTTTTTAATTTTAACTCCGAAATTCTAGGAAAATATGAAAACGCAGTAGAAAGTTATTCTGAATGCAATTTACATCATTATTTCACAAAAGACAAAGTCTTTCACGCTGAAAATGTTCAAGCTGTTATTTTGAAAAGGGACTTTTTTTTCACTCTTGTGATTTAAACAAGTGACCATAATTATCGAATTTTTTTCAAGTGGCGAAGGATCTCATAGATTCGCTGTGGACATCAAATTGTTGTTATTATCATGATTATTTGGGTGTATAAATTTATTTTCATGTGTTAATTAGAATAGTATAATTATAGCTTGGCTCGGATTTTCGCTGGATGGCTTAGGTAGATCGAAGGGCGTTAAGGGGTGAGCATAAAGAGGCAGGGGTTGAGATCTACAGAGAGCAGCACCACCTGAAATCTCCCTCGGAGTAATTAGCCAGCCTTCTGCAGCAGTCTTTGGTCTTTCACTCACACTACGCTCATGATGCTTGGCCGTGCCACATTGGGATGAGGAGGTAAGTCTCGCGAGGACGTTATTAAGATAACAAGGTATAGCATATAGTCACTGAAAACTCGAGCAAGAGGACTCTTCACTCATCAAGCTTCACTGTACTATCGTTTCCACTCATTTTCTATTCTACTTATATATGGGCATCTATTTCGATATGAATTCGCTTTATTCGGTCGTTCTGGTTCGGAGCTTAATGAGCTTCGAATATGTATAATTTGAACGCAAGTTTGTGTAATGCACACAGTATGACTGACGTTATTGGAGTCATTTATATTGACGGTATTTTTATTGATAATTGCAGCAGTTCGACTGAGATATTCTTAAGTCTTGAATAATTAAGGTATGGTTAAGTAATAGCTTTATACGCTGGAGACATGTCTGAATCAAATTGTGGAGAATTAGCACGTTTTGAAAATATATTTAATGGGTCATTCTGTTTTTGACACGAGACTTGATAAGATAAAACTGCAGAATGAATTCCCAATAGTATGCTACTGTTTGTCAAATTTTACCAGATATAATGAATCGAATAAAGAAAGACGTTTTTAAAAATAGCTGTTCCTTCCATGTAGCAAAATTAAAAGAGTAATTGTTACACACAATTGTACTAAACCAAATTTTAATCTATATTAATGATAGTTAATATAGGTTAGTAGGTTACAATAATAATTAATGTAGAAATCAGTCTGGGCATCCCAGTTTGAAACTCGACCCTGGTCGGGAATGGGTCGGGTTTCCATAAATGGGTTATCTAACTTAGAATCTGAATAGATCCCAAATAGATTTCTGGTTACGCACTCGATGACAGTTTATCATCGATTAGAATTTGTTAGGGTTACCCTAAGAAAGCCGTCCTATTTAGAATCGGGATGGATTCCAGATTGGGAGCTAATTCTGAACGACGAGCTGTATTGCCGTGCATCGGGATTTGTTAGGGTTATCCTAAGAGGGGTTCTACTTGGATTCTGAATAGAATCCGAATCGTCTTCCCGTTACTCAACGATTTCTCCGTAACTAATTTTACTTCACCCTTTATGCTGTATAATGTTGTAGAATACACGTAAGAAAAACTTTTCCTTAACTCGCATGATTGTAACAACGTGTGCGGTTCATGTGTCCCCAGACGCGTTCTCGCCGCTGCCCATGCAGAAATTGTGACAGGGATCCAACTGGAATCAGCTTGGTATACCCATCTTTCGACAAGGACCCAGTTGGATCCAGCCTAGTATGCCCATCTAACGGCTGGAATCCAGTCAGCCATCGGATCGGATCCCAGTTCGAGATTCCGATTGGAATCCAGTTTCCGCGCGTTACATCCCATGTATGGAATCCGATCCGATGACCGACTGGAATCCCACCGGAAGATGGGATTTCAGGCCAGGGATTCTGCATGGGTATGAATTCTAGAAGCACAACCGTCGAAAATGACTTTGTTAAAAATTTGTGTAAAAATGTATGAAACGAATGTTTCCGGCGGGGCAATGTACTATTTGCGAAAGATAGCGAAGGCCAAAAGTCAATGTCTTGAAACAAACAATTGAGGTTTCGATAAATATGCAATTTTCTGCACTGCTGATTTACTAATAATTACATTATTTATAATGCTACAGAATATATACATCAATTGTCACAAGTAATAAAATTAACATAATAAGAAATATACAAAAACGAAGAATAAAAAATATAAAATAAGATGAAAATAAAAACGAAAAAAAAATCACGAGCAGAAGGACTTATTGGGCATGGGCCCAATATCCCTCAGGTGGCTCATTCGGCAAAGAACGCTTTAGTTCAAAATGTACCAGCAATCCCTACAGTGTAAATATTTTGGTCAGTAAATGTCATACTACTAAGAAAAATATAATGTGTATATAAATATATAAAAAAAAAAAATTTAGAAACAGCCAATATCTCAAGAATAAACAGTCATTTATATTTAAATACTTTTCAATATTATTTATATGTCAATAAATTATTTATAAAAGCATGTTATAAATTTAAAAACCTCCTGAAGTAAGGTTTCGATAAGCTACTCTTATTTAAAAGACATTACTGCTGGTTTAACTTGTTCAACATTTCAATCAAACGTTCTTTACCAAGAGGACTGAAATTCGATGGTTCACCGATACTTAATTGGGTGAAGTCGATGAAAAAGCCAAGTGTTTTAACTGAATTGGTGTGTATCGAGACAGGATTGGATAATACAGGTGAACAGTGGCGTCGAATCGAATGAACGAATTCGCACGCCCGCGACCTTCATTGCTTCATCGTATTGACATTGCCGAAGACAGCGAGTGCGCCAGGTGCAACGAGGCAAGTCGAGGATCAAAAAGCGAAGAGTTAGGACGTAGCGTTAGAGAGGAAAGAAATCCACGGCAGGCTGCCAACTGGGGCAAATACCTGCAGGAGATGTGTGTACATGTAGCAATATATACACGCGCGTGTTTGCACTCGTGGGACGAAAGAGTATTAGAGGATTTGGCGAGAAAAATTTCTTTCCATTTTGCCACATAGCTTGCTTCTCTTTTTAGCGATTTTCATTTCCTTCCGCATACCCTGAACATTCTCATATATTTTTGCAAAAATATGTTGGTATCAGAATTGTAAGAGCTCCGCACTTTATGAAATACATATTTTTTTAAAATCTATATATATAATCAGTTTTATAATAAAAACTTACAGTGCTAATAAAAATATTCTAGCTATTTCGAATAACTATAATAAAAATGAATTTTCAATCGAATATCACAACAACAAAAAGTAAAAAAAAGGAATCGTATGGTCCTCTATTTATTTTTCAATGAACAAACTATAATGTTAACCGTGGCCTTTCATGTTTTTTATTTTCACAGCAAAATGTAGTAATGGCTTTTTACCGCTTGCTAAAATAATATCGCTTTTTTATGCGCAGATGGTTCAGAACGAAAGCAGAAAATTTGCTCTTGCTACGAGCACCAGATTTTTTACGTATAAAGGCAGTGGGCGTTTTGCAAAATTATACGGAAAAAATAGTGATGGCAAGTGGATATGAAGGCTGTGTTTATGGTAGAAAAGAAAATTCACCCTTAATGTCACAGTGTTGTATTTCGTAGGATATTTTTTTTCACGTCTTTCTTTCATTTTGCTTTCGCTATAATCGAATGCACACTGGCCGCAGACCCTAGTCCCAAATTCGCCCAGCAGTTTCCACCCCGGAATTTATTTCCTGCCGTAAAGCGAGGATATCAAATAAAGCACTCGGATTCACCCCTCGGACGAGGCAGGAGCAGCAGCAGCGTCACCCAATTCGCGACGAGACGTCCGTTCAATGCATGGCGAGCCGACGAAGGGTTCCGCACACGAGGGAGAAATGACAATTTAGCGCTGACAACAGAGATAATACTTTTTTTTTGTTAGCTCGACGATCCTATTATCCATTGCAATGGAAATGCTTCGAGAGAAAATTAAAAAGCTGAAAGCAATCGTTTTCCCTTCACTCCGAGTTCAAGATTGATAAATATACTATGTTTGTGAAGCAACAATATTGACAAAAATTGACATTTAATTTCCCATTCACGGTATCTATTCGGTAATGCTCTATTCACATAATCTTGTTGAAAATAACAATTACAAGCGACTGAGGCTCGGATTAATTTGGCGAACGAAATGTACTATGCGACTTGCATTACTTTCCAGACCGTGCCATTTTGCTTCCACAGAGGATGCTTTGTTTTCGTGAAAAATTTTTTTTCGAGGTTTTCATGTCCGTAAGCTCAGAATGGTCTGAAACGTTGAGAAAAATGGTTTAGAAAAAATGTATGTATGTGTGTGTGTGTGTGTTTGTGTAGCCGGCGTGCGAAATTTGGCACACACGTCGGGCAGGTAGACCCCTTTGTTTGTGATCATGTTCAAAAAATTAAAAAATAAGATGTTTTTTTATTCAATTTTGAATTTTTACAAAAAAAGTGTTAGGTACACTAGCTTCCGCAAATTTGTAGCGTTCGAGTTAAACAATTTTTTACAAATAAAGCCATGTTAAAGGCGAATCGATATTGCATTTGAGATGAATCCATAAACAGGTTTGGTTTTTATGGAATTTCGAATTATTCGAAAAATATACGTTTTGCTCTAACTCACGTAAAATATCACCAAATAAATCGAATTTTTCTATAGACTAACAATAGTACTCAGCGTTCTTACGTACCAAATTTCGTAATGATCGATAGAGGGGTTCGGATTTAAGGCATTTTTTATATTTTCATAAATTTACATTTTGCTATAACTCATGTAAAATGTCATAGAATGAATTGAAACTTATTGAAATATTGAAATTATTTATAATAATTTACACAACAATCAAACTAATCTTTGTTAACATTTTATTAAATTTTGATTTTAAAAAAGACTGCACGCATTACATAATCATTTTATAATTTATACGATTTGTTTATGTTATGTATACATTGGTAGCAAAAGTTTAGATGTAATAAAAAAAGTTGCAAAGTAGAACGTTGCACGTTGCTTCCTCATTAATTTCCATTTTTCACAAAGCTTCCTCTAGGACGAAGCCAAAAATTATAAATACGATTACTGCAATGAATCAATTCGTTTGGCATCACCTGCGTATCTTTATTTTGAAAAGAGCATATAAAAAGAAAAAGAAAAAGAACATTTCGTTAGACTAAAAAATATATGTTACTCGGTATTTCACTGCTATTAATTGAGTAGTGAATAGAATGATCCTTCAAACTCCATTTTTTTTCATTCCCTTTTTCATTCACCCTTGAGTAGTCTGATTCAGCAGAAAAAAATCACTTCAGCATTTTTTCAACAAAAGAAGACCATATATATTTAGCATGTTTATAAATACATTTAAATAGCGTATCGGCTTTTGTAGTTATCTTCAATGACCGACGAAACGAATTGAAATTTTTTTCTGAGTTTTCTTTTATGCGTTGGAAATCATAACAAATTTAGTCAAGACCAAAAATATATCACTTTGAAATAAAAAAAATTATATAATGATAAATCGTATTTCAAAGAATATCTTTCGCTTCATTATCCATCGATTATGGCGGTTGCGATAATGAATAATCTAACAATTGACAATTTCCAAAACCAATTTTAGTGAATAACTTACAACAATAAATATTTACAAATTGACGAGGTATACCACTAAAAAAAATTGTAAATCGTGTTTAAAACAACACTCGTCTCTTCAGATCGATTTGTAGAGGTAGCAATAAAAAAGGTTCTGAACATAACATTTTTTTTTTCTTAGACCACCCTAATAAAAATTATCAAATGTATGAACAATTGGCAGTTTCTCGATCCACAACGACTTCTATGTGTTCACTTTTTTTTTCCACCGTGTACATTTACCTATACGGAACTGATCTTTTTGTTGAATCAATTTGACCTCTTGCGGTGTACAAATCGAATCTCGAAACTCTCTCAAGATTTAATGTTCACGGAGGGATGTATATACAGTGTATTAGCGGAGAGTTCGAGTTACGGAAGTACAATAGTCCCAAGAGAGATCGCCAGTAGTCGATGACGGTAGCAGGAGCGACAACGAAGTCAAGGAGGAAGGAGGTAGAAGAGCTATAGAGGAAACTCTGGTGGTGTGGCAGAAACCAGCCCTGCAGCTGGCGTACAAAGGGCCACGTAACCAAGCAACAGCTTCGCGGCTCTCGAGCACGTTTGTTAATTAACGCTAATTAATTAAGGGGTTTCGGTATTCGGGCAGTGCGCTATACTTCCTTACGCAACTAGCAACTATACTATCTTACTATGCTGTGTTACCCTGTGTTCGGGGACCGGGAAGCAGGCCCCTTAAGAGCCGTCCGTGTGGTACAGGAAACGCCGGTAACCCGTGACCATCTCCTCCACCGTTGACTTCCTTCCCACCCGCACATTCCTCGCCGTATGTATACCATCGCTATGGACAACTCCCACTAGGAGACCAACTTCTACGATGCTGCTCCGACGCGAGTTTCGAGTTCTGCTGTGTCCACTGTCCACTCTGCGTTCATGTCTGCCATGTCTACGCCCGTGCCTCGCTCAATTTGCTCTAGGAAACTAGCAATGACGTTGTAAATGGACAACTTCGAACCCCACAGCGACCGAAGCAAATAAGCCAGCCGTGAATAAATGGTTTTTTGCAGAGTTATGATCATATGGATCGAACTAAATTAATTAATTCGGAAAAGCTTTCATTGGAAATTAACATTGGAAATTAACATTGCAAAAAAAAAAAATCATATTTTGGAATAATAAAGTGGACAATGGTATGGAGATTCTTTGACTCAAAATTGGTTTATTAGAAACTTAAATTTGACCATATTAGGTCTACGAAACTAGCAATGATGGTGTAAATGGATAATTTCGATCCCCACACCCGAGTAGAAATTCAGCTACGGGGAATATCAGGTCCTAGCGTGGTAGCCGGATTTAAATCTAAGGCCCCTGCCTGGCAACCTTATACGGGCCTTGCAAGAAAGTAACGCAGCCCATGATCAGGGCCAGATTAAGTTTTCCAGATAAGGGCCGGATAGAGGCTGCCCTACTAAGCTCCTACTTATAAAAACGGCAGATAAAAGATAATTATTTGCGCTCATCGAATTCGATTTATTTAGCACTTTCTATTGGATATTCGAGCTTATTTAGTTTTCAATACATATTATTTGCTGAAAAAACACATGTAAATTTATTTGCCCTTGGTGGGAATCGAACCTTGATTCTCTGGGTGACAGTTCTGCGTCTTAGCCCACTGGGCCATTGACATCTTAAAAAGTTTATATATTTATTGTCTATTTGAAGTATACTAAAAATGAAAACACGTCAAGACTGTACATCCATTTATTGTGACTACGACCGAAATATTCAAAATTCAAACATGATGGGGCGGTCACCCATCCAGGTATTGGCGTTTGACGGTCAGTACCTGGATAGATTTCAAAGTAATTGTAGTGGTATAGTCCCGTAAAACGTGAGTTTCAGCGAAAATTTCGAATACTTCTCGATTGGATAAAGATGTGAAAAATGCGAGCACACGCAAGGTGCTGCAAAGATTGATTTTGCATAACAATAATTTTTAAGTGTTTTTAAAAATGCCGTATCTAGCCCTTACACGAACCTGATAATGTAAATTTACGGCATATTAAAAAAAAAACTATGCCATACGAAGACTGTATGCGGATTTGACCAGGGAAAGTAAAGGTAAATTGGACAAAATCTTGGTCCAAATGCCACAGGAAGACCTTATGCGAAACGGATAAGGTCGATGAATGGCATATCTATATGAGGTTACCCTATGTAAAGCCTGACATGTGCCTGATCCGGTGGAAAAACGGCATTTTTAAGGTAGAATGCCATATCTCGGCCTTACATGGACCCGATCAGGTGAACTTACGACGACCCCTAAATAAGGTTACCATATCTAGCCTGACATCAGCCTGATCCGGTGGAAAGACGGCATTATTATGTATGAATGCCATATCTCAGCGTTACATGGACCTGAGCAGGTGAATTTGCGGTGACCCTAAATAAGGTTACCGTACCTAAAACTGATCTGGACCTCGCGTGACAGCAGGCATGCCTGATGAAATTTCTACTCGGGCAGTGACCAAAGCAAATAAGCTAGCCGCGAATAAGTGGTCTTTTGCAGAGTTATGATCATATGGATCGAACTAAATTAATTCATTCGAAAAAGCTTTCATTGGGAAATCTACGATTAACATTGCAAAAATATTTGATATTTTGGAATAAAAAATTGGACAATGGTGTGGAGATTCTTTGACTCACAATTGCTTCATTAGAAACTTAAATTTGATGATATTAGGTCTAGGAAACTGACAATTACGTTGTAAATGGACAACTTTTATCATCACAGCGATTGAACGAAATAAGCTATCCGCGAATAAATGGTTTTTTGCAGAGTTATGATCATATGGATCGAACTAAATTAATTCTTTCGAAAATCTACGATTGACATTGCAAAAAATATTTGATATTTTGGTGTGGAGATACTTTGACTTGTAATTGGTTTATTAGAAACTTAAATTTGACCATATTATATGTTTATTTCAACAATGTATTAAACATATATATCCCAAGTTTGATTGAATTGGAGTTTAAATTTAAACGACGACATAGACGATACCTGACATTGATTTTGTATAATAATAGTGCCGAAAAGCTATCAACAGACGCAGCGTTTTGGGAGAAGTACACCCCTTTGTTCTCGCGTTAAAGAGTAATTACGATCTGCTTCAGGAGTTTGCCAACGGAGAGTTCCTATTATCATGTATTACGCCATTTCCTATTCCGGACATTCTGCCGTAAATACAAAAATAAAGTGGAGGAGAAAGATGAGCGCAAAGTAGAGAATTGCAATTTTTCAGTTGCTAATTATGGAAAATGTTATTGTTTTAATTTATAAAAGCAATTATGGAGTTGTGGGACGTGGGAGAAGAAAAAAAGTAACAGTAGTCAAAGACGTGACTCTTGTATGGTTTCCTGGGACTTCATACGTCACGTCAGTTCCGGTCGATGATGAAACAATGTCCGACTCTAAAATGAAAAAGAAAATGCCAGGATATACTTCCCGGACGTCGCTATACCCTTCTCGACGAGCTTCCAGTCTAAAAACCCCGCGGATTCAGTTACAAAGTTTTTAATGGTACAAGCTCGGCTTTCTCTCTGTGTACGCTTTCGCCAACGAGTATACCTCATCGGAGTTACACTCGATACCGAAAAGCTTTTCGCTACCGTCTCGACGTTTCTTTGTCCTTTGTCGCTGGAAGCTTTACTATCGATCCTCTTATGCTCGTTCACAAGATATTCATATCCATTATTTTACTTTGAGATTTTTGTTGTAATGTTTTAGTTTATTTTTCATACGTGAAAGTGGTTTTGGACCCAGAGATATTCTCAATAGAAAATAGAGTTGATACAAAGATAATGAAATTTAACAGACTGCATAACAATTTTAGCACATATTTGTAATTTTGTGTTAAATAAAAAAAATTGGCACAAAATGTTTAATAAAATGTTTCACTGTTTTATGTGATGGGGATAAAGAATGTTTTCGCAAAAAAAAAATCGGTATTTTCACATTAGGGTATAGAATATTATCTGAAATGTTGATAAAAGTGGTATAAAAAAAATTACGTTGAAGATTACTTGAACTGTCGGACTGAAACTTAGCATACATTTTTTTAATTACTGGCACAAATGTCAAGATATAAATCTTAAAGTATCTACAAAACTGTAGTTTCAACAAAGATTCAATGGTTTTACATTTGGTCAGTATCAACAAAAGGGTTGAAAACTATTTTATTAAATAGAAACTGCGTGGAGGGTTGAAAAAAAATTACTACAATCGATTCAACTCGTATAATTAGAAAGCGACTAGACACAACGCATTTCAATTTAGTATGTAAGTAGAGCACCTACTAGCTGCTCATAATTGTAAACTTAGTTACAATTGATCGCGTGTCTGATATTGTATGTGAGTTTTTTTTCCATAACATGTAACTATATAAACCTTCGTTAACGAGTGACAATTTCAAGAGTTCAAAAGTTCAAAAGTTTTTGAAATTATTATTTACAATAATAAATACACTCATTTATAATAACATATGCAATAATAATTGACTATTTGATTAATTATCATAAAGTTTTATATTTAATAATAGAAAACGATATACACAACGTGACATGTCACACACACAAAAAAGAAAATAAAACGGATGCAAAGTCGGACATAGAACGTTACCGTCTCATTTCCACCTTTCACAAAGTTTCCTCCACGAGGAAGTGCTAAAATGAGTCAACATACTTTCTCGAAGACTTTGCAAAAAGTGAAAAATAAAGAAGCGATGGGCAAATTTTTACTCTGAATTCTTGTTTTCTTTTTTTCCACGTTTCACGATCGATGAGGTATTCGTTGTCACTGTCAAACGTCTTGAAAAACCTGAACACGCTGTACTCGACGAACGACATGCGCGAAAAATATTTTTCATTTTTCCAACGTCAGGCGACTTTTTCCAGCGAAGCGTCCTTGCACGTTGTGCTCGTCTTTGCGCTTCGTTTCCTTTGGAGAATATTCTTTTGACACGGCCGCCGCACACGAAACTGCCGGTACTGGCGTCGAGCGACTAAAACTATGGCTGCGCCAGTGGTGTGAGCAGGTGCAGCTCTCGAGAACTCGGCTGGCTGTTAGAATGGATCGCTGGAGCGTATGCTTTCTCTGGACGACTACAGCAGCCCCATTTCACTGATGTCTTTACGTGCTGCCTCTTTTTTTTCTTTCGCCTCCACTTTCCCCTCGTCGCGTTACGCCGCTTCTTCACTCGCTGTACCCTACATCCGTTTATACATATTCCCTACCCCTTCGTTCTTTCTCCCTCATCTCTATGTGCGAATAATTGCCAACGAGCGTGAATATAAAGAGAAGAAGCTTTCAGAGGAGAGGTAGACATGAGAAATGGAGAGGCATGAAATATAAGGCTTTTTACATACTGTAAAAAGGCTGGGATCGTTCAATCGAGAAATATCTGTAATAAATACATCTCTTTAGCTGTAGTGCTGCTATATTTGTGAACAAACGAATTGCCATTGAAAGAAGAGGTAGTAATATATATATATATATTTTTTTTGCAATTTAATCTTTATGAAATACTTGTGCTGTAAGTGTCCGACACTTTCCGTTTTACTTGATTTTAAGAACTTAAATTTTGAAAATGTTACAAATACTTTCGATCTAGGATATTACTCGAGTAGAAATTTCATCAGGCATACCTGCTGTCACACGAGATCCAGATCAGTTTTAGGTACGGTAACCTTATTTGGGGCCGCCGCAAATTCATCTGCTCAGGTCTATGTAAGGCCGAGATATGGCATTCTACCTTAAAAATGCCGTCTTTCCACCGGATCAGGAACATACGACTTTATCACTTACGGCTATCAGGCTTTACATACGGTAACCTCATATAGATATGTCATTCATCGACCTTATCTGTCTCGCATAAGGTCTTCTTGTGGCATTTGGACCAAGATTTTGTCCAATTTACCTTTACTTTCCCTGGTCAGATCTGCATACGGTCTTCGTATGGAATAGTCTTTTTTAAACATGCCGTAAATTTACATTATCAGGTTCGTGTAAGGGCTAGATACGGCATTCATTAAAAACATAAAAAAATTATTGTTATGCAAAATCAATATTTCAGCACCTTGCGTATACTTGATTTTTTCACATCTTTATCTCATCGAGAAGTATTCGAAATTGTCGCTGATACTCACGTTTTACGGGACTGTACCGCTAGAATTACTTTGAAATCTATCCAGGTACTGACCGTCAAACGCCAGTACCTGGATGGGTGACCGCCCCATTATGTTTGAATTTTGAATATTTCGTTCATAGTCACAATAAATGAATGTACAGTCTTGACGTGTTTTCATTTTAAGTATACTTCAAATAGACAATAAATATATAAACTTTCTAAAATGTCAATGGCCGAGTGTACTAAGGCGCAGAACTGTCACCCAGAGGATCAAGCTTCGATTCCCACCAAGGGCAAATAAATTTACATTTGTTTTTTTTCAGCAATTAATATGTACTGAAAGCTAAATAACCTCGAATATCCAATACAAAGTGCAAAATAAATCGAATTCGATGAGCGCAGATAATTATTTTGTAATTTATTTGCCGTTTTTATAAGTAGGGGGTTAGAAGGGCAGCCTCTATCCGGCCCTTATCTGGATAACTTAATCTAGCCCTGATCATGCGCTGCGTTACTTTCCTGCAAGGCCCGTATAAGGTTGCCAGCCAGGGGCCTTAGATTTAAATCCGGCTACCACGCTAGGGCCTGATATACCCCGTAGCTGAATTTCTACTCGGGTAAAATTCATAGTCGAAAATGGATTTATTTAACATCTCTATTGCTATATCGTTAGGCTATATTCATGTATAACGGCACAATATTCCGTATAATTCTCATTGAAAACTACTTAACGTTTGCAAAATGTATTTCCAGATGGTGCAGATTAATAAACAGATATACCAAAATTAGAAAGTGCTTTTTTGGGATCTGGAATACTCAAAACATGAATATACACTCTGCACAGATTTTTTTCTCTTTTTACATCGTATAGGATAAGTAAGGAAAGAACATTTTTTGGACGGCGTTTTCAAATTTTTTCTGACTCACGTTAAAAAATGGTTTCCTCTATGTATGAAATTATTATATGCATAAAACAGGCTACATAATTTTTTTTTCTTACATCACGTTCGTGGCACAACCGCACGTGAACCATGTAAGCGACTACAGGAGTACGACGACGTGAGACCAACCGAGGTGGGTGCCGGCAAATGGGGTTGTACGTGACCGGAAGTACTGGCTGCCGAGCCAGACCGGCCGCTACTCACGTTCCTGTTGCCCTGCTTACCCGCAGAGAAAACAGAGTCTAGCTGGTCTGCTCGTTCTCACGGCGCGACCGACGTTGTTACTTTCGTAAAAAGCGCAAACTGTGGTATGTGGAGCTCTGAGCTTCGTAGCACTGGAGATTCTAGAATCCGAGATCTCCTTTCTCAAATTACATCGGGGTCGCGAGCAAGCGAGCTTTTATTCGAATAATCAAAAGATCATCTCCCAGAGCAATCCCAGAAAATTGATTCCAGCAGTAAATTCCTGGAGTTATGTTAGTGTCACTTATATTTGGTATTTCACCATAACAAATGTTCAAATTTAGTGTCACTTATATTTGGTATTTCACCGTAACGAATGTTCAAAATTACCTCATAATTTGATGCACATTGTTGTTCTTGCTGGATATATATATTTTTAAACCTAGGTATCTTCGATTTTTAAGGTAATAAAATAAAAGTTTTTCATAGCTCTTCGTGCATTATAGTAGATTATTTTTCAGGTCAGTACTGGAAAACTTATTCCAGCAATAAGTTCCATAGACTAGGATCGTTTATATGTTCTATTTTCAGTGACGATTCTGCATGTTTAGGTGAAAATTGTACAGACTGCATAAGATATTTATTGCATTAATCATATCAAATTTTTGCTGAAATTTATAGGGAATTCTATCATTCGAAAGGTCATGAAATAATAATTTGAAAAAGTCAAGTATAACCTTTCACTTTAGAATTTAATATGACAGGTTTGAGAGCTTCATTCCAAACCATTATAACTTTTGAGATTAAAATATGAGTAGTGAAATAAATATGAATAGTGATAAGCGGCTACATGTCGGTCAATTTCTAGGATGAAAATCATTTCTTAGAAAAGTAATTTCTTATTAACGATTCGGTCCTACGTTTCAGGTCCTCTTCAGAAATTTTTATTCACTCTATGTATAAACCTCATATCGATAATTTAGCTGTTGAAGTATTTCCACCAATATCCAAGGAGAAATTATACACGAGATCAGTGAAGCTGGCAGAATTATCAAGAGACGCGGTGAGCCCGTTGCCGCGTTTCTTGGTTAATATTTTCATGAGTTCGCAAATTCCTTTTACGTACGGATAGTTATATTCCACTGAAATCGTTGGAGCCCTTCCACTAATTCGTTTGTTCAAATCTTCGCGTATGATGTAGACAAGAATTATAGGATTAGCCTTTCCTACGTCTCATTCTCCTCGCATTTAAAATGTTTCCATTGGTGATGTAAACATAGTCTTTATAATAAAAGTAAAAATTGTGACTGTCTCGGCCTCCTTAAATTTCTGTACGGTTGTATAACAATGTTGAGGGAATATAAAAGCTGTTCATGCATTTTTACCTAGCTTATTTATTACAAAATTCAACATATATTTGATCTAACACCACAAATTGCTGGGTCAATATAAACTTTGCAAAAAGTAGTAAAATCTCCCAAAAAAACCCTCCCGGGTAAAAATTGAGACAAGTACATTTACGAGTGGTATTAATATCCAAAAAAAACCATGGGAAGAAAAATTAATTAATGTCCAAAAAAAACCATGGAAAAAAATTAAGCGGTACACTCTCTTGAACGGTATACGGTCTACACGTGCAAAAAGTTTTTGAAATAAACTGAATACATCCGCAGCATGTATTGTCAAGTACAACAAACATTGAAAAAAAATTAGCAGATAAATAAAAATAAAAAATGACACTCAGTACTTGGCAAGTTTTTAAATAACTAATTAACTACCTTTTTGTATCAAATTAACCAATTAACTACATTATGTATGTAATTAAGTAATTAACTATATTTTTGTATGTTGCCACGTACTGAGTATCATTTTTTATTTTTACAATTAATTTTTATTTATCTGCTAATTTTGTTTCAATGTTTGTTGTACTTGACAATACATGCTGCAGATGTATTTAGTTTATTTCAAAAACTTTTTGCACGTGTAGACCGTATACCGTTCAAGAGAGTGTACCGCTTAATTTTTTTTTCCATGTTTTTTTTTAACATTAATGCCACTCGTAAATGTACTTGTCTCAATTTTTACCCGGGAGGGTTTTTTTGGGATTTTTCTTCCTGGGACAGTTCTCTTCCTGTGATCGTGAGAATTGGTCGATGTGTAGATGCTCACCATCATTTCACTACTGCTTTATTGAAAACGGACGAGCATAATATATACCACTAATAAAAAATGAGATTAAACATTTTTTTCAGTATCACTAACAATTATTTACCTATCTCAATTGTACTTTCATAACTTGCTGTAATGTGAAAGTAATGGAATAAAGGAACAGAAAAAATCAATACATGTAGTTATAGTACAGGATCTTATTTGGTTCCATAAAATGTCAAACAAGCGAGATTACAGATTGCCATCGTCAATCCATGCTGACTTCATCAGCACAAGATAAAATTGATTTATCAGTTTTACATTCTACTCAAATAAAAAATATCTTTAAACATTTATTTATTTTTTTCATTTCAAAGAAAACGAAATCATACATAGCAAAATAGGCACATTGTTTCTGATTGAATCTCAAGACCAAGGAAAAATATAGAAAATTATCTTTGAAGACCATCTTTGTTTCTGTCTCTTCTATATACGATACACTGAGAAAAAAAATGTTTGAATGAACTAAATCAACGTACACCCTCATTCAAACGCATTTTCAGTTGGTATAACAAATGTTTTGGTTAATACAAATATATTTTAGGCAACGTAATCTAATAGTTATTGAAGAAACTAAAAATTTAGTTGCCCTAACGAGAAATTCGTTTGAACGAGGGTGTACGCCGATTTAGTTCATACAAACATTTTGTTTTCTCAGTGTATTGTCGCGAAGTCTTAATTCGGCTACAAGGATTCCGCGATGTAGCCAGGTTTCCGTGAGGACTATAACGTCGTACTTAGTCGTCGACAGTTCGATGGATGCCCGTAGGCTTGATAACTTCGTTCGTAATTCCCTCACATTTTGGTAGAATACGTTAGACTGGGTTTCGGAGTGCCTCGCGGTTTTTTGGAGTGCTGGATAAGCCTGCATTGAGAGAAAATTATGGTATTAGTAACTATAAAGTGACAACTATTCATTTTTAGTTCGTGCGACCAATTTTGTAATAGTTGCCATAACTATCAAATAGTTACTATAACTACCAAATAGGTACCATAACTATTCTCATAGTTACGGTAACTATGAAAATAGTTATGGTAACTATTTGGTAGTTATAGTAATTTTTTGATAGTTATGGCAACTATTAAAAAATTGGTACCATAACTATTTTCATAGTTACCGTAACTATGAAATTAGTTATGGTAACTATTTGGTAGTTATAGTAACTATTTGATAGTTGACTGTACAACTACGATTTCTCTGAGTGTGGGGTAACACATCGTTTCAATCCTGGTCCCCTCTCGTGATTTGCGTCGACGATCACTGGTACTCCGTTTCTGTGGATGACCTTCTTTTTCATTCCCTGTTGTTCGAGTCGATTGATCTCCGCCCATAACTTCTTGTATTCATCCTGTTGCATTTTTGTCAAGTCGGCTCTGACGTTCCTTTCACCTTTGTAATTAATTAATCTTGTTTCGCAGCACTTTTACAACATTCGATGCTGTTTGTAATGTTGCAATCACTGGTCGCGGTTTGCCTGCAATTCTTCTGTCCACTCGAATCACGAATAGACCAAAGAGATTAACATCACCACATATCGAGCCAAGTATTTCTTTAGCCCTATTTAAATCGTGTTGATTTTGTTGAGCTGGTGACGTATTCTCATTCAGATTAAGATTGAAGAGCATGACGTTACGAGATCTTTTTCGTCGATTCATCATTTTGCGAGGTAGTTGCTCGACCTGTTGGAGTATCTGGTCTCGCCTTCAAACCAGTAAATTTATCCCTAAGCTTTTGTAGATCGGTGTGTAAGTCCACCACCTGTGATAACGACTGAATGTTTTCATTGACAACAATTTGTATTTGTTCGTTCCCTTCCGGACAAAGAGCATAGACTCGCCAACACGTAGATTTATTTTGATAATGATGTATGGCGCTCTATTAACGCTTTTTGCACTTTTCTAGATACTAACTAGGTAACATTCCCAAGTGTCCCACCCCGATTTTGATAAGGTTCGTATATGTTGTAGTACTCGAAAATCTAAGGGATAGGTATTTTTTTATATGTGCTGAGTTTGATATTTAGGGGATGAAACAGTCCCTCAAAGCTTGACAAAAAATCGATCTTTTTTTTGGTTTTAATACAAGCACTCCACGGATTTCAATGCAACTTGGCATAACTATATCTCGTGTTAGGAGGATCCAGAAACGATACTATCCTACCCGGTTGCACCCCTTTAACGGGGGTGAACTACCCTTATAATTTTTTTCTTTTGGCGACAAGTAACCCGATCGAAATAAAAATCGCGTGTAGTTGATGCTTGCATTAAATAAGAGTTTACGTATTTTTGGTTTTTTCCCAAAAACCACTATTTTCAAGATAAATGTTAATTAAGGGCAGGTAGTATTTTTTATAGATCCACTAGACGGATTTACATCAAACTCGGTACTAATATGTTTCGTGTCGGTAGGACCCAAAAACGATACCATCCTACACGTTTGCACCCCTTGAACGGGGGTGAAATACCCTTATCAATTTTTTTTTTCGGCGACAAATCGATTCGAAACAAAAACCGCTTGTAGTTGATGCTTGCATTAAATAAGAGTTTACGTGTTTTTGGTTTTTTCCCCGAAAACCACTATTTTACAAGATAAATGTTAATTAAGGGCAGATAGTATTTTTTACAGAACCACTAGACGGATTTACATGAAACTCTGTACTAATATATTTTGTTTCGGTAGAATCCAGAAACTTTATATTTTAAACATTGTTTTTTATCGAAATTTGGTACATTCCGAACACATAAATTCTCATCCAGTCCGCAAATACAAAGCTTATGGTATCTAAAGTGCCTCGCAATAGATTCTACATCGTTTTCGGATGGCATGCAATAAAAATAAACTGCTACGTCGTTCTTTTTCACGTATCATCGTGACACTAGAGATAAAAATGGATTAGAGGTCTCTAGATAAATTCGTATGGAGAACTTGTAAATAACTTCAACGGATATGCATAAGGTTATTAGTAGGTATAAAAATACACGAATGCTATCGCAAGCAGATGTGAGACTATAAGTTCCGTGCGAGCATTACACCTCACCAGTTGTTAACAATTCTTCAGTACAAACAGTCTTCCTTTGTGTCAGCGCCTTTCGAGTTTTTCAATATGTTTGTAAATCCAATGAACGTGATTAATCTACTGCTCGCAACATTTCAAACAATGTATTTACCACCGACTGAAGTGAATCAGCATGGAATCATTCTAAAAGAATCGATTCAAACCTCATTGGATTTCGAAGAAGTCATTTCAGATAGGAACGCAGAATATGTCGAAGACACCGAAGATTGGAGAGAAGAAGTGCCTGAACCTTGTGTGCCCTCATCCAGTGGAAGATGAAATTGATTTTGATTACAAAAAAAGAGCAATAGATTACTGGAGGAGTGGAAAAAAAAGACTACCGCAAGTTTTCCAGTATCCAAAGAGTATTTAGAAAACTTTCTGATCGTCGTCAGCTAACGAGATGGGCAAAGCAAGTGGATGAAGCAGGGAGCCGAAGAGAAAAATTAATGTACGTCTCGAGATTTACATCGGATAAGTTACAGAATGCTATCGAAGCTGGATTAACAGTGCATGATTCAGATATTAAAAAATGGGCTTTAGAAGCTTGGAGAGCGTAGAGCAACAACAATATGCATTTCATGGCTTTTGCGCAATGGATATATAATTTCAAAAAAGCTCATCGCATCGTTTCTAGAAAAATTACGAAACTCGTCTCAAGAAAGACAATAGAAGACAGCGATAGCTTGAAAAAATTAGCTGATGAGTTTGTTACCTCCGTTAAGAATCTTTTAGCAGAGTACGGGCTTGAAAATATATATAATTCCGATCGAAGTGGATTCCAACTCGAAATGCATTCAGAGCGTACGTTAACGCATCAGGGAACGCAAGAAGTGGAATGTTCTGTTCAATCTATATCATCCACAACTCACAGTTATACGATTCAACCAATAATCTCCTGTGATGGTCGACTGTTATCTCCTCTATTGATAGTTTTGAAGGAAGCAAGTGGTCGATTTGGACCTCTGGTAGAAAAAACATTGTTTCGGTCCCCAAATGCATTTCTTCTGCCTTCATTATCTGGCAAACGTCAGGTAATGATGCACTTAAGTTTCTCTTTATGATTGCAATCTCACGTTACTGTTAATGTTTTGGAATTACAGACCACTTTAAAACATGGCTGAAAGAAGTGTTTTTCCCCTAACATTGGACAGAAAAGCCTTCTATTACTGGACTTCTGGAGTGGTCACTGCAGCAATATTATCAATGATATTCAACCTGCAGATAAAGATGTTATGTTAATGACCATACCAAAAGGAACTACTGAGCGAATTCAACCTTTAGACGTTTATGGTTTTAGAATCTGAAAAAATGTTGTGAGGCGTTTCTCTGACAACGTACAACGCACAATTATGACGTCAATCTTCATTTGCAAAAAAATATTATAAAACTGCAATCACTTGTGCATAACTAATTATCGTCTCCTAGATATCAAAGCCTTTTTCAATATGCATGGTTTAAAAGCGACTACGTGTACAAAAGATTAAAAAGTTTCCCGAATCCGGTCGAATTTGCCTTCGAAAAATCATCGGTTATGAAACGTGCAGTTTGCGATGCAGTACTAATAATACGATGGTCTTGGTGTAAAGAAGCATTTTGTTTCCAACACTTTTTTTACGACCATCACTATGGTCATAAATATGAACTATGAAAAAAGTTTTCCAGAAAATTGTTTTTTTTTAGATTATACTTTCTGAAACATTTGATCCTGATGTATTTCTTTGCATATCGAAAATAATTTTCTTCGAGTATTTTTACATATTCACGTTGTAAAATCTGTGGCGAGGCAGATTAGGTACCATAATCTTTGTATTTGCGGACTGGATGAGAATTTAAGTGTTCGGAATGTACAAAATTTCAATAAAAAGCAATGTTGATTATATAAATATTTTAATAAAATGATTATGCCGTGATCGGACAGAGAAACGGTATTTCAATCGAATTATTTGTAGTCGAAAAAAAAAAATCGTAAAGGTAGTTCACCCCCGTTCAAAGGGTGCAATTATGTAGGACGGTATCGCTTCTGGATCCTACCGACACGAAACATATTAGTACCGAGTTTCATGTAAATTCGTCTAGTGGTTCTGTAAAAATTACTATCTGCCCCTTAATTAACATTTATCTTGTAAAATAGTGTTTTTCGGGAAAAAACCAAAAACACGTAAACTCTTATTTAATGCAAGCATCAACTACACGCGATTTTTATTTCGATCCGGTTATTTGTCATCGAAAAAAAAAAAATTATAAGGGTTGTTCACCCCCGTTAAAGAGGTGCAACCGGGTAGGATGGTATCGTTTCTAGATCCTCCTAACACGAGATATAATTATGCCAAATTGTGTTGAAATCCGTGGAGTGCTTGTATTAAAAACAAAAAAAAAAGAACGATTTTTTGTCAAACTTTGAGGGGCTGCTTCACCGCCTAAATATCAAACTCAGCACGTATAAAAAATACGTATCCCTTGGATTTTCGAGTACTACAACATATATAAACCTTATCGAAATCGGGGTGGGACACTTGGGAATGTTCCCTTGTAAGTCGGATAATTATAACTTTATATAAATAGTACGAAGTGCTCGTGTTTTGGACATTCCCACTGGACAGTTGTCGCCACTCTTGACCTGACTTTTTGACCTGATTTCATATTTATAGCCATAACAGGCATGACTATATAAACGCATTTGTCTGAAATCACCTCGACAATTATGATATAATCCGTAGCAACGGATGTAACAATGTATGAGAAGCCAAATAATAATGGCCAAAGACCATTTTCTGTCAAATTCATGCAGTGGTATTACTGTGAAAGAGGATAATTGCATTACAATCCGGATCATGTAGAGTATATATCCGAATCGTTCGCGATAATGACATATCCTTTGGTTCGTCGCTGCACGGGGAGGCCAGAGCGAAATTCTGTCTATATATCGTGCAATACACGTGCACAGGTACTACGTGCACCATTCCACGCCAAAATCATCATTCGCTTCGAATTGTCACGCACCGTCGGCTCTACCCATTATTACGGTAATGGATAGAGATCCGTCGTACAATCCTACAACGTCCATTTCCAAAAGGACAATTCGGCGCCGATGCTCACCGCAGTGCCATTTCACAGTCCACCTAACCCCACCATTCGCTTTTCCCCTGTCATCACCACCGCGATTACTATCAAGTCGAAATTTTAAGCCTCCTATGTCGTATCTGCAACGTCAATAACTACGGTGATTCCACATGCCTGTGTTTTGATCTTTAGTCGATGATTCTGCTTTATATTTCAGTCATCTGAAACTGAATGTTTATTTGTAAACATAGAATTAGTTGATTTGTATGTCACTATAAAAACTACAAAGTTAGAGTGATTTCCAAAGAATAAGAAAGAATTGATTTAACAGAAAAAATAATTGTGAAATTTCCGAATTAAACTTGAAATTTTTGGCATTGCCAACTTGGTACGCTTTCAGTTGAAACTAATTGATCGTAAGGAAATTTGACATATCGACAAAAGAAGGTGAAAAAATATGTTTGAAAAAGGTTGAACATAAAACGTGAGACTTATGGCATTTTGCAAATTACTGAACGATCGTTTAGAGAAATTTTATACGCACCGA